>JASDDO010000022.1:710338472-710992638 GCA_030015575.1 Agapanthus africanus
TTATGAGAAAACGACATCATATTATCCGGTCTTAAACATACGCCACACTCGAGTTCATCTAGAATTTTCTCATCACCACTACAACCTCCACCATGCCAACTTAATGTGACTACACAAACCACCAATGTGGAAATCAAAAGCCTTGACCTCACTTCCCTTATGAATACACATTTTCTTTTAATCTTTTTTTTTACTATCTTTGGATCTATTTTGTAGACAACGATATGTCTACCATGTTTAGAAATCCCTCTATTAATAATTTGACTTTGTATCTTTGTTAGGGTTAGGGTTAGGGTTAGGGTTTTTGGGCTTGGACCAAACACTGTGCTAGCCACTTGGGGGATCATGGGTGGGGCCCAAGGAGATGACGTGGCCACGTGCATCCTATCGTTATCACTCAACTAAATTAGGAGGGAATATCCTCTGGGTACCGAAAGCTAAGAGATGGTGAAAGGGACTAAAGAGGAGAAGATGAGAAATTATTTATTAATTAAAATGCAAAGGTACCAACATAGTCACAAATTCGTCGTTCGGGAATAATTCGGTGAGGGCGAAAATTCGGATTCGGAGAACTATTCGGAAAAAATCGGCAGGTATTCGGAAAAGATTCGGTAAGTGTTCGGGAAGGATTTCGAGCAATAAATTAATATATGAGACGCTAGGTTTTGATTTTGTGAATTATTTGCTGTTTTTTGAATTATTCGTTGTTTTTTCACATAATTCGGGAATAATTCGGGAATAATTCGCGAATTATTCACGAATAATTCGGCCAGTTCGGCAATGGCGATTAATTCGCAGATTAATTCGTTTGATCAAAAATTCGTGAATTATTCGCGAATTCGGCGAATAATTCGCGAATTATGTGACTATGGGTACCAAAATAAATATCTGATATAAAATTGAGATATTTTGATCATCGCATACGATATGTATTGTCCTTGCACTAAACAATATTGATGATGCTCGATATCAGTGGTCTTCCAGATCAGGACACGTGGCAGATGACATGTCCCAGAGCATGCAAAAAAGGACTTACAGTGGCCGACTAGACCACACCTACGCTAGTCCTACCGAGCGCCCGCTGGCTTGCCTCCGAGCCCCCTGCACAACTGGCCTCCTCGGCTCCACAACTCGTCTCCGAGCTACCGCGGATCCAAGATATCTCGGCTCTCCCGCTCGTCCGCGAGCTCTCCCGCCGAGGTCATCTTCCTCGGTCTCATCGACCGACCAACAGCACCGCTTGCAGGCGTAACCGCCATCCCGCGAATCTCTCCATGCGCGAGATCTCCCACGGCCACATCCCACGTTCCACGCCACCACGATTTCCCATTAACGAGCCTGTCTCGCCATTAATGGGAGGTCCCGCTCACCACGCGGGCGTGACGTCGGGAGCGTAACGGCCGACGTGATTCTCGCGCCTGCCTCGCCTGCTGCCGCCGCTATAAAAACCCCTTTTTCAGATTGTTCAAGTAAGCCATTTTTACCTCGCTGAGCCGTTACTCTGCTCGGATCTCTAATCTAACTTGACCGTCGGAGGATCCTCGGTGGTACAACCACCCCGGGACTTCCTTGCAGGTAACTCAGCAACCACAATCTCAAACCCATTGAGATCCACACGCCTCAGGAGCGACAGCCTCCAGATCCAATTTCAGTCATCCATCGCCGCCATCAACAGATCAACGGAAGGCAGCATCTGAAAGAGATCTACGCCTCCATCAGATCTAATTAAGGAAAAAATTTGACAATTCAAAAGGGTAGAAACAATTTACTTTGCACTTTTAACCAACCACAATCATGCCTACCTTTTATATCAATATAATTTGTGGTCAAGTTTTATTAAACAACAACGATTTTTCACGAATTTTAGACAGCGTCAATGAACTTTAAAACTCAAACAAAACCTTATTAAACTATCAATACAATTAGAAAGCGTTTGATTTGGATTTGATTTAAGAAGATTCGAAATTTTATTTAAAAGAATAAAAATCATTCTCAATATTTTATATCTCATAAATTGTCTTAAATCCAACTCTAAATCTTCTTTAATCCTATTCAAATCAAATAATTTCGAAATACATTGCCAGTTTAGAGGGGTTTCGTGACATTTCTAAAGTCCGCTGGTGCTATCTCGAAAACTCAAAAAAGTCGACGTTGCTTTATTAAAATTTACCCTATATAATTTACTTACATACGTCTAATTGAGTACCCATGAATTTATTGAGAAAAAATAACTGCATACTTTGGACATGAACAAATTAGCTGAATGAGTATTGCAATTTAATTATTCATATGTATACTTCACGACACCCAACTTTTTATAGTACCGTAGAATGTATCGGCTTTGCCATTTCTCAACCATAGGGATAACGTATGACTGAAAGTACATAATTGAAGTCTTTTTTCGCAAACTAAAATGATTAAAATGTCCTTTGGATTATGAGCTCCAAAAGAAATTGTGTGATGAGAGGAATGCCAAGCTTCGATTCTTGTGGTTAACATTCCCCTATTTGTTTGTGTTCATTTTAGATACGTATACACATAAACATAGATCTATATGCAACGGAAAAATATGTATCCATCCTAAAGATTTACCGATATACCTAATCCGAATAGTGAGATCGATATCCTCGCCCACGTCACGTCGTAGATCCAGTCTCTTATGCCTCCATGCAACGGCCAAAGGGAAACCATATTTTGAAGAAGCGAGAATTCCCCACGTGATCACCCCGCAAGCCAAATGATGATGCTCGATATCGGTGGTCTCCCAGATCATGACACATGGCAGATGACGTGTCCCAGAGCATGCAAGAAAGGACTTACAGTGGCCGACCAGACCACACCTACGCACATCCTAACGAGCGCCCGCTGGCTCGATTCCAAGCCCCCTGCACAATTGACCTCCTCGGCCTCACAACTCGTCTCCGAGCTACCGCAGAACCAAGATACCTCGGCTCTCCCACTCGTCCGCGAGCTCTCCCGCCGAGGTCATCTTCCTCGGTCTCATTGACTGACCAACAGCACCGCTTGCAGGCATAACCGCCATCCCGCGAATTTCTCCATGCGTGAGATCTCCGCCGGCCACATCCCACGTTCCACGCCACCACGATCCCCATTAACGAGCCTGTCTCGCCATTAATGGGAGGCCCCGCTCATTACGCGGGCGTGACGTCGGGAGCGTAACGGCCGGCGTGATTCTCGCGCTCGCCTCGCCTGCTGCCACCGCTATATAAACCCCTTCTTCAAACGGTTCAAGTAAGCCATTTTTTACTCCACTAAGCCGTTACTCTGCTCGGATCTCTAGTCTAACTTGATCGTCGGAGGGTCCTCGGTGGTACAGCCACCCGGGACTTCCTTGCAGGTAACTCGGCAACCACAACCTCAACCCATTGAGATCCACACGCTTCAGGAGCGACAGCTTCCAGATCAAATCTCAGCCACCCATCGCCGCTATCAGCAGATCAACGGAAGGCAACATCTGAAGGAGATTTCAGCCTCCATCAGCTGGCGCCGTCTGTGGGAACAAGTTCTTGATTCCACAAAAACAAAAGCTCACCTTCAGATCTCAACCTAATGGCGAGCGATCATCACGATGATCCAAGCACCAGACGCGCCTGTTCATCTCATAATTTTGCAATATTATATTTCCCATTCTTAATCATTTTACAAATAAATAGGTGCTTTTGATTCATATCTGTTGAATAGTTGCAGGTTACAGCTTCTCGGAACAATACAGTAAAAATGATAAAAAGACGCTACAAAAGTGAGACTACGACCAACTAATAGAAGAATTTTTATCATGCCGCCTACAGTTTGAGAAACAAACGAAAATCAGCAAACAGTTCGATTTCACAAAGCACGAAAGCAGCACAAGATTCAAGACTTCAATACGAAGCAAACGGTAAAAATCCACAACATTTCTACACTGTAGAAATCTGGAAGAAACTAAAAGACATTCTGAGAAACCAAGTGAAGAAGACAGAAGAAAAAGACAACATGAAGCAACCCTGAAGAATCTAGCAAGAGAGCCAACAAGATGGCTGTAGAACCGCAGCCAAACATGTCTTCTTACCGCGGTTCCGCGGTCATATAGTGCACGTGCAGTGCACGTGTGTCGGTGCACGTCGGTGCTTTGACTCGGTCTTTGGGGTTATTTTTGTAATTCTAGATATGGATCAGATGTAAACCCTAGGGTTTCTATTATCTATAAATAGGAACCCTACAACTCTTTTTGGAGCGTGGCACTTTTTGGGTGGCTCTTTAGAGATGCCTCTTTTAAATTCCAGATCTTAGATTTTCAATTCAATATAATCGTCAAAGAGTGCATCAATAAAGAAGTAAGTTTTTTTATCTAGCCCTAGTTAATTTCTTTTCTGTCCTAGTTATAAATTTCTTTTCTGCCGTAGTTATAAATTTTATTTATCTACCATAGTTGTTAATTTTATTTATCTGTCGTAGTTGTTAAATTAAAATCACAAAAATGAACTCTTAGATCTTAAAATAAAAACACAATTTTTTTGGATTAACTCGTTAGAACACAAAGATAAGGAATCTATCTCCCTGTGGACCGACCCGTACTCAACCGGCTAGCTACCAAGCGACGCCGTTCTTGATTGTGGTTAATAATTTTTTGATTCATCTTTTGAAAGCGCATAAGCACGCTAAAATCACATACCAATCAAACGGCGTCGTTGCCGGGGAGACGGTAGTCTCTTTTTTTGTGTAATTTCGGGTTAAAAAAATTAAAAAAATTTTAAAAATTATAAAAATTGAAAAATTTTAAAACAAAAAATATAATTAATTAAATAAATAAAATAAAATAAAATAAAAAATTCATCTTATTCTTCTTGAGAGGTATTGTGTGAATTGTGCAGGAAAAGAAGACGGACAGATTCAGATCTGGAAAATCCCAGTGAACAAATCAAGAAACAGAAAATCTGAACAAACAGGGGAGAATCCAAACAACAAACAGAAAATTTTTGGAGATCCAAACTAACAGAACCACCGCAGAACAGCGGCAGATATATGCAGTTGACCGCGGAACCGCGGTCAACCGCTGACGTCATCACCTCAAATCCCTCTGTGAGTATTTTTTATCTCTTCTATAACCTCCTGATCTCAACTCAAAATTTTCCTGCAGGGTTCTTTGCGCAAAATTCTTCTACCTCTTCAGTAAATTGTTTTTGTGCAGAATTCTTTGCGCTACAAAATAAAATAAAAATTTTTGAAAGTGTTTTAGATTTTTTTTGTGTTTACTGCTTTGCATTTTTTTAAACAGACTTTTAAGGGACTTTAACACCAATCCAGATTGGGTGGGGATTTCATTACCCTTCCTAGGACCCCAAAAATCATAAAAAGCATTTTGCATCAACCCTCGAGTTAAATAAAAAATATTAGACTCAGCCAACTAAGAACTGTCGTGCTCATTAGGACAAAAGAAAGGTGGTAGGTATCGATCGTTTATTTAAACCTGACTTTGTAGTGCCTAAGCTAGACAAGTAGGAAAGGTAATTTTAAAAGGCTCGTCTCACGGTGATTCGTGAGCGGATCCCTCCTTTCTTTAGTTGTGCTTACCTGGCCACAATTGGCGGTGAAAAGGCGATTTGAGAATCTCACAACTTGCCCTTTGGAACAGTTAGGAGTAGTCTAGTTGACTTAGGAGACCCTAGCTCTAGGCTTGATTGTGCATATATAAATTGTGATTGTGCCGTAGTTCCGTACAAATTTTTGCAAAACTATTTCTAAAAAAAATCACTTTCAAAAAATTTCAAAACTCCAAAATTTTTTTTTTAAAAGTTTTCTTTTTAAAAATTAAAAATAAAAAAATCATCACATTCTTTTTCTTCTCTTTTCTCACATCATGGGTACCCCACCTCCAAAAACTCTTGCCGAACTTTGGTACCCTGAACCAAACTTTGCTTGCTATGCGAATTGTTTTGGTCGAATTACGGACGACCCCTCTATGCCCAAAATTTCTTTGAAAGATCGAATAGAAGCATTTAGGAGAAACAGTTGAACTCCGCAATCCACTTTGTATCAACCATTTCAACCTTCACCACCTTCTTACGTTGATACTCCTTCTTTATGTCCTGTTGTAATTCCGAAACCCATGTCTATTACTGAACATATTGAACAATTTCGTAACCGATCTTTCACTCCTTTCAACACTTCTAGTTTTTGGGATCAACAAGTTTATTCATCTTTTTATCCAAATGTTGATCCTACTCATGTCCAACCATTCAATTCCTACCAGTCCTACCCGACTTTCGCACCTTCCCTAAACATTGCTTCTACACAGCCATTTGGGGAGTTACCAGAATCTAAACAATTTTGAATTTTTTACTGAAACCCCTTCACAACCCATATCTAGTCTGGAACAGTCGTTAGAAGCTTATATTGTAGCGACAAACCAACAGATGGGGAATTTGGATGCGTCCATTTCCGCCCTTTCTCACGCCTCGCTTCCCAGAGTACGCTAAGATGGGCACGTGACATAGCCAACCATGCTACCTGTGGATATGAAAAATCCTTTCACAGTCACATTACGGCTGTAGAGATATCAAGAACAGGAAAGTAAACCAACTATCTAGTACATGTCCATAAGCCAGAGTAAAAGAGTCAAGAAATAACCATATGCAGAAGCCAAGAGGTACAATAATGAAACCTGGAAGTAAGACTACATACCGACAGGAACTTCACCGCTCAGTCTAACAGCGGCAATACTCCTGATCAGTCTGCAACAAGGTAGAAGAATCTGGGCAATGCAAAACCGAGACGTCAGCGCGTCATGTCATCAAGTAATAAAATACAAACAGGGTAACAGGCAATGCAAATACAATCATGAATGAAAAGCAGGTGTAACAGTAATGTAAATCAGGGCGGCAGTGAAGGGTAGTGTGCAGTGAGTAAACTAAACTGTTCTATTGGGTTATCTATTCTAAAGTCTTTGAAATCAATTTGATGAATCATCGATGTAACTCAATAGTATCCCGTGCATGCCCGGGACCACGGTCTACAGACACTCGGGCTGAAACCGAGACGTGCTGCTAGGCACTAACAGGAAAGGAGTACAGACCAACGATGTCAGCAGCATCGTCACGAGGCGGGCCTAGACTCTAAACTAATCAGTATAAGCGAGCAACTGTCGAGTTACAAGTCAGGTTTTATCATTGATTTCCCCATGCCCCCAAGTTATATGTGTCAAGTCAGGTATTCCGTAATCAAGAACTAATGCCAACACAGGAGCAGGTAGGTGCAGGTTTGTCTGGATAGACAACAGGAACGGTCCGTGAGGACTACATGTCTGGTTTGTTGGCATTAGACACAAGATCAGGTAACGGGTCAAGCCATGGTACATCAGGTCAAGTCAAGTAGTGTACGGTACCATATCTGGTCAATCAATATGTGTGTGTAGCGAGTCAGGTCAAGGTGTAAAAGATGTCATGTGTGTGCTCATAATCAGCTAGCATAATCAGGGTTATAAATAATCAAGCATGGATACCATCAGAACAATAAACTGGCATATGTAATATGACATGCAAATAGGTACAGGTTAAATTATGAGACGTGCGGTTATCAGTTTGGCTTAAGAAATACTTTTAACGTTTCAGGAATGCAGTATAACACGTGTGAATGATGAAATCATATTAATATGTATTAAAACAAACAAGAGATGCAATTGAATGTGAATAAAGCTAAAGGTATGCAATCGGTCGTCCGATAGGGCAAAACTACAAAAGGGTAATATAGCTAATAAACAATTGTGAGTATGTGATTTAACATTTAAATGTGATTATGTATGCGTAAACTAAATGCAATAGTTACCTTTCAAGTTCTAGATCAGAAATAATATAAATAGATGCAGACGGAACATCGAAGTGTTATAAGACGATGCATGGGGTGTTAATTCCAAACTACAGCTATGTTATATATATAGAATAGGTATAGAATGATTCAAATAGCATGTAGCAAGATTAACTTTCCTCGACGGGCCGCGATACGGAAAACGGAACGTTACGCGTCGGCGGGGAGAAGTCGCGACGCGCGCACGGTACACGGAATGCATCCGAACGACGAACAGTGGAATCACACGGGTCAGGGGTCCTCGTTGGGTCGTCCACGGCCCCGACCGAATTCTGTGATGCTAGCTTCATTATAAATATCGAAGATCCAGGAACTTCTCCTTGCACTTGCTTAAACAATGCTCTTACTTCATCATCATTATGATCCTTTCTTATCCCTTTACCACCACCACCCCAAGATGCCTTGATCATTGCAGGGTAACCCACCACCTGGCAACTCGCCAATGCTTCCTCCATAGTATAAACACAAGCCTCCCTATATATATCCTCAGGAATGGAATCCAAACAGCTTTCCGGCGAAATTTTCACATGTGAGCCGCTCCAGGGAAGAGTTGGCACTCCTGCTGCTTGAGCAATCAAAGAGGAGCCAATTTTGTCACCAAGTGCTGCCATTGATGCAGCTGGAGGCCCAAGAAATATTATCCCCTTTGCATTTAATGCATCTGGAAGCTCAGGGTTTTCAGATGCATGGCCCCAACCAGGTCATACAGCGGCAACTCTTGTTATCTCTGCCATCTCGACAATGAGTTGAACATTAGCATAGTTATTATTGTTGTTTCCACCAGGAACTTCCACAAACTGATCGGCTATTCTGATGTGTTCTGCATTAATCCTCAAGTCTTCTGGGGTTGCCATAGCCATGAGAATCATCGCCTTCTCTGTTCCAAATGTCTCCAATACCCATTTCCTAATGCTTTCCATGAATTTAACAGCGGCCATTCCATTATTTGCCACCAAAATGCTATGGATTGGTGTTTTCCCACCAAGAGCTTTGCAGAAAGCTTCAAGTTCTGATACTGCGGATGCATGTCTAGCATGTACCATTCCATTCACAACCTCATTCATATGTGAAGTTTCTGCCATGACTAATCCTTCTGATCTTAATGCCTGTAGATGCTATCCCACAAAAATTTGAAGCAAGGCAACGCCAAGATCTCCAGAAACAAGCAAGACCCAGATCAGAAATCGGTCTAAGTCTCCTCCTTGTTGATCAATGAGAGAGACCCAAGTCCCCAAATTGCATAAAATTGGGGAAAAAGAATGAGAGAGAAAGAGAGAGGGAGGCGGTAGTGATGGCGATGGGGATGGTCGACGGCGAAGGAAGGTGGCGT
This sequence comes from Agapanthus africanus, assembly GCA_030015575.1. Lineage (NCBI taxonomy): Eukaryota > Viridiplantae > Streptophyta > Magnoliopsida > Asparagales > Amaryllidaceae > Agapanthus > Agapanthus africanus. The sequence continues at coordinate 710,347,663 of JASDDO010000022.1, forward strand.
TGGGTTCACGAGTCCTCGTCGGGTGTGCACAGTGGAGAGAGAGAGAGAGACTCGGGAGAAGGAGAGAACGGAAGTCGAGGAAGGCGACGAGGGAATGAGGAGCGAGATCGGGGAAGAATGAGAGGAGGCGGCTAGGTGTTTTGGGTTCTGGGGTTTCCTCGTGGCGAGGTGCGATGGTTCCAAGCAGACAGAAAAAGAAGAAGGAGAAAGAGAAGAAGAAACGCTGTGAAGGGAGGTGCCCGTAGCGCGTGCGGTGACGAGAATCGAGGAATCAACAGTAATTCCGAGAGGTGAGAGAAAGAGCGAGATGAGAGAGAAAGGGAGAGAGAAAGGGAGCTGCGGAGAGAAAGAGAAAGAGAAAAGAGAGAGGAGGAGAGATGCGCGGGGCCCAGGGGAGGAAATGATGAACGCGATTGGTTGGGGAAAAAGATTTTGGGAAAGATAGAGAGAGGGACGTGGGGCCCGGTTAATTTAAATTGAAGCTTGTGATTGGCTTCGAAAAGAATGGGAGAGAGAGAATGGTGGGCCTGTGGCAGTGAGAAAGAGAGAGGAAGGAAATTGGTTTGATAAAAAACTGTTTTGGTTTTTAAATTTAAAATATATTTTGTTAGTTAAAGAACTGTTTAATAAGATTTTGAACTGTTAAATGAATTTTAAATATTTAACAAACTTGAATTTTGGCGGGCTACAAAATATTCCAAAACGCGCCCGGGTCGGGTCCAAAATTTGAATTTGAAAATATGAAAAATATTGGCAGGTTCCAAAAATTGAAATGAAGGATTCTGTAATTAAAAAGCATACCCCCAAGAACGGACGCACGTTCGTGCGCGTAGTCGTCCAAACACGTCTGTTTCACTGAATGGGACGAGAACACGATGCAAGGACGCTACCACGGAGTTAGGGGTATCATGCAAGCCATGTTATGTAATTTTAAAATATTTTCTGTGACTTAAAATGTTATACGGTAAATTATGCAATGCCAGATGAAATGCCAGTATACAGTATACATGAAATACACGTGTCTAAGTAACAAGTCAAGATAATCTATAAATATGAATCAAACAAGTTCAAGTAAGCGGGTCGGGTCGAATGCCCAGGAACATGTAAAATACTATTCGCACCCAAACATGCTAAATCAGGAATAGACCATGGATAAGTAAAGTATTGAAACTGGAATTGGTATAAATGAACTCGGGTGTTACACCCTTAAGTCATCAAGACAACCTAGTAAACCGGTAGCTAGTTTCCAACTAGCTCCAAATTTTCCAATGTATGATGAGGCGGTTGGACAGAGTGAGAATTTGAGTGGTGAGAGTGAGCTGTACACACATCCCAATCAAATCTACCCATCCCCAATTGAATCCCACAACTCTGGTTTTCAAACAAGTGTCCCAAATGATTCAGCAGTTAAAGATAAAATGTGTAATGAGTTGTGCGACTTTGTAGTGTTTGATTTACCTGATTGTGAAGAGCCCCTTTCGAGTGAAACCGTCACCAATCCTTTTGACCTCTACACCTCCACTCTAGAACCTGAATTGATAAATATCCATGCTTTTGATGAGGTGTCTAAAAAAATTGATTTTCACTCGATCGAGGATATTAACGCCGGGAATATTTTGGATGAAGAACCTGCAGATTTGATTGAAATTGTCTCTCCAGTTCATCATCCCGAATTATTAAATGTTTTTCCCGAACTTCATATGCGTATTGATTTTGATGATAATGGCATGGATAAGCTAAATTTTGAGGAGAATATTGAGAAAATTATTGATGATAAACCAGTTTTGTTTGATGAGTCGGATTTTCCAATTCATCCCGTTCCTTCCACTGACTGTGTACACCCTCCTGAACTTTTAACTGTAATCCTTCCTAAATCACTCCCCTTCGTCCTTTCTATCGTTCGGACCGTGCAAGAATCCGTTACGCTTTCATCTCTAATGTCTGGTTTACCAAGTTCGACGTACCCATGTTTGCTCACGAATCTTGAGGGATTTGATATCATTTCTCCGTGGGTTGATAGATTAGCACAATCGCTTTTTACACATTGGTCATTACAAATTGTGCTAATTTATACACTCCATCCCCACCCTCAAGTTCGTATTCCCACTTTCTTTGGTTCTTCTAATCTTCCTTTAATGATACCGAGTGATGATGAATCACAATCCGATATTTTGAGTTCGATAATTTTAGAAAAACAACTTGATTTAGAATCTTTTGAGAATAAGGTAGATGAGCTTTACGAGTCTCCTACCTCCGTAATTTTTGAAAAATCATGTGTGTTGAATTCTGGCGTGACAGTTATTGACATTGAAACATTCAATCGGACCTTCGATGAAAGTTTCGAAGATATTTTCGCCGACGAACTCACATTCCTAAATCACACGGATTTTGTGATTAATCAACCTCCACTTAAAGAAGTCGAACCACCACCATTTCTTTTTCTCTTCCGCCATTCTTCTCCTCCACCGAGACCATATACTGCTTCTATCTCGACACGGTCTCGGGTGCTTCTCATCTCCTTTCTCTACACTCCATTCTTTCACCAACCCTACCATTATAACGATAAATTTTTTGAATGGTTGGTGCTAACTTTTGGCCTGAGTAAGGCCTTGTATAGTTTGATTTTTCTCCTCCCCAACTCTGAACTTTAACGCTTAAAACAGTGGAAACACTGTCTCACTTAAGTTTGGGGGGGCTTTTTGTATATATTTTTTGTTTTTCTTTTAACAATAAAAAAAAATTATATAAAAAAAATAATAAACAGGAGAGTGCTGACAATTTTGATCCTCTTGGTGTAGCCTGACAGTGAGGACACTGTCATGTTTAAGTTTGGGGGTATGCTCGGTACGCTTTCTTCCTTCATGTGTATATTTTTGCATTTGCATACTTATTTTAAAATCCATAAAAATTGAAAAGTTTTAAAAATTATAAAAATTGAAAAGTTTTAAAAATTATAAAAATTGAAAAGTTCAATTTTGGCCATATTTGACTTAAGTTTGACATGACGGTTGACTAATTTCCTAAACTTGGTAAATTAAAAACCCTAAAAATAACCTTTCTTAAAATTTAACGGTAGAAAATATATGTTTTTGTAGTTTACTTAGAAATAGGTAAATTTTGAGTTCACTTCTTGGGCTAAGTCAAAATACGGGAATAGTATTGAAATTTTTATTAAACTGTAAGTCTGAAAAATAATCTCTAAGCTTAAGTCTAAATTCTAAAAATATATACCCTACAACTTGCACAAATACGAACCTTGAAACTTGGAATAGTAGAGGATACCTTGAAATGCTCTTGTCTAGAATCCTTAGTATGAAGGAAAATAAAATTATGAATGTGAATAAAGAGATATAAAAAAAATGAACACTGGTTTTGTAATTACTTAAGGCTGTGTAAAATAAAAATATATATATAGCGAGGGTGCTTTATCACCTAGTGCCTTAGACCAACTGGTTTGGGAGTCATTGCTAAAGCCTTAGGTATTACAAGACGAGGAATTATGCCTTAATGTGCAAACACATTTTGTAATCGGTCGTTAGTACCTTAAGAAGTATTGACGGTCGCATGAAGGATGTGTGAGCAATTCATAAACAAATTCACCAACTAAATGTACTTTAGACGATGGACAAGAGTATAAGAGCTTGAATTGAATTTCCAAGTGTAGGGGTGATACATACACACACGTAGGGGTATATGATTGGGGTTTAGATGAGAGATAGGAATGAAAAATAGGATTTATATCTTTAGTAAAAATGATAAAAATTCCTAAGTTGAGATGGAACCTTAGAAGGAAAACTCAAAAGATACTAAAAGCTAAGTAAATTTACAGAACATATACTATCTTAAGCTAAATGATAAGGAAGCGTGAAAAATATGGGTTGATAATTTCTGAGTTGAAGATAATAGAATTTCTTCTTAGAAAACCAAATTGAAGAATAAAAGTCAATAGGCCAAATTGATCGGATTTTGTGGGTAGTATCCGCTGAAAACCCTCAGGAGACAACACTCCTCCTATTAGGGACACCTAGAAGTTTAACGGCTTATTGCACGAGCTCTTGCAATCGCGTTTCCCAGCGAAAGTGAGGTTAGGCTTTTTCGAGAATAAAACTAGTTTTGCTCGGGACGAGCAAAAGATAAGTTTGGGGGTATTTGTTCATCTCATAATTTTGCATTATTACATTCCCCATTCTTAATCATTTTACAAATAAATAGGTACTTTTGATCCATATCTGTTGAATAGTTGCAGGTTACAGATTCTCGGAACAATACAGTGAAAATGATAAAAAGACGTTACAAAAGTGAGACTACGAACAACAAATAGAAGAATCTTTATCATGCCGCCTACAGTTTGAGGAACAAACGAAGATCGGCAAACAGTTCGATTTCACAAAGCACGAAGGCATCACATGATTCAAGACTTCAACACGAAGTAAACGGTAAAAGTCCACAACATTTCTGCACTGTGGAAATCTGGAAGAAACTAGAAGACATTCTGAGAAACCAAGTGAAGAAGACAGAAGAAAAAGGCAACATGAAGCAACCCTGAAGAATCTAGCAAGAGAGCCCACAAGATGGCCGCGGAACCGCGGCCAAACATGCCTTCTTGCCGCGGTTCCGCAGTCATATAGTGCACGTGCAGCGCACGTGTCGGTGGGTGTCGGTGCTTTGACTTGGTCTTTGGGGTTATTTTTGTAATTCTATATATGGATTAGATGTAAACCTTATAGTTTCTATTATCTATAAATAGGAACCCTACAGCTCTTTTTGGAGCGTGCCTCTTTTTGGGTGCCTCTTTAGAGATGACTCTTTTAAATTCCAGATCTTAGATTTTCAATTCAATGTAATCGTCAAAGAGTGTATCAATAAAGCAGTAAGTTTTTTTTATCTTGCCCTAGTTAATTTATTTTCTTCCCCAGTTATAAATTTCTTTTCTGCCCTAGTTATAAATTTCTTTTCTGCCCTAGTTATAAATTTTATTTGTCGGCCATAGTTGTTAATTTTATTTATCTGCCGTAGTTGTTAAATTAAAATCACAAAAATGAACTTTTAGATCTTAAAATAAAAACACCATTTTTTGGATTAACTCGTTAGAACACAAAGATAAGGAATCCATCTCCCTGTGGACCGACCCGTACTCAACCGGTTAGCTACCAAGCGACGCCGTTCTTGATTGCGGTTAATAATTCTTTGATTCATCTTTTGAAAGTGCATAAGCACGCTAAAATCACATACCAATCACCGCCTCCCCCTCAACGGAGGCACGGACGAACCTCCTCCGCCGAATGCCATCAATGCCCTCGCCGGCCGAATAGACCGACTCACGTCTATCGTAGAAGCGCTCGTCCGCATCCAAACGGCGGGGCAAGATCACCAAGTTGCCGCTCCCCCACCTTAGGACCAAGACCCCTACAGGGGGAGAGAAGACTCCGTCCGTGTCGGCACTGCCGACCACCGAGTCGCTACCTCCCACGACCGCAGATCTCCCGGGCCAATACGTTCTGAGGCCCGCTGGGCGCCTCACAGTTCAACGCCGAGGTCCGCCGCCAGAGCGCCGCGTCCCGAGATCCTCCGTACACCTGTCCCTCCTGAGGAGATGTCTGTTAGCTCGCCTGTTACCAGGCCTGACCGACTCCCCCTCCCTCGACGGGGTCACACGGACGAGACTCACCATAGCGGCTCGAGGACTACCTCGCCGGGGGATCTAAGGAACCTCATTGAGAGGAACCGGAGCTGCGACCAGACGCAGGCCTCCAACAGCAGAGGCCTGAAATCATAATGCGTCGAGTCGTCGGGGTACCATGGCCGACTCGACACCCTCGAGAAGAAGATCGAGAGTCTGCACCGGGAAGGTCACCGTTCGAGCGACGGGGCTAAGTATGCCGCCGACTCTTTCACAAAACCGTTCACCAAGGAGATGCTCGTCGTCCACGTCTCCTCCCACAACAAGCCCCTAAAGGTCTCCCTCTTTGACGACAAATCTGACCCGAAGGACCACTTGGATGCATTCACCGCAGGAATGAGCTTCCAAGACCACTCCGATGCCGTCCAGTGCCGAGCTTTCCCGGCCACTCTAATCCTCTCTGGGCGAGACTGGTTCCGAGGACTCGAGCCACGCTCGATATCAACCTTCGACGAGCTGGCCACACAATTTCTCGGCCACTTCGTCGGGAACAGACGGCAGAAGTGCACAGTCGACCATCACTTCACGATCAAGAGTGAGGACAAGGAGACGTTCAAAACATACATCACCCGCTTCTACAACGCCCTTCTTGAGGTCCCAGAGCACCGGGATGAGACGGTCATCACGGCTCTGAGGTCTGGTCTTAGGCACAAGGAGTGGTTACGCTCTTTTGCATTAGCGCAACCTAAGACCATGGCCGAGGTAAAGGCCTGGACCGAGCGCGAGGTCCAGCTCGAATCCAAGGTGAATGCGAATCTCTCCCGGGCAGAGCAAACCGACCAAAAGAAGAGGGCAAGGGAAGAGAGAAGGGGGACTGAGCGACAAAAGCCTTATCTCCCAAAGTTCCAGGAGTACTCCCCGCTTAACGTCTCCCAGGCGGTGCTACTGGAGGAGGCCAAGGGCGAGGGGTTCTTCAAGCTTCCTCCGGTCCCGCGAATGGCCTCAAAGTGAACCCGGGGCCCATACTGCGGCTTTCATAGGTCGCTGGGCCACTCCACGGAGAGCTGCAAACAACTCCGAGACTATATTGAAGAGCCCTTCCGTTCGAGACACCTCGCAGAGTACCTGAGGGACAAGCGGCAAGCCGACAGCGAGCAGAAGCAGCGTCCCCTTTCCGCCGAGCTGACCATCGGCCAGATCATGGTAGTGTCAGCGGAAGATACGCTTGGTACCCACGAGGCTCAGTACCCTATGCAGGGCATAGACGCCAACAGACATCAGGGGGGCTCAAGCCGCACGAATAAGAACATCTACTAGCATGTGTTTCTTTTTTTAAGCAATGTACACCTTCCTTGAGATCTTTTGTTCACATAATAAAGGGATCAATAAAGTATTGCAGAAAAGAAAAAGAATCTTATTCATTCAAGAGGTACTATAGGCTCCTCAGCCGTACATAAAAAAATATATACATTACAACAGCGGGGGAATAGGGTACAGAGAGCACTGTTCGTGGTACTCTGAAGATATTTCCGTCAGCCGAGCCCTTGTAGCATTTACCCTCTCCCTTTGATAACCCCCGCTAGTGTCAGCATCGAGCCTCAGTTGATAGCACTCAAGGACGAGCGCTTCCGAGTGATTTAGCCGGCTCGGAGAGATCAGGCCGAAACGCGTCAGAGACCTCGGCTTGCCAATGGACTCATCCCTCAGCTGCTTGGATAAGGGGTTGTAGAGCCCCGGCGACGCCTTCCAGATGGAGTACATCAGCAGCTGGAGGAGGGAAGAACGCCAGGGGAGCAGTCAGCCGAAGTGGTCATCAATCCAGCCTATAACCAACTGCACCGTGTCCTCGGTGCAGTACGGGTCATAGAGGTAGACATCCTCAAATTTTATGATGTCTTCGATGGTGAAGGGGCAATCCTGCATCTTTGCGTTTTGGGTGTGAGGAAAGGAGCATCAACAATCTCTCCGTTTTATAGCCCACAATGCCCCCAGAGTTCAACAGTTGCCCGCGACTGTGCCGCCACGCGGCAGACATCGCGCCGCTCGATGCGAAATCGAACCGACGCGGCTCTGGCGCTTCGCCTCCTCCACGCATTCATGGCACGTGTCACTCGCGACGGTCCATCTTCCCAAAGCCCTCACCAAGAGGCGGGCGAGCGGCTACCCTGCTCGGCTATCCCTGGCCGGTAGCTTCCCTACCTCAATGAACTAGGGATCAAAGCCCTCACCAAAAGGCAGCCGAGTGGCTACCCTGCTCGGCTATCCCTGGCTGGTAGCTTCCCTACCTCAACGAACCAGGGATCAAAGCCCTCACCAAGAGACAGCCGAGCAGCTACCCTGCTCGGCTATCCCTGGCTGGTAGCTTCCTTACCCCCACAACGCCAGGGATCAAAGCCCTCGCCAAGAGGCACCGGACAGCAACCCTGCTCGGCCATCCTTAAGGACAAAAAGCCCTCGCCAAGAGGCACCAGGAAGTAACCCTGCTCGGCCATCCTTAGTAGGCCAATCACGTCCCCTCCCGCGCTAAGAATGAAAAGCCCTCGCAAGAGGCAACCGAACTCGCCCTTGTTCGGTTATCCCTGGCTGGTAGCTCCCTACCCTAACAAACCAGGGATCAAAGTCCTCATAGAAGAAACCGGACCCGCCCTTGTTCGGTTATCCCTAGCTGGTAGCTCCCTACCAAACCACGGATCAAAGCCCTCGCCAAGAGGCACCGGGCAGCAACCCTGCCCGGCCCGTCCTTAAGGATCAAAGCCCTCGCAAGAGGCAACCAAGCCTGCCCTTGCTCGGTTATCCCTGGACGGTAGCTCCCTACCCTAACAAACCAGGGATCAAATCCCTCGCCAAGAGGCACCGAGCAGCTACCCTGCTTGGCACCATCCATAGTAGGCTACTCACGGCCCCTCCCGCGTTAAGGATCAAAGCCCTCGCAAGAGGAAAGCGGGCCCGCCCTTGCTCGGTTATCCCTGGCTGGTAGCTCCCTACCCTAACAAACCAGGGATCAAATCCCTCGCAAAGAGGCACCGAGCAGCTACCCTGCTCGGCACCATCCTTAGTAGGCCACTCACGGTCCCTCCCGCGCTAAGGATCAAAGCCCTCACAAGAGGCAACCGGGCCCGCCCTTGCTCGGTTATCCCTGGCTGGTAGCTCCCTATCCTAACAAACCAGGGATCAAAGCCCTCGCCAGAAGGCATCGAGCAGCTACCCTGCTTGGCACTATCCTTAGTAGGCCACTTACGGCCCCTCCAACAACTAAGGAACATGAAATCAACAGGAGGCATCCGTTCTATCAACGTCTAAGCGATCTCCACGTCGACTTTGGGGCCATGGAGATACCGTCTTCCCGCCGGTCTTCGCACACTCGGCAAATGATCAGAGTCAAGTCGACGAGTAATCGCTAGGCGAGGAGCATGCCGACCATAAAAGCAGTACTGTGCAGATACAAGTGCCTACTAACAAAAGGAAGTACATGCACAAACACTACTGGCAAAAATAAAAAGTCTTTATTCAAAAAGCCAAAAGTCTTTACAAAGGTACTGTGGGCTCTGTTGGATATAGTGCCCTCAGAGTCAATTATTGGATCACAGGAACGTGATTGCAGTGATTGAGGGAGGACCTATGCCGGTAGGACAGTCTTACTCGAGATGATAGTATGCTATCTGGTTTGTCTTTATCATCGTGTACAGCTTTAGGTGACCTTACAGGTCACTATTGCACGTTGATAGAGCCCTTAGGATTCTTGCTTGACGGCCATCAGTATGATGGCGATCATATATGTGGGAGCTGGGGTCTATAAGCACATCCTTAAAGTGTCCCTAGTCGTGGGAGTTTCGAGACTGGGCATTGGTACTCTATTAGTAGACTAGTGTATACAGTCGAGACCCCGACGAGGGGCGGTGGCCGGTCTCACAAGCCATTGGTGTTAGTTGGTTCACCTAAGATGTATACAGGTGCTTATTGGGTTATGAGTACACCGGACAGGACTCGCCGGAAACATGCTAGTTGGTATTATACCTGACGTCAGATAGCAGTTCCCTGGTGACATGTGCACAGGTTAGTTCATCGACCTGAGATCGTCATTTGTCTCGTGTGAGTTCCCACTGTGCTTTGATTACTACCCTACCACGGCTTAAAGAAGTCGTGCAAACAGGTTTTAGTTGGGTACAGTCCCGAGCCACATGGAGGCAGTGAGCAGATCAGCAGGGGTTTCGTCTCTCCCGGTATTGGGGTGAGATCGCGCTGTGTCTAGGAGAGCCATTACACGAAGTCCTTGGCCAAGGCAGGAGATTTACTGGTAGGTATTCCAGTAGTATTTCAGGGCGTTCTGGGCTACACTCCGACATGACTTGTACCGCTTTTAGGGGTCTGACTTTTACCAACCCCCTAGGCCCGCCATGCGATGCTCATAGACGAACGGACCGGACTGTACGGATATTGTCACTGACAGGCTCAGTAGGGTGTCAGGATGAGTTCGCTCATCGACCTCCCTTTTGGTCAATACCTGGTAGCCCGTTACGTACGGCTAATACCTCTGATGTGCTAGTGGTTAAATCCACAGCCAAAGTATTGACGGGTCTTTAGAGTCCCCCACAGACAGTTTCTCAAGTTTCAGGCGAAACGATGTAGAGGCCGTATGATATATGGCAAGGTCCGATCATATACGTGCAGTAGTGCACGGATCATGATCGGGCGGATCATACTAGTGGGCTTTGGTTTAAGCCGGATCCTAGTATTAGATTTGTTGGATTACTTTAGTCTCATCGCATTCGCATTCAGTCGGAATGCGGATGCACGTATGTATATACAGGTGAGGGGTATCCTTGTGATCCGTCACGAGTTTACTTTAGATGTTGCCGTATCTTTTTATTGTTGTAAACAATTGGGTTAATGTTTACAAATGGAAATTGTGAGCTAGAAATCATCATTTTGTGCATTTAATGTGACATGTGCAAGGCTAGTGACTCATGGTCTCTTTTTATGTGCATATGTCACATTATTGTTTGATTTGGTGTTGATATGATGAGAAGAGAGAGAGAGAGGGGCTGCCATATTAGAGCTTGGATTTGTATTTTTTAATACTCACTCTCTCATTTCATCATAAGAAACACACAAAAGAAAAAGGCTCTTCTTCTTCTTCCTCCTCTTGCTCACAACCTCCATTAATGGCATCATCTCTAACCTCCATCCATCTCATGGATGCAAGAGACAAAGTGATCACAAACATTCTCTACATCATCTTGGACACGTCGGCTAGCACACTTCATGCCCGAGTTGCTTCGGATGAAGCGGGAACCCGTAAAAAGACTCAAAGATGTGGTGCCCTTTCCGACGAGGAGATCGAGACCGGAGATGCCGCAAGGAGCTTGGGATGGTGGCCAAAGACCGAAGGACACGGGTCGATCGGTATAGCTTTATATTCCTTCTCTAGATAGCTAGTTGTAAATTAATGGTTCGATCAGGGTTTTAAGTATACGATAGCGCCGGTTTCAAGTTTTGAAAAAGTTTTCGTTTCGACATTTTGGCCTCGGAAAGACGGCCGGGACGCTACCGTAGTCTTACATGGTATCAGAGCCACGCCATTAACTTTTACTAGCTTGTTCCAACGTATTTAAAACATCGATCGAACGAATTTTCTAAAAACTGCATTTCCAAGTCACAGTTTCTGTCGAATTTTTCTTGTGGCCAAAAAATTATTTGGTGTGCTGAAGAAAAACATGCAGGGTTTTCTAAGAACACTGCAGAAAATTGGTGGCATGACAGCACTGTAGCGCCACGGAACTGCGGCCGTAACCCCGTTTTGGCCGCGGTTCCGCCGCTGCACTGTAGCTGCGCTGCACCATTTTTTCTACAGTGCTCTCTGACATGGAATTGGGGTTTCTGGTATTTTTTGTTTGGGCCCAGATTTGTCTGAGTACTGGGTATTGTGCTTGGGGCCCACTTCGGGAAATTTTGTCGATCGAAAATTTAAATATGTTGGTTCACAGTATTTACATTATATCTACGACCGTGAATGTCATTTGATCGGTAAATCTTGTTTAATTGCTATAGCCCTTTTAGACGGATTTGCGAACGTGACATTCACGTTGATGTTCTGTGTTGTGCTGTGATGTTGCGGATTTTTCGTGGTGGATAGCCTGGTTGCAATGGTAGTACAGTTTGATTGTATTTGTACATTTGATATTGCGGGGCGAGCGTCCGACATGTAGACTGCCGTCACTGCCTGTTTGTATATTATTCTTTTGGGGCACGACCGGGCCGAGGTCGATGTACCCGTTGTATATTTTACTTTCTGTACTAGGATTACCCCGCGGTGGGGTGCACGGGTAGACGGGTTCTAGAGGGAAACTGGCCCGCATCTCATGGCTTTGAGACAGAGGGGGATTCACTCTAGAATTGGCGGGCTATTCGCCACACTCGTAGGCGGTACAGGTTAACCCAAGGAGGGGTGCTCAAGTTACCGGATTCCGTGAAGTGCTGGGTGGTCCATTCACGTTGTTGAAGGGGGCTGCCTCGCTTCAGGTTTTGGCGGGTAACTTGTCGCGCCCATATGGGGTCTAGGATCTCATTGCACAGGCTATCCACACGACCAGGAGAACGTCGGGTTTCAGTAGCGGCTCTATGAAACCCGGGGATCCCAGATTATCTGCATTGTTCTGTGATGCTTATTATATTTATGTGATGTTGCATTTTATCATGCCTTGAGCGATTATTATATATTGATATATATACTAGTAGATGTTGTATATGTTTTACACCCGCGCTAGTCCAGTCCCCACTCTGTTGTTAGTTAAGTAACCTAACGGGTGATGACGGGACCCAGTGGCGAATGCAGATGGTATATGCGTATATCGTATTTTCGTTCTTTTTTGGTGTGATTAATTGATGGGACTGCATTGATTCGGATTAATGCAAGCTAAACAAACCTATTCTGATGTTGTTGGAACATTTTTCAAAAAAAAAAAGCTGTTATTGCAAAGGCGTTCTCTTTTGTTTTGCACAGTGGTATTCGGTTATGAATATCCAGCACCTCAGTCGACGAGGCAAGGGCCGAGATCTCTTCACCAGGAGTGACCCCTTGGACAGAATTTTGCGTCAGGGTAATAACTTCACTATAGCCGATTGCCTTTTGCTTTGTATCGTGGTATTCAGTTGGAATATCGTGCACCTCATTCACCGGGAGTGACCTCTTTGGAAAGAGCCGTTTAGCAAAGGTTTTCGCCACTATATATTTATAAAAAGCTATGCAGTTCCTTCAACGATATCAAGTTCATTATGTTAAAGGTTTTCGCCAAAAACCAGCCGTAGCCCTCCGTCATTTCCTACGGGTATTATTTAGTATTCGTGCTGCGTTTGTTGACCTAGTCAAGATGTACTGTTCGGTAGCTAAGTGGTACTTGTTTGTTGCATAAATGGGATTGGTTAGGACAGTCGTGCGGCCTTATTGACCTAGTCAAGGGCATGTATAGGTGGGTTTAATGCAATCCAGAATAATGACGGGTTGAACTTGACTAGCGGTTTATGGTTTGTTGACCTAGTCAAGGTCATAAGCCGCTTGGGGTAAAAATCACATCGGGAGTTTCTAAAGAAACTGAAACTTGCCAGATATGCGCATACCTTCTGGAGTGTGATAACGTGAGTGGATTCCATCACGTTATCATGCGATGATAGTTGGATCTCGATTCACACTGATGAGTTGGTTTACTCCTCGGGTGATCCCGACTGATTCTTCTTTCAGGTTTGGAGAAGAATTTGAGGTTACAGTGGGAGGTTTCCGAATTAGATAAAGTGATAACCATTCTGATCTAGGTTAGAGTGCACGCAGAGTGTTTATTTTCTCTCTCACTTTGGTAGCGACCATGATCCGACCCTTGACTATGAATCAGTGACCAAGTTAATCGAACCTTCTTAAAACACTGGCTTTTGGATTGTCAGAGTTGCATACCTCATTGCCACTCCTACTTTTACCCTTTTCTCCAGAACACCCCGTATTACTACGAACATCCACTTCCATTGGATAAAACCATCGTATGGTTATATACGAACTCGAAGGAACTAGTTCCAGATTCGAGAATGGTTTCCGGTTCTGGAGAAAATGAATAAGGACTATTCAGTTGTCTTTTCCTTTTACCTTCTCTCAGGTTGCGAGTGCTCCTTGGATTAGGACAGTACACCTATTACACTTATTGGATAGTCTTCTTCTAAATCATAGGCAGGTGCCGAACGGTGGGGAATGAAGAAAACCAATTAGCCTAACGATGGTGTACAGAAGGTAATAAGTTAAGACAAATAAAGGGATTAGTAAGAGGGCAAAGTAAATTGCGACTGCTATTCACGACCAAACCAAGTATTTCTTCACCAATCCTACATCACCTTTGTATTTCTCCAGAACACTCCGTATCACTACGAAGATCCACAGTTATTTGGATACTCCATCGTATGGTTATATACGAACTCGAAGGAACTTGTTCCAGTTCGGAGATGGATTCTGGTTCAGGAGAAATAGGAATAAGGTTTATTCAGTTGTCTTTTATCTTTACCTTCTCTCGGGTTGCGAGTGCTCCTAGGATTAGGACAATACACCTATTACGCTTATTGGATAGTCTTCTTCCAAACCATAGGCTGGTGCCGAACGGTAGGGAAGGAAGAAAACCACTTGGCCTAAAGGGGTGTACAGAAGGTAATGACTAAAGACATATAAAGGGATTTGGAGAGATGACAAAGAAATATACGGTTACAGTTGTGAATCTGCTAATGGAAGAGGCATTACTAAGAATACCCGGATACCCCTTCGAAACATTTATATGTTCCCGTTTCACTGTGTATTGTTAGCCCTTGCTCCAGGGTATGTATTTACCAGGTTTGATTCTCACATCTGTATGGTTTTACAGATGATGAGTGTGAATAAGTTATTGAGAATTGGGTGATCATCCTTATTATATCGGGATTCGTTGTAATTGGTGATATTTGAGGAAATCACCTGGGTTGTTTGCCGGACGGCAAATATTTGGTTTTGAATATTCGTTGTTATGCACCAATTTCAAATTGATATATCTGTACGTTTATTTTTATAAAGTGAGATATAACTTTTTGAAATTATGTCTATGACATTTACCTATATCAGTGGATGGTTAGGTAAGGAGCATTAAACAGCGGTGTAATTCTTCTTAACCATAAGTACAGTTTTCAACCTACGACACACAGGGAATGAGTTATTAGACTCAGGGGACTTATACAGAGTATTGTATGTTGTCCAGTGTCCATGAGGACAGAGGGGTTGGTACTCGTACTATTTTCTGTTTACTTGTAACTTCTCTAGTTCTTAGACATGTGTTTCGTAGAAATGCAAGGTCTAAGTTTTGAGAAGTTATAGGTATAAGAATAAAGTAGAGAACCAGGCGATGCAAGTATCAGGATTCTTCAAGGTGATCGAAGATGTAGATACTTGTGTATGGTATTCAGTTGATAGTAATATTTATGAGAACTTGTTTCTCTTTCAGGTTACTCATAATTGGAAGCATTCCTAAGTTGAGTAATGCTGATCGGCCTCTCTCCATTTAGTTGACATGCACTGGAGACAGCTGCATGATTTGAATCTGGTTCCAATTAAATCAGTACCTCTGTTTCTATATTGGATATAGAATAGTTCATATCTTAACAATGTTAAGGTATTGGGAGTTATCCGGCTTATGCTTAAAACCAGACTCTGGATAACTCAAGGCATGTTTCTGTAATGGCTGTTTGTGGGTTGACCCGGGCTATGACGAGGGTTGATTTTCTACCATCTGGAAGATCAATAGTGATATTGTTCTTGACTCGCCACAGTTTTAGTAAAATGGATTTTTTTTCAGAAAACAGTATTGGGAGTATGGTAGAACTGTAAGTGATTCCAGAACTGCAAACGATTACTGAAAATTTAATAAGAACCTAAAGATTCAATCTGGATTGACATTCCATTGGCCACTCGGCAGATATGGTGGGTAACCTCAGGCACCCGAGAGGTACTCCGGTAGCCTCAAGGATGGTGACAAGGAGGTTCTTGTTTACCCAGACTTGCCATTGCTGTTGTTCCAGACTGTGAGACCCAGCAGGAGAATGAGTATAGCGTCGTTCTAGACTAGCTTTAGAAGTGTACGTGTATATGACTCTGCCAGAGGGTTGTCATAGTCAGTGGGAGCAACGGAAGCATAGTGGACAAGTAGCTTATGTCTATTTATGGACTAAAGCGGATATAGCGGAGATAGATCATCTATTTCTGATGTGACAGTCATAGGTTTGACTTCATCAGAATAGGGGATGGATCTGTTAAGAAGGTAGTAGGGTGTGATGTCATGGTATTTGGATGACTACACAGAGTAGGAAGTGAAATTCCTATACTACGATCGGTTATACTTTGGTTGTCACACAGTGGTTTCTCCATACAGGATATAGATATAATATCAGACATTCTGGTTACTAGATCTATGGTTTTAGATCTAGATTTGGGTAGTTTCCCAATCTGGGTACTTTGACAACATTCTAAAGGTGTTTTAGAATGGACGACTCCTGGCACGGTAGTGTACCTGCAGGTGATGGAGCCACCCTCTCTAAAGGTGTCTTACAAACTAAAGGGGAGAGGGATGTGCATGATTGACAGATCACTTGCTTAGGCAATTCAGTCAATCATGAGATGTCAAGTACCACACCAGATGTTATTTTTGCAGTAGATGCAATAAGTTGATATTAATCCTATCCTGGAGAAACGTTCGGAAGCAGTTTTAGAACATAAGTGGATGTTCTAGGGATATGTTAACGGCATCCTCCTTCGGGAGATAGTTATCATTCCAGGCTTCAAAGATGACCTGGATGACAGAGTGACTATCAGAGTTATAGTTTTCCTTCTGATGAGGGGCAGTATTTTGGACATGTGGTCCAAGTGGATACTGAGGGAGGTGTGGCGCAGGATACTGATTAAGTTCAGTTGACGATACAGTCTAAGAAGTTTGGATTTAGAGTTCTTTTTTGAACTAGGTTCCATCAGATATCCAGACATATTCTGAGACAGGTATTGCTCATTTCGGGAGATGGCTTTCTCCGCGAACTTGAGATAAACAGAGACATAGAAAGAAACATTAGTGCGGATCCACTCACTGAGGCTATTCCTCGAACGCAATAGTTTCGCAAACAGGTTTTGTGAAACTGATTAATAGAGGA
This sequence comes from Agapanthus africanus, assembly GCA_030015575.1. Lineage (NCBI taxonomy): Eukaryota > Viridiplantae > Streptophyta > Magnoliopsida > Asparagales > Amaryllidaceae > Agapanthus > Agapanthus africanus. Next base: position 710,364,473 of record JASDDO010000022.1, read on the forward strand.
GTTGGGTGTTCGGTATCACACGGGCTGTGAGTATGCGTCATCGCAATAATTAGCCTTGAGTGCAAGTAGGAGATTGTTGGATATAGTGCCCTCAGAGTCAATTATTGGATCACAGGCACGTGATTGCAATGATTGAGGGAGGACCTATGCCGGTAGGACAGTCTTACTCGAGATGATAGTATGCTATCTGGTTTATCTTTATCATCGTGTACAGCTTTAGGTGACCTTACAGGTCACTATTGCACGTTGATAGAGCCCTTAGGATTCTTGCTTGACGACCAGCAGTATGATGGCGATCATATACGTGGGAGCTGGGGTCTATAAGCACATCCTTAAAGTGTACTTAGTCGTGGGAGTTTCGAGACCGGGCATCGATACTCCATTAGTAGACTAGTGTATACAGTCGAGACCCCGACGAGGGGCGGTGGCCGGTCTTACAAGCCATTGGTGTCAGTTGGTTCACCTAAGATGTATACAGGTGCTCATTGGGTTATGAGTACACCGGACAGGACTCGCCGGGAACATGCTAGTTGGTATTATACCTAACGTCAGATAGTAGTTCCCTGGTGACATGTGTACGGGTTAATTCATCGACCTAAGATCGTCATTTGTCTCGTGTGAGTTCCCACTGTGCTTTGATTACTACCCTTCCACGGCTCAAAGGAGTCGTGCAAAAAGGTTTTAGTTGGGTACAGTCCCAAGCCACATGGAGGCAGTGAGCGGATTGGCAGGGGTTTCGTCTCTCCCGGTATTAGGGGTGAGATCGCGCTGTGTCTAGGACAGCCATTACACGAAGTCCTTGGCCAAGGCAGGAGATTTACTGGTAGGTATTCCAGTAGTATCTCAGGGTGTTCTGGGCTACACTCCGACACGACTTGTACCGCTTTTGGGGGTCTGACTTTTACCAACCCCTTGGCCCGCCATGCGATGCTTATAAACGAACGGACCGAACTGTACGTATATTGTCACTGACAGGCTCAGTAGGGTGTCAGGATGAGTTCGTTCATCGACATCCCTTTTGGTCAATACCTGGTAGCCCGTTACGTACGGCTAATACCTCTGACGTGCTAGTGGTTAAATCCACAGCCAATGTATTGACGGGTCTTTAGAGTCCCCCACAGACAGTTTCTCAAGTTTCGGGTGAAACGATGTAGAGGCCGTATGATATATGGCAGGGTCCGATCATATACGTGCAGTAGTGCACGGATCATGATCGGGCGGATCATACTAGTGGGCTTTGGTTTAAGCCGGATCCTCGTATTAGATTTGTTGGATTACTTTAGTCTCATCGCATTCGCATTCAGTCGGAATGCGGATGCACGTATGTATATACAGGTGAGGGGTATCCTTGTGATCCCTCACGAGTTTACTTTAGATGTTGCCGTATCTTTTTATTGTTGTAAACATTTGGGTTAATGTTTACAAATGGAAATTGTGAGCTAGAAATCATCATTTTGTTCATTTAATGTGATATGTGCAAGGCTAGTGACTCATGGTCTCTTTTTATGTGCATATGTTACATTATTGTTTGATTTGGTGTTGATATGATGAGAAGAGAGAGGGGGGGCTGCCATATGAGAGCTTGGATTTGTATTTTTTGATACTCACTTTCTCATTTCATCATAAGAAACACACAAAAGAAAAAGGCTCTTCTTCTTCTTCCTTCTCTAGCTCACAACCTCCATTAATGGCATCATCTCTAACCTCCATTCATCTCATGGATGCAAGAGACAAAGTGATCACAAACATTCTCTACATCACCTTGGACACGTCGGCTAGCACACTTCGTGCCCGAGTTGCTTCGGATGAAGCGGGAGCCTGTAAAAAGACTCGAAGATGTGGTGCCCTTTCCGACGAGGAGATCGAGACCGAGATGCCGCGGGGAGCTTGGGATGGTGGCCAAAGACCGAAGGACACGGATCGATCGGTATAGCTTTCTATCCCTTCTCTAGATAGCTAGTTGTAGGTTAATGGTTCGATCCGGGTTTTAAGTATACGATAGCGCCGGTTTCAAGTTTTGAAAAAGTTTTCGTTTCTACATTTTGGCCTCGGAAAGACGGCCGGGATGCTACCGTAGTCTTACAGGCTCCCCAGCCTTACAAAAATGCCCGAAGGCCTACAAAATACCCGACGCAACAAAAGAAAAGACAATGAGAAGACGATGGGCTTCAGGCCCCAGGGCTGGGCGCGATACCGATGAGCTTGACGTCCACCGTGACTAGGGATGCGTCCGTCGCAGGAGCCTCAGCGTCACCCTCGCCGAGAGTCCCTTCCCCTGTAGGGCTCCCGGGGGCATCCCCCTGCCCGTCATCCCCGCGAGGATATTCTGCTCGGAGATCTTCATCAGCAAACTCCGGCACCCGGGCCTTGACGGCGTCGAGAGCCTCATGCCAGATGAGGGTGGTGGCCGAAGCTAGGACGGTGTAGAACTGCTCCGACTTCTGGAAGTTCTCCACCGCCTGCGCCGCCCTGAGGTCGGCTTTCTTCGCCGCCTCCACTGCAGCCCCCAACTCCTTTCGGAGGGTGCACACTGACTTCTTCATGGTGATGACGAGCACCTCAGAGCCCTGAAGCTTTGCCTCGCGGAACCTGGCCACCTCTTGCTTCGAGGCCGCCACCTCTTGCTTCACCGCCGTCGCCTCCTGCTTCGCGGCCGCCGCCTCCTGCCTCCCGGCAGCTCCCTCGCCCTCAAGGGCAGTGACCCTCGCCATCGTCGCCTCCATCTCCCTCTTCGAGCTCTTTCCCAGCGAGGAGAGCTCGCCCGCGGCTCGCATCGCCGGGGCTATATCCTACACCTCCATCCAGGCGACGATAGCGACGTGCTGGAGGACCTGAAGAAATCGGATGGGGGTCAGAAAGAAAAAGGGGCACCAAATCTCGCAAACAATGAGACGATGTGCGAGCGCTAACCTGCAGGGCCTATTAGGCGATGGACGCCAGTTGAGCCTTCAGCGTCCCCCCAGCGACCCGGCCCCCGGCCGACTTCTCCATGTCGTGCAACAAGCTGTCAGCAACGGAAAGCACTGAGGGCACCTCGAAGCGGAGCTCCCCCTTGTCCACCAAGATCGGAGAGGCCGGGGTCGGCGGAACTGTTTGGGGGAACCTCTTGAGAGACGACGGCGGAGAGCTCATCTCCACCTCTGAAGCTCAGGCATCCTCTCCCTGAGCCCTCTTTCTACTTGGCACCTGGCTGGTCCCCGGGGCGCAATCCGCACTCGAGCGCTGGGGCGGGACAGTTGCTGGGGTAGCCTGGGCCGACGTCTGACGGGAAGAGCTGTCCCCTCCAGCCTTCGACCCCTTCTTCGGCTTCCATATAGCTGCTCGGAGGAGGCCCGCGTCCATGGTTTCTGCACAAGACAAGATATAGTGGAATCAGCGACACAAGCAAAGTAAAAACAAATACCAGCTCCTAACTTACCGACGAACTGGGCGGGGCTGAGCCTGGCCCAACTGAGGGCCCGCTCAGAAAGCAGCACATCAGCCCGAGGAATAGGCTCCCACGCCTCCACTCTCGCCCCCTCGGGGTCAATGGACGGATTTCCCTGCCAGCACCTATCCCTAGACCACTGGACGGGTATGGGCCAGTCCTCACCATCTGGCGGCCCGACGAAGAAAAACTTCTTCTTTCAATCGTGGATGGAAGAAGGCAGGACAACAACCCCTGACCCGGCTACACTCCCCCGCTTTTTCCTAAAGCAGAGGTAAACCCACCTAGGGTCGCCCGCACGAGTTTCGGGGTGACTTTTGTAAATAAGGGAGGAGACAAGGATGGACAGACTAAAGGGGATCGTCTGCAACTTCAGCAGAACCAGGAACCCAAGGAGAATTCTCCAGGAGTTCGGCACCAGCTGGCCCGGGGCTAACCCAAAATAATTTAACACAACTACAATCTCGGGAGAGAAAGGCAGGCGCATTCCGGCCCAGAGAGCTTCCAGGTACAAGGCGATCTCTCTACCCCTTACCTGATCTACCCTTTCTCCTTCCTCGGCCAATCGCAGCATGTCGCCGGAGGGAATATGGAAACGAGCCCGAGCGGTGGAAAGCTCATCCTCATATCTTACTGAGGACGACACACCAGGCGCGTCCGCCGCCACCGCTCCCGGAACCGCCCCAGACGCACGCCCCCGGGGAGAGGATCTGACCCCAACTTCCCGAGGGGGCTCAAACCCAGGGGAAGAATCCCTAGTATCTACCGCTACGACATCTGCAAACTCCTCAAAATAAGACATCTAACCTGATGGGAAGAAATCCTTGAGAAGAGAAAATGCTGAGATCCAACCTAAAGGGGAGAGCGCCGAGCTAACAAGACTCGGGATGGGGAAATGTGAAGAGAGAGACCCCGAATCAGGCCTCACCTCGATTTATATAGTCGGTTTCCTCATCCAACGGCGACGGTCGACTCCCGCCAAAACGGTTCGCTGCACTTAACAGCCATGATCGCTCCACCTATCGTAAGCACATTGGCAGTGTCCCATCGGATGCCAGAAGCCTACAGCACGTCACATCAGCCAACCGGCACCCAACACGTGGCCCGTCGCTTCACTAAAGAGCACACGATCCGGCGCACCATCTTTAATGAAAAGGTTCTCGCCTTGATTCGCTGGCCTCATCCAGAAAAGACAACCAATTGCCTAGAGATACGCCCGACGATATCTTCAGAAAGGAGTTCACCTCGGGTGAGCTGGCAAACCACCCTTGGCCCGACCTGTCAGCTGGTCGGGACGAGAGTGGGGGGCTAATGATGATGCTCGATATCGGTGGTCTCCCATACCAGGACACGTGGCAGATGACGTGTCCCAGAGCATGCAAGAAAGGACTTACAGTGGCCTACCAGACCACACCTACGCTCGTCCTACCGAGCGCCCGCTGGCTCGCCTCTGAGCCCCCTGCACAACTGGCCTCCTCGGCCTCACAACTCGTCTCCGAGCTACCGCAAAACCAAGATACCTCAGCTCTCCCGCTCGTCTGCGAGCTCTCCCGCCGAGGTCATCTTCCTTGGTCTCATTGACCGACCAACAACACCGCTTGCAGGCGTAATCTCCATCCCGCGAATCTCGCCATGCGCGAGATCTCCGCCGGCTACATCCCACGTTCCACGCCACCACGATCCCCCATTAATGAGGCTGTCTCTCCATTAATGGGAGGTCCCGCTCATCACGCGGGCGTGACGTCGGGAGCATAACGGCCGGCGTGATTCTCGCACCCACCTCGCTTGCTGCCACCGCTATATAAACCCCTTATTCAGACGGTTCAAGTAAGCCATTTTTATTCCACTAAGCCATTACTCTGCTCGGATCTCTAGTCTAACTTGATCGTCGGAGGGTCCTTGGTGGTACAACCACACCGGGACTTCCTTGCAGGTAACTCGGCAACCACAACCTCAACCCAATGAGATCCACACGCTTCAGGAGCGACAACCTCCAGATCAAATCCCAGCCACTCATCGCCGCCATCAGCAGATCAACGGAAGGCAACATCTGAAGGAGATTTCAGCCTCCATCACCAACCGTTAGTAGAATAGGAGGAAGAAGGAGAAGACGGCTCTCTTGTTTTTCTTTCTAGAAAAGCTCTCTCTATATTATTGTATATCTCACACATCTCATATGACCCACCTGAAACTCTAGCCCCTATATGTGTATATATAGGGTATCCACGCATATGAGCGGGTATTGGGCCTAATGTCTAATATACTCCCACTCGTACATTCGAGTAGGTACCGTCCATAGCTCCCTGAGTTGGTTCCTTAAACTATTAATTCCCTGAATCAATTGTCTCCCCGAGACTCTTCTCCTCTTCCTTGTTCTTACCATACATGTTATGTTGGTGCGGCGTGGGCCGTTGAGAACCTGCACGCAAGTACCCTTGCAATCAAATCCGTTAAGACCGACACAAGAATCTCATTGAAAGAAAAAACAACATAAACCAAATATATGTTAGGCTCGCGAAATCTCATACCCCAGATTCGATCAGACAAGTTTGCTCAAGTACCTTCGATCCCTCTCGAAAGCGTACTTGAACACCTAGGTAAACCTCTCGATTCATCTCACTCTTAAGCCTCGCCACCATGGCGTCAATAAGAGTTGCACTTGCGATATAATCGGAGACATTCCAATCGATTTTCCTCCGACTTTGAATAGCTAGGTCTACTATTCATCCACTTTCCTGACACTGCCACGTATGTGCGATATATAATCATCGTAGTAGGAAACAATAGCCAAAGTAGCAGACGCTCATAACATGCCTACCTAGACAGCCTAATGTCACTATGGATATATAGACCGCTCGTCCTTCCGTGAAGGACATTATCATAAGGGCTCACACAGTGAAAAAGATGGGATCCATCTCTCTACTTCCTTATGTGCCCCATCCAAGCGCACGTTGTATGACAACGTGCTAGGGTACAAAATTCTCTCCCTGATAGTGTGCGTCCTTAAGGTTATACCGTATGGATCCAAGTCAAATCTACTTACTTTTTAAAATTGTTCCAACAACTCAAACAGGTTTGTTTTACTTTGCATTGATCAGAATCAACGTAGTCCTATCAATCAATCACACCAAAAAAGAACGAAAATAAAATGTACGTATATGCCATCCGCATTCGTCACTGGGTCCCGTCATAACCCGTTAGGTTACTTAACTAACGACAGAGCGGGGACTGGACTAGCACGGGTGTAAAACATATACAACATCTAATAGTATATAAACCAATATACAATAATCGCTCCAGGCGTGATAGTATGCAACATTACAGAAAAGTAATAAGCATCACAGAACAATACAGATATCTGGGATCCCCGAGTTTCACAGAGCCGCTGCTGAAACTCGACGTTCCCCTGTCGTGTGGATAGCCTGTACAATGAAACCTAGACCCCTACGGGTGCGGCAAGTTACCCGCCAAAACCTGAAGCGAGGTAGTCCCCCACAGCATAGTGAATGGAACACCCGGCACAGTGGGAACTCACACGAGACAAATGACGACCTCAGGTCGATGAACTAACCTGTACACATGTCACCAGGGAACTGCTATCTGACGATAGGTATAGTACTAACTAGCAGATTCCCGGCGAGTCCTGTCCGGTGTACTCATAACCCAATGAGCACCTGTATACATCTTAGGTGATCCAGCTGACACTAGTGGCTTGTAAGACCGGCCACCGCCCCTCGTCGGGGTCTCGACTGTATACACTAGTCTACTCCGGAGTATCGATGCCCTGTCTCGAAACTCCCACGACTAGGGACCACAATTAAGGATATGCATATAAACTACCCAACTCTCACGTATATGATCGCCATCATACTGTTGGTAGTAAAGCAAGATCCTAAGGGCTCTATCAAAGTGTAACATGCAATCAGTCACCTGAACATGTACACGACTGATAAAGGCAAACCAGATAGCATACTATCATCTCGAGTAAGACTGCGCTACCGGGATAGGTCCTCCGCAATCATTGCAATCACGTACCTGCGATCCAATAATTGACTATGAGGGCACTATCTCCAACAATCTCCCACTTGCACTCAAGGCTAATATTGCGATGTCGACTACTCACAGCCCGTGTGAAACCGAACATCCAACTCCTCTACTAATCAGTTTCACAAAGCCCGTTTGTAAAACTATTGTGTTCGAGAAATAGCCTCAGTGAGTGGATCCGCCTAGAAGTATCTTTCTATATCTCTCTTAATCTCAAGTTCGCGGAGAAAGCCATCTCCCGAATCGAGTAGTACCTGTCTTAGAATATGTCTGGATATCTGATGGGACCTTAGTTCATAAATGAACTCCATATCCAAACTTCTTAGACTGTATGGATCACTGAACCTAATCAGTATCCGGCACCATGCCACCCACAGTATCCTCTGGAACCACCTGTCCATAATACTGTCCCTCGTCAGAGGGAAAACTAAAACTCTGACAATCACTCTGTCATCCATGTCACCTTTGAAGCCTGGAATGATAACCGTCTCCCGAAAGAGGCTGCCGTTATCAAATCCGTAGAACATGTACTAATGTTCTAAAACTGCTTCCTTATGTTTCTCCAGGATTGGATTAATACAAACTTATTGCATCTAGTGCAAAAACAACATTTGGTGCGGTACTTGATATCTAATGATTGACTCAATTGCCTAAGCAAGTGATCTGCCAATCATGCACATCCCTCTCCTCTTTAGTCTGTAAGACACCTTTAGAGAGGGTGACTCCATCACCTGCAGGTACACTACCATGCTAGGAGTCAACTATTCTAAAAACCATTAGAATATCTGTCAAAGTACCTACATTGGGAAACTACCCAAATCCAGATCTAAAACCATAGATCTAGAAACCAGAATGTAAAATATTATATCCATATCCTGTCTGGAGAAACAACTGTGTGACGACCACAGTACAACCGATCGTATTATAGGAATTTTACTTCCCACTCTGTGTATGTCATCCAGATACCATGACATCACACCCTACTACCTTCTTAACTGATCCATCCCCTATTCTGATTGAAGTCAAACCCATGACTGTCACATCAAAATTAGGTGATCTATCTCCGCTATAACTGCTCAAGTCTATAAATAGATATAAGCATCTTGCCCACTATGCTTCCGCTGCTCCCACTGACTATGACAACCCTCCTACCGGGTCTCATATCCTGGAACAACAGTAGTGTCAAGTCTTGGTAGATAAGAACCTCCCTGTCACCGTCCTTGAGGCTACCGAAGTACCTCTCGGGTGTCTGAGGTTACCTACCATACCTGCGGAGTGGCTATTGGAATGTCAAACCTGATTGAATGTATAGGTCCTATTAAATTTTTCCGTAATCGTTCGCGGTTCTGGAATCACTTCCAGTTCTACCATACTCCCACTACTGTTTTCTGAAAAAGATCCATTTTACTAAAACTGTGGCAAGTCAAGAACAATATCACTATTGATCTTCTAAATGGTAGAATATCAACCCTCGTCATAGCCAGGGTCAACCCACAAACAGCCATTACAGAAACGTGCCCTGAGTTATCCAGAGTCTGGTTTTAAGCATAAGCTGGACAACTCCCCGTACCTTAATTTCTTTTAAGGTACGAACTATTCTATATCCAATATAGAAACTGTATCACTTATTTAATTGGAACCATGATTCAATCCATGCAGCTGTCTCCAGTGCATATCAACTTAATGGAAAGAGGCTAATCAGCATTACTCAACTTAGGAATCCATCCAATTATGAGTAACCTGAAAGAGAAACACGTTTCTCAAAACCATCACTATCATCTGAATACCAATCACAAGAATCTACATCTTCGATCTCTTTGAAGAATCCCGATACTTGTGATACCTGGTTCTCTACTTTATTCTTATACCCACAACTTCTCAAAACTTAGACCTTGTATTTCTACGAAACACTTGTCTAAATACTAGAGAAGTTATAAGTAAATAGAACATAGTACGAGGACCTACCCCTTTGTCCTGATGGACATTTGGACAACATACAATACTCTGTATAAGTCCGCTGAGTTGAACAACTCATAACCTGTGCGTTGTAGGTGGAAAACTATACCCTGGCGATTTCCTCAAATATCACCAATTACAACGAATTCCGATATAATGAGGATGATCACCTAATTCCCAATATCTTACTCCCACTCATCATCTGTAAAACCATACAGATATGAGAATGAAACCTGGTAAATACATACCCTTGGAGTAAGTGTCTAATTGGGAAAACAGTTTTTCCTTTAACAATGCACTGAAACATGAAAATGTTTCGTAGGGGTATCCTGGTATTCATAGCAATGCCTCTTCCATAATCCAATTCATGACTTCAACCGTATATTTTATTGCCATCTCTCCAAATCCCTTTATTTGTCTTTAGTCGTTACCTTTTGTACACCATCGTTATGCTAAATGGTTTTCTTCCTTCCCTACCGTTCGGCACTAGCCTATGGTTTGGAAGAAGACTATCCAGTAAGCATAATAGGTGTACCCTCCTAAACCAAGGAGTACTCGCAACTGAGAGAAGGTGATGATAAAAGACAACTGAATAATACCTTATTCTTTTAAAGGTGAAATAGGAGTGGCGATGAAGTACGCGGTTTTGGTCGTGAATGATATCAGTCGCAACTTACTTTGCCCTCTTTCTAATCCCTTTATTTTGTCTTTACATATTACCTTCTGCACACCCTACTTAGGCTAATTGGTTTTCTTCTTTCCCTATCTTTCGGCACCAGCCTATGGTTTAGAATAAGACTATCCAATAAGCGTAATAGGTGTACTCTCCTAAACCAAGGAGCTCTCGCAACCTGAGAGAAGGTGATAATAAAAGACAACTGAATAAACCAATTCTATTTCTCCTGAACCTGGATCCATCCCCGAAGAAGTCCCTTCGAGTTCGTATATAACCATACGATGGATCTATCCAATGGAAGTGGATATCCGTAGTAATACGGGTGTTCTGAGAAATGCAAAGGGTAGAAGAAGGAGTGGCAATGACTTATGCAACTCAGACAATCCAAAAGCCAGTATTTTAAGAAGGTTCGGTCAACCTGGTCACTGAGTCATAGTCTAGGGTCGGTCAAAGGTCGCTGCCAAAGAGAGAGAGAGAAAAGAAACACTTTGCGTGCACTCTAACCTAGATCAGAATGGTCATCACTTTATCTAATCCGGAAACCTCCCACTGTCATGTCAAATTCTCCTCCAAACCTAAAGAAGAATCAATCGGGATAACCCGAAGAGTAAACCAACTCATCAGTGGGAATCAGGATCCAACTCTCATCGCATGATAACGTGATGGAATGCATCCACGTTACTCATACTCCAGAAGGTATGCGCATACTCGGCAAGTTTCAGTTTCTTTAGAAACTCCTGATATGATTTTTGCCCCATGCTCTTATAACCTTGGCTTTGGTCAAAATGTTATAAGTCACATGCCAAGTTCTACCCATCACTATCTTGTCAATTTGAACCCACCCGCACATGCCCCTGACTTTGGCCAATCGGCAGAACGACTGTCCCAAACTAACTCATCTATCTATGCAACAATTGAATACCCAGCAGCTACCAAACACTATGCCTTAACTTTGGCTAAAATGCATAGCTTGAATACTACTAAATACCCAAAAGAAGTGACGGAGGGCTACGGCTGGTTTTTGGCGAAAAACCTTTAGCGTAGTGAACTTGATATCGCTGAAGGAACCTGATAGCTTTTTAAAATATAGTGGCGAAAACCTTTTGCTAAAGAGGTCACTCCCGGTAAAGGGATCTCGGCTCTTTCCTCGTGGAATGAGGTGCAGGATATTCCACTGAATACCGCTATGCAAAGCAACATGTAATCGACTATAGTAAAGTTATTACCCTGACGCAAACTTCTGTCCAAGGGGTCTTTCCCGGTGAAGGGATATCAGCCCTTGCCTCGTCGAATGAGGTGCTGGATATTCCACTGAATACCGCTATGCATAACAAAAGAAAACGTCTTTGCAATAACACTTTTTAAAATTGTTCCAACAACTCAAACAGGTTTGTTTTACTTTGCATTGATCAGAATCAACGTAGTCCCATCAATCAATCACACCAAAAAAGAACGAAAATAAAATGTACGTATATGCCATCCGCATTCGTCACTGGGTCCCGTCATAACCCGTTAGGTTACTTAACTAACGACAGAGCGGGGACTGGACTAGCGCGGGTGTAAAACATATACAACATCTAATAGTATATAAACCAATATACAATAATCGCTCCAGGCGTGATAGTATGCAACATTACAGAAAAGTAATAAGCATCACAGAACAATACAGATATCTGGGATCCCCGAGTTTCACAGAGCCACTGCTGAAACTCGACGTTCCCCTGTCGTGTGGATAGCCTGTACAATGAAACCTAGACCCCTATGGGTGCGGCAAGTTACCCGCCAAAACCTGAAGCGAGGTAGTCCCCACAGCATAGTGAATGGAACACCCGGCACTTCACGGAATCCGGTAAATTGAGCACCCCTCCTTGGGTCAACCTGTACCCCCTACGAGTGCGGCGAATAGTCTGCCAATTTTAGAGTGGGGCCCCTCTGCCTCCCAAAGCCATGAGATGCGGACCCGTTGCCCTCCAGAACCCGGCTATCCGTGCACTCCGTCGCGGGGCAAAACCTAGTACAGTAATGAAAAATAGTACAATAGGTACATCGACCGCAACCTGGTCGTGCCCCAAAAGAATATTATACAACAGGCAGTGACGGCAGTCCACAAGTTGGATGCTCGCCCCGCAATATCAAATGTACAAATAAACACAAACTGTACTACCATTGCACACTGCAATCCACCACGACAAAACCGTAACATCACAGCACAACACAGAACATCAACGCGAATGTCACGTTCGCAAACCCGTCTAAAAGAACTATAGCAATCAAACGCGGTTTACCGATCAAATGACATTCCCGGTCGGAGATATAATGTAAGCACTGTAAACTAACGTGTTTAAATTACGATCGACCAAAGACCAAATATCAAAAAGTGGGCCCCAGTGCTTACTGGTGAACAGTAACAAAACCTGGGCCAAAAAGATATATACCAAAAATCACAAAATCTAACAGAAAACCCACTGACCAAATTTGGGAGCACGTGCTCCCCACGTGGCCGCGGATGCGCGGCCAAACCATGGGTTTGGCCGCCCTTCCGCGGCGGCTTGGAGGGATCACGACCCCAAATTTTGTCGTGGCTCTTAGAATTCCCTGCACGGATTTTTAAGACATGCAGAAATTGATTTTGAGACCATTTAAAATTAACAGAACTGTCGAGCTAGGATTTTGTGTTTTTCGATTTTCGGTCGGATCGATGTTTTAAACGCGTTAGCACAAGTTAGTATAGCAAAATGGTGAGGCTCTGATACTACTGTAAGTCTACGCTAGCGCCCCGGCAGTCTACAGACGCCAAATGCGGAACAAAAACTTTTAACTTGGCGCTATCGTATACTTTAACCCGGATCTGCCATTATTGCTAAACTAACAAACTGTAAAGAGTGTAGAAAGGTTATACCGAACGATCCGAGTCCTTCGTTCTTTAACCATCATCCCACGCTCCGTTGCGGCTGCTCCGATCTCGTCGATCTCCGATATCCTCGTCGAGGTGGCACCACATGATCGGTTCTTTAAACGGGCTCCCGCCTCTGACTCGAGGCAACTCGATCGTCAAGTTTGCTAAAAGAGACGACCAAGATTGATGTAGAGAATGAGTAGATGACTTTGTCTCACTTCGTCCAAGTCCGTGGACGATCGGTTAATGAAGTTGCCATTTGATCGGGTGATGGAAATGAAAGAAGCAATGAAATTTCCATGCACACAAATGCTATCATAATCTTTTCTCTAATGAATCAAGTGAGAGTAAGTGAGGAGAGAGAGAGAGGGGTGGCCACTTATAAAGAAGGAGGAAGGTGAGTGTAGGAGGGTTCAAGTGGTGACCATATCAAATGATACTTATCTTAACCCTTCATGAAAGCATGAGTCACTAATTAACATTAAATGGAACCAATCACATAAAACCTAGTCACCTTGCATCATTAATGACCATTAATGACACAAATGAGTCATAAGCCACTTCATCACTTCTAGAACATTCTAGAATGATGACTCACTCCATCTGAAGAAAAGATAAATCCGTCTTTAACCGAATGTTAAAAGACGGCTGATAGAAAACTGAAAACTGGCAACTTCCAAAAGTGATCCTGAAACGAATTTCAGGACAACCCCGAAACTGTATAAATATACCCGCATTTGTATTACGACCGAATACAAATGCAACTGAGACAAAGATATTATACCTACTCAATGTAATACTCGGATCCGGCTTAAACCAAAGCCGACCAGTATCACCTGTCCGAAAATCGACACGTGCGTAAACGCACGTGCATTTTCCGAACCCTGCCATAAAACCATACGGCCTCTACAACGTTTCGCCCGAACTTGGGAAACTGCCTGTGGGGAACTCTAATGACTCGTCAGCACCCTGGCAGTGGGTTTAAGCACAAACCGTCAGCGGCACTAGCTATGCGTAACGGCTGCCCATGGACTGACCTCAAGGGTGGCCGAGGAGCGAACTCAAGGGAGACTGATGAGCGAACTCCTCCGAAAACCCTACTGAGCCTAACAGTGACAATGTATATACAGTCCGGTCCGTTCGTCAATGAGTATCGCATATCCGCCTAGGGGGCTAGTAACGTCAGACCCCCAATAGCAGTATAAGTCGTGTCGGAGTGAAGCCCAATAACACCCTGAGATACTACTGGAGTACCTACCAGTAAATCTCCTGCCACGGCCGTGGGCTTTGTGTAATGGCTCTCCTAGACACAGCACGACCTCGCCCCCAATACCGGGAGAGACGAATCCCCTGCCGATCCGCTCACGTGCCTCCATATGGCTCGGGACTGTACCCAAAAGCTACCGGTTTGCACGACTCCTTTGAGCCGTGGTAGGGTAGAAATCAAAGCACGGTGGGAACTCACACGAGACAAATGACGACCTCAGGTCGATGAACTAACCTGTACACATGTCACCAGGGAACTGCTATCTGACGATAGGTATAGTACTAACTAGCAGATTCCCGGCGAGTCCTGTCCGGTGTACTCATAACCCAATGAGCACCTGTATACATCTTAGGTGATCCAGCTGACACCAGTGGCTTGTGAGACCGGCCACCGCCCCTCGTCGGGGTCTCGACTGTATACACTAGTCTACTCCGGAGTATCGATGCCCTGTCTCGAAACTCCCACGATTAGGGACCACAATTAAGGATATGCATATAAACTACCCAACTCTCACGTATATGATCGCCATCATACTGTTGGTAGTAAAGCAAGATCCTAAGGGCTCTATCAAAGTGTAACATGCAATCAGTCACCTGAACATGTACACGACTGATAAAGGCAAACCAGATAGCATACTATCATCTCGAGTAAGACTGCGCTACCGGGATAGGTCCTCCGCAATCATTGCAATCACGTACCTGCGATCCAATAATTGACTATGAGGGCACTATCTCCAACAGTTTCCTTAGCATAAAGTGTTGGGTATAGTGCCCTCATGGCAATTATTATAATTGCATGTAGGCGATTATGATAATTGAGGGAGGACATATACAGGTAGAACAGTCTTACTCAAAATGATAGTAGCTATCTGATTTGTCTTTATCATTGATGTGTATACGTTTTACTTGTTATTACGTATTGCTAATACATAATGATGAAGCATGTAGGATTCTTGCTTGACTACCAGCATTATGATGGCGATCATATACGTGAGAGCTGGGTAGTCCATAAGCATATCCTTAAATGTCCTTGGTCGAGAGAATACCGAGACTGAGCATCGATATTCCAGAGTAGACTGGTGTATACGTTTTTAGACCCCGATAAGAGGTGGTGGCTAGTCTCACAAGCCATTGGTGTTGTGTCACGTAAGATAGTATACAGATGCTCACTGGAGGTGAGTACACCGAACAGACTCGCCGAGAAGTTCTAGATGGTATTATACTTATCGTCCGATAGCAGTTTTATAGTGTCATGAGTACATGTTAATCCTTTGACATGAGATCGTCATTTGTCTCGTGTGAGTTCCCACTATAGTTAGATTACTACCCTACCATAGCTCAAACGAGTCGTGCAAACAGCTTTTAGTTGGGTACAATCCTGAGCCACATGAAGGCAGTGAGTGATTGTCAGGGATTCGACTCTCCTGGTATTAGAAGTCGATGTCGCACAATGTTCGGTTGGCCATCACCCTGCAGGGTTGCCTAGGATGGCAACAAGGTTTCGGGAGTCATCTTCCATGCCAAATTCAAAATTTGCCGTTTTAGCTAACCCTATCGTAGAATCGTATACTAGAAATCCGACGGAATAGAAAAGCAAACACTTTGCAACCAAAAGAGAGCAAGGAATACAACCTTTGTAGACCGGTCCTTCACTTCATTAGCTCCGTGTAGTCGTCCCTTCACTGTGATCATGAACTCCGGACCCTAGAGAGGCTACACAAAATGTACGGATCAAGCTTGCTAGAAGACTTCGAGGCCAAAGATGATCTACGTCGAGGAGACACTAACCCAAGCTATCTCTTCACTAATTATGGAATTAGTGAAGCAAACACCCTATACTAAATGGCAAGTAGCAGAGGATGATGAAGTAGGAAGCGGGCTCACTTTAGAATTGATTTTCTCACATTTTATCTCATATCTCCATTGAAGCTAGAAAGCTTTTTAGGAGGAAGAAGAGGAATGGACTCTCATGATAAAATCAAGTAGAGAATTAGAACCATGGGTGAGTTAAGTATCATATACTTAACCTTTGTAGAGACTTAACCAAGTTTAGGTTAATTGGTAGGGTTAACAAATATCTTAGGTAAAATAAAACTTGAAGACTTAGTCAAAGAACTACAAGCTTCTACAAGCTTATCATCCATGACAAAATCATTTAGTTTTAGAATTACTTAAATAAATAAAACCCTAGCAATTAAACTAAGTATGGTGTAAGTCATACACACACCCATGTCCATGTATCATCAAGTATAACACAATATTTTGTACACTAATATATATCACATATATACACATGCACAAATTAGTGAGAAAAGAAATCATAAGTGAGCTAATACTAGTTAATGTAATGTAATATATCAAATATATAATTATATATTAGATTATCAAATCAACTCTTGATTTAATAATCCGGCTATATCACATATAACCGATTAATATCATATGTAACAACTTATCGAATCAACACTTGATCCGATAACCCGGCTATATTGCATATAACCGACCAATGTCACAAATCGCGAGAATAGAATACGGTATCTCATATCATATCAATCTCGGTCCCGCACATATCATATATGTGCTCCTAATCCGTTTCGCTTGAGCCAGGAAACCTCTGTGTAGGACTCTAAAGACTCGTCAATACGTCGGCAGTAGGTGATGATTATATCAAACACCCACAAGCCGCAAGCGGTCTGCTAAACGTAACAGCCACCCGGGTATTGAGCGATCAGAAGATCAACAAGCAAACCTGTTCGTACTCCTGCGAATCCAATCAGTAACACTACTATACAGTCCGGTCTCTTCGTCTGATATGTCGCATATCTCGTATAGGGGTGGTAAACGTCACACCCCAGTAACTCGATAAGTCGTGTCGATATGAGGCTCATAACGGGTCGAGAAACTACTGATAACACTTACCAGTATATCTCTGAAGCAGACCTGGCCAGAGACTTCCTGTTATAGCCAATCGAGCACAGCGCAACATCAACTCCCAATACCGGGAGAGACGAAACCCCTCCTATCGCTCATTGCCTCTATATGATTCGGGACTATACCCAAAATCCACCGTTTTGCACGTTCTCTTAAACGTGGTAAGGTAGAAATCAAAGTACAGTGGGAATCACACAAGACTCTATGACGATCTCGGGTCTACTGACTAACCTGTACCAGTGTCACCAGAGAACTGCCATCTGACGTGAGGTATAATACCATCTGGGAGTTCTCGGCGAGTCCGTTCATTGTAACCAGTCTCCACTGAGCATCCGTATATTGTCTCTGATGTCAAACACAAATGGATATGGGATCATCCATCGCCCATTTATATGGGTCGAGAAGCTATACGCTAGTCTACTCTGGTATATCGATGCTCGGTCTCGATACACCTACGACTAGGAATATTTGAAGGATGTACTTGGCGACTACACTGTCCCCACTAGTATGATCTGCATCATAATCCTAGTAGTCAAGTAATAATCCTAAGGGCTTTACCAACATGTAATAAAGAGACAATCAGTGTACATGTTAAGATAAAGTGTAACCGATAGCATACTATCATGTCGAGCAAGAAAATCCTCCATATATATGTCCAAGCATCCACTACAATATACATCGTATGTACAGTAATGGCCTCTAGGGTATACATATAAGTAACACCCTAAATTCATAGCCATGGTGGATGAAATTTAATGATAGGAGTTCAGTAGTTTCTCGGTTGGTGATGAGCTTGACTCCGGCATGACTTATCAGGTTATTAGGGGTCTGACGTTATCCATTCCCCAGGCCCGGTATGCGATACTCTTTGATGAAGAGAGCAGACTGTAAAGAGATTGTCATATTCAGGCTCAGTGGGATACAGACGAACTTGATTGTCGACCTCACTTTCTGCAGATACCTGGGTAGCCGTTACGTACATCTAGTACCGCTAACGTGCTTATGGTTTTAGATTTATCCAGTAAATCACTGCCAGCGTATTTTCGAGTCTTTAGATTCCCACACATAAGGTTTTCCCGGTTCAGACGATATGATGTAGAGGCCGTATATTGATACATGCAAGGGTTCGATTAAATACGTGTACTGGCTACATGGACTTTAATCAGACAGTTGATAATACTGGCCGGCTTAAGATTAAGCCAGTTTATTAAATCAAGTTTTGATTTAATAATTTATATATATATATATATTTATATTCTAATATTATTGTTCACTATTCATTCTCTCTCTTAGCTATCCGTATTTTTATACAGATACACGTACATATATTTCGATACGTATACCGAATTGTATTCCGTATTTATTGGAATACTTCTAGAAGAAGGACACCTTATTATTGATTTTCTTTTTAGAAAGTCAATTGGAAATGAGGTGGAGGGTGAGATGGCTTTGGGTATAGTTGAGGGCATGTAAAAAGAATGGGCTTAATTTGTTTATTGTAAAATTGTTATGATATTTCTCTTTTATGGTTGAAAAATAAAATGAAGCCATTCTTCCCTAATTCATTCAAACACTCTCTCTCTCTCTCTCTCTCTCTCTCTCTCTCTCTCTCTTATCTTCCTCTCCTACTTTCTCTTGAGTGAGGATGCTCTCTTGAGCATGAAAAATGAAAGATATTTATAGTGGAAAAATTCTACATCCCCACACTCCATTTCTGACAAGTTTGGAGCATCAGTTGCTTTACTAGGTGAAGCTGGAGCTTGAAACGGTTTCTCTCAGGTGGATCATTTTCGGTAAGGGTTGTTGCCTCTCAATCTTGTTCCTGACGGCCTACGAGAAACTTGGAAGGGACTTCAATGATTGGGTGGACACGCGACAGAAGTTGTAATCCCTAAACCTTACTTGCTTAGTTTTCTAGTTTAATGTTTGGAACGATCGCTAGGGATTTGTTTCTAGTACTACCCGTAAAAATTTTGTTTTTCGATTCCGCATTGATCGTGGTTGTAGCGGTAAGGGTATAAGGAACTTTCAATGGTATGAGAGCCAACCAAACACTAGAACTAGTTGTAGACAATGTTATAGTTTCGACGCCAAAGATTTTCCGGATCGAGTTTTGAATTCCAAGTTTATGTCCATTTATTAAAACACACCTGAAATTTTTTTGGGGCATGACAGTGCACTTGTTTTAAGGTATGAAAATATGGCACAAAACTCGAGGACCTAACTCCAAAATATGGCCACTTATTTATTCTTTTTGGCCGCTTTTTACGCTCCAAAATTTGAATTAGGTCTCTGGGTTTTTGTGGTGGCTTAGAAATTGGGAAACTTGATTTTTGATATATTTCTTTTTGCCCCAGATTTCAGTTAAGGTTATATTTGTTTTTGGGCAGGTTCGGGAAAATTTTCGGTCGAAACTAATGCATTGTTTATGATTTGTAATTTTGTTTGTGTTGCTAAATGTTGCCTAATTGCTATATCTTCGATTAGACGGGATTGCATACTTGCTTGTGTTACTTGTTGTTGTATATATATCCCTGTGATGGTTTAGCTGGATTGTCGTAACGGATAACCCCACGTGCAATTGCTTGTACAATTTTGATTTATAATGTTGTATTCATTTGTTCGGCACGAGCTCCAACTTATGCCCGCTGTTTCCGTATTATGTATATTCTTTTATTGGGACTCGACCAAGATGCGGTCGATGTCACCACTGTATATTTATTTCATTCATATACTAGGATTAACCCAGGAGATATGCTCGAGTAGCCGGATTCTAGAATGTGGTAGGTGACCGTCTCATGGTGTTTGAGACCGGGCCGCGTCGCTCTAGAATTGGCAACTTGCTCGCCGCACTTGTAGGGGTAATGAATCGACCTGCGGAGGAGTGCCCAAGTTACCGGATTCTAGAAAGTGACGGGTGACTAACTCATGGTGTTGAGGGCGGGTTATCCAGTTTTTAGAATTGGCAGATGGCTTGTCGCACTCGCAGGGGTCTAGGATTGGTGTTGTATGGGCTATCCACACGACCGAGAAACGCCGCGTCTCATTTGCGGCTCAAATGAAACGTGGTGCTCCTAATTTATCCGCTATTCTATATTGTTTGCTGCATGCCTGTGATGTTATACATGCCTGTGATGATATATATTATATATATTATATACTTCTATATGTTTTGTATCCGCGCTAACCCTGTCCCTGCCGTAAATTAAGTAATCTTACGGTGAAGACCCGGGACCCCGTGGCGAATGCCAGTGGCATATAAAAGTATGTTATTTTGGTTGTTTCTGGTGTAGCTTAGAAACTTGTAATGATGGGACTGCATTATATGCAAGGAAAATAAACCTAAATGGTGTTGTCGAAACCAATTTTTAAAAATACTCGGTTTTCTTCAAAACTATAATCATATTCTTTTACTTTGCATAGAGTTATTCGGTTAGGAATATCTTGCACCTCATTCTATTAAGAAAGAGTCTTGATCTCTTCACAGGAAGTTCGCTCTTAAGCAAAAGTTTATGTTACTAGTTTTAAATGATGAGCCTAAATCATTCCATTTCAAAGCCACTCGAGAACCTTCAATGATATCAAATTCATTACGTTAAAGGTTTTTCGCTAAAAAATAGCCGTAGCCCTCCGTCATTTCAGATCATTAATACATAGTATTCATGCTACGTTTGTTGATCATTCGTCAAGGCGTAGTGTGCGGTAGCTAAGTAGTGATTTTATGTTGCATGGATATGTGGATTGATTAGGACAGTCATACGACTTTGTTGATCATTCGTCAAGGATCGAACGGGTGGGATTAATGCAATTAAGATAATGACGGGTTGAGCTTGACTAGGACCCTTTGATTTGTTGATCATTCGTCAAGGTCACTTAGGTCCTAGAGGTAAAAACCATATCGGGAGTTTCAAATATAAGGGAAACTTGCCAAATTTGCACATACCTTCTGGAGTGTGGTAATTTTGGTCAGCTTCCGTTAAGGTTATCACACAATGATAGTTGGGTCCCGATTCCTACTGATGAATAGATATTACTCTTCGGGAGATTTTCACTTCACAATTAGCTAACCTATTATGTGTCTAGATAGTGTTAACGAGATTACACTTCTGCGGAAATGAGGTTATATAATTGGGTCCGTGCGAAAGCAAGGAGGACCTCCCTCTGAGTACCAACAACGGCTTGGTTGAATGGTTAGCGAACTTGTAAGGTATACATGATCCCGACTAGTTCTCCTTTTAGGGTTTGAAGGAGAATTCGAGGATACAGTGGGAGCCATCCAGATTAGATAGCTCCCCCTCAATCGCCGGGGGCTCACATCTAAGTGATTAACCAATCTAATCTTGATAGAGTGCACGCTGAGTGTTTCTTTTCTCTCTCTGGTTTGCGACCATGACTTACCTTTAACTAAAACTCATTAACCAAGTTAATAGAATATTCTTACACACTTTGGTTTTGGATTGTCATGATTTATGACAAAGTCGTATATATCTCTGCTACTTCTACTTCTACTTTCCCTTTACATTTCTCCAGAACATTCTGTATCACTAAGATGATGCATATTGTTTGGAAAGGCCATCGTATAGTTATATACGAATTCGAAGAAATTATTTCAGTCGAGGATGGCCACTGGTTCTGGAGAATTTGAATTGTATTATACGGTCGTCTCTTCCTTTCACCTTCTCTCTAGTTGAGAGCTACTTGTACTAAGAGAGTACACATGTTACGCTTGTTGGATAGTCTTCTTCCAAACCTTAGACAGGTGCCAAAAGATAGGGAATGAAGAAAACCAACTAGTTTAAGTATGGCGTGCAGAAATTGAGATGTAAAGACATAAAGGGTTGGAGTGAGGGGAAAGGAAATTGTGGTTACTGTCTTAAATCTGGATAGTGGAAGAGACATTACTAAGAATACTCAGCCATCCCCATAAAACATATATGTTTCAGAATTTTTGTGATATTATAATTGAAAATTGTTTTCTTAATTGATTCTGACTCCAGGGTATGTATATACCATATTAGAATCTCACTCTGTATGACGTTACAGATGCTGAGTAGGAGTAAAATATTTAGAAATAGGCGATTTGATCCTCAATATCAGAATTCGTAGCAATTGGCGATATTGGATTAAATCACCTGGTTTTGAATTACGGCAAATATTTGGTATTGAATAACTGTTGTTTTGCACCAATTTTTAAAATTGAACATCTGTATCTTTATTTTATAAAGTTAAATATAATTTTTGAAAATCGTGTTCTAAACATTACTTTTATCAGTTGAGGATAAGGTAACGTGTATTGAATAATGAAATAAACGTTCTTAGCCAAAATACAGTTTTTGAATTTACGACACACGGAGTTTGAGTTAGTATACTCTTGGGACTTATACATGGTAATGTATGTTGTCCGGTATCCTTTAGGACAGGGGTTGGTACTCTTACATCATTCAAATTTACCTATGAGTTTTCTGGTTTTAGACACGCATTCGTTGAAATATAAGGTTCAAAGATTTTGAGAAGTTTATAGGTATAAGAATAAAGTAGAGAACCATACGATAGAAGTATCAGAATTCTTCGAAATGATCGAAGATGTAGATACTTATGCTAGGTATTCCATTGTAGTAAATTGAGAACTTGATTCTCTCACAGGTTACTTATCCGTGGGTGCGCTCCTTGGTGAGTAATGTTGTATGGCCTTTTTCCATTTGGGATATGCACTGGAAACAACTGTATAATATTAGTGTCTTTAATTCTATATGGACATGGAATAGTTGCATATCTTGAGATTGTTAAGATATGGAGTCATCTGTTTAAAAGTGGAATACGGAAAAACTCAATGCACGTTTCAGTAATGGCAGTTTGTGGGTTATCCCAAATTTCCGCAAGGGTTAATCTTCTACCATTTTCAAGATCAATAATTACATTGTTCTTGACTCGTCACCTTTTTTTTATATAAAAGATATCATTTTGTAAAAGAAACTAGTGGGAGTATGGTAGAACTGGAAGTGATTACAGAACCACAAACGGTTACTAAAAATTTAGTAGAACCTGGAGATTCAATTGGACTCGACAAATCTTAGCCACTCCGCAGATTTAGTAGGTGCCCTCAGTCACCCACGAGATACTTCGGTTTCCTCGTAGACGGTGATAAGGAGGTTAGCATCATGGTGATGATGGCCCTACTAGTTATCAGCAGACCATGAAAAGTGTTGACTTCCGGATGATGGCTAGATGCATTATATCCAAATTGAACTCCACTCACTTCAGCAAATTATGGAATTTGTTAGGTGCTCGTGAAGGGATAAAAACCACTAAGAGCAAGTAGATCTTTCGAGATCAGTGTAGGTGGAAAGGTGGTAACCTAATATGGCTAGACTTGTAGTAAGAGTTTTTCATCAAATACCTGGGGTGGATTGTGATGAAACCTTTACTTCAGTGTCTACGCTGAAGTCCATACGGATATGACTTGCCACTACTGATACTCATGACAGTGATATCTGGCAGGTGGATAATTATAACGTCTTTCTAAATATTAATTTAGAAGTGGACGTGTATATGACTCTTCCAGAGGGTCATCGTAGTTAGTGGGAGCAGCGGAAGGTGTGCAAGTTGCTTGTGTCTATTCGTAGACTAAATCATGCAAAGCGGGGTTGGATCATCTGGTTTGATTGATTTCATCAAAATAACATATGAACCTACTAAGAAGGAAGTAGGGAGTTATTTCCTAGGATTTGGATGACGTACTCCTAATAGGAAGTGATGTTCCTATACTACAATCAGTCAAACTTTGGTTGCCACAGATGTTTATCCACATAGGATCTGGATAAGATATCAGGAATTCTGATGATTAGATCTATGGTTTTAGATCTAAATTTAGGAAGTGTTCAAATCCGTGTATTTCGACATCATTCTAAAAGTGGTTTAAAATGGACGACTCTTGGCATGGTAGTTTACCTACAGGTGATGGAGTCACCATCTCTAAAGAGATATCTTCTAGACTGATAAGGAAAGGGACTTGCATGAATGACATATCACTTACTTAGGCAATTGAGTCAATCATGTGATGTCATGTACCAAATCAAAAGTTGCTTTTGCACTTACTGAGATATCAGGGATTCTGGTGACTAGATCTATATCGATAGATCTAGATTTGGGAAGTGTTCCAATTCAGGTATTTGGACACCATTCTAAAGTAGTTTATAATGGATGACTCCTAACGTGGTAGTCTACTCGCAGGTAATGGAGCCTACCTCTCTAAAGAGATGTCTTCAAAATTGATTAGGAGAGAGACTTCCATGAATGTCATATCACTTGCTTAGGTAATAGAGTTAATAATGTGATGCCATGTACCAAACCAGATGTGGCTTCTGCACTTGCCGTAATAAACAGATATTAATCCAATACAGAAGAAATAAAGGGAAGCAGTTAAGAACATAAGAGGATATTCTTGGTATATGGTAACGGCAGCCTCCTCCAGGAGGCGGTTATCGGTTTAGGCTTTCAAGGTGACCTGGATGACAAAGATGCTATCAAAGTTTTGAGTTTACCCTCTTCTAAGGAGCAGTATATCGGATAGGGTTCCAATAGGGATACTAAGGTAGACATAGTGCAGGATGCTGGTTATGACTCAACGGGGAATACAACCCAAAAAGTTTGCTGGATAAAGTTGTTCATTTATGAACTTGGTCCCATCAAGTATCCAGACAAATTCTTGAAGTGGGGTATCGCTCAGTTTGGGAGATTGTTGATCTCTATGAAGTTGATATATAGAGGGAGGAAGTTGGATTATTGTAGCGGATCCACTCACTGGGGCTATTTCTCGAACATGGATGTTTCACAAACACTGTTTGCGAAACTGATTAGTAGAAAAGTTAGGTATTCGATAGCACACGAGCTATGAGTATGCGATACCGCAATAATTGATCTTAAGTGCAAGTGGTAGATTGTTGGCTATAGTGTCCTCAAGGCAATTATTGTAATTGCAGGTAGGCGACTATGATAATTGAAGGAAAACCTATACAGGTAGAAAAGTCTTACTCGAAATAATAGTATGATATCTGGCTTGTCTTTATCATTGATGTGTATATGTTTTACTTGTGATTACGTGTCGCTAATACGTAATGATGAAGCCCGTAGGATTCTTGCCTTACTACCAACATTATGATAGCGATCATATACGTGAGAGCTGGGTAGTCCATAAACATATCCTTAAATGTCCCTAGTCGAGAGAGTATCGAGACTGACTATCGATATTCCGGAGTAGACTAGTGTATACATTTCTTGACCACAACGGGAGGCGGTGGCCGGTCACACAATCCATTGGTGTTGTGTCACCAAAGATAGTATACAGGTGCTCACTGGAGGTGAGTACACTGGACGGATCCATTGAGAACTTCTAAATAGTATTATACATATCGTCAGATAGCAGTTCTCTAGTGGCACGAGTACAGGTTAGTCTTTTGACCTGAGATCGTCATTTTTCTCGTGTGAGTTTCCACTGTACTTAAATTACTACCCTACCATGGCTTAAATGAGTCGTGCAAACATGTTTTAGTTGGGTACAGTCCCGAGCCACATGGAAGCAGCGATCGATTGTCGAGGACTCGCCTCTCCCGGTATTAGGAGTCGATGTCGCGTTGTGTTCGATTGGCCATCACCCTAAATCCGTGGCCACGGAGGATGATATTTATAGATAGGAGTTCAATAGTTTCTCGGTTGGTTATGAGCTTGACTCCAGCACGACTTATCGGGTTACTAGGAGTCTGACGTTATCCACCCCCTAGACCCGGTATGCGATACTCTTAGACAAAGAGAACGGAATGTACGGAGATTGTCACTGTTCACCGTCGAAGACCGGGAAAACAGACGTCTAGCCTGAATTTAGGGGCAAATGCTATTTGGTTTTATCCGTCTACCTCTTCAAAGAAGCCAAGTTGATTTATGGCACCATGTATCGGAGGTTTAGACGGATGCGGCCGTTGTAGCAAACTTCGTCAGATTCTCCCTCATTGTGAGAGGTTTTTGATTGTGGGGACGCTCTTCCCTGCAGGCGCAAGCCCCTGCAGTTAATTACGTTACCGCGTTGCGGTAACCACTTTCTGCTTCTCCAGATGGTCACTTCGTGTCGTGTGTGTTTCTTTTATTTTTGGTTGCCCGTGGATTGTATACGGAGACTAATTTATGTTGTTGCCCATAGGGCGTGGATTAGTCCAAATCCGTATTTTCTTATATTTGGGTTTGGGTTGGTTTAAGGGTCGTTAATCTCATTTGAGACTAAGATCAACTTAAACGTTTGTTAAGGATACGTTAGTCTAATTTTAGACTAAGATCTGCTTAACAGGGTTTTGGGATCATTTAGATCCAACAAAAGAGTATTTGGGCTCTATTATTTTAGTTTAGGGACGTTGCGGTCCATAAGTTTAAGGACATCATAGTCCATGAAGTTTAAGGACATCATAGTCCATAGTTTAAAGACATCATAGTCTGTGGGGGTTTAGTTTAGGGACATTGCGGTCCATAAGTTTAAGGACATCATACTCCATGAGTGTAAGGACCTCATAGTCCATAGAGTTTAGTTTAGGGACGTTACGGTCCGTAGTTAGTTTAAGGACATTACGGTCCATTGTTAGTTTTAGGACGTTGAGGTCCATTGGGTTTCTGGTTGGCGGGACCCGACACCTCTCTGAAGATGTTGAATAATTACAACGACATATATCAGAGGTGTGAAGAGATGTACCTTTGAACCAATGTTGGTTGAGAGATCCATAGTCAGGTTTTAGACCAAGATCAATTAAGAGATTATGAGCACATGGGCTCAATTAATCTGAATTAAGGATTTGTGACCAAGTTGGGCTCAACCCACTCAGTTTTAAATAGAATGTTGAACATTCATTTGGGCTCAGTCCCTTTTTATTTAACAATACTTGAGCATTGACTTGGGTTCTGACACCCTTTTTCTTTTTGCCTTTTGTTGAGTGTTAAGCACTCATTATGGCTCTGGGGATTTATTTAAAGAACAGTTTACGTTCCCTCAACGCCCATGTGAGGAGCACGTGGCGCACTTGGCGCTGAGCGCCAGACTTAGAGCGCTAAGACGCTTCCTGTGAGATAGCGCACACGTGAGGAGCACGTGGCGCGCTTGGCGCTGAGCGCCAGTCAATGAGTGCAGAGCGCTCTTTATTAAGTAGCGTCTACGTGAGAGGCACATGGTGCGCTTGGCGCTGATCTCCAATTTTGGAGCGCTGGGCGCTTCTTTAAAAATAGCGCTTGGAGCGCCGGGCGCCAGACTTGGAGCGCTGAGGCGTTTCTTTTTAATTGGAGCGCTAAGGCTCTTTTTAGGCTTCTTTGATCAGTTCTGTGCTCTGAGAATTAAATTCTCGTTTATAAGAGACATTACCTCGTGGCTCTAAGAACAAGGTTCTTACTTTTATAGGAGATGTTACAATCTCTTATGTTTTTTGTGAAAGACTTTGTCTTTATGGATCTGTGATCTGAAGAGAATTAAGTTCTTCTCACCCCTTTTTATGATGAGATGCTGTGATCTCTTTTTGTGGAAGACCTCTTTATTATAGATCTATGATCTAAAAAAAGAACTAAATTCTTCTTCTTTTATGAGATGCTTTGATCTCTCTGTTTTATTTACCTTGAAGAAATTTTTCTTCCGAAAGCTTGCTCTTCTCTTTGAAATTTCTTAAAGTTTGGGGGGGGTCCTCCGTGTAAGACTTGAAGTCTTGGGGCCTTTATATAGTGGAGGCTGATCAGTTAAGGCAATCTTTTTCTGATTGATTTGGGGATGTTTCTCCACCATTGGATCTTTGATCTTAGGACTTCTATTTTACAGAAAACA
This sequence comes from Agapanthus africanus, assembly GCA_030015575.1. NCBI lineage: Eukaryota > Viridiplantae > Streptophyta > Magnoliopsida > Asparagales > Amaryllidaceae > Agapanthus > Agapanthus africanus. Next base: position 710,392,509 of record JASDDO010000022.1, read on the forward strand.
TCTTTCTTGTTATTAACAAGATTGGAAAATTATTTTCCCATACAGAGATTACTCTGTATCTTGGTGATTTTTAATCACCATTGGATCTTTGATCCAATGGTGCTCTGATTTATAGAGCACAATCTTTTCTGTTTGGAAAGATTTGAGGAGTATTCCCTCAACAGAATTTTATTCTGGTAATTTGATGATTTATCATCTTCGTTGGATTTTTGATCCAACGGTGGAGAACATTTAGTTTTAGCGCTTGGCGCTCTCGTGCCTTGCACGTAAGCACTGCTTCAGAGTCTTTGACTCTCAGCGCCGGCGCACTTGGCACGAGCTCTCTCATGCTTTGCACGTGAGCACTGCCTCAGAGTCTTTGACTCTTTGCGCTGGCGCACTTGGCGCTAGCGCTCTCGTGCTTTGCACGTGAGCGATGCCTCAGAGTCTTTGACTCTTAGCGCTGGCGCACTTGGCGCTAGCACTCTCGTGCTTTGCACGTGAGCGCTGCCTCAGAGTCTTTGACTCTCAGCGCTGGCGCACTCGGCGCTGGCGCTCTCGTGCTTTGCACGTGAGCGCTGCCTCAGAGTCTTTGACTCTTAGCGCTGGCGCTTTTATGAAGCGCTGCTTCATTTCAAATTAAAAATTTGAACAGTGCTTTGCTCTGATTGGGGAAAACAAATGCCCCCCCCCACCGTTGCGCTCACATGGTTTACACGTAAGTGCAGCGGTGGCAACCTTTCCACCGTTGGATTGTTCTTGGAAGTCGGATCGACTTCCCCTGCCTATAAATAGGACCTTTGGCACTTTGAGATGACTGCTTGTTCAACTTCTTGTTTTCTTGTTTTCTGAGAATTTTATTCTCTTTCAGAGCCAAGCTCTCTGCCCTTAAGAAATTTCTCAGAGTCGAAACTCTGCCCAAATTCGGTAACAATTGAACTTATTAACAGAGCTTTGCTCTTCTCAGATCACAGATCTTAAAAATATATTTTAGGGTTTTACTCATCAACAGAGCCTTGCTCATTTTTAGATCATAGATCTTCAAGATATAATCTTTTTAGGGCGATTTTATCCCATGAACTGAAGTACTGTTCATCTTCCATGAAGAACTCTTAGAGTTTGTTCACAGATCTTGATGATCTTAGAGTTTTTACTTTGTAAAAGCTTTGTAGTTTTAGGTTTTTAATGGATGATTCCATCGTCTTCACAGAGCATAGCTCTTAAAATTTTTAAGGAATTTTATTCCTCTCATGATTAGAGTTGACATATGTCACTCTGTTGCAGAGCACTGCTCTCAAGGGAGTTTTAATCCTTGACCCGAGGGGCCCTCATTGAATGAGAATCCTTTTAGGATTTCCTCATTAATGAGTGACTGCCTCATCAATGATGAGCTGTCATCTAGATTATGTGGGTCTCCTTTGGTCCCTTTCCACTGCATTGCAGTGCGGTACGAATTTAAAGTACCAAGTGACAGAACTTAAACTGTAGCATTGACGGCTAACTTTTGTTCTTTTTCGTGCAGGTACTTTGTCTTTCGACACTTCTTTCTCATTTGTTCGTTCGGAAAGCGGATTCCCTGAAGCGCCCGTGGATAGAGAAGTCTTCGTGTTGATCAAAGATCATGACCCAAAGCAAAAGAACCTTCATTTATGGGGGACGTGGTACAATCAGATCATCAGGGGTCGGCATAAATTTTCTTGCGCAGCACCTTCGGAGCCCATTCCGGCGATCCACTACACCGACCCACCCCTAGTGAACTATACCGTGGAGGAGGTCAACTGGACTTCAGAGGGTCTCTTTCAGCCTTCTATGGCTGCAATACCCGTACAGCCTCCAATGGCATTGGATACCTTGGGGCGACGTATATGTCAAGGCGAGTCGCGCCCTTGGGGACAACCATACATGATAAGCTTGACTCCCCGCCATCCAGCTAGGTACTTGTAGTGGGCCCGGTACATTTTGTCTTCCAAGAGATCGCCGTTGCTGAAGCTCTGGTTGTATCCCGCGATTTATGTCCTGTCGCCCGTTTTCTCCACTTAGAAGTCCTGTCGAAGGAAGCCGCGAAATTCGTCAAACTCGACGATCCTTTTGGCTTTGGTTTGGACAACCAGCCGGTAGTGGAGGCGTATCAGAGGAGTTTCTTTCTCCCTGACACCCCGGTCGTCTCTTTCACAGAGCTTGCAGCTCCTAGGATTGACAAAGAAGTGTTCTTTTTGGGGTTCCTCGGGCTATGGCTAAGCTGGTTTGTGCTTCTGATGCACCCTCGCCATATGAGGCCGTCCGTTTTCTACCCAGCTCTTGGAATGGTTGTTGGGATGCAAGTGACCGTCGGGGTCGCTGGGTTAGCCCATTTGTATCACGGCCTCAGCTTGGCGGCAGACACTACTCAACCGGGGGTGTAGCCCATAAACTTCCCGATGCATTATTTCACCTCGTGGCTCGAGCTGCATGTGCTCGGCGCCTTTGGAATTCACAAGAGGCCCCGTTTCTATGAAAGTTATCACTTTCCTCGGCTTATGTGGCTAGTTGACGCTTCCGCTTTGGAACCGACTCCGCGAGAGGCTCGGGGCTTGATTCTTCGCCCGCGTACTGTCGAGGATGGCATGACCTTCGTCGATAAGGTCTTAAATATCGGCAAAGAATCCGCAAAGACGGTGCAGCCGCTGCGGGAAATCTTTAAAGATGGTGCCTCTACCTTGAAAGCTCGAGAGATTCTTCTTTTATATTCAATCAGGCCGGGCTTTCTAGTGTTTAGGCAGAACGATTCGGCGTTGTTCAGGAGATAAAACCCGCATCGTTTCGCTCAACAATCTAGCTATAATCAGGGTGTCCCGCTTGAGGCCTTTCTCGCTGAGCCGATTGCCACAGAAGAAGGTATCCGCAGCGCGCTACACCATTTCATGAAGCTCAACACCGGGTTTAACTTCTTTATCAGCGAGCCGAGCTGCATCCTGAAAGTGTTGAATGTATACGTGACGTGTTACCAGCACGCGATGGGTGCTGTCATCAGGGAAGAAAAGCGATTATTGCTTGATCGCAAGGGCGTTGCCCCTGCTGGTAATCCAGTCGTTCCCTTGAAGAGACAGACCATCGTCCGTCCTCCCTTGAGAGGAGCTGCTGCGGCAGTGGTACCACGCGTTATCCCCGAGATGCCCCTACCCCATGTGCCTGTAAAAGTGGTAGTTGCGGCATCTCCTGAGTCTGGCGTGGGTACGGAGATTGGGACTCGTTGCCCAAAGTTGCCCGCCAAGCGCAAGCTCGTGTTATCGGCTGCCGGCGGCCGCTCACAGAAGAAGAAGAAGATATTTTCTGCAGACGTTGCATTCGGCCAGGAGCATCATGCTCCTTACAGCGAGGGCTTGAGCGAATACGGTACTAATGAGGGTTTATTCATTGCGCCGGATGATACCAATCTAGAGGCTGCCATCGCGGTTTCCGAGCAACTAGCTCGCGATGAAGCAGCACTGATCACCATTGCACAGTCAGGCAGACTTCAGTCGTATCTTTCCGCGGTTATATATAATTATGCTTTGACTGACGCTTTCTTCTTCAACAAGTATCTCTGCCGAAGAAGCTCTCGCGGCTTCCCTCAATACTTTCGAAGAGGAAGATAGGCTCTGCGGTTCCTTGGGCCTTGGTATACTTCGGCTCGTTGTGCCTTCATTCCCTTTTTTTTTATTCGTGGTTTAACCCTTCCTTTTCATCTTATTGTAGGTACTACCTCGACTCAGGTTATCCCAAACGCAGTGCTGATCCCGAGCGGTGATACGGCAACGCTTCCAGAGCCGGCTATGGTGGCCCCAGCTCCCCCAGTATTGTCTCAAGAGGCTTCGCTTAAACAGCCGATGACGGACGCCGTAACGGCTCCAGAGGCAGCTCCTGGTTCGGACGATGACATCCCTCTGACGGAGGTCTTGAGGAGATCACTTCTCACTGCCAATGCCGACAAGAAGCGTAGAAAGTGTGCGGTGAGGGAACATGATGTCAGCTTGGCTGTGGGTGCAGGTTAAAGCACCACCCCATCTGTAGCTACTCCTCCAGCCAGCTGCTTTGTCTACCGCTCATAAACAGGTCGTGCGTGCGGCGCGGGAGGAAACTGAGAGTCCACTGCCAGGTAATGTAATGCCCAGTCTTTTGAATTTTACTCGGTTCGCAAATTCTAATATACCATATCTTGTAGGGCCAAGTATTGGCGATGAGGTGGCAGGTGAGAAGACGGCGACCACAGAGCCCGAAGCTGCTACTCTCTCTCGGGAGTCTGGGACTGCCCAAACCACCGCTCTTTCTCCTTGTGGTTCCCTGCTCTCGGCGGGCATCGCAAGCGTCACCACGGCTCCCGTAGAATCAAGGGATGAAGCCACGGGCGCTGAAACTATTCTACTGAAGGCGAGCGAAAAAGCCGCAACGCCTGGTGATGCTTACGTCGCGGTTTTGGCCGATGACCGCTCAAGTAAGTCTTGGGCCGCTGTTTACTTTTTATTTCGCAATCCCTTTCAGTCCCTTCTGATGACATTTTTTTTGTTTCGAATGTAGGTGTGGTGTGTGCTGAGGTTGTGACACCCGAAGAAGCATCACCAGTTGCTGCTTTGACGGTCGCCGTCCCTTCGCCTTCTCTCTTGTCCTCTCAAATGCTGGAAGGTATGGGTTTGCGATTTACCCGGTCAAATTGTGGATACCAACTTCCTTTTACTAACTGTACATTGTCACAACTTCGCAGGAGTCCTTTTTGACCACCAATATAAGGTGTTAAACCCACACTTCTCCTTCCCGTCAGAAGTCGTCCTGCCCGCTGGCGTCGGTGAGTATAGTTTTTAACAAACATCTTTTTCCTTCTTCTACAGGCAGTCATATTGTTGCTAATTCTTCTTTGCATTGATTGCAACATTACAAATTGAAGGAGGGGACGAGAGAACAGTCGCGCCACCGGTACTCCCAACTTTGTCACATGTCGCAGCCGGTGTTGTAGACTCTCTCGCTTGTATGATTTTCTTTATTTCGCGAGCTAGCTTTTAACCGAGATTCATTTTTGCAGCAATCACACCGGCTCCGGCTCCCTTCGAGTCTCGCATCCTAATGCCGGCAGGGCCCTTTTCTAGACGCCCATCTTCCAAGGGCACTGTGACCAGCCTGCGTATGTTAAGTGAATCCATCGAGGAGCTTGACGCGGAGGCCCCTGCATTCGCTGCAGATTTTGCTGCGGAGGTTAATCCGATGTTGGTGACGCTTGTGCACTTCCATGGCGAGGGCGTCGTCGAATCTTGGGTTAATTATTGCAGACAGATCGAGGCTTGTCTGTATGAGATTGAGCTCAGGCGTCCTGCTCCAGAAGTGTTGGCTTTGAACTCCCAGTGAGCTGCATGGATTGAGCAGAGCGTTCCCTTCCTTCGCCATTTCGAAAAAGAGGTGACCTTGAGGCGGAAGGAATGTGAGGAGGCTTTAGGCGAATCTACCCGGCTGCGCGCCCAGGTTGACGCGAATGCTGCACAGCTGAAAGCTATCTTTGAAGGCCTCCTACAATGTATTTCTGACGGGCTAACGCTGAGGCAGAAGCTCGACCTCACTGAGCAGGATGCACAGAGTCGTGAGGCAGCTCAGCGGGAGTTCGACGAGAAACTTTCATCTTGTTTGCAGTAGCGGGCCTAAGTCGAAGCGGAGCTGGCCGCGGCGGCTGATCTTGAAAAGGAGCTGAGAGGAGTGTGTGAGCGGCTTGCTGAATTATTAAAATCGCCACCTTCTCAATAGTCGTCTTTGTATCGATTGTACATTTGTAATCTTTGAATAACATGTATTCATTCATTTTTTATATATGATGTACCTTGTATTCGATTGACTTTATGAATAAAGACACATTTTCCTTATCTCCCACTGTCGCTTTCTTTTCTTTGTTGTGTTGTTGGTATGTTACTTTAGCAAGTGTGGCCTGTAGATGATAAGTAGCAGTCCGTCTTGAACTCTTTGTAGGGTAGCGATGGCTTAGGAGTCAGGGTTAGGATCTGCCACCTAAGACTTTCCAACTTTCTGAGCCGTGAGGGTCTCATAAAGAATTTTCTCCCTACGAGTCATGAGGATCTCGTATGTGTATTTTCTCCTTAGGAATGGTGAGGATTCCTAAGTGTTCTTTCTCTTGAGAGTCGTAAGGATCTCACAAGAGAATTTTCTCCCTTATAAGTCGAGAGAACTCGTAAGTGATTGGTGTTGACTTATCTCCGAGTCGAAGCATTGCTTTGCAACAGGGAGATCATGTGTTTGATATGTATCCGTGTCGAAGCGTTGCTTGACGATAAGGAGGTCAAGGGTTGAAATGTATCCGTGTTGAAGTGTTGCTTGACGAAAAGGAGGTCAGGGTTGACATGTATCCGTGTCACAGCGTTGCTTGACGACAGGGAGGTCAGGGTTTGACATGTATCCATGTCGAAGCGTTGCTTGACGACATGGAGGTCAGGGTTGACATGTATCCGTGTCGAAGTGTTGCTTGACGACATGGAGGTCAAGGGTTGACATGTATCCGAGTCGAAGTGTTGCTTGACGACAGGGAGGTTAGGGTTTGACATGTATCTGTGTCAAAGCATTGCTTGACGATAAGGAGGTCAGGGTTGACATGTATCCGAGTTAAAGCGTTGCTTGAAGACAGGGAGGTCAGGGTTGACATGTATCCGCGTCGATGCGTTGCTTGACGACAGGGAGGCCAGGGGTTGACATGTACCCGAGTCGAAGCGTTGCTTGACGACTGGGAGTTCAAGGTTGACATGTATCCGAGTCGAAGCATTACTTGACGACAATGAGGTCAAGTTGACATGTATCCGAGTTGAAACGTTGCATTACGACATGGAGGTCAGGGTTGACACTAGGTTGTCTATGCATCGTAGAGTCTTGGAACTGGGGACTTTGACGTGGCTCCTATTGATGATGTCGCGTCCGTGCTCTGTTGGCATGAGGAGGAACGCCGTTATTGGTCTCTAGGCTGTAGAGGTAGCCGTCGAGATTTGGAACTAGGGACTTTTCCATGGCTCCACTTCGTTGTGACCTTGAGGTCGGTTGTTGACGTCACGTCTGCATCCGGTTGGTGTGAGAAGAAACGCCGTTATTGATCTTTAGGCTGTAGATGTGGTCGTCAAGATCTGACTTCCCTTTGACGCAGCCTGGTGGGGGAAATGTAGTTCCCTTTTCGCTTATGCCCATGGATTGTATACAGGAGTCAGTATGGACTCGTCTGTAGAGCAAAAGTTTCATTTTAAATGTATTTTTTTGTTTTCTTTCAGCGATACTCTATCATTTCAGCTTTTATATCGCGAAGTTTGCGATTGCCCAATCATTTCGGCTATTTTTCGCGGTGCCCAATCATTTCGGCTATTTTTTTTTACTCGCTGCTTTTTATTGCAAGTTGCCCAATCATTTCGGCTGTTCTTGAATGCATATATTTTACTTGCTGATTTTGTTGCAAGTTACCCTATCATTTCGGCTATTTCACATGCATTTTTGGCTTGCTGATTTTTATCGCGGGTTTAGACTTGGAATCTGATACCGATTTAGGCATCAGTATCGCTACAACTGAGACATTTCCAGGAGCGAATCATCATTTGCCTTCGTCGGTTCGAACAAAGATGGCTTAGCAAACAGGGTTAAGGTCCTGTTGACTGAGGCTTTTGACTTCATGAGCCGTAAAGGTCTCATAAAGATGTTTCTCCTTACGAGTCGTGAGGATCTCGTAAGTGTATTTTCATCTTAAGAATCGTGAGGGTTCTTAAGTGTATGTTCTCTTATAAGTCGTAAGGATCTTACAAAAGCATTTTCTCCTTATAAGTCGAAAGGACTTACAAGGGTTTTTTTCCATGTGATGATATCCCTCGTCGCTGGTGGGACTCGGTTGGGGAAATGTTTATTCGTGCCCGTGGATTGTATACAAGGGTCAATATTGAAACGCTTGTAGGGCAATATCAGGGTGTATGACGGCTTAAGAACAGGTTTAGATCCCTATAGCTTAAGGCTTTTGAATCCTATGAGCCGTGAGGGCCTCATAAGAGAATTCTCCTTACGGGTCATGAGGATCTCGTAAGTGTAACTTATCCTTAGGAATCGTGGGGATCCCTAAGTGTGTTGCTCCTTTGTGAGTCGTAAGGATCTCACGTGGGTATTTTCTCCTTACAAGGTCGAGAGGACCTTGCAAGTGTCTTTTAACGAGATTGTGCCCTTTCGGATTTTCACAAACTCGCCGGTAGCCCTGCTGTTTTTACTTACGGAGCCCTTTCGGGTTTTCATCCATGCCCAATTCGCTTATGGATGTACCGTTTTTTTTTGCGTCAGCCTGAGGATGCTGCGGTTTGTAGTAGTTTTAGGACGTTACGGTCCGTAGTTAGTTTTAGGACATTTCGGTCCGTTGTTACTTTTAGAACATCTCGGTCCGTTGTTAGTTTTAGGACATCTCGGTCCATCATTAGTTTTAGGACGTTGCGGTCCATCGTTAGTTTTAGGACGTTGCGGTCCATCGCACGTTTTCGAGGTGAGGTTTCGCCGGATACTACTTATAGAGTTTGGGCTTGGGAAGATAGCGAGCGGACATAGGCGTCGTCATCTATCGTTGACCTAGGCTGTGACTCGTTAGGTGTAGTATTTTTTCAGGAACCGGCCATTTATTGGCCGGAAGGGTCTTTCTCAATGCATATCCATAAGTAGATAGACCCCACCTTGGTAGACCTTGTCTATGATGTACGGGCCTTCATAGTTCGGCTCCAATTTCCCCCGTTTGGCATGATTGGGGATCATAGGTCTTTTGACCACTAGCACGAGTTCGCCTTGGCGGAATGTTCTCAGCCTAGCCAGTCTCTCGTATGAGCGCGTCATCTTCGCTTTGTAAGTCTCCAAGTTTTGTTGTACCATGAGCCGGGTTTCGTCAAGGGAGTCAAGCTCCTCAAGCCGAAGATGAGCATTCTCTTCGTCTGTTAGCTCGTAATGAACCGTCAGTCGTAGGGAGGGTAGCTCTATCTCCAAGGGAAGTACTGCTTCTGTGCCGAATACCAACGCATATGGTGTTGTGTTGGTGGCCGTTTTGAATGTGGTCTGGTATGCCCAGAGAGCTTCATGCAGTCTCTCGTGCCAGTCCTTCTTATTTTTGGACACCGTCTTCTTTATGATCTTCGTCAAGATCTTGTTGAAGGCCTCGGCTAGACCATTAGCTCGGGGATTATAGACCGAAGAGTATCTCCAGTCTATGCTATGCTGCTGTGCGAAGCGGCTGATTTTGTGACTTCTATAGGCTGTCCCGTTATCGGAGATAATCCGTCGCGGAGTGCCGAACTGATGATGACATGTGTCTTGAAGAAATGGAGAATATTCTCCGTCTTCACTTCTCTTAGTGGTACTGCTTCTGCCCACTTAGAGAAGTAATCGGTTGTCGCCAATATGAACCGATATCCTCTGGATGATGCTAGTTCGATGGGCCCAATTATGTCAGTTCCCTACATTTCGAACGGCCAACTATCCACCGTTGGGTGTAGCGGATTTGGATGCTGGTGGATGAAGTCTCCGTGAATTTGGCACGAGTGGCACTGCTTCGCGTATTCGAGGTAGTCCTGGATCATCGTGGACCAATAGTAGCCCATCCTTTTGATCTTCAGCTTCATTTTTGGCCCAGCTCGATGAGAACCGCAGAGTCCGTCATGAGTTTCTTGGACGACTTTCCTTGCTTCTTCCAATCCCAGGCATCTTAGCCATAGAGAGTCTAATGACCTCTTATACAGCGTATCATTGATTAAGGCGAAAGACAGAGCTCGTTTCATGAGCTGATGTCTTGAGGACGCATCTTCAGGTGTTCGATGGAATTTGAAGTAGTCTATAAAGACTTCTCTCCAATCCTTGGCCTTTTCCGGGTCTTTTATTTGTAGGGCCGTTTGCTTGGTCGCTCTCTTTTCTTCGAACGACTCCGGCGATATTTCTGCTGTCGCAAGAACCCGACGGCTTTGCACAACGATCCTCACGTCATCGAGGTTTTCGTCAGCCAGTTCTATAGCGAGTTTGGCTAACGCATCCGCTTTGCTATTTTCCGCATGCGGTACGCTTTCCAGGGCGTAGGCAGGGATTTGAGTCAGCAATTGTTGTACTCTCTCGCTGTACTTCACCAACTCTGGTTTGCACGTTTGATAGTCGTTGTTTACTTGACTAATGACCAGCTGGGAGTCTCCGTATATGAGGAGATTTTCGATTCCCATGTCGACAGCGATCTCAAGACCTGCTATCAAAGCTTCATATTCGGCTTCATTGTTCGTCCTCGGCTCTGTTAAGGAAAAGGCAAAGCGCATTATCCCTCCTTGTGGAGTCACGAAGATGAGGCCTACCTCAGATTTGATTATGGGGGAGCTGTGCTTTTGCTTCTTCATGGAAGATGCCCCATCGAAGTAAAGTTCCCATGAAGTATCACTCTCTCCTCTCTCCCTGTTGATCGTGTCAAACGGGTGCTCGTCTGGAAATTCGCAATTTAGGGGAGAATCGGCAAGTATCGGATGCTCAGCGAGGAAGTCGGCGATGGCCTGACCTTTTACTACCTTGAGAGGTCGGTATGCTATCAAGAACTCCATTAAAAGGAGGGCCCATTTAGCGAGCCGTCCCGTTAGTATGGCTCTCGACATCAAATATTTGAAAGGATCCACTTTTGATATGAGATGGACCTCATGCGCCAATGTAAAGTGCCAAAGCTTTGTTATCGCGAAGATTAGCGCCAGGCAGTGTTTTTCGATGGGGGTAGTTATTTTCTGCACCTAGGAGAACTCGACTCAGATAGTAGAGGGCTCTCATCTTCCCTTGGTCGTTCTCCTGTGCCCATAGCGCGCCTAAAGAACTTTAAAGGGCTGTTGTGTACATGATGATGTGTTTTCCCTTGACCGGAGCGGTCAGCACCGGCGGATTCTGCAGGTATTGCTTGATTTCGTCCAGCGCGCTTTGGCATTTGCGATCCCAGACGAACAGAGTCCCCTTCTTCATTAGATGACTGTAGGGGCGGCACTTGCCGGAGTGATTGGCTATGAACCGTCGGATATATGCGAGCTTTCCTTGGAGAGACCGCAATTGCTTGAGAGTTCTTGGCGGAGGCATTTCCATGATCGCCTTGATTTTTGACGGGTCTATCTCGATGCCCCGGTGTCGTACGATGAATCCTAGGAATTTACCCGAGGAGACTCCGAACGCGTATTTGAGAGGGTTCATCTTCAAGTTGTATTTCCGAAGGCGTTGAAACAGGATCTTCAGATGCTCCCAATGTTCCTCGAACGATTTTCTTTTAACCATGAGGTCATCGATATAGCATTCGACGATTTCATGTATGAGGTCATCGAAAATCTTCGTCATGGCCCTCTGATAGGTGGCGTCTGCGTTCTTCAGACCGAAAGGCATCATTTTGTAGCAGAATATGCCCAGAGGAGTCCAGAAAGCAGTATGCTTACGGTGCTCGGGATGCATCTATATTTGATTGTACCCTGATGGTCCGTCCATGAAGAAGAAGACTTCGTGAGTGGACGTGTTGTCTATCATCAGCTCGGTAACCAGTACGGGAAAATCATCTTTCGGGCAAGCTTTGTTGAGGTCCCGAAAGTCTACGCAGATGCGCACTGTCCCATTTTTCTTCATCACTGGGACGATGTTAGCAATCCAGTCAGGGTACTGAACCTCTTAGACAAAGCCGGAGTCGATTAACTTCTTGACCTCGGTGTTGATGCTCATTTCAAGTTCGAGCCGCATTCTTCTCGGCGCTTGTTTGACTGGCTTGATATCCGGAGATATTGCCAATTTATGGACGGCTATTTCTGGATCTAATTCTGGCATCTCGGAATAGTTCTATGCGAAGCAATCTTTATACTGCATGAGCACGTCTTTGAGCGTAGCCACCTTTTCTTCAGACAACAGCTCACTGATGAACGTCGGCCGTGGGTCGTTTGTCGTCCCCAAGTCGATTTTTCTGAGGTTATCTGCAGTAGTATATATCCCATCTTCCAGCTCTTTTGGCGCCGGTGGAAATTCTGAGATCGATTCATCTTCATCCTTAGTTTCGAAGCACCAGGAGTGGTCATCCATGTCCTCGGGCACTCCTTCTTCTGACAGCGTTATCACGTGGCAGGTACGAAATCGTTTCCAAGACCGATGTTGATCCGGTTCTACTCTTGCCATATATGTGACTTTCGGTACATGCTTTTGTGGTGGGGTTACCCTCTAACTGCTGGATAGAGCGAACCTGCCTTGCTGATACTAGTCTTCTACCCAGTTTTTGAATGTGAAGTAGTTTTCGAGAGGATGTCCTATCGCTCGGTGATAGGAGAAATAATCCGGGTGAAAGACATCGTCTGCTTGTTCGGGGTGTTTGGACTCCGGGAGCGTAATCATTTGATGTTTCATTACAAGATCGAATATCTTCCTTGTCTTATCTTGGGGAAAAGAATATTCTCGACCCATCTTCTTTATAAGAGACGGATCCCGGCTGCTCAATTCTCGATCGCGTGGCTTCTTGGACCCGCTTTGCTGTTGTCGAACGTTTTTTCCGTTCTTCAGTTTGTTTTTTCCTCCGCGTCGAGTCTTCCGTATGACGGGCTGGCGACGAAGGGCATCATCATTCTCCATAGCCTGCTGAAGGAGGCGCTGCATCCTGGCTTTCTCGTAAATGGCCATTTCGCAGCTGTGGTCATCCCGGACCTTCTGACTCTCTTCCCGTACTAGCTTGTCCATCTATTCTTCAAACGACGGACTCGGCATTTTTATGGCAGGGCCGTGTTCTGGCTCAGCGTCAGCGTCTTTTAAAAGAGCATCTTCTTCTTCATCAAGGTCCTTTATGACATGGCAGCTAAGAAACTATTCCCGTTTCTTGAACTGGATATATCCAAGCCCGATCGCTTCCATTTTTCCGTCGGGCAATTTTCGCTGAGTACCGGGGACGTTCCAGATTTTGTTGTAGAATTGGGCCTGTCGCGCGGTCTGCTTAATGGGTACACCTTGGTGCCTCAACATCCTTTTTAATCCTTCTGTGTAGTATCTGGGCAGACTGATGGGCTAGAGCTTGTCAAGTGCAGAATCGGCACCATGCCAGATTTCTTTCTCCACTTTGGTTTCCGCGGATCGATAGATGAGGATCGCCTTTTCATCTTTTCGCCTGGAAAGGACGTAGAACGTCTGCAGTTCATGCACACTATAGGTATCAACTGCGTCGAGCTCTTTGTAGTGCTGCCGTGGAACTATAGCAATTTGCAAACTCCGTTCGTCGCCTGGCATGGCTTGTATGGATGGTCGAACAGAAAATACTGTATTGACCTCATCTTCAGAGTCGCTGCCGAAGATCAACATAGGGGTAGACGGTCCGGACATGTTGTACGGGAGCGGCCCCGAATAGACTATCTATTCTTCCTCCTCGGTATCACTCCCGAAGACTGGAATAGTGGTGATAGATTTTTTCTTATTCTCCTCGGGTTTATGGCATCTTTCCGTGTCTTCGAAGTCTGGTAAGAAATACTTGGCTTCTTCATATTTGCGGACTTCGTTTACGGAGAATGGGTTTAGCTCACCCGTCACGGTATACTCGAGACCATCCTTGAAATTCTTCATACACCGATATTGTGTAGAAGGGATGATGTTGTACTCGTGTAACCAAGGCCTGCCGAGCAAAGCGTTGTAGCAAGTCTTGGCTTCAATGAAATGAAATTTGATGTCAGTGACAAGCAGCCCAAAGCGTAACGTCGGTATCATAAACCCGAGCATCCGTGAAGACTGGGAGTCAAAACCGGAGATGGTGATTTTATCTCGAGCTAAGTGCCGCACATTCATGCAAATTTCCTTTAGCACCCTCACGTTTAGGAGATTGACAGATGACCCATTGTCAACTAGGATCTTCCCTATCTTGATGTCATGGCAATATCCGGAGACATAGAGGGGACAGTTATGTTCGCACGTTCCGAGGAGGAGATCCTCATCGCCGAAAGTGGCGTCAGCAATGTGCACTTCTTCTACCTCGTCCTTCATCTTTTCTTCGGCAAGGAAAGCCTGGAACTGCTCGGGCTCTTCTAGTGCCTTGATCAAAGAATCTCTTGCCTCTTTAGATAGCAGAAGGGCATCGAGAATGCTTAGCTGCGAGGGTATCTTCCTCAGGTGTGCCAGAACATTGTAATCCACCTTGTTTTTCTTGGGCGGGTCCTTGGCTGCCAGCTCTTCGACGACTCGATCATTAAGGGCGATATCTTCAGGGACTTTTTCTTTCCCCTTATCTTTTTTGTTCGATCCCTTGTTTGGGGTCCGAGATTCTTTTCGGGTAACGTTCGATTGCGCAGCTGAATATTCTCACAGGTCTTTATCTCTATTTTTTCGGAGATGGATTCCTTGAAGAGAGGACCGAGGACTATTTCTTCATCAGAATCGCTCCCGAAGGTAAGAACTTGCGATCCCCAGGAATTAACCATGTGATAGTTGCCGGCAGTTCATCTGCGCTCATCTGTCGTGCTTCTCTGCCCTCGACGAGTTTTGCGCTTCATCCGCTTGAAATGCTGTCGATGAGCAACGTATCCCTGCCACCAAATTTTAAAGGCCAAGCATTCCTCGGTAGGGTGTGTGATCCTCCGATGCTATAAGCAGTAGTTTGGATGTACATCTAGTTCGTCGGGGAACGTATTTTCTGAAGTGTCTTCTTTGAAAGATGGCAACTTCATTCCTATCGACAGGGCTTTAGCGAATTGCTTTCTTGTCTTAAACCTGCTTTTGCTGGCGGCAGAAGTACTTCCATCCGGTTGGGGTACTCTATGGCTTCTCAATACCAGAGCTTCTTCAACGTGACGCCGACACTTGGCCCTTTCATATAAGGTCGTTTCACGTTCTCGATCAGATTTGCTTTTCTGAAGAGCTTCGTTCAGCAGTCTGTCAATCAATTCGTTCGATGGCTCCAGGGATTTTGATTCCGGTTCTGGATCTGCCCCCAGTTTCTCTGCGTCAGGAGCTTCTTTGCCATTTATTAATGAGTGTGAGATCATGTGGCAGCTTGCCATATAATTCTCGAGCTCTTCTGAATAATCAGCTCCTTCATCAGC
The DNA here is from genome assembly GCA_030015575.1 of Agapanthus africanus. Lineage (NCBI taxonomy): Eukaryota > Viridiplantae > Streptophyta > Magnoliopsida > Asparagales > Amaryllidaceae > Agapanthus > Agapanthus africanus. The sequence goes on from JASDDO010000022.1 coordinate 710,407,529, forward strand.
GTCATCGGCTTCACTTTCAAGAACATGCTTAAAGAATTCATCCAACGTGATTGGGGTCCGTGCCTTCTGGTTATATTCTTCCAGCGCATCAATGTATTTCTATAGGCCTGTACGGCTGTCTTCGGGTCGGACGGGCTTCTTGGCCTTCTTCTTTTTCTTTAAATACTTTGGAGGCTTGGCCTGAATGTTTTGTCCACCTTCACCAATTTTCAGCTTTGGGCGCGGTTTCAGCATCCCCTCAATAATCTCAGGCTCCAGCGGGCTTTTCCACCTAATCGCTGGACATGCTTGGAGATCTTTCAGCATTCTTTTAGTTTTGGCTAAAAGAGCGACCTCTCATGGAGCTTCTTCTATAAAAGAGCACGATTCCCCTGGCGTGTCTATCTTTTTAGGAGTGTGTGGTTGGGGTGGGCTCTCCTTCCAATTCTCAGACAGTGCGAATTTGCCCTGTTGGTTTTGGTCCTCAATCCAACCTTTGAAGACGAAGCAATCTTCGATTGGATGGCATACTGCTCGGTGGTAGGGGCAGTAATTAGGATTGTTGGCGTCGCCTGGATACAACGGATGTCTTGGATCTGGCAGATTGATGAGCCTATTATGCACCGCCAGTTCGAATAGTCTCCTCGTTTTGTCCCGGGGAAACGAATAAGGGCGTTTTAGCTTTTTGCTAAAGAATCGTTGTCTATCGTTTTGGCGATCAACTGGTTTTGGACCGCTGGGCTGCTGCTGAGCATTGGCGATGAATGTCGCTTTCCCTTTCCCCTTTTCATTTCGAGAATCCGCTTTTGAAGAGGACGGCCTATGGCCTATCTGATCTATCTGAGCCAGCTTGTCAATCAAGGCCTAGAAGGTGGTCGGCTTGAAGAACATCATGAACTGGGATACGGTCGCCTGCGGATCGAGGGTACCCACAAACATGCCTACTGCAGGAGCTTCTTCGATGCGTTGTTCGCATTTTGACCATAGGTTCCACCACCGTATCGCGTACTGAACCCATGTTTTGCCTGGCTTCACCCTGGAGTTAATTAGTGTGGTGATCGGGGTGCGCTCGCTAGCGCTTGCGAATCTTTGTGTAAACAAAAGCTCCATTTCTGCAAATGTCTTGACAGAGTCATTCGGGAGCTCGGAATACCACTCGAATGCTGTCTCCGACAAGTTGCCAACGAATTGGCGAAGCAGTAGCTTATCGTCACCTCCGGTGTTGCCGCACAGAGCCCTGAACTGAGCGACCTGTTGATGGGGATTGCATGTCCCCTTGTATACGTGGAACTTAGGGATCGTGTATCCTGGCAGGTACTTTATTTGATCGTACTAACCCGGATAGAATCGTCCAGTCTTGACGATTTGGCCGGCCGCTTCGCTCGCCTGATGAGCTCGTATCTGTTGATCTATATAGTCGTCAAGGGCGGCTTTGGAGATGGTCTCTTCCTTGGCTGCTGAACAAGCAGGAAGAGGGTTTGATGTCTCCCCTTTATCGTCTTTAAGGATAATCGGAGGGTCTTCGGCTGGAGGATCCGGCTGTATCATCATCCCGACCATATCTTGGAATAAAAGCGCCATTCTTTTTATGTTGGCCGCTTGTTTCGCGGCCTCTTTGTCTTTCTTCTCGAGGATTCTGCGGAGGAACTCGGCATCAGTTTCTTGTTCTTGACGCTGCTCCGACGACGTCTCTGGGCTTTCTTTTGACCCAGTGAGTGCGGCCATCTGTGTTAGCATTTCCTGGAGCTTTTGTTGTTGTTGCTCTTGAGCTTAGTTACTGATCGGGTGAGTGGTCGATGGCCCGTGGAGATACGGCTATCCTCTTTTCCGGATGCCATATAAATAGTGTGCACCATCATGCCCCCAGACTTGGGGCGTTTAGGTTCAGTGCCATTGAGATTCGTCGCAGACACGGGGATTTTCTCCGGCCTTCTCCTTCTGTGGGCGGTCGAAGTTGACGGGGTCGTTGTAGCAGGCACCCAAATAGACGACACCTTCTGTGGTACGACAGGGTGGTCTTTCTCTTGCCGAACTTTCATATTCTTCGGTCGGCGGGAGTAATCTCGGTTGATCACCGAGTCTTGGACCGGTCGCCAGACCTTGTGAATTTTAGAGGACAGCCACTGAGGGGGCTGCTCTAGCTTCACCTTTGTAACGTTCTCCACAGGCGGAGGAGATCTTTTTAGCACGGCGGTCAGAGAATTTGTGCGCACCCTCATAAGTGGTTCAAAGTTGTTTCCAATTAGAACAGCAGCGTCAATTTCCACCGTGGGAGCTGGTGGGGTGAGTTCGAAAGGGGAATTGCCCCCAGCTTTCCTCACTCGGCGCTGTTCATATCATAATATTGCATTTTGTAATCCCCATTCTTACGCATTTCACAATAAAAACAGGTGCTTTTGACCCATGTCTGCTACATGTTACAGGTTACAGGTTTTGGGAGCGAAAACAGTGAAAAAGATACAAGACGACAGAAAAAAGGACTTTTGACCAACAAATAGAAGGATCCTAATCAAGCCTAGACAAAGAACAACACAAGATCCAAATTATCAAGGCAAATGGTTAAAAGATCGCTAAATGTTTTCATTGAGAGATCTGGGGAAGATGCAGAAGCCCAATTGATAAAATAACCCAAGAACCAGAAGCCCAAAAAGATCCAGAGAATAACGCAAAAATTTCAGAACCTAAGCTCACTAAAGGGCCGCGGAACCGTGGCCCAAGCCCTCTATTGCCGCGGTTCCGCGGCCGTATAAAGCCCTCACTCAGAGAATTTTTTACCATAATGTTGTGGCGGCTTTGGAAAGATTTTTTAGGGGTATATTTGTAATTTTAGACATGCGGGTCAAATGTAACCTAGGGTTTCCTATCTTCTATAAATAAGGACTCTAAATCATTGTAATTTCTTATGCTTCCCTTCATTAATAAATTTTAGAATTCTTTTGGAGAGCATCAAGTTGTAAGTTCTTTATTTTCTGCCCTAGGTTAATTTTCTATTCTTGCCCTAGATAAATTTAATTTATTGCCCTCGTTAATCTTTTATTCTCTGCCCTAGATAAATGTATTTTAATTCCCTAATGAGTGAGTAGTTTCCTCGCTTGTTAGGGTTAGATCTGGGGAAGGTTTGAGAGACGAAGATCTCTCATCCCCTTTCTTGCCCGTCATATATTTTCATAGAACTCCATGCATACCTTCTTATTCCGCTCCCTACGGCATTCTATCCCTCGAGGTAGCGGTGATACCGTAGTCTAAAGGCCCGGATTTTAAGGTTTTCCATGGAGGTTAGGGTAAAGATTTCTAAAGGAAGGACAAGGATCTAAAGGAAGAACAATCTTCCCAATCATCCTAATCCCTTTTATTAATATTTACCATAACACCTAATTAGATCTTCATATGGGTATAGAAAGCGGTGAGATTTATAGACTTTCCAAATTTAACCTAGACCTAACCCTAGCAAGACTTAGATATAGATTAATTAGGTTTTTAGATTTAATAATCAATCTGAACACCCTTCGGAATTAACTCGTAAGCGCGAATCGGAAATTCACAACATCCCTGTGGACCGACCCGTACTCACCGGCTAGCTATCAAGTGACGCCGTTCTTGATTACGGTAATAGATAGTTTTTGAGATCAATCAAATGGCGCCGTTGCCGGGGATGGCGTGTTATTTCCTTTTTGCAATTTCGGGTTAATCAAAATTCAAAAAATCATAAAAATCTAAAAAACTCCAAAAAAAATATAAAAATATATCATCTGTTATTTTTGGAAAGGGTATCTTTGTGTGAATTTTGCAGGATCTGCGCACAAATTCGAATCTGGAAATCTACAGAAAGCGAAACAGCAAATAGACGATCCTATCAACAGAAGATTGCAACAACAGAGGAACAGAAAAAAAATTAAAGGACCGAATCAACAAGTCAACCGCGCAATTTGATGCAGCAGCACAAAAAAAAATGCGCCGGCGGCTCTTTCCGGCCGCGGAACCGCCGCGGGACACCTCTTCTGACCGCGGAACCGCCGCGTCCTGGTCGGTTTAAAAAAAAAAAACAGGGGGCCGAAGCGCGGTAAAAAAAAAATCTGTAAGTCTTCTGATCTCCTCCTCTGCAAATCTCCGATATATCTTCTGAAAAATCTCCTGTAGGATTATTTGCGCTTAAAAAAATCTTTTCCTTTCCAAATAACAATCTTGTGCAGGATTCTTTGCGCGCGCTTAACATAATAATTGATTGCAAGTGATCTTTTCTGATTTGCATATCCTTAATCTTTTTGCTAAAAATATCTTTCCAAATAAGAGCAAGCGGAAAAAGGAAAATTTTAATTAGAAAACTTACAAACCTTGAAAATCACAAAAAAGATTTGATTGCAAGTGATTTTTCTGTTTTGCATATCTTTAAAACTGATTTTAAGGGGCTTTTGACCAATTCAAATTGGGTGGGGATTTCATCACCCTTCCCAGGACCCCAGAAATCACATAAAGCATTTGTATTGACCACTCTTAATTAAAAAAATATTAGACTCAGTCCTAAGGACGTCGCGCTCAATAGGACAGAGGACTAGTATAGGCATCGGCCGTTTATCCTAACTTGTCTTTGCGGTGACTAGGCAAGTGTGTCAAAGGCTAGTGGTTTTTAATTAGGCCCACAGTGTGGTTCCTTCCCACTTACCTGGCACTTACCTGGCCGCAATTGGCGGTGAAGAGACGGTTTGAGGTCCTATTTCTAGCCCTTTGGAATAGTTAGGAGCTGTCTAGCTGACCTAGGTGACCCTAGATCTAGGTCTGATTGTGCATTTCTGGTTGATTACATTTGTGTCTAAGACCTTTATCGAATTTTTTTTTCTGCAAACAGTCTCAAATAAAGAGAAAAAGGAAAAAGGAATTTTTTTTAAAAAAAAGACTTGCAACTTTTGTCGCTCGGAAATCCTTGCACCAACAAACTTTCTTTCTTTCTCCCTTTCTTCTAACATGGGTACCCCACATAACAAATCACTTGCTGAACTTTGGTATCCCGAACCTAATTTTGCGTCGTTCGGCAATTTGTTCGATCAATTTAAAGACGATCCTTCCTTGCCTAAAATATCTTTGAAAGATCAAATAGAGGCGTCTAGGGGAAACAGTTTGACTTTTCAACCCACTTTGTGTCAACCAAGTCAACTTTTACCACCTCCATATGTTGATACCATTTTTTCAAGTCCTACCGTCTCTCCTAAGCCGATGTCCATTGCTGAGCATATTGCTCAATCTCGCAGCCGATCTTTCACCCCTCTCCACTCATCTAGTTCTAGGGATCTACAAGACTATTCACATTTTTATCCATATGTTGACCCCACCCCTGTCCAATCACCCACTTCCTACCAGTCCTACCCGACCTTCCCACCTTCACTAGACACTGCTTCTACACAGCCTTTTGGGAGTTTCACATATCCAAACAATTTCGAATCTTTTGCCGAAACCCCTTTATCACCAAAGTCTAGTTTGGAAGAGGCGTTAGAGGCGTATATCACAGCAACAAACAAAATGGTTAGGAATGTGGAAGCGTCCGTGGCCGCCCTTATGCAACCTGCTAAACCGGTAACTAGTTTCCCGCTAGCCCCAAATTTTTCAATGTATGAGGAGGCGGTTGGACAGAATGAGAATGTGAGAGGATTTCCAAATCAAACCTACCCTTACCCAATTGAAGCCCACAACTCCAGTTTTCCATCGAATATCCTAAATGATTCACAAGTTCAAAATAAAAATGAGTTGTGCGACTTTGTAGTGTTTGATTTGCCAAATTGTGAGGAACCCCCTTCGAGTGAAACAACACCTAATCCGTTTGACCTTTACACTTCCACTCTAGAACCTACATTGATAAACATCCATGCTTTTGAGGAGGTGTCTAAAGAAATTGACTTTCACTTGATTGAGGATATAGACGCCGGGAATATTTCGGATGATGAACCTGTCGATTTAATTGAAATTTTATGTTCAAATCATCATCCCGAGTTATTAAATGTTTCTCCCGAATCTCGTATGCGTCTTGAATTTGATGATAATGGCATGGATGAGTTGAATATTGAGGAGAATTATGAGGATAATATTAAGGAGAGTAGTGAGGATCATATTGAGGTTGAACCATTTTTCTTTGATGTGTCGGATTTTCCAATTCATCCTCTTGAACCTTTACCTAAATCACCCTCCCTCTTTTCCATCGTTCCGACCACGCCTCATTTCACACTTGACGACTGTGAGCTTGAAAACTTTTCCTTCGAATCTGACACAGTTCTCACAGCCGATGACACTTACAAGTGTTTCATTTTTTCGGACGATGTTGAAGTCTCACCGCCCGAGTTTGAGTCCTTTGCATTTTCAGATGAGTTAGTTAATCCATCAGACTCAGTTGCTTACAGTCGTTTCGATCCATTGATGGAATCTTTCCAGTTCGACACAGTTTACTACGGTGAGAATGAGACCATCCCTAATTCACTCCCTTTCGTCTCTCCTATTGTCCCGACCGTACAAATAACCATTACGCTTTCATCTCCGATACCAAGTTCAGCGTACCCATGTTTTCTTGCGAATCTTGAGGGGTTTGACCCCATTTCTCGACGAGTAGATAGGTTAGCGCAATCGCGTATAACATATCGATAATCACATATTGCGCTAATTTATTCACTCAATTTACACCCTCAAGATCGTACTCCACTTCCTTCTTCTTTTCGCCATTCTTCTCCCCCACCGAGACCATATTCTACCATTCTTCTTTCCACACGGCCTCGCATGCTTCTCATTTTCTTGCAGCAACTATACCATTTCCACGATAAGATTTTTGAATGGTTGGTGCTAACTTTTAATTTGTGCAAGGCCAAGCTTAAGTTTGGGGGAATCTTTGTATATATGTATATATATTTTTTGTTTTCTTTTTCTATAAAAAAATAAAATAAAAATTTCAAAACATTAAAAAATGAAAAAAAATTATAAATAAATAAACAGGGGAGTGCCGACATTTTGACCCTCTTGGTGTAGCATGACAGTGAGGACACTGTCAAGTTTAAGTTTGGGGGTATGCTCGGTACGTCTTCTTCCTTCGCATTCATTTGTACATATTTTTGCAATTGCATACTTATTTGAAAACCCATAAAAATTGAAAATTTTCAAAAATTATAAAAATTAATGTATTCAATTTTGACCGTATTTGACTTGAGTTTGACAAATAGGTCAACTGGCTAGGAACAACTAGATCTTAGACTTAGTAAATTAAAAACCTTAAAAATAACCTTCCTTAAAGTTTAACGGTAGAAAGTATATGTCTTTGTAGTTTATTTAGAAATAGGCAAATTTTGAGTTCACTTCTTAGGCTAAGTCGAAACAAGGGAAGAGTATTGATGTTCTTATTAGAGTATAAGTTTGAAAAATAGTTCCTAGCTTAAGTCTAGATTCTGAAAACGTATACCCTACAATTTGCACAATCACGCACATTGAAACTTGGAATAGTAGAAGAGACCTTGAAATGCTCTTGTCTAAAGTCCTTAGTACGAAGAAAATAAAAGAAAAAAAGTGAATAAAGAAAAAAAAATGGACACTGGTTTTTGTGATTACTTAAGGGTGTAAAAAAATAGAAAAATATTTAGCGAGGGTGCTTCATCACCTAGTGCCTTAGACCAACTGGTTTGGGAGTCACTGCTAAAAGTCTTGGGTGTTGCAAGACTAGGAATTACGTTTTAATGTGCAAACACATCTTGTAATCGGTTGTTGGTACCTCAAGAAGTATTAACGATCGCATGAAGGATGTGTAAGCAAAATTCATTTAAATTCACCAACTAATTAGTACTTTGGACAACGGACGAGAGTATGATTGCTTGATTTGAATTTCCAAGTCTAGGGGTGATCTATACACACACGTAGGGGTATGTAATTGGAATTTAGATGAGAGAAAGGGATGAAGAATAGAACTTGTATCTTTAGTAGAGTTGATAAAAATTCCTAAGTGGAGATGGAATCCTAGAAGGAAAACTTAAGAGATGCCGAAAGCTAAGTAGGTCTACAGGATATATATAATCTTGAGTTAGATGATAAGCAAACGTGAAGAATATGGGTGGATAATTTACAAGTAAAAGATAATAGAATTCCTTGTTAGAAGACCTAATTGAAAAACAAAAGTCGAACAGCCAAATTGATAGAATTTTGTGGATGTAATCCGCTGAAAACCCTCAGGAGACAACACTCCTCCTACTAGGGACACCTAGAGGTTTAACGGCTTGTTGCACAAGCTCAGTGCAATCGCGTTTCCCTGCAAAAGTGTGGCTAGGTTAGATTTTTATCGAGAATAAATAATAAGTTTGTTCGAGGACGAGCAAAAGATAAGTTTGGGGGTATTTGTTCATATCATAATATTGCATTTTGTAATCTCCATTCTTACACATTTCACAATAAAAACAGGTGCTTTTGACCCATGTCTGCTACATGTTACAGGTTACAGGTTTTTGGAGCGAAAACAGTGAAAAAGATACAAGACGACAGAAAAAGGGACTTTTGACCAACAAATAGAAGGATCCTAATCAAGCCTAGACAAAGAACAACACAAGATCCAAATTATCAAGGCAAATGGTTAAAATATTGCTACATGTTTTCATTGAGAGATCTGGAGAAGACGCAGAAGCCCAATTGATAAAATAACCCAAGAACCAGAAGCCCAAAAAGATCCAGAGAATAACACAAAAATTTCAGAACCTAAGCTCACTAAAGGGCCGCGGAACCGCGGCCCAAGCCCTCCTTTGCCGCGGTTCCGCGGCCGTATAAAGCCCTCACTCAGAGAATTTTTTACCATAATGTTGTGGCGGCTTTGGAAAGATTTTTTAGGGGTATATTTGTAATTTTAGACATGTGGGTCAAATGTAACCTAGGGTTTCCTATCTTCGATAAATAGGGACTCTAAATCATTGTAATTTCTTATGCTTCCCTTCATTAATAAATTTCAGAATTCTTTTGGAGAGCATCAAGTTGTAAGTTCTTTATTTTCTGCCCTAGGTTAATTTTCTATTCTTGCCCTAGATAAATTTAATTTCTTGCCCTCGTTAATCTTTTATTCTCTGCCCTAGATAAATGTATTTTAATTCCCTAATGAGTGAGTAGTTTCCTCGCTTGTTAGGGTTAGATCTGGGGAAGATTTGAGAGACGAAGATCTCTCATCCCCTTTCTTGCCCGTCATATATTTTCATAGAACTCCATGCATACCTTCTTATTCCGCTCCCTACGGCATTCTATCCCTCGAGGTAGCGGTGATACCGTAGTCTAAAGGCCCGGATTTTAAGGTTTTCCATGGAGGTTAGGGTAAAGATTTCTAAAGGAAGGACAAGGATCTAAAGGAAGAACAATCTTCTCAATCATCCTAATCCCTTTTATTAATATTTACCATAACACCTAATTAGATCTTCATATGGGTATAGAAAGCGGTGAGATTTATAGACTTTCCAAACTTAACCTAGACCTAACCCTAGCAAGACTTAGATATAGATTAATTAGGTTTTTAGATTTAATAATCAATTTGAACACCCTTCGGAATTAACTCGTAAGCGCGAATCGGAAATTCACAACATCCCTGTGGACCGACCCGTACTCACCGGCTAGCTATCAAGCGACGCCGTTCTTGATTGCGGTAATAGATAGTTTTTGAGATCAATCAGGCGCCAGTGACGACGTCGAGCATGCCTTGCAGACGGTATTGGTTCAGCTATGGGGGTGGCTTCATCATGCCCCCTGCTGTGGTAGAGGGTTGCTGCCGGTGTCAGCCTCTTGAAGACTGACGTCCGCAGAGAAGAAACGTCCAACCTATCGAAGATTGACCCTTGGGTAGGGGAAGCAGCCTTGGTGATCTCACCCGAAGCGGGAGTTAGAGCGGACAGTCTAGCAAAGACCAATCCCTTAGCAGGAGAAGCCTCTCTGATGATTTCGTTTGTTGGAATAGGGATGGCTATCCGTTTCGGGATAACCCCCTCAGGTATCGCGGGCTTCTTCACGGGCCCATTAGAGTTTTGACCCAGTCTGTTAAAGACTGAGGCGTTGGATTTGGGCGACCCATTGAGAGGGGCCGCGGTAGTCGTAAGCCGATCAAATACCGACTTCTTCGGAGTTTCTTGCGATGGAACTGGGGCGTTGAAGCTCAATGGTGGGAGCATGGTCCCAAAGAATAGCCCAGTAGTGGCTTGCGCCACCTGTTCCACTGGCATCGTGAAAACACGGGCCGCTTGAGGCCCATAGGTCACTCTTCCAGCAAGGACGGAGTGGGAGTTGTTGCAGTTGTTGCAGTTGAAAGCCATTGATCTTTTGTTTTCTGCACGGAGCAAGACACCAAATCTTAGTACCTCGAATCCAGGGGCAACCATAGCAAACCGCGATTTGTTCGCGAAACACGACACACGAAGTGTGGAGTGGAAAGAGGAAAAGGTCCCACCGGGCGTGCCAGAATCTGTTCACTGCCGAAGACCGAGAAGACAATCTTCTAGCCTGAATTTGGGGGCAGATGCTATTTGGTTTTATCCGTCCACCTCTCCGAAGATGCCAAGTTGATTTATGGCACCGTGTATCGGAGGTTTAGACTGATGCGGCCGTTGTAGCAGATGTCGTCAGATTCTCCCTCATTGTGAGGGGTTTTTGATTGTGGGGACGCTCTTCCCTGCGGGCACAAGCCACTGCAGTTAATTACGTTACCGCGTCGCGGTAACCACTTTCTCCTTCTCCAGATGGTCACTTCGTGTCGTGTGTGTTTGTTTTATTTTTGGTTGCCCATGGATTGTATATGGAGACTAATTTATGTTGTCGCCCGTAGGGCGTGGATTAGTCCAAATCCGTATTTTCTTAGATTTGGGTTTGGGTTGGTTTAAGGGTCGTTAATCTCATTTGAGACTAAGATCAACTTAAACATTTGTTAAGGATACGTTAGTCTAATTTTAGACTAAGATCTACTTAACAGGGTTTTGGGATCATTTAGATCCAACAAAAGAGCATTTGGGCTCTATTGTTTTAGTTTAGAGACGTTGCGGTCCATAAGTTTAAGGACATCATAGTCCATGGAGTTTAAGGACATCATAGTCCATAGTTTAAAGATGTCATGGTCTGTGGGGGTTTAGTTTAGGGACGTTGCGGTCCATAAGTTTAAGGACATCATAGTTCATGAGTTTAAGGACCTCATAGTCCATAGAGTTTGGTTTAGGGACGTTGATGTCCGTAGTTAGTTTAAGGACATTACGGTCTATTATTAGTTTTAGGACGTTGCGGTCTATTAGGTTTCTGGTTGTCGGGACCCGCCACCTCTCTGAAGACTTTGAGAATTACAACGATGCATATCAGAGGTGTGAAGAGATGTACCCTTGAACCAATGTTGGTTGGGAGATCCATAGTCAGGTTTTAGACCAAGATCAATTAAGAGATTATGAGCACATGGGCTCAGTTAATCTAAATTAAGGATTTGTGACCAACTTGGGCTCAACCCACTCAGTTTTGAATAGAATGTTGAACATTCATTTAAGCTCGGTCCTTTTTTATTTAACAATGCTTGAGCATTGACTTGGGTTCTGACACCCTTTTTCTTTTTGCCTTTTGTTGAGTGTTGAGCACTCATTATGACTCTGGGGCTTTATTTAAAGAACATTTTATGTTCTCTCAGTGCCCACATGAGGAGCACGTGGCGCGCTTGGCGCTGAGCGCCGGACTTAGAGCGCTAAGGCGCTTCCTGTGAGATAGCGCACGCGTGAGGAGCACGTGGCGCGCTTGGCGCTGAGCGCCAGTTAATGAGTACAGAGCACTCTTTATTAAGTATCACCCACGTGAGGGGCATGTGGTGCGCTTAGCGCTGAGCACCAATTTTGGAGCGATGGGCGCTTCTTTAAAAATAGCGCTGGGCGCTGAGCGCCAGACTTGGAGTGCTGAGGCGTTTCTTTTTAATTGGAGCGCTAAGGCTCTTTTTAGGCAGCTTTGATCAGTTCTGCACTCTGAGAATTAAATTCTCGTTTATAAGATATTTTGTCTCGTGGCTCTAAGAACAAGGTTCTTATTTTTATAGGAGATGTTACAATCTCTTATGTTTTTTGTGAAAGATTTTGTCTTTATGGATCTGTGATCTGAAGAGAATTAAGTTCTTCTCCCCCCTTTTTATGATGAGATGCTGTGATCTCTTTTTGTGAAAGACCTCTGTCTTATAGATCTATGATCTAGAAAAAGAACTAAGTTCTTCTTTTATGAGATGCTTTGATCTCTCTGTTTTATTTACCTTGAAGAAATTCTTCTTCCGATAGCTTGCTCTTCTCTTTGAAATTTCTCAAAGTTTGTGGGGGGTTCCTCCATGTAAGATTTGAAGTCTTGGGGCCTTTATATAGTGGAGGCTGATCAGTTAAGGCAATCTTTTTCTGATTGATTTGGGGACGTTTTTCCACCATTGGATCTTTGATCCTAGGGCTTCTGTTTTACAGAAGACGTCTTTCTTGTTATTAACAAGATTGGGAAATTATTTTCCCATACAGAGATTACTCTGTATCTTGGTGATTTTTAATCACCATTGGATCTTTGATCCAACGGTGCTCTGATTTACAGAGCACAATCTTTTTTGTTTGGAAAGATTTGAGGAGTATTCTCTCAACAGAATTTTATTCTGGTAATTTGATGATTTATCATCTTCGTTGGATCTTTGATCCAACGGTGGAGAACATTTAGTTCTAGCGCTTGGCGCTCTCGTGCCTTGCACGTGAGCGATGCTTCATAGTCTTTGACTCTCAGCGCTGGCGTACTTGGTGCTAGCGCTCTCGTGCGTTGCACGTAAGTGCTGCCTCAGAGTCTTTGACTCTTAGTGTCACGCCCCGCTTCTCGGTATACGGCGAAGAGGACGCGACGAGTCCGCTATGTATTTACGGTGAAGTAAATACGCTAAGCGTATCTAAGCAATATAAAAGAAAAATGCACAAAAGACAAGATATAATAAAACAGCAATTTTATTTATTCACATTCTTTTTGTACAATACAAGAAAAAGTAAATACATCTGAAAGAAACAATGCCTAAACAATGGCATAACAGAAAAGGAAAAGTACTGAAATAAAAGTGTACAATGTAGCTAGAGCTCTGGGTCGTAGGAAAGCTGGTCCAAGTCTTCGATACTGGGCTCGATCTCTGGAAGGTCCGAAACACCTGACGACATTAAAATAAGAAAGAAAGAGAATGTCGTCAGCTAACAAATCACTCGGTAAGTCCTAAAGAGAAGGGAGAAATAGAATAGACAGAGAGAGAAAGATAGAGTGTAGCTTTTAAAGTTGTATTATATTGTTATACTGTTGTAATTAGTATTAATATTGTTGTTATCGTAAGTTCAAGAGTGAATGTCAACCAATCTCAAGAATGTTCTCAAACCCAACAGGATGTAATCCAGGGGTAGGGAACCACGGGCCCGAATCAAATGTTAGTAATGGGACTTCGACCGTCGTCGAAGTATTCCAAACTCAACAGGCTGTAATCCAGGAGCATGGAAACATGGGCCCTTATGATAGCTTGCTTGTTTTAGTAGACATGGATTCATGATCTAGGGGGCTCTTGAGATTCCGTTGGATTCACGAATGAACTACCCCAATACCCCGTGTATTTATTGTATTGTTAGTAATAATTGTGCGGATGGTATTGTATCGTATTTTCTTGAAAATTATATAGATGACTTTGCCGAAACCATGATATCAGTAAATGGATGTAACTAGAGAATCATGTAAATGGAAGTATATCCATGGTTCGGTCCAGTCAAGTTGTATAGGTTGATAGATTGAATATATATGAATTCATGGATTCATGTTGAAGTGTAGTTTGGATACTTGAATCATATTCAAGTCAGATTAATAATGAGACTCGGTCTGAGTCAGAATAATTATAAAAGAAATTGAAGTACTGATTGTTTTGATGTTATCGGTAACCGATGCACATGGGCGGCAGGATTTATGTCTTTTTCAAAGACGATTACTATGTTGATAACAACGTTGTTAAGTTGTCTACCTTAAATAGGCAAGCACCCATTTCTCCGGCTCTCTGAGGCTCAAGAGATTGGTCCCGCTTAAACCTATATTTACTAGGGTCCTTAGGGTAATTTATAGAACTTGAGGGGTTTTTATGTAAAATACTTTTGTATAATTTTCAAAATACACGCCAATGTTTAATTATCGTCTTTAGACTTGTAATAAATGTAGATATTATATTTGTGATATTTCTAATGAAAATATCCTAATTTCATAATATAAGGTATTTAATTGTAATATTGAACTTGTATGGAATTCATGGTATTTTAATGTAAAGTGGTTCTTGTGATTTTTGAAAAGAGTTGGAATATTTATATTATTACAAAATAGATATTTTAATGTTACTTATATATATATTTATATAAAAATAATTTTAATATATATTTTATATTTCTAGAAATCTCATTTTCTTAAGATGTTGTATTTTAAATCTTCGAGACCGAATGGTCCTTGCGGAGGTCTGAATCTCACACTACTAAGCCCGAGGATGTGCGATAATCCGCACCATCCTGAACGGGTTCCCCAAATGGGTTGTAGCGGCGCTTTGCAAAGATTTATAAAATACTTAATCTTTTAGAAAACGGTTTTTGATAATAAGTGGTATTTATTTGAAAGGTTTCGTTTTCCCGTATTCTAGGTACTTGAAAGTATTGTGCTATATTTTATATGAGTGTTGTGAGGAGGTAGGTCATTATCTCGTGATCTAACTTAAAGTTATAGAAAGTTTGTGACGGTTTAAATGTCGAAATGAAACTACATGGTATTTTAATGAAAAAGAGCGGTAAAAGTTACAAAATGAAATATATTGTCATGAAACTTGTTCAACATGTTTTTTAATATATAATAGTCAACATGTAATAGTTTAACATGATTGTATTAAAGAAAAGTGAGAGTTTTAGGAAGAACCGAATCGGAAATCGGATTTTCTCTGATTCCGTCGGGTTTTAGAAATACGTATTTTAGAAAAGAGTAAAGAAAGGGGAAAGTGGGACTTACTGGCTTAGATGTTAGGAGAAAGGGAGAGGAAACTGAAGGAGGCGCCGGTGCGTCATTTCGTCGCCGGGAGCTCCTAAGGTTGTCGTCGGAAAATCGCCGAAACTTCGCCCTTTTGCTAACTTAAATTGCACACAATTTCACTAGAGTTTTCTTGAGAGTTTTGATCAGAATTTTGGAGTGAGGGGGTAGTGTTTAGGGATTGTATTTATAGGGTTAGGCTAGGGTTTAGGGTAGGTGAAATGTTAAAATGAAAAATGTAATAAAATGTATTAAAATGTATTAAAAGTGGAGTAATTGGTGTTTTAAAAGAGCTCTGGAAATGGTCTGAGGAAATAAATTATACAGGTGTGCATGGGAGATGAAAAGACATATTTTTCATGTAGGCGTCTTCGCCGGACTCGGCCGTGACTCGGCCGGTTCGCCGGCTGAGTTAGGCGGTCGGAAACCTCCCCCGACGGCTGGTCTATCCTCCGGTACAGTTACATTTCAGGGTGTAGTGGGATTTCTGTGAGATATGCACGTGTAAACCCTTGGTATTCTAAAAGTTTTAAAAAATTCAATATTAAAAATAATGTGGGGTATGGGATTTGAACTCTGGTGGCTTGGTTCAGCAGTGCAAGGTATTACCAATGAGCTACAAGCTCTTGCTTGTAATTAATTAGTAAAACAAATATTTAACTTGTGCTTAGGCAAAAGTACGCCTTTCTTTAAATTTTGAAAAAAAATTGTACAGAAAGTTGTACAGGAAATTTAGGATTGTTACACTTAGCGCTGGCGCACTTGGCGCCAGCGCTCTCGTGCTTTGCACGTGAGCGCTGCCTTAGAGTCTTTGACTCTCAGCGCTGGCGCTCTTGGCGCAGGCGCTCTCGTGCTTTGCAAGTGAGCACTGCCTCAGAGTCTTTGACTAAGTGCTGCTTCATTTCAAATTTCAAAATTTGAACAGAGCTTTGCTCTGATTGGGGGAAACAGTCACATTCATGCTCAGGAGGGTATGGACGGACTTGATTGTCAACCTCCCTTTCGGCAGATACCTGAATGGCCATTACGTACAGCTAATGTCGCTGACGTACTTGTGGTTTTGGATTTATCCAATAAATCACTGTCATCGTATTGTCGAGTCTTTAGAGTCCCACACATAGGGTTTTTCCGGTTCATGCGATATGATGTAGAAGCCGTATATTGATACATGCAGGGGTCCGATAAAATACGTATACTGGCTATACGAACTTTAATCGGACAGTTGATAATACTAATCGGATTAGGATTAAGCCAGATTATTAAATCAAGTTTTGATTTAATAATATATATATATTCTAGTATTATTGTTCACTATTCATTTTCTCTCTCTTAGCTATTCGTATTTTTATATGGATACATGTATATGTATTTCGATACGTATACCGGGTTGTATTTCTTATTTATACGGAATAGTTCTAGAAGTAGGACACCTCATTATTGATTTTCTTTTTAGAAAATCAATTGGAAATGAGGTGGAGGGTGAGATTTCTTTGGGTATGGTTGAGGGTATGTAGAGAGGAATGAGCTTCATTTGTTTATTGCAAATTTGTTATGATATTTTTCTTTTATGATTGAAAAATTGAATGAAGCCATTCTTCTCCCATTCATTCAAACACACTCTCTCTCTCTCTCTTATCTTCTCCTCCCTCCTTCCTCTTGAGTGATGATGCTCTCTTGAGCATGAAAATGAGAGATATTTATAGTGAAAAAATTGTAACAACCCTAAATTTTCTGTACAGAATTTTTTCAAAAATACAAAAAGGAACACCTAAGCCTGAGCACAAATTATAAATTTGATTTATTTTTGAACAGCAAGAAAGCACTTGTAGCTCATTTGTAAAGCCTTGCACTGTTGTGACATATCCCCTGTGATCGAATCCCCCCAGCCACATATATTTTTAATTGATTTTTCTTTTAATCTTTTAGAAACCCAAAGGTTTACACGTGCACTACATGTAAAATGAAAAGTCACAGATTAAACAAACGCGTGCACTGAGTTATAACAAACGACATCAATACATGGCGAAGATCCTACCATCCATCGTCGGGATTTGGCTGGCGAGATCCTTGTTTGGACCGGCACCGTCGGGTCCCCCGTAAGGGATGCTCCCTAATTTTTTCCCTTGGCACCCCTTCGCTTACCCCACTACCCCCATATTGTATTTTAACTCTGAAAACATCCAAAGAGTGATAATTCCTCTCTTTAATTCATTTTTAATGCAAATTTTAATTCTATTCTTCATTACCCTAAATCCTAATTTTCCCTATAAATACCACACCACATTTCACCCCTGCTCATTCAGAATTCCATTACAAAAACTCTCTAAAATTTCCAAGTTCCAAGTTGTACAAATGGAGTTAGCAAGAGACGAAGTTCCGACGACGTTTCGAGGAGAATCCGGCGACGAAACGACACCCCGACGGTTCCGAGAGCTTCCTCCTTCTCCCCTCTTCCTTTATAACCTGTAAGTTTCCTTTCCCCTCCTCCATCTCTATTCTAAAACTTCTCTTTTTCAAAACTCGTTGGAAGCGGAGTTATTCCGACTTCCGATTCGTTTTTCTTTAAAAACTCTTTTTTTTCTTAAATAATAAAATACCATATTCTCTAATAAGATTTAACAAACATAAATAAACACATTAGAATAAGTTTCATCTCAAAATAATTCATGTTGCAATTTCTATTTCACTTTTACAGTAAAATACCATCATGTTACATACAACTTATAATCGTTAAATTTAACCGCAGTACCTTTAGATAACTCACGAGGTAATGACATACCTCATCACAACACACATTTTTGACATAGCACGATAAATTTTAGGACTATAGTTTATGGGAAAATACGAGATTGCGAACAAATACCTTAAACATTCAAAAACCGTTTTCTTTAAAAAGTGTGTTATCTAATTCCTTGCAAATATGCCTCTACAACCCATTTTGGGGAACCCCGATCGGGATGGTATGGGTTATCGCACATCTTAGGGCCTAGTAGAGCGAGATGCAGACCTCCTAATGGAGTATTCGATCTCGATGGAATTTTTGATGCAATTTTTAAGAAATTGAGATTTCTACAAAATAAATAAAATTTATTATATATATAAATATTTATAACTATTATCAAAATATCTATTTTAACATATATTATAAATATTCCATGTTTTCTAAATCAAAGGAATCACAATTTTATGAAACTACTATTACAATTCAATACAAATTCCAGTATTTCATTAAAATATCATATACAATGAAAACTAGGTTCTACTCACTAGAAAATTTTACTTTTATAAAATATACATCTATGAAAACCCTAAAAACGATAATTAAATACTTGAGGTGTATTTTGAAAATATATCAAAATTATTTTTATATTAAACCCCATCAAGTTATATTAAATTACAATAAGGACCCTAGTAAACATAGGTTTAAGCGGGACCAGTTCTCTTGAGCCTCAGGGAGCCGGAGAATATGGGTGCTTGCCTATCTAAGGTAGGTAATCTAATAACAGTATTATCAACACGGTAATTGTCTTGGAAAAAGACACAAATCCTGCCGTCCATGTGCAGCAGTTACCGATAACACTAAAAAAACAATCAGGACTCCAATTCTGTTTAAAAGTCTGACTCGGTTCGAGTCAAGGTCAAATCTGAATACAATCTGACTTGAATTCGATTCAGGTATAACTACAATACAATATGAATCCATTTATACCAGAATATAATCCATATCAACATGAACATGACCGAACCGAACCATGGATATACTCTGATTACATGACTATCCATTTATATCCACCCCGTTTGCTGATATCATGGTTTCGGCAAGTCTTCCATTTACTACAAGACAATACAATACAATCAGTACAGTCAATACTATCAATACAATAAAAATTATGGGGTTTATAAAGGGGTAAACTGGTACGGAACATGTTAAAGGTGGCACGAGGTGGTCACTAAAAGACGTAATTACATCCATACCGTTGTTCCGTGGTATTATCGACGGAGCCTTGTATTACGGGTTACCAAAGTCCACGGTGTAAGTTGGACTCCTCTTGTATACACTGGTATATTCTGTACCAAGCTACAACAATTACGTTAGTATAACAAATATAACATTATCTACTTCACATGTTCTATTCTCTGTTTATTCTTCTCCTTCTTCTTTGGGACATACCGAGCGATTGTTCGCTGACGACATTCCTATATCTCTTCTTCTTTGGAATGTTGTATGGAGAACCCGACTCCGAGGAGTTCGAGATCAGCCAGGAGCACTTGGAGCAGTTCGCAGAAGACCCTGAGCATTAGACTTTAGTTGTACATACTTTTTATTTCAGTTATGCCATTGTTTAGGCATTACATTCCATCCTTGTATTTACATTTCCAGTTGTACCTGTAAAAGAATGTTTAATAAATAAAGTTGATGTTCATTATGTTCATGTCTCTTGTGTACATTTAACTTTATATTGCTTAGATACGCTTAGCGTGTTTACTTCTGAGTAAATACGTAGCAGTCTCAGTCGCGTCCCCTTACCATACATTGAAAAGCGGGGCATGATAGGTTTTGTTGGCGACCCATGCAGGTCAGTGCTGCATGGAACCCTACCATGTAGGTCGATTCTGCATGGACATACGGGTCAATTCTGCATGAAGTCCTAAACAATATAACACAATAATCATCAACTAAAAACATTCTTTACATTTTTTAAATCTTACAATTTCATATACTTTGAATCTATCCTAACCCTATTTTTATTTCAAGATTATGGATTCTCCAAACAACACCAGTACCAACTTCAACAACACACCACCACCTCTACCGCTTACGCCTACCGTTGCTGCTCCGATCAATGAGCAGACGGTACTTCTTGAGGCAATCCGAAACCTTCTGGAAGGACAGCAGCAGCAGACTGCTATATTAATGAACCGTCCAGAAGCGGAAGCACGCGGAGTAAAGCAATTCCGAGTATTGCACCTAAAACAATTTTCGGGAAAAGAGAGCCCTCTGGAAGCTAAAGAATGAGATCAGAGCATTGAGGATGATCTGGCAGCAGCACAAGTGCCATAGATCGCTTGGGTACGGGTTGCGAAGCTGCAACTCACCGACAACTCCCGAGTTTGGTGGAAGGCGGATGAAAGCCGTCTTGACCAGCCGATCGAATGGAAAACCTTTCGCGGCATGTTCGACGCGAAGTACTTTCCAGAGACTGCCCGATTTGACATGGAATATCAATTCATCCATCTACAACTGGATTTGATGTGGACCATTTCTGTGGATGAATATGATGCTGAGTTTACCATGCTCAGTAGGTAAGATATGTCTCAATATTCGATTTTCTAAATATCACATACTACACAGCTAACACAAGACCTCAACAGGTTCGCGGCACACTTGATACCGACTGCTGAGATCAGGTCCAGATGATTTCAGCAAGGGTTGGACCAGGAAATCCAAGCTGCCTTAGCTACAGGGGATTTCCCAACCCACGACCTGGCTTTGAAAGCTGCCCGTCGATATGACGCAGTGGTGAAGATGAAGTGTAGACCTCGATCTGCCGAAGTGAAGCGCCCTGCCACTCAGATGGCAGGATGAGCCTCCTCAAGGCCATCTTTTGAACCCAGGAGACCAGAAGAAATAAATAACCGGCCAAGTCCAGATTTTTGCTTCTATTGCAAGAGGGATGGACACCTGTGGAAGGACTGTAGGCGCGCAAAAAGCCTGTGCTTAGTTTGTGGCGAATCCAATCATGGAATTGGAACATGTCCTTATAGACGCAGCACGGTTCCAACTCACAACACTTATCCACAGCGGCCAGCTATCCAGGCTCCTGCACCTCATCTAGCTCTTCCAGCTCCACCTCCAAGTGGACCTCCTGCACAGCCTAATCACCAATTCCTTCGAGCACTGAGGAACATGCCTCGAGGATTGAGGAACATGCCCCAAGGACAGAGGAATGTGCCTCCAGCTAGAAGGAATGTACCCCGGCGTCAGACTTTCATATTAGTAGCCTTAGAAGCCGAGACTGTAGACCAAGGTAACCCTGGTATTTCCCTTACATCTTTCCAAAACCTTTGCATTCTTTTGTTCTTCCAAATATTTTTCATGCACTATCAATATTTCTATCACCAAAATTTTCTTGAATCAGTTACACTTTCCTTCTACTAATTTCGAGGACGAAATTTTTATAAGGAGGGTAGAATATAACAACCCTAAACTTTCTGTCCAGAATTTTTTTCAAAAATGCAGAAAGGAACACCTAAGCCTGAGCACAACTTATAAATTTGATTTGCTTTTGAATAGCAAGAAAGCACTTGTAGCTCATTGGTAAAGTCTTGCACTGCTGTGACATAGCCCCTGTGATCGAATCCTCCCAGCCACATATATTTTTAATTGATTTTTCTTTTAATCTTTTAGATGCCCAAAGGTTTACACGTGCACTACACGTAAAATGAAAAGTCACAGATTAAACAAACATGTACACCGAGTTATACCAAACGATACCAACACGTGGCGAAGATCCCACCATCCATCGCCGGGATTTGGCCGGCGAGATCCTTGTTTGGACCGGCACCGCCGGGCCCCCCGTAAGGGATGATCCCCAAATTTTTCCCTTGGCACCCCTTCGCCTACCCCACTACCCCCATATTGTTTGTTTACTCTGAAAACATCCATAGAGTGATAATTCCTATCTTTAATTCATTTTTAATGCAAATTTTAATTCTATTCTACATTACCCTAAACCCTAATTTTCCGTATAAATACTACACCACATTTCACCCCTCCTCATTCAGAATTCCATTACAAAAACTCTCTAAAATTTCCAAGTCCCAAGTTGTACAAGTGGAGTTAGCAAGAGGCGAAGTTCCGACGACGTTTCGAGGAGAATCCAGCGACGAAACGATGCCCTGACGGTTCCGAGAGCTTCCTCTTTCTACCATCTTCCTTTATAACCTGTAAGTTCCCTTTCTCCTCCTCCATCTCTATTCTAAAACTTCTCTTCTTCAAAACTCGTCGGAAGCGAAGTTATTCCGACTAACGATCCGTTTTTCTTTAAAAACTCCATTTTTCTTAAATAATAAAATACCATATTCTCTCATAATGTTTAACAAACATAAATAAACATATTAGAACAAGTTTCATATCTTCATGTTGCAATTTCTATTTCACTTTTATAGTAAAATGCCATCATATTACATACAACTTATAATCATTCAATTTAACCGTATTACCTTTAGATAACTCACGAGGTAATGACATACCTCATCACAACACACATTTTTGACATAGCACGATAAATTTTAGGGCTATAGTTTATAGGAAAATAGGAGATTGCGAATAAATACCTTAAACATTCAAAAACCGTTTTCTTTAAAAAGTTTGTTATTTAATTCCTTGCAAATACGCCTCCATCTTGGGGAACCCCGATCGGGATGGTACAGATTATCGCACATCCTCAGGCCTAGTAGAGCGAGATGCAAACCTCCTAACGGAGTATTCGATCTTGATGCAATTTTTAAGAAAATGAGATTTCTACAAAATAAATCAAATTTATTTTTTATATAAATATTTATAACTATTATCAAAATATCTATTTTAAAATATATTATAAATATTCCATATTTTCTAAATCAAAGGAATCACAATTTCATTAAACTACCATTACAATTCAATACAAATTCCAGTATTTCATTAAAATACCATATACAATGAAAACTAGGTTCTACTCACTAGAAAATTTCATTTTTATAAAATATACATCTATGAAAACCCTAAAGACGATAATTAAATACTTGAGGTGTATTTTGAAAATATATCAAAACTACTTTTACATAAAACCCCATCAAGTTATATTAAATTACAATAAGGATCCTAGTAAACATAGGTTTAAGCGGGACCAGTTCTCTTGAGCCTCACGGAGCCGGAAAATATGAGTGCTTGCCTATCTAAGGTAGATAATCTAATAACGGTGTTATCAACACAGTAAATGTCTTGGAAAAAGACACAAATCCTGTCGTCCATGTGCAGCAGTTACCGATAATACTATAAAAAAAATCAGGACTCCAATTCTGTTTAAAAGTCTGACTAAGCTCGAGTCAAGGTCAAATCTGAATACAATCTGACTTGAATTCAATTCAAGTATAACTACAATACAATGTGAATCCATTTATACCAGAATACAATCCATATCAACATGAACATGACTGAACCGAACTATGGATATACTCTGATTACATGACTATCCATTTATATCCACTCCGTTTACTGATATCATGGTTTTGGCAAGTCTTTCATTTACTATAAGACAATACAATACAATAAAAATTACGGGGTTTATAAAGGGGTAGACTGGTACGGAAGATGTTAAAGGTGGCACGAGGTGGTCACTAAAAGACGTAATTACATCCATACCGTTTTTCCGTGGTATTATCGACGGAGCCTTGTACTACGGGTTACCAAATTCCACGGTGTAAGTTGGACTGCTCTTGTATACACTAGCATATTCTGTACCAAGCTACAACAATTATGTTAGTATAACAAATATAACATTATCTACTTCACCTGTTCTATTCTCTGTCTATTCTTCTCCTTCTTCTTTGGGACTTACCGAGCGATTGTTCGCTGACGACATTACTATTTCTCTTCTTCTTTGGAATGTTGTCAGGAGGACCCGACTTCGAGGAGTTCGAGATCAGCCAGGAGCACTTGGAGCAGTTCACAGAAAACCCTGAGGATTAGACTTTACTTGGACATACTTTTCATTTCAGTTATGTCATTGTTTGGGCATTGCATTCCATCCTTGTATTCACATTTTCAGTTGTACCTGTAAAAGAATATTTAATAAATAAAGTAATTGTTCATTATGTTCATCTCTACTGTGTACATTTTACTTTATATTGCTTAGATACGCTTAACCTGTTTACTTCTGAGTAAATACATAGCGGGCCCAGTCGCGTCCCCTTACCGTACACCGGGAAACAGTGCGTGACAAAAATCCCACATCCCCAGACTCCATTTCCAGCAAGTTTGGAGCATCGGTTGCTTCACTAGGTGAAGCTGGAGTTTGGATCGGTTTCTCTCGGGTAGATCATCTTTGGCAAGGGCAGTCGTCTCTCAAGCTTGTTCCCGACGGCCTACAAGGAGCTTGGAGGCGTCTTCCACGATTTGGTGGACACGCGACAAAGATTGTAATCCCTAAACCTTACTAGCTTAGTCTTCTAGTTTAGTGTTTAGAACGATCGCTGGGAATTTGTTTCTAGTGCTGCCCTTAAAATTTTTGTTTTTCGATTCTGCATTGGCCGCGGTTGTGCGGCAAGGGCACTAGGAACTTTCATAAAGGGGATCTCTCGTATGAGAGAGAGTTCTTACCAGCTGACGTATCTTTGTTAATTGTGTACCCTGCATACTTCGTGTACCCCGTACACTTCGTGTATCCTATATACTTGTACTTCATGCCCGAAATAGTCAAACAAAAATATAGACATGTTCATCCCAGATCATAAAGAAAGAAAGCTATACACAATCAATCTCTAAATATGCATATATAAAAAAGTCATCATTCATAATAATAATTCCAAACATAATAGTAAGGTCTATAAAGCTGTTTGAAATGCAATACATAACCCAGGACAAAGCTCAAACGCACATAGTGTTACTCGGCTATTTCCTTCGATATCGGATCCCCGGCCGTCTGACCTGAAGGAAAACTCTATAGCTTAGACCACCTTCTCATGACATTTGCTCCTTGATAAAGTGCCGTTAAATCTATAAGTGTTTCAACTTCCCATATATATGGGATTGTTTGAGTATGCTATCATTGACCTGATGTCACGATAAAAGAGAAACTCTGTTTTCCTTGCATGCAAAATCATGTGCAAGCTCCCGAGAAATCATCTCAGCCTAGCAGCCTCTTTGGCGCTACTGAGGTAGCCGCATATTCTACCTTCACGGTGAAAAAGCTAAACAACCTGCTCCTTACCGCTCTGAGTAATGGCCCTGCCATTATGCAAGAAATCACATGCATATGTGGATGTACGCATACTCAGATTGCTAGCTCAGTCAGCATTTGTATGTCCACATGACTACAAACCTAATTCCTCATAGCACTAGGAATTGTGGGTCATCCCACATAAATACCTAAAAATCCTCGTCACTTTATCTCAATAAGTAGACCTAATATTAATTCCAATCAACAAGGGTTATATGTCTGGTCAAGTACACACCATGCATACATTTGACCACCGACTATGCAAAATGAAACCCCCAAAATCTGTCTCTCTTCGTCAAGAGTCTTATAGCAAATATCAAGGCTAAATACATGTCCAAAAATGACAGGAGTAATCATTTGGATAGTGATCGTGCGGGCAAAACCGTTTTAAGACATACCTCGTGTGAGTCTCTGAAGACAAACATAGGATGCTCTTGAAACGGCTCCTTATGGATCCAATTCTCTAGCACGAACTCAACATCTCACGTTTCCTCTATAGTGAGGAACAACCACTCCAAGTGGCATTCATTGTCTCCAAGTCACTTTTGGTCATCAAAACATCGTTCACAATAAGATCTCTGAACTTATAGTTGTCGCATTCAATCAGTATCAGTCCATATCCGATATAGATTGATGATATCGAACCAAAAACTGATTGGATAAGTATTTCAAGCCATAAATAGACTCTTTAAGTTGACTCGAGTCCCCTTGGCTTTGAAACTCGTAGGCAGATATTCCCGATCTCCTTATCTGAATCTCCATCAACAATACGATTTAAGTCCGTAGGACTAGTTCAAGATCTTTATGTGTAACAATTTATTAGAGAGGATGAAATAGACACAATCATCACCCCGGGTGAAAAGTGTCTATTTGTAGTCCACCTACGCTAAGTGAATCTCTTCGCCAACAAGCGTACCTTATATCTCTCTACAATATCTTCCTCCTTTCGCAAGACTTCGAAAAACCCAATTTTTATAAACGGTCTTGTGGCCGGTAAGATAATTGACCAAATCCCAGACTTGATCCTATAATATTGACTCTTGCACCTTTTCCATTGTCGTTATTCAATCTTTCGCTGTAGGCCCAGAAATAACGTACTCAAATGACTTAGGTTCCGCAACCAATGCGAATTTACCATAGGCGTCTCCCCTTTAATATCGAAACATCGTCGGAGTGTCAATCCACAGCACTATCTACAAATCTCTTGAGGATCCATGATTGGCTCCGAGCCATCAATGGAAATATCTCTCCCACTGCCTCCAACCGCCGAAGGAACCAATTCCTTCTACACTGCTGACCCACTAGGAGTCTCTTCAATCTTGTAGAATCCCAAAGCCTGTCTTATTTTTGCCTTTTGCGAAAATTCCTCCCCGAGGAAATTGTTTGTTGTTTCTTCCCCGAAGAAATCGTTCGTTGTTTCCTCCCTGAGGAAATCAACGTCGCACGACCAAATGTCAATCACAGTCCTGTCACAAACTCATGGACACAAGTGACCTCCCTGGTTTCTCGTTCGTCCACTACTTATTGGATGTTAACTGTACTGTCCAAAAAATACATGATCAAGAACATAAGCCGCTGTCAACGGCGCATCTCCTAAACAATATGGACGATTGGCCTCTGCCATCATGTTCTTTATCATATTTAGTGGTTCCTAATTCTTCTCTCCACAACATTATCTCGTTGTAGAGTTTACGATGTCATCAGCTATCTGACGATTCCTTTTCCTTCATTTAGTTCCCTCAACTGCTAAAATAAATACTCATGTTTTACTTACAGTTCCCATAACAGCTCCGAAAGAAACACGCACAACCCTATTTACGTGAGCTGACTCTACACTTTACTGGTATAGCAATTGATACAAATCAACGCTTTAGTTCCGTATGAGATCAGTAGCCGTATCGAGTAATCATTAATGAAGGTGTTGAATTAGGAAAATCCACTACGTGTCTTCATGCTCATTGGTCTGTATTTATTGAAGTGAATTATCTGCAACGGATATCCAAATGGTTTTACCCTGGTAGTTGCCTCCAAGGCAACTCTCATAAGTAGATGGTTTGATTTTGTCTCAAATCCCAACTCATCCACCCCCAGTGATCAAGTCATCTCATCTACCTGTTGACCTAATCTACTATATCACTCATGACATTTTTAGAAGGTCAATCCTCAAGACCATAAGGAACTCGTCAGACAGATTGTTCCATTAAGCAATCTAAATACCCTAAACCGAAAAATGAAACTATAACTGACGGGAAGATAATTTATGGATAGCTATCTTGTTGGCTATAGTGCCCTCAAGGGATGCCTTGTAATTGCAGATAGGCAATTATGCTAATTGAAGGAGGACCTATACATGTAGAATATTCTTACTCGAAATGATAGTATGATATCTGGTTTTTCTTTATCATTGATGTGTATACGTTTTACTTATTATTACGTGTCACTAATACATAATGATGAAGTCCGTAGGATTCTTGCTTTACTACCAGCATTATGATGGTGATCATATACATGAGAGCTGGGTAGTCCATAAGCACATCCTTAAATGTCCCTAGTCAAGGGAGTATCGAGACTGGGCATCGATATTCCGGAGTAGACTAATGTATACTTTTCGAGACCCCAACGAGGGGCGGTGGCCGGTCTCACAAGCCATTGGTGTTGTGTCACCTAAGATAGTATACATGTGCTCATTGGAGATGAGTACACTGGACGGATCCGCTGAGAACTTCTAGATGATATTATACCTATCGTCAGATAACGGTTCTCTAGTGGCATGAGTACAGTTTAGTTGTTTGACCTGAGATCGTCATTTTTCTAGTGTGAGTTGCCACTGTACTTAGATTACTACCCTACCACGGCTCAAAGGAGTCATGCAAATAGGTTTTAGTTGGGTACAGTCCCGAGTCAAATGGAGGCAGTGAGTGATTGCCAGGAATTCGTCTCTCCTGGTATTAGGAGTCGATGTCGCACTGTGTTCAGTTGGCTATCACCGTAAATCCATGGCCACGGTGGATGAGATTTACTGATAGGAGTTCATAGTTTCTCGGTTAGTGATGAGCTTGACTCCAGCACGACTTATCGGTTATTTGGGGTCTGACGTTATCCACCATAGACCCGGTATGCGATACTCTTAGACAAAGAGACCGGACTGTACGGAGATTATCACATTCAGGCTTATTAGGGTACGGATGAACTTGATTGTCGACCTCCCTTTCGGAAGATATCTAGGTAGCCGTTACATGCAACTAGTGCCGCTGACGTGCTTGTGGTTTTGGATTTATCCAGTAAATCACTATCAGCGTATTGTCGAGTCCTTAGAGTCTCACACAGAGGGTTTTCCCAGTTCAGTCGAAATGATGTAGAGGCCATATATTGATATATGCAGGGGTCCGATTAAATACGTCTACTGGCTACACGGGCTTTAATCGGACAGTTGATAATACTGGCCAGTTTAGGATTAAGCTAGATTATTAAATCAAGTTTTGATTTAATAATATATATATATATATATATATATATATATATACATAATCTAGTATTATTGTTCACTATTCATTTTCACTCTCTTGGCTATTCGTATTTTTATACGGATACACGTATATATATATATATATATATATATATATATATATATATATATATATATATCAATATGTATACCGAGTTGTATTCCGTATTTATATGGAATACTTTTAGAAGGAGGACACCTCATTGTTGATTTTCTTTATAGAAAATCAATTGGAAATAAGGTGGATAGTGAGATGGCTTTAGGTATGGTTGAGAGATGGATGGGCTTCATTTGTTTATTGCAAAATTGTTATGATATTTTTGTTTTATGGTTGAAAAATAGAATGAAGTCATTCTTCCCTTATTCATTCAAACATACCCTCTCTCTCTCTCCCCCCCCCCTCTCTCTTATCTTCTCCTCCTACTTCCTCTTGAGTGAGGATGCTCTCTTGAGCATGAAAAATGAGAGATGTTTACAGAGGAAAATCCTACATCCCCGCATTCCATTTCTAGCAAGCTTGGAGCATTAGTTGCTTCACCAAGTGAAGCTGGAGTTTAGATCGATTTCTCTCGGGTGGATCATTTTCAATAAGGGAGTTCACCTCTCAAGCTTGTTCCCTACGGCCTGCGAGGAGCTTGGAGGGGTCTTCCATGATTGGGTGGACACGCGACAAAGGTTGTAATCCATAAACCTTACTTACTTAGTTTTCTAGTGTAGTGTTTAGAACAATCGCTAGGGATTTGTTTCCAGTGTTCCCGTAAAAATTTTGTTTTTCGATTCCGTATTGGCCGCAGTTGTAGCAGTAAGGGAACTAGGAACTTTCAATGGTATCAGAGCCAACCAAACACTAGAACTAGTTGTAGACAATGTTATAGTTTCAACGCCGAATGTTTTCCCAGATCAAGTTTTGAATTCCAAGTTTCTGTCCATTTTTGAAAATGTACCTGTAATTCTTTTTGAGTGTGTCAGTGGAATTGTTTTGAAGTATGAAAACATGGCACAAAACTCAAGAACCTAACTCCAAAATATGGCCGCTTATTTATTCCTTTTGGCCGCTTTTTAAGCCCCAAAAATTGAATTAGGTCCCTGGGTTTTTGTGGTGGCTTGGAAATTAGGAAACTTAATTTTTGGTATACTTTGTTTTTACCCAGGTCTTAGTTTCTGTAATCTGGAGTTGTTTTGGTTTGTCGAAAACTTTCGGTCGAAAATTTTACATCGTTTATGATCCGTATTTGAGTGTGTGTTGTTAAACGTCGTCTAATTGCTATATATTTGATTAGACGGGGTTGCATACTCGTTACTTGTTATGGTGATATATATATATATATATATATATATATATTGTGATGACTTATCTGGATTGTCATGATGGATAGCCCCACATACGATTGATTGTACAGTTTTGTTTTATGATTGTTATATTCATTTGTTGGGAAGAGCTCCAACTTATGGCCGCCGTTTCCATACTATGTATATTCTTTCAATGGGGCTCGATCAAGATGCGGTCGATGTCGCCATTGTATATAATTCATTTTTGTACTAGGATTAACTTAAGAGAAGTGCTCATGTAGCCGGGTTTTAGAGTGCGAAAGATGACCATCTCATAGTGTTTGAGACCGGGCCGCTGATTGAACAGAATTCTTCGTTGTGTATGTTGGAAATTGTAAAGAAATCACAACCAAAAATTATTTGACCGCAATCAACTACGGTGTCGGATTGTAGATTGTAAGTGAGTGCGGATCGTCCTCAGGAAAAGTGTAATCGTTCGTCTTTTGAATTAGATGAGTTGAAACTTTAATGAAAAGAAAACAAAACAATTCATGATTTAAAATTGAAGTTCAAGAATGAGAAAATATAGATCTAATAACAAGAAAAGGATAGAATCAAGAATTGATAGTTTGTCGATTTATTAACACATCCTCCAGTTCACCCCTAGATTTGGTGATTGATCGGTCAGCCATCTGGAGAGTTATGCTCGAGGGCTTTAACACTCCGATACCTAGTTGCTCGTATACCGAGTAAGGAAGTAAGTTAACACTAGCGCCAAGGTCAAGTAACGCACGGTTGATGTGTTTCTCCCCATTAAAAATGGAAATAGTAGGACAGCCATGGTCCTTACGTTTCCGTGGTAATTGTTGGGGAAAAGCCGTGTCTACAGTACTCGACATGAAGATTTTTTTAGGCACTTGAGTCTTCCTCTTCCTAGTGCATAAGTTCTTAAGAGTTTTTGCATAGGACGGAACTTGTTGAATAGCATCTAGGAGAGGGATGTTGATGTTAACTTCCTTAAACATGTCCACAATCTTCTCCATTTGGGCATCATGTTTCTTGGGCCTCAACCTATTTGGAAATGGAGCTCTATTAATAAGTGTTGGGTCCAACATTTGTGGAGAAGTTTGTGGGGGTGGAAAAGATGAGGTGGGTGGAGGGTTCGAGCCTTTGGGAACACGAAGAATAGGCTCGGAAGAAGAAGGTAAGTTAGACGAAATAGGGTAAGAAATAGAAGTGTGAGTGGAAGTGGAAGTTGAAGCCGGGGTGTTAATGATCAATTCATCATTATCAATTTGTTCACACAAATGATTGTCTAGCACACTTCCAGATCTCAACGTTGTAAAAGCGTCCACATTAGTGCAATGTGAAGGTCTAGGATCAGGTACGGGTTGAGATGGAAGATTCCCTTCTTCTCTAGCACTTATTTCGGCTGTTATTCGTTCAATTTGTGCTTCCATTGATTTGATATTCTCATTTTGAGTGAGAATGATCTTGATCATATTATCGATGGAAGATTGAAAACTTGCCGACTCTTGGATGGATTGTTTCATGAAAGTAACCAAGGTTTGCACCAGTGCAGAGATATTATCAGTACCGGCCAATTGCAAAGAGTTTTCATATAGTGCAAAAGTGTTGGCAGGATTTTGAAAATTTTGCGGTTGGAAGGGGTGCTGACTCAATTGAAGTGGTGGTTGCTGTTGTGGTGGAGGGACCCTTTGAAAATTGTTTAGGATTGGAACCGTATTTTGAGATTGTGATTGGTTCCAAGCAAAGTTCGGGTAATTCCTCCAATCTTGATTATATGAGGAAGAAGAGGGATAGTTTCCATGTCTTTGCTGAAGTGAAGTATTAGTGTGACCTTGAAACGGTACATTCAAAGGACATTCTTCCGTCAAATGTGAAGGGTTTGAACAGCAGCCACACACGGTTTTGGGAAGTGTGGATTGGTTTAGGGAGGCTGAAGAGATTTTATTTTCTATAGCGTCGAGTTTCCTTTGTATTGCGGCCATTTCGGCTTTCAAGGTGACGGAAACATCGAGCTGATTGACATCTTCCCTAGGTGGTGGTGGTCTAACACTTTCCCATTGTGACGTGTTTTGAGCTAAATCTTCTAAGTATTTCCAAGCTTCACCATCATCTTTAGATAGGAATTGGCAATGACACATGGTTTCAAGCATCTGTCTAGTAGTGAGATCAATACCCTCATAGATAATTCGACACAAATCCCATCTGGAGATTCCGTGATGAGGGCATTGGATAAGAAGATCCTTGAACCGTTCAAAGCATTTCCAAAATGGTTCATTGGGAAGTTGGGTAAATTTAGAGATTTCGCTCCGAACACGGGCGGTCTTGTGATTGGGATAAAATTTCTTAAGGAATGCTGCAACGAATTCGTCCCATGTTGAAATAGAATGTGCGGGAGTGTTATATAGCCACTTCTCGGCTAAATCGCACAAGGTAAATGGGAGAAGACGTAGACGTAAATCATCCACAGACAACTGTGAGGTACCCATCAAAGCACATACGTTTTCAAATTTGGAAATAAACATGTATGCGTTTTCAGAATCAAGACCATGAAATTTGGGTAATAGTTTGATGAATTGGGGGTTGATTTCAAAATTTTCCCTGATGGCAGGTGGTATAGAAAGGCAGGTGGGAAGGGTAACACGTGTAGGATAGCATCTCTCTTGGAGAGAAATGTGTGAAAGATTCTGCGCACCTGCGGGCGGTGGCAGAGTAGTCTTAAAGTTTGATGGATTTGGGTCCATCGCGGGTGCGGTGGGTGGTGGGGGAGAAGACGAAGAATTACCGACTCTGGGGTCGATAAAAGAAACGCGGACAAGACGGGAAATGGAATCCCGTGTCCAGCCTAACATTGTGCTAAATGGTTGTAGCACAAGTGGCAGCGTTGGTATAATTAGAGGAAAATGATATATGCGGTGTTTGCTTTGAAAAAAATGATACGGATTTTTGAAAAAATGATGCAACAAAACAAATGCAACACACAAAACCCTAATATTTAGTGGTCACCTAGGTCAAACTCTAGACCGCTCCTAACTGCCAAAAGACAAGTCGCAGGATAAATCCTCCACTACCTCTTTGTTCCCCTGTGGCCGGATAAGTGCCAGGTAAGTGGGAAGGTACTCCACTACGTAAGTAGTGGGCCTAATTAAAAACCACTAGCCTTAGACACACTCTCCTTAGGCACCATAAGAAAACGCGGATAAGCAATGAATTACCCACGGCCTTCTCTTGTCCTAATTGAGCGCGACGGTCCTTAGAGTCATCTCTAGATTTCTTTTAATTAATGAGGGTAAATGCGGATGCAAGTTTTGCGATTTTCGGGGCCTAGGAAGGGTAATGAAATCCCCACCTAATTTGAATTTGGTCGTGCCCCTTAATTTCCGTATTAATATGCAAACAACCAAAAATCAAAAACACGCACAAATTTTATTTTGCTTTTGCGGCGCAGCGATTTATTTGCAAAGAAACCTGCAGCAAAATTGTTATTGGAGCAGATGAGGCAAGAGATAAGAAAGTTAGGGACTCACAGAGGAAAATTGGTGCAGTGAATCTACAAGGGGGCCGCGGAACCGCCGCAAGAAGGTGGTATTGGCCGCGGAAACGCGGTGGAGTGAGGAGATCTCTGCACAAAATTTTAGGTAAATGCTTCTGTTGCTCTCCTTAGCTCTCTGGAATATTCAAAAAAAATTTATCCCAGCTCCAGTGATTCCAGATTTCCTCGCAATCAAATCACAACACACGTATTAGTGTTTGCACGAATTTTTATCACAAAATTTAGATGGAATAAAATTTTCAACTCAAATTTCAAAATACGAACTATTAGCGCACGATCCCCGGCAACGGCGCCATTTAATTGTATGATTTTCTTATTGTGTAGTATGAATCAATTCAAAAGGTCCCCGGCAACGGCGCCATTTGATTGAACAGAATTCTTCGTTGTGTATGTTGGAAATTGTAAAGAAATCACAACCAAAAATTATTTGACCGCAATCAACTACGGTGTCGGATTGTAGATTGTAAGTGAGTGCGGATCGTCCTCAGGGAAAGTGTAATCGTTCGTCTTTTGAATTAGATGAGTTGAAACTTTAATGAAAAGAAAACAAAACAATTCATGATTTAAAATTGAAGTTCAAGAATGAGAAAATATAGATCTAATAACAAGAAAAGGATAGAATCAAGAATTGATAGTTTGTTGATTTTTCCAAACCAAATATCAAGAATCGAAATGAGGCTCGTAGGAATCGATCGGATCTATAGATGTGATGTAATTTTACAATTACGTATTCTTATCCTTCGATGAATTGATACTAGATCGATGATGATCGATCGAGAATTAGGGATTTCTAGTGAAACTAGGGTTTCATCTTATCCCTTGTTCTTTCGTCGATATCATTCACATTCTAGCCTCTAGTAAATTCAAGAAACGATCGTAGATCCCTAATTTCGAGCGATCACAATCAAGAAAGCATCGCTACGAAACTAGGTCATCGATTCTTGAACTTGCTAGGGTTTACAAAACTCGTAGGACTTAAAAATCGTATTAAGATTGGTTAGATCATCATTTTACAATCGTCTCGACTCCTTTACAAGCAGAGTTTTACTCAAACATCACAACAAGAACAACAATTACAAATTGAGATCTAATCATGATGCAAGAATTAAAAGAAAGCAAGATTCAAGAATTTCACCTTTTATTTATATCAACAATTTAGTTACATTCGCTCAAGAACTACAGGAGGAAGCACTCGATCGTCGATTTGGCTTCGCTCGTCTCCGTGGGTCGCGGATCGGCTTGGATCACTTGCCCGATTGAAGATCGGCTCGGCTCCTAAAAGGTTGAAGGCTTCTCACTTGATTGGTACTCAAGATCTTGAATTTGGAGTGGAATTAGGGTTAGGGTTTCGCACAAGCCTTGTCACTAGACTTGTGGAAGAAGAAGATGAAAGAGGGAATATCTAAGATTATTGATGAACTAATGAAGATTAGCCTCAACCCTTAGATCTAGGCTCCTATTTATAGATAACCAAACCCTAGATCTAGGATTTCAAATTCTAAGTTTCCCTCCTAAAGTTTGTTGAGGAAATTCAAATTTCCCTCCAAAAGTTAGTTAGGGGAGAAGCTTCTAGATGTGATTAGTTAGGAGGGAGCTTCTAGAAGAGGATTAATTAGGAGCTTAATTAGGATTAGCCTTGCTTAATCTTCTTTGCTGATCTGGCAGTAGCTTCTGGAGAATTATGGAATTTGACGTATCATAAATGAATGTGGGCCCTGAGATAAGAATAATGCCCTAAAAATTCCTTGCTGACGTGTCCAAAGTGCGGCGGATCCGCGGCGCAAGCAGGCTCCCGCCGCGGATCCGCGGCTCTTTTGGGGAGTTAGAGCTTGGGCTTTCTGGTGCTTGTTGGGCCTGAGTTGTGGGCCTTTATCTGATATGTGGAATTTTGTTTCTCCCTTTATATTGCTACCCGATCTGAAATTATTGAGTTGGCGTAATGTTTGATCAGCTTCTTTTGATTTTGCTCCGGACTTTCCTGCACAGACTCAAGACAAGTGTTCCGCAAATACAGAAATGATGCGATGCCATGAAATGCGGTCAATTTCCTTTAAAGTGTCGGTTTAAAAGTCTAATACATGCAATCTGGTATTTTACGACTGATTTGCTAATATGTGAAATATGAATACCGCATACTTCTAAATGTATGCAAAAGATGGGGAAATCGCCGGCTAAAATATACAATATTTTCGACTGATCAAATACCCCCAAACTTAATTTCGATCGTCTCGAGCGAATGTTTTATTAAAAAGAGAAGGAGAAAAAAATAAAGAAAGAGAAAAACTAACTGGCACACTTTCGTAGGCAACACGATTGCACTGAGCACGTGCAACAAGCCTTTGAACCTCTAGGTGTCCCTAGCAGGAGGAGTGTTGTCTCCTGAGCGTTTTCAGCGGATTGCACCCACAAAATCCAATAATAAAAGGAAGATCATGAATATTACATATAAAGACAAGAATTGTAAAAGAAAGACTTTGAAAATTAGGGTTTCCAACTAAGCTAGCTTTTCGGTTGTCATGAGCCCTATCTTAATGGTCATGACCGACTCATGATATTGAGGGCGGGTTACCCAGTTTCTAGAATTAGCAGGTGGCTTGCCGCACTTGTAGGGGTCTAGGATCGATGTTGTATGATCTATCCACACGACCGGGGAACGTCGCATTTTATTTGCGGCTCAAATGAAACGTGGAGCTCCTATTTTATCCGCTATTCCATATTGTTGTCTGCATGCCTGTGATAGTTTTTATCTGCCTATGATATATATATATATATATATATATATATATATATATATATATATATATATATATATTATATGCTTATATATCTTTTGCGTCCGCGCTAGCCCTATCCCCGCCCTGCCGTAAGTTAAGCAATCTTACGGTGAAGACCCGGGACCCCGTGGCGAATGCAAATGACATATAAAAGTATGATATTTTGATTGTTTCTGGTGTGGTTTAGAAACTTGTAATGTGGGACTGCATTATATGCAGGGAAAATAAATCTAAATGATGTTGTCGAAACCAATTTTTAAAACTATAATTTTATTCTTTTGTTTTGCATAGTGATATTCGGTTAGGAATATCCTGCACCTCATTCGATGAGGAAAGAGACTTGATCCCTTAACGGGGAGTTTGCTCTTAACAAAAGTTTATGTTACTATAACCACTCGGTTTTCTTTAAAACCACTTGTTTTAAAAGAAACCACACATTTTCGAAGCCACTCGAGTTCCTTCAATGATATCAAGTCCATTACGTTAAAAAAATTTCGCCAAAAACTAGTCGTAGCCCTCCGTCATTTGCTACGAGTATTGCTTAGTATTTGTGCTGCATTTGTTGACTCTGTCAATACGTAGTGTGTGGTAGCTAAGTGGTGCTTGTTTGTAGCAAGCGATGCGATTGGTTAGGACAGTCGTGCGGCTTTATTGACTCCATCAAGAGCTCGTGCAGGTGGTTTTAATGCAATCAAGATAATGACGAGTTGAACTTGAATAGGACCCTTTGATTTGTTGACTCCGTCAAGGTCACTGGGGTCTTAGGGACGAAAACCATATCGTAAGTTTCAAATATAAAGGAAAATTGTTAATTTTGCGCATACCTTCTAGAGTATGGTAATTTTGGTCAGCTTCCGTCAAGATTATTACATGATGATAATTGGGTCCTGATTCCCACTGATGAGTAGGTATTACTCGGGAGATTTTCACTTCACAATTAGTTAATCTATTAGGTGTCTAGAAAGTGTTAACGAGATTACGCCTCTGCAGAAACGGGGTTATTAAATTGGGTCCCTATGAAAGCACAGAGGACCTCCCTCGGAGTACCAACACTGGCCTGGCTGAACAGTTAGCGAACTTGTAAGCTGTACATGATCCCGACTGGTTCTCCTTTTAG
Organism: Agapanthus africanus; assembly: GCA_030015575.1. Lineage (NCBI taxonomy): Eukaryota > Viridiplantae > Streptophyta > Magnoliopsida > Asparagales > Amaryllidaceae > Agapanthus > Agapanthus africanus. The sequence goes on from JASDDO010000022.1 coordinate 710,444,760, forward strand.
GGTTTGAAAAAGAATTTGAGGATATAGTAGGATCCATCCTGATTAGATAAAGTGATTAATCATTCTAATCTTGATAGAGTGTATGTCACGCCTCGCTTCCCAGTGTACGGGAAAGGAGACGTGGCGGGCCGCGACGTATTTACTCAGAAGTAAACACGTTAAGCGTAAATAAGCAATATAAATGTAAAGTACAAGAATGACAAGAGATGTAATAAAACAACAACTTTTTATTGATAATCATTCTTTACATACAACTGAAAAGTAAAGTACAATGATAGAAATCGATACCTAAACAATGGCATATGAACTGAAAAGAAAATAGTACAAGTAAGGCCTAAAAGTCTGCCTCCTCTGTAAACTGCTCTAAGTCATCCTGGCTGGGCTCGATCTCCTGAGAGTCGGGTCCTCCTGACAACATTCCAAACAAAGAAGAGACATGAATGTCGTCAGCGAACTAGCGCTCGGTAAGTCCCAAAAGAAAGAGTAGATTAGACAAGTAAGGATAATAGAACTGGTAAACTGTACAGGTTTATGTTTGTTATACTAATGTAGTTGTTTGTAGTTTGGTACAGAAGGTATCAGTGTATACGAGAGGAGTCCAACTTTCCCTGTGGACTATGGTAACCCGTAGTACAAGGTCCTGTCAAAACCCACGGGAAAACGGCACAGGATGTTCATGTAGGTGTCTTTTAGTGTTCATCATCGTGCCACTTTTAAAACATTCCGTACCAGTCTACCCCGTTAAACCCCGTAATGTATATTGTATAGATTGTATTGATTTGTAGTTATCAGACTTGCCGAGACCATGCTATAAGTTGTTCATGTAAACTGATTCAGGATGTAAACGGTAGTCATGTAGTCAAGTTCAAGATATAGCCATGGTTCGGTCAAGTCAAGTCATGTTGATATTGTTTTAGTATTCATGTTCAAGTTCAAGTGTTCATATTTGGTATATTGGATTCATGTTGAATTGGAGTTATAATTAGATTCATGTTTGGATTGTATTCAGATTAGACTGAGACTTAGATTGAGTCAGACACATAAACAGATTTGGATCCTGAATTAGATTTTGGTGTTATCGATAACTGCTGCACATGAATGACAGAATTTGTGTCTTTTTCCAAGACAATTACCATAACCCCATTTTAGTTTTCTACCTTAAATAAGCAAGCACCCACTTTCTCCGGCTGCCTGAGGCTCAAGAGAATTGGTCCCGCTTAAACCTATATTTACTAGGGTCCTTAATGTAATTTAATATAACTTGAGAGGTTTTATGAAAAATATTTTTAGTATACTTTCAAAATAAACCTCAAGTATTTATTTATGTTATTTAAGGTTTTCATGGATGTAAATTTTTAAAGAATGAAGTGTATTAATGAAACTTGAATAGTTTAAGACATTTTAATGTAAAGTTTGACTCGTATTGATTCTTGATAGTATTTTCATGAAACTTGTAATTCTTTTATTTTGTTTAGAAAACATGGAATTTAATAATATTTTAAAATTTTGTGGTTTGATAATATTTATATAATTATTAAAAATAAATTTTTATTATTAAATAGAAATCTTCGTTTTTCTTTTAAAAAATGTATTAAAATTCCATCGAGATCGTATGCACCGTGAGGAGGTCTGCATCTCGCCCTACTAGTCTCGAGGATGTGCGATAATCCGCACCATCCAAACCGGGTTCCCCAAAATGGGTTGTAGAGGTATAATCGCAAAGAATTAAGTAACACAATTTTTAAAAAATCCGGTATTTTAATAGTTTAAGGTATTTTGATGAAAAGTCGTATTTTGCCACAAAAATATTGTTCAAGAGAATCGTACTATATCAAGATGTGTGTATGTGAGAGGTAGGTCATTACCTCATGAGGTTTTCTAAAAGTAATATTAAGCAAAACAATTAAAAGATGTCGTACATAAACTTCATGGTATTTAAACGTAAAAACTTAATTAAAGTTATTTAACATAAAGTTTTAGAGTGAAATTGGTTTCTAAACATTAGTTAAATGATTACAAGTAAGGTATATACATGAGTACAAGTGATTCTTAATAAGAATTGTGGTTTTCAAAGGTTTAGAAACAAATGTCGGTATAACTCCACTTACCGACATATTTTGAAAAAGAGAAGTTTTATAGTAGAAAGAAAAGAAGAGATATAAGACTTACAAGTTTAAAGGAGAGATAGGAGATAGAGGATGAGGGTAGTAGCCTTCGTGGAGTCGCGGGGTCACCGAAAACGTCTCGAATTCTCGTCGGAATTTGATATAGGACTAACTCCACTTGTACTCTTCATAGACTTAGAATTTTTTTTTGAGAATTTTGGCAATAGATTTTAGAATGAAGATGGCTAGGGTATGGGGTTGTATTTATAGTGTAAAATTAGGTTTTTGGAATTGACGAAAGAATTAAAAAGCATTTAAATTTAGATTTAAAGGTTCATTTTAATTCTCTGTTAATTTTCAGGGAAATCAAACAAAACAGGGGAAGTGGGGTAGGCCAAGAGATGTTGTGGGCAAAGCACGAAGCTATCCCCTACGGAGGGACCGTCGGCGCCGGTCTGGGGCCCGATCTCGCCGGCCAAATATTAGAATTGGGCCGTTGGATCTTTGCCATGTGTCCCTCTCTATTCATACAACATTTAGCACATATTTGATTTTCTGTGACTTTTCATTTTATGTGCAGAGCACGTGTAAACTTTTGGACTTCCAAAAATTTTAAATGAAAAATCAGTAAAAATAATATGTGGTTGATGGGATTCGAACACAGGGGCTACGACACAGCGGTGCAAGGGCTTACCAATGAGCTACAAGTTGTTTCTTGCTGTTCTTAAACAAGAATAACTTTTAAATTGTGCTCTGGCTTGCAAACTCCTTTCTGTACTTTAAGAAGAAAAATTTTGTACAGAAAATTTAGGGTCGTTACATTCTACCCTCCTTATAAAATTTCGTCCTCGAAATTTATAGAAGGAAGTTGTAACGGATTCAAAAAAAAATTGATTACAGTGGCAGTGATAGAGCTACTGGAAGTGCATGAAAATATGTTTGAAAGAACGATCGGATGCAAGGGTTTTGAAAGAAAAAGAGTTACCAGTGTTATCTTGACCTATAGCTTCGGCTTCTACGGCCGCTAGAGTGAAAGCTTGACGCCGGGGTACATTACTCCTGGCTGGAGGCATATTCCTCTGTCCTTGGGGCATGTTTCTCATTGCCTGATGGAACTGAAGAGGAGGTTGTGCAGGAGGTCCACGAGAAAGTGGAGCAGGTAAGGCAAGACGAGGTGCAGGAGCCTGAATAGCTGGCCGCTGCGGAAAGGTGATGTGTGCTAGAACTGGGTTGCGTCTATGAGGACATATTCCAATGTCGTGAGTGGACGCGCCACAAACTAAGCACAGACCGTTTGAACGCCTGCAGTCCTTCACCAGGTGTCCATCACTCTTGCAGTAGAAGCAAAAATCTGGACTTGGCCGGTTAAATGTTACTTCCGGTCTCCTAGGTGCAAAAGATGGCATGGAAGAGGCTCCTCCTACCATCTGAGTAGCAGGGCGCTTCACACCGGCAGTCTGCAGTTGGCCTTTTTTCTTCGCTACTGCCTCATATCGTCGGGCAACCTTTAACGCAAGATCATGGGTTGGGAAATCCCATATAGCTAGTGCAGCTTGGATCTCCGGGTCCAACCCTTGCTGAAATCTTCTTGCCCGGATCTCAGCAGTCGGGATGAGGTGTGCAGTGAACCTGCTGATCATGGTAAACTCAGCATCGTATTCATCTACAGATTTGTTCCACATCGAACCTTACTGTAAGTGGATGAATTGTTGTTCCATGTCAAATCGGGCAGTCTCGGGAAAATATTTCGCGTCGGACATGTCACTAAAAGTATTCCATTCAATCAGCTGGGTGAGTCAGCTTTCTTCAGCCTTCCACCATACTCTGACGTTGTTTGTGAGTTGCAGCTTCGCAACTCTCACCCAAGCAATCTCTGGCACTTGTGCTGCTGCCACGTCATCTTCAATAGACTGAGCCTATTCCTCTGCCACTAGTAGGCTCCCTTTCCCAGAAAAGTTCTTAGAGTGCAATGCCCTGAATTGTTTGACTCCAGGTGCCTCAGTCTCTGGGCGGTTCAAGAGAATAACAATCTGCTGCAGCTGACCCTCCAAGAGGCTCTTGATCACCTCAAGCAATATTGTCTGCTCATTAATAGGAGCTGCTACGGTAAGTGCTGGTGGTAGAGGAGGTGGAGTGTTTCCATTCACGTTGGTGCTGGTGTTGTTCGAGGAATCCATAACCATGAAAGAAAAAGAAGGGTTAGGATAGATTCAAGAGCTTAGAAATGTAAGGAATATTTAGTTGCTGATTCTTATAATTCTTGTGACATATTGCTTAGGTTTCCATGTAGAACTGACTTGCATAGGCCGCCAACAAAACCTGTCACACCCCGCTTCCCGGTGTACGGGGAAGAAGACGTGGCGGGCCGCGACGTATTTACTCAGAAGTAAACACGTTAAGCGTAAATAAGCAATATAAATGTAAAGCACAAGAATGAAAAGAGATGTAATAAAACAACAACTTTTTATTGATAATCATTCTTTACATACAACTGAAAAGTAAAGTACAATGATAGAAAGCGATGCCTAAACAATGGCATATGAACTGAAAAGAAAATAGTACAAGTAAGGCCTAAAAGTCTGCCTCCTCTGTAAACTGCTCCAAGTCGTCCTGGCTGGGCTCGATCTCCTGAGAGTCGGGTCCTCCTGACAACATTCCAAAGAGAGAAAAGACAGGAATGTTGTCAGTGAACTAGCGCTCGGTAAGTCCCAAAAAAAATCGTAGAATAGAAAAGTAAAGATAATAGAACTGGTAAACTGTACAGGTTTATGTTTGTTATACTAACGTAGTTGTTTGTAGCTTGATACAGAAGGTATCAGTGTATACGAGAGGAGTCCAACTTTTCCCGTGGACTATGGTAACCCGTAGTACAAGGCCCGTCAAAACCCACGGGACAACGGCACAGGATGTTCATGTAGATGTCTTTTAGTGTCCATCATCGTGCCACTTTTAACATATTCCTTACCAGTCTGCCCCATTAAACCCCATAATGTATATTGTATAGATTGTATTGATTTGTTATTATCAGACTTGCTGAGACCATGGTATAAGTTGTTCATGTAAACTGATTCAGGATGTAAACGGCAGTCATGTAGTCAAGTACAAGATATAGCCATGGTTCGGTCAAGTCAAGTCATGTTGATATTGTTCTGGTATTCATGTTCAAATTCAAGTATTCATGTTTGGTATATTGGATTCATGTTGAATTGGAGTTATGATTAGATTCATGTTTGGATTATATTCAAATTAGACTGAGACTCAAATTAAGTCAGACACTTAAACAGATTTGGATCCTGAATTAGATTTTTGTGTTATCGGTAACTGCTGCACATGGACGGCAGGATTTGTGTCCTTTTCCAAGACAATTACCATTGATAATCTCATTTTAGTTTTCTATCTTAAATAGGCAAGCACCCACTTTCTCCGGCTCCCCGAGGCTCAAGTGAATTGGTCCCGCTTAAACCTATATTTACTAAGGTCCTTAATGTAATTTAACTTAACTTGAGGGGGTTTTATAAAAAATATTTTTAGTGTACTTTTAAAATAAATCTCAAGTATTTATTTATGTTATTTAGGGTTTTCATAGATGTAAATTTTTAAAGAATGAAGTATATTAGTGAAACTTAAATAGTTCAAGGTATTTTAATATAAAGTTTGACTTGTATTGATTCTTAATGGTATTTTCATGAAACTTGTAATTCTTTTATTTTGTTTAGAAAACATGAAAGTTAATAATATTTTAAAAATATGTGGTTTGATAATATTTATATAATTATTAAAAATAGATTTTTATTATTAAATAGAAATCCTCGTTTTTCTTAAAAAAATTGTATTAAAATTCCATCGAGATCGTATGCTCCGTGAGAAGGTCTGCATCTCGCCCTACTAGTCCCGATGATATGCGATAATCCGCACCATCCAAACCGGGTTCCCCAAAATGGGTTGTAGAGGCATAATCGCAAAGAATTAAGTATCACAATTTAAAAAAATCCGGGATTTTAATAGTTTAAGGTATTTTGATGAAAAGTCGTATTTTGCCACAAAAATAGTGTTCAAGAGAATCGTGCTATGTCAAGATGTGTGTATGTGAGAGGTAGGTCATTACCTCGTGAGGTTTTCTAAAAGTAATATTAAGCAAAACAATTAAAAGATACCGTATGTAAACTTCATGGTATTTAAACGTAAAAGCTTAATTAAAGTTATTTAACATGGAGTTTTAGAGTGAAATTGGTTTCTAAATATTAGCTAAATGATTACAAGTAAGCTATATACATGAGTACAAGTGATTCTTAAGAAGAATTGTGGTTTTCAAAGGTTTTAGAAACAAATGTTGGTATAACTCCACTTACCGACATATTTTGAAAAAGAGAAGTTTTGTAGGAGAAAGAAAAAAAGAGATATGGGACTTACAAGTTTAAAGGAGAGATGGGAGGTAGAGGATGAGGGTAGTAGCCTTCGTGAAGTCGTGAGGTCGCCGGAAACGTATCGAATTCTCGCCGGAATTTGATATAGGGCTAACTCCACTTGTACTCTTCTTAGACTTAGAATTTTTTTTTGAGAATTTTAGCAATAGATTTCAGAATGAAGAGGGCTAGGGTATGGGGTTATATTTATAGTGTAAAATTAGGTTTTTGGAATTGAAGAAAGAATTAAAAAGCATTTAAAATTGGATTTAAAACTTCATTTTAATTCTCTGTTAATTTTCAGGAAAATCAAACAGAACAGGGGTAGCGGGGTAGGCCAAGGGATGTTGTGGGCAAAGCACGGAGACCATCCCCTACGGGGGGACCGTTGGTGCCGGTCTGGGGCCCAATCTCTTCAGCCAAATATTGGAGTTGGGCCGTTGGATCTCTGCCATGTGTCCCTCTCTGTTCATACAACATTTAGCACATGTTTGATTTTCTGTGACTTTTCAGTTTATGTGCAAAGCAAGTGTAAATTTTTGGGCTTCCAAAAAGTTTAAAAGAAAAATCAGTAAAAACAATATGTTGTTGCTGGGATTCGAACACAGAGGCTACGTCACAGCAGTGCAAGGGCTTACCAATGAGCTATAAGTTGTTTGTTGTTGTTCTTAAACAAGAATAACTTTTAAATTGTGCGCAGGCTTACAAACTCCTTTCTGTACTTTAAGAAGAAAAATTTTGTATATAAAATTTAGGGTCGTTACAGTGTACGCTGAGTGTTTCTTTTCTCTCTGTGTGGTTATGCGACCATGACTTACCTTGAAATAAAACCCATTAACTAAGTTAACCGAACCTTCTTACATACTTTGGTTTTGGATTTTCATGATTCACGACAAAGTCGCATATTTCCTTGCAACTCCTACTTTCTCTTTACCTTCTCCAGAACACTCTGTATCACTACGATGATCAATATTGCTTGGAAATTCCATCATATAGTTACATACGAACTTGAAGAAGTTTCTTCAGTCGAGAATGGCTACCGATTCTGGAGAAATTGAATAGTATTCAGTTGTCTCTTCCCTTTACCTTCTCTCAAATTGTAAGAGCTCATTGTATTATGAGAGTACACATATTACACTTATTTGATTGTCTTCTTCCAAAGTTTAGGCTGGTGCCAAAAGGTAGGGAAGGAAAAAACCAACTAGCCTAAGTTGGTGTACAGAATGTAAGATGTAGAGACATAAAAAGGGTTAGAGCGAGGGCAAAGAAAATTGCGATTACTATCGTAAATTTGGATAGTGAAAGAGGCATTACTAGGAATACTCGGCCACCTCTAGAAACATATTCATGTTTCGGTTTTTCTCTGTAGTTTTTACTGAAAAATGTTTTCACAATAAATTCTGACTCCGGTGTATGTATGTGCCGGATTTGGATCTCACATCTGTAAGGCTTTATAGATACTGAGTAGGAGTATGTTCCCCTCCGAAAACAGAGACGCGACCGCGCAGGTCCGTCTTGCCTGAAATTCGGGGCAGATGCTAATTGGTACTATCCGTCCACCTCTCCGAAGATGCCAACTTGATTTATGGCATCGTGTATCGAAGGTTTAAACGGATGCGGCCGATGTAGCAGACTTCGTCAGATTCCCCCTCATATGAGGGGTTTTTGATTGTGGGGACACTCTTCCCTGCAGGCGCAAGCCCCTGCAGTTAATTATGCTACCGCATCGCGGTAACAACTTTCTCCTTCTCCATATGATCACTTCGTGTCGTGGGTTTTTGTTTTGCGTTCGGTTGCCCATGGATTGTATACGGAGACTAAGTTATGTTGTCGCCCGTAGGACGTGGATTAGTCCAAATCCGTATCTTTCTTAGATTTGGGTTTGGGGGTGTGTGTTTAAGGATACATTAGCCTTATTTGAGGCTAAGATCAACTTAAACGTTCGTTAAGGACACGATAGTCTAATTTTAGACTAAGATCGACTTAACGGGATCGTTTAGATCCAACAAGAGAGCAATTGGGGGCTCTATTATTTAGTTTAGTGACGTTGCGGTCGATAAGTAGTTTAAGGACGTTGCGGTCCAATGTTAGTTTTAAGACGTTGCAGTCAAGGTTAAGGACGTCATAGTCCGTGAGCTTAAGGACATCACGGTCCGATATTAGTTTTACGACATCACGGTCGAGGTTAAGGATATCATAGTCCGGTATTAGTTTTAAGACATCACGGTCGAGGTTAAGGACATCATAGTCCGGTATTAGTTTTAAGACCTCACGGTCAAGGTTAAGGACATCATAGTCCATGAGTTTAAGGACCCCACAGTCCGTAGCAGTGTGTGGTTGTCGGGACCCGTCACCTCTCTGACGACGTTGAGGGATCACAACGACGGATATCAGAGGAGTAAAGAGATGTACCCTCGAACCGGGTGTAGATTGATTGGGAGGGCAGTTGTGCTCAGTTCAATTTATATTGAGGACTTATGGCCAAAATAGGGCTAAGTCCAGTTGAAAATGTTCAACATTTTATTTATCTTTGGCATGTTAGGCCTTTGCTTGGGCTCTACCCTTTTAAACAATGCATAGCATTGGGCTTTGTAATTAAATGCTTAGCATTTATATTTGGCCTGTTAGGCCTTTACTTAGGCTCTGCCCTTTTTAAATAATGCACAGCATTTAAATTGATCTGATAGACTTCACTTGGGCTCTGCCCTTTTAAACAATGCATAGCATTTTTGTGGTCTGACAGTGCGCCACGTGGCTTGTCAGGAGCTTTGCGCCAATTAAAGAGCGCAAGGCGCTAGCGCATGTGGAGGTGACACAGGTCACGCTCTGCTAAGCGCAAGTCTGTTAGCGTAGTACGCTGCGATAGTGCGTTGCTGACATGTGGCGCGCCCTGGTGCTATGCGCCAATCCAAGAGCGCAGTGCGCTATTTTTAGAAGCGCAAGGTGCGGATCATTCTGTGGTTAACACGTGGCACGCTCTGGTGAGTTGCGCCAGCCCAAGGAATGCAAGGGCACATTTCAAAAGTGCAAGGCACTGTCCAATAGCACAGAGCGCATCTTGATCCAATTCAGATCAAAGAAACAAGTTTTTCTTGTTCTCAAAAAAGGTTCTACCTCAAGATTCAAGAACCAATGGTTCATCAAAAGGCTCTGGCTTTATATAGATCAAAAGATCTAAGAATAAAGTAAATTACTTCTTTAATCTTTTATGATTGGATCTTTTTTGATCTTTTTCTTTTTTATATTGAAGATCTTGATCTTGTTCTTAGATCTTTGATCTTTTTTTTGTGAGGTGTTTTCATCGCTGTTCTTCAAGAATCAAATTCTTTACCTTCAAAGATGAAGAAGATGATCTTCTTTCTTCAAAGACTTGCATTTTCTCCCTTTGAGTTTTTCTCAAAGTTTTTAGAGTATCCTCTCTCTTCTGTATGTCTGTCTATGCGAGACTTGGAGTCTAGGGACCTTTATATAGGGCCAATTGGTTTGTTAGGTTAGTTACAGAGATCTTTCTCTGATTGATTTGGGGATGTTTCCCCACCGTTGGATTTTTGATCCTAAGGCCTCTGTTTTACAGAAGACAATCTTCTTATTTTAATAAGATTGGAAAGATCTTTCTAGAATTTTAATTCTGATTAATTAAATAATTTATTATTTAAATTCCAGTGCTGGCATAATTGACGCCAGCGCACCTGCGCTTGACACGTGTCGCGCAGCGCAGAGCGCAGCGCAACTGTGCTATCGCACCTGCGCTGATACGTGTCGCAGAGCGCAGCGCAACTGCGCTAGCGCACCACTGCTTGACACGTGGCGCGCAGCGCAGAGCGCGGCGCAACTACGCTAGCGCACCACTGCTTGACACGTGGCGCGCAGCGCAGAGCGCAAGTTATCTGAAGCGTTACTTTCTTTATTTAAATTTTGAATTTTAAAACAGAGCCTTGCTCTGATTGGGGGTGCGCTGCCTTGGGCGCAGCGCTCCTTGCGCTGGCGTGTCTGCTTTTGACACGTGTCGTTCTGCGTGAAGCGGAAGAGATCTGAAGCGTTGCTTCACTTTTTGAATTTTGAAATTCAAACAGAGCTTTGCTCTGATTGGGGGGGAAAAATGTCCCCCCACCGTTGCGCACACGTGAGTGCAGCGGTGGCAACATCCAGACCGTTGGATCAACTCAGGAGTTGAAGAGGTGCTTTAGCGCCTATAAATAGGACCATTGGTCCTCCTCAGATGATTATTATCTCCTTCAAGATTTTTATTTTCAGAGCCTTGCTCTCGTTCTCAAGAACTTCAGAGTTAGAACTCTAGAAAATTTTAGGTAAAAATTTAAACTTAATTAAATCAACTTTAATTAATAGAGTCTTGCTCTTATAGATCTTTTGATCTAAAGAAATCCCGTTTGGGATTTCATAAACAGAGCCTTGCTCATTTGACAGAACATAGATCTTTTGATCTTCTGATGATGAACTCTTAAGAGTTTTTTCATGGACCTTTAAGATCCCAGAACTTTAATTTTTAGGAATTAATTTTTTTCTTTAATGGATTTTTCCATCATTATTACAGAGCTAGGCTCCTTAAGGAATCTTATTCCCTTGTGACCAGAGTTTGACAAGTGTCACTCTGTGACAGAGCTTTGCTCTTAAAAGGGAGATTTTCTCCTTGTCTCAAGGGATTTCTCATTTAATGAGAATATTCTTTGAGGATTTCCTCATTAATTGACAGTCTCATCCAATGATGAGGCTGTCTTATTAACTGATGCATTGTCATCTGGATTTTGTGGGTCCCCCTTTGGTCCCCTCTCCTCTGCATTGCAGTGTGGTATAAATTTTAAAGTACCAAGCGTTGGAATTTTTAAAATTAAATTATGATACTGATGATTGAATTTCTCTTTTTCTTGCAGGCAACATGTCTGCTGATCTTTCGTTCCCATTTTTCCGCTCAAAGGGAGGATTCCCTGAGGCGCCGGTGGACCGGAAGGTTCTTACTCTTATTAAGAACTACGACCGTGAGTATAAGAACCTTCACCTGTGGGGTAGGTGGTACAACGAGATTATCAAGGGTCGCCGAAGCTTCTCTTGCGCGACGCCGTCAGAGCCGATCTCATCGATCCCATATGCAGATGCACCCCCGGTGAACTATGCCGTGGAGGTCGTAAATTGGAATTCGGAGGATCTTCTTCAGCCTTCGATTGCTGCCATTCCCGTGCAGCCGCCGGCAGCCGTGGATATTCTGGGGCGGTGCATATGCCAGGGTGAGTCGCACCCTTTGGGACAACCTTATAACATTGGATTGACCCCTCGACAATCGGCCGGGTATTTGCAGTGGGCCAGGTACATCTTGTCAGCGAAGAAGACACATTTGCTGAAGATTGGTCTGTACCCCGCAGTCTACGCCTCATTGTTCGAGTACCCTGCTCCTCCGACGTGGTGGGTTAAGGCATTCGTGGAACAATGGAACATCCCCACCCATACCTTTCTTCTGACGGACAGGGAAGTCTCCATCCCCCTAGAAGAATTTGCTGAGATTTCCGGTTTGCCGGTGAGGGGGGAGCATTATGAAGAGCTACTTCCTCCTGATGAATATGTCTTCGCCACCAAGCCGCTGGTAATGGGCCTAACGCCGGAGAATGCTATTCAGCACCAGTTTCCGAGCTTGGTAAAGGTGCTGAATATGTATGAAAGTCTCTACTTGGAATCGGGAGGCCGGAGAGTTAGTTTTGCAGATTTCATCGCCCGCTTTCTTCGACCGGAGATCACAGCGTAGCGAAAAGTTCGCCAAGCTCGACAACCCCTTCGGCTTTGGCTTAGATTGTCGACCAGTACTGAAAGACGATCAGTAGGGTTTTTATCTCCCCGATGCCGCCATCAACCCCTTATAGGAAATCGCCGCCCCGGGCATCGACGAGGAGACCTTCTTTCTCGGGTTTTTAGGGCTATGGCTGTGCTGGTTCACGCTCCCCATGCACCCACGCTACATGAGGCCGTCCGTCTTCTACCCAGCGCATCGGATGGTGGCTGGTATACAGTTGTCGATTGGAATCGACGGGTTGGCCCATCTGTACCATGGACTCAGCGTGGCGGCGGACGCAAATGAACCAGGGGTGTAACCCGCCAATTTCCCGATGCACTATTTTACTTCATGGATGGAAATGCATATGCTCGGGGTTTTTGGTATTCACAAGAGGCCCTCGTTCTACGAGAAGTGCAGACTCCCGAGAGTCATGCGGCTGGTCGGCGCTTCTATTGTGAATCCGCCTCCGCGGGAGGCTAGGGGGTTACTTCTTCGTCCGCACACGGTCGGAGCAGGCATTTCTTTCATGGACAAGGTCATGACCATCGGCCCGGAGACCTCCAAGTCGGTGTTGGCGTTGCGTGATAGTTTCAAGGACGGAGCCTCCGTATTGAAAGCCCGGGAGATTATACATTTATACTCCATCCGGCCGGGCTTCCTTGTGTTCAGGCAGAACGACTTGGCACTCTTTATGAGGTACAACCCCTATCAGTTCGCCCAACAGCTAAGCTATAACCAGGGGGTCCCATTGGAGGCATTTTTAGAAGAGCCTGCGGCCACCAGGGAGGGGATACGGAGTGCACTACATCATTTTATGCGGCTCAACACGGGCTCCCACTTCTTCATTAGCGAGCCAAGTTTCATTCCAAGGGCCCTTAACGTGTACGGGGCTTGGTATCAGCACACGATTGGTGCTATTATTCGGGAAGAGAAGCGACTGCTGATTGACCGCAAGGGTGCGCCCCCCGGCAGCGACCGCAAAGTTCCCTTGAGGCCAAGGATCCCTGTCGTTCCTCCGCTGAGAGGAGATGCTGGAGATGAGCATCCTCGTGTGTTAATCCCCCCGCGCGGATTGCCCCGTGATACCGTGGACGTGCCCCCAGCGCCCCGTGCTCCGGTGGAGACGGTGAATGTGGTTTCGCCTGAATCCGGCGTGGGCTCGGACATCGGGACCCGCCGTCCCAAGGTGCCCACAAAGCGTAAGCTGATTTTGGGTGCGACCGGGGTTCGCGCGCAGAAGAGGAAGAAGAAGTCGGTTCTTTCTCTTGATGCCGTCCTCGGCTTAGAGCCTCAGGACCCTCTCACCGAAGGTCTAAGTGAGTATGGAACCAACGAGGGTTTCTTTATGGAGCCAGAAGACACCGATCTGGCGGCCGCCATCGCAGCTTCTGAGCGATTGGCAAGGCGCGATGCGTGGTTGGCTAAACTCGCGCAATCAGGAAATCACTAGTTGTATTCTTTGTCATTTCATCGTACTTTTATCATTGTTTTTGACTAACGCTTTTCCTTTTTAAACAGGCATTTCTACCGAAGAAGCCATCGCAGCTTCTCTCAAAACCTTCGTGGAGGAGGAAAGGAAACGCGCTCTATCGGGCGTTGGTACGTCTCGGCTCATTGAGCCTTTATTCTCCTTTTTTATGGCCAATTTAACCTTTTCTTTGTCTCATTGCAGGGACCGCGGGACCTACTTCGCAAGCCGATGAGGGGATTCTCCCCGGGCCAACTACCGAAGTCCCGGCCTCTTCGAGGTTGCCGCGAGAGGCCCTACTTAAAAAGCCGATGATGGATGCCTTGAAGGCTTTAGAGGAAACCCTGAATGCGGACGACGACGCCTTGCTGAAGGAGGCTTCCAAAAGTTCTGTCGTGACGGCCCGGGAGGAGAGGAAGCGCCTGAGGCGCGCAGCGAGGGAGCGTAGCGCTGCTTTGGCCGTGGGAGCAGGCTCAAGCGCCGTTACTCCTGCCGCTACTCCTTCAGAGGAGCTCCCGGTCGCTTTGTCTACTGCTCATAGACGGGCGGCGCGTGCAGCTCGGGAAGCCAACAACAAATCCGTCTCAGGTAATGTGCTTTCGAGACTTTGTTATCAAAGTTTTATAACCGTCGGTTCTTATATATCTTGTCCTGCAGGGCCGAGTCCTACTGAAGAAACGGCGGCGACCGTTGAGCCTGAGGGGACAGTGGAGAAGGTAGCAGCTAAACCTGAGGCGACGGTAGGCGGTGCAGCCGTAGCTGCCGGGCCCAAGTTAGTGGCTGACGAGACAGTCACGACTACTATGCCCGAGACGGCCACTACTGCCGAGCGCGAAGTGGCGGCAGATGAGACGGCTGCTACAACCGAGCCTGAGGCAGCAGCGGATGAAGCGGCTGCGACCGACGAACCTATGGCAGCGGCGGACGAGACGGCTGCGACCGCTGAGCCCGAGGTGGTAGCGAGTGAGACGGGCATGATCGCTGAGGAAGAGATGGTCGCTCTTTCTCAAGCGTCGGGCAACGCTCCGATCATCGCTCTCCCTGCCTACGGTTCCTTGTCATCTCCCGATGCCGCGAGCATGACGACGGCTCCTGTGGAGTCGGGCGATGAGGCAACGGGAGATGAACCCATGCCAATGGAGGAGGGAGACGCCGCCGTTTCGGCTGGCGACTCATCAGGTAAATTTTGGGTTACCGTCCTTCTTTTTATTCTGCAATCCTTCCTGACAGGGCTTATCTTGTTTCTAACGCAGGTGCGGCTAGCGCTGATGAGTCGCCACTTTACCCGAAGGAGCGCCGTCAGTTACCGCCCTGACGGTAGCCACCTCTCTACCCTCCCTCGTACCGTCGCAGATGCTGGAAGGTATGGATTTGTGACTTATCAGTTTCATCTTTAGGCTGCATAATTTATGTACTGACGTTGTATATTGCGTCTTTGAAGAAGTCCTTTTTGACCACCTGTACCAGGTGCTGCATCCACACTTCTCCTTCCCGTCGGAGGTGGCTTCATCTAGCGGCGCTGGTGAGTATAGCTTTCAATTAATGCTCTTTCTTTTACTGATAATAAAATTATTTCTGATTCTTCTTTCCCTGGATTGCAGTGCTACAGATTGAAGGAGGAGATGTAAGATTAGTTGCGCCCCCGATCCTCCCAGCTTTGCCACCTACTGCAGCTGGTATAGTAAATTCCATTGTTCATGAACTCCCTATATTTCTTGAACCGTCATTTGATTGTGATTTTTTCTGCAGCTGTCGTTCCGATTCCGGCCCCTTTCGAGTATCGCATCATGATGCCGGCAGGCCCTTTTTCCAGACGTCCATCCTCAAAGGGTGTTGCGATGAGTCTGAGCATGCTGAGCGGATGCGTCGAGGAGCTTGACGCAGAAGCTCCCACCTCTGCCACAGATTTCGCTGCCGAGGTTAATCCGATGCTGGCGACGCTTGTAAATTTCCATAATGAAGGCGTCGTCGAGTCTTGGGTTAATCACTGAAGGGAGATCAAGGCCTGCCTGCATCATCTGGAACCTATGCGTCCTGCCCCCGAGATTTTGGCCACGAGCACTCAACGGGCGGCATGGATCGAGCAGAACGCTTCTTACTTCCGCCATCTTGAACAAGAAGCGGCTTCAAAGCGGAGGGAATGCAAAGAAACTTCAAGCGAGTCTGCTCGATTGCGTGCTGAGGTCGACGCGAACGCTGGTCGGGTGAAAGTTATCTTCGAGGGCCTTCTACAAAGTATCTCCGATGGGTTAACATTGAAGCAGAAGCTCGATGCTGTTGAGCGTGATGCCCAAGGTCGTGAAGCAGCTCGGCGAGCCGTCGAAGAACAATTTTCATCCTACTTGCAGCAGCGAGCCCAGGTGGAAGCAGAGTTAGCAGCGGCAGCCGATCAAGAAGAGGCATTGAAAGAAGTGCGAGAACAGCTTGCGAATTTGTTAAGAACGCTCCCTTCTCAATGACAATCTTGTATCATTTATAATTGTAAATAAAATGTATTTGTTTCTTTTATTCTTTAACACAATGTATCTTGTACTCAATCGAATTCATGAATAAAAGATATACATTCTTCATAATGTATTGTGTCATTTCTCTGCTTTCTTCTTTCTTTTTGTGTTGTTTGCTATGCGATTTTAGCAAGTGCGGTCTGTAAATAGCGTATAGCTGTCAGTCTTAGGCTTTTTGTAGAGTGGCGATGGCTTAGAAAACAGGGTTAGGGTCTGTCACCTAAGACTTTTCAACTTTACGAGCCGTGAGGGTCTCATAAAGTATTTTCTCCCTACGGGTCGAGAGGATCCCGTAGGTGCGTTTTCTTCTTAGGAATCGTGAGGATTCCTAAGTGTGTTTTCTCTTGAGAGTTGTAAGGATCTCACAGGAGAATTTACTCCCTTACGAGTCGTGCGGACCCGCAATATGATGGGTGAAGTTACCCTTGTCTATTGTTAGTTTTAAGACATTACGGTCGAGGTTAAGGACATCATAGTCCGTGGATTTAAAGACTCCACAGTCTGTTGTTAGTTTTAAGACATTACGGTCGAGGTTAAGGACATCATAGTCCGTGAGTTTAAGGACCTCACAGTCCGGTGTTAGTTTTAAGACATCACGGTCGAGGTTAAGGACATCATAGTCCATGAGTTTAAGGACCTCACAGTCCAATGTTAGTTTTAAGACATCACGGTCAAGGTTAAGGACATCATAGTCCGTGAGTTTAAGGACCTCACAGTCCGCAAAATGTGTGGTTACTGGGACACGTCACCTCTTTGAAGACGTTGAGGAATTACAACGACAAATATCAAAGGAGTGACGAGATGTACCCTTGAACCAAGGTAAAATCAGCCTAAAATCATTTTGTTTGATTGTTAGTTTTAAGACATCACGGTCAAGGTTAAGGACATCATAGTCCGTGGATTTAAGGACTCCACGGTCCGATGTTTGCCCTGGGTGCTTCCCACGGGTTCACTGTCGTGTTTGGCGAGGACCAGGCTCCGCTCTGGACGTTTTCCATGGGGTCAGAAGTGACGTTATCCGTATTCCACGTGACCAGAAATTTTGCACTAGATGCTTCACACGGGTTCACGGCCGTGTTTGGCGAGGACTAGGCTCCTCTCTGGATGCTTCACACGGGTTCACTGCCGTGCTCTGCGAGGACCAGGATCCGTTCTGGACGTTTTCCACGGGGTCAGAAGTGACGTTATCTGCGTTCCACGTAACCAGGAATTTGCACTAGATGCTTCACACGGGTTCACTGCCGTGTTCGGCGAGGACTAGGCTCCGCTCTGGATGCTTCACACGGGTTCACTGTCGTGTTCTGCGAGGACCGGGATCCGCTCTGGATGTTTTCCATGGGGTCAGAAGTGATGTTATCCGTGTTCCACGTAACCAGGAATTTGCACTAGATGCTTCACACGGGTTCACTGCCGTGTTCGGCGAGGACTAGGCTCCGCTCTGGACGTTTTCCACGGGGTCATAAGTGACGTTATCCGTGTTCCACATAACCAGGAATTTTCACTAGATGCTTCCCACGGGTTCACTGCCGTGTTCGGCGAGGACTAGGCTCCGCTCTGGATGCTTCACACGGGTTCACTGCCGTGCTCTGTGAGGATCAGGATCCGCTCTGGATGCTTCACATGGGTTCACTGCCGTGCTCTGCGAGGACCAGGATCCGCTCTGGACGTTTTCCAAGGGGTCAGAAGTGACGTTATCCGTGTTCCACGTAACCAGGAATTTGCACTAGATGCTTCCCGCGGGTTCACTGCCGTGTTCGGCGAGGACTAGGATCCGCTTTGGACGTTTTCCATGGGGTCAGAAGTGACGTTATCCGTGTTCCACGTAACCAGGAATTTTGTTGATTATATCCGCATTTCACGGAGTTGGGATCTGACTCTCGGTCATCTGTATACCGCCGAGTCATGGAACTGGGAATTGCCGCTGTTCCGCTTTGCTTGATGTTGTGTCTGCTAAGACGAATGTTGAGATGATCTCCAGGCTATCTGTGAGCCGTCGAGATTTGGCTTCCTCTTCTGAGGAAACCTGGGAGAGAAGGAGTGTAATTCCTTCTTTGTTTGCGCCCCTGGATTGTATACAGGGATAGATGTAACATCACCTGTAGGGCATAAATTTTATTTTTATTTTTCAATTCTTTCCGCGATGCTCTATCATTTCATCTTTTATATCGCGAAGGTCGCGATTGCCCCATCATTTCGGCTATTTTTCGCGGTGCCCCAATCATTTCGGCTATTTGTTTTATTCTTACTCGATGCTTTTTATTGCGAGTTGCCCAATCATTTCGGCTATTTCGCATGCATACATTTTTATTTGTTGATTTTGTCGCAAGTCGCCCCATCATTTCGGCTATTTCGTATGCATGTATGGCCCGCTAGCTTTTTGCCGCAAGCTTGGGATTAGACACCGATTTCGGCATCAGCACCGCTACAACTGGGATATTGCCAGGAGCGAATCATCATTTGCTTCTGTCGATATCGAACAAAGGTGTCTTAGTAAACAGGGTTAGGATTCTGTCGACTAAGGCTTTTGACTTCATGAGCCGTAAGGGTCTCACAAAGGTATTTCTCCCTACAAGTCGTGAGGATCTCGTAGGTGTGTTTTCTCCTTAGGAGTCGTGAGGACTCTCAAGTGTATGATCTCTTGTAAGTCGTAAGGATCTTGCAAGAGTGTTTTCTCCTTATAAGTCGAGAGGACTTATAAGGGATGTTCACCGTGCGAACATATCCCTAATCACGGATGGGACTTTGTTAGGGAAATGTTTATTCGCGCTCATGGATTGTATACAAGGGTTAGTATTGAGCCGCTTGTAGGGCAGTAGTGGAGGTTGTGGGGGCTGCTTAAGAACAGGTTCAGGTCTATGTAGCTTAAGACTTTCAAATCTTATGAGCCGTGAGGGTCTCATAAGAGGATTCTCCTTACGAGTCGTAAGGATCTCGCAAGTGTAATTTCTCCTTAGGAATCATGAGGATTCCTAAGTGTGTTGCTCCCTTGTGAGTCGTAAGGATCTCATGCAGGTGGTTTCCCCTTGCAAGGTCGAGAGGACCCTGTAAGTGTCTTTTAACGAGGCTGCGCCCTTTCGGGTTTTCACAAACACTCGCCGGTAGCCCTGCTATTTTTACTCACGGAGCCCTTTCGGGTTTTCATCCGTGCCCTTTTTTGCTTATGGACATACCGTTTTTATTAATTTTTTTTATTCCTTTTTTTTATTCTTTCTTTTTTTTATATTTTTTTTGTGTCAGCTTTGGGATGCTGCAATCCACCGTAGTTTCTCGACATCTCGGTCAACAGCTAGTTTTAGGACATAGTGGTCCGTTGCTAGTTTAAGAACGTTTCGGCCCGCTGTTAGTTTAAGCACGTTTCGGTCCGTTAACCAGCTACTACTTATAGAGTTTTGGGCTTAGGAAAAGATAGCAAGCGGACATAGTCGTCGTCATCTATCATTGACCTAGGCCGTGACTCGTCAAGCGTAGTACTTCTTCAGGAAGCGACCGTTTATTGGCCTGAAAGGTCTTTCGCCATGCATGTCCATGAGTAGATAGGCTTCATCCTGGTAGACCTTGTCTATGATGTACGGGCCTTCATAGTTCGGCTCGAATTTTCCCCTCTTGGCGCGATTGGGGATCATAGGTCTTTTGACCACTAGCACGAGTTCGCCTTGGCGGAATGTCCTCGGCCTGGTCAATCTTTCATATGAGCGCGTCATCTTTGCTTTATAAGCCTCCAGATTTTGTTGCGCTATGAGCCGGGTTTCATCAAGGGCATCAAGCTCCTCAAGCCGAAGGTGGGCGTTTTCTTCGTAAATCAGCTCGTAATGGACTGCCACTCGTAGAGAAGGTAATTCTATCTCGAGGGGGAGTACTGCTTCTGTACCGAATACCAACGCGTACGGCGTTGTGTTCGTGGCCGTCTTGAACGTAGTTCGATATGCCCAGAGAGCTTCGTGAAGTCTCTCGTGCCAGTCCTTCTTATTTCGGGACACCGTCTTTTTCACGATCTTTGTTAAGGTTTTGTTGAAAGCCTCAGCTAGACCATTAGCTCAGGGATTATAAACTGAGGAATATCTCCAGTCTATGTTGTGCTGTTGTGCGAAGCGGCTAATCTTGTGGCTTCTGTAGGCTGGCCCATTATCGGAGATAATCCGTCGCGGAGTTCCAAACCGATAAATGACGTGTGTCTTGAAGAAATGGAGTATATTCTCGGTCTTTACTTCCCTCAGCGGTACTGCTTCTGCCTATTTGGAGAAGTAATCAGTTGTCGCCAAAATGAAACGATGTCCTCTGGATGATGCCGGTTCGATGGGGCCGATTATGTCAGTTCCCAACATTTCGAACGGCCAGATAGCCACCGTTGGATGCAGTGGATTTGGATGCTGATGGATAAAGTCGCCATGGATCTGGCACGAGTGGCATTGCTTCGCGTATTCGAGGCAGTCCTGGATCATCGTGGGCCAGTAGTATCCCATCTGTTTAATCTTCAACTTCATCTTCGGCCCGGCTTAGTGAGAACCACAGAGTCCGTCGTGGGTTTCTTAGACGACTCTCTTTGCTTCATCAGGTCCCAGGCATCATAACCACAAAGAATCAAACGACCTCTTGTATAGAGTATCATTGACGAAGGCAAAAGATAGAGCTCGTTTCATAAGCTGATGTCTTGAGGACGCATCTTCAGGTGTTCGACGGGATTTGAAGTAATCTATAAAGACTTCCCTCCAATCCACAGCCTTTTCCTGATCTTTTGTTTGTAGGGCCGTTTGCTCGGTCACTCCCTTTTCTTCGGATGAATCCGGAGATATTTCTGCCGGTGCAAGAACCCGACGGCTTTGCACAACGATCCTCACATCATCAAGGTTCTCGTCGGCCAATTCTTTAGCGAGCTTGGCTAATGCATCCGCTTTGCTATTTTCCGCACGCGGTATGTTTTCAAGGGTGTAAGAAGGAATTTGAGTCAGCGGTTGCTGCACTCTTTCACCGTATTTCACCAACTCTGGTTTGCACGTCTGATAGTCGCCATTTACTTGACTAACGATCAGCTGGGAATCTCCGTATATGAGAAGGTTTTCAATTCCCATGTCGATGGAGATCTCGAGGCCTGCTATCAAAGCTTCATACTCGGCTTCATTGTTCTTCCTCGGCTCTGTCAAGGAGAAGGCGAATTGCATTATCCCTCCATGTGGGGTCACGAATATAAGGCCTACCCCTGATTTGATTATAGGCGTATTCTGTTTGTGCTTCTTCATGGAAGACGCTCCATTAAAATAAAGTTCCCACCCGATACCCCCACCGTCGATCGCATCAAACGCATGTTCGTCTGGCAGTTCGCAATTCAAGGGAGAATCGGCCGGTATCGGATGTTCGGCGAGGAAGTCGGCGATGGCCTGGACTTTCACTGCCTTAAGAGGCTGATAGGTTATTGAGAATTCCATCAAGAGCAGGGCCCATTTAGCGAGTCGTCCCATCAATATGGCTTTTGACATCAAATATTTGAGAGGTTCCAACTTCGATATAAGACGGACTTCATGCGCCAATGCAAAGTGACGGAGTTTCGTTATCGCGAAGATCAAGGCCAGGCAGTGTTTTTCGATGGGAGAGTAATTGCTTTCTGCCCCCAGAAGAACTCGACTCAAGTAGAAGAGAGCTCTTTCTTTCCCTTGGTCGTTCTCTTGTGCCCACAGCGCGCCTAAAGAACCTTCGAGGGCTGTTGTATAAAGAATGAGAGGCTTTCCATTGACCGGAGCAGCCAGCACTGGCGGGTTCTGCAGGTACTGCTTGATTTCGTCCAGTGCGCCTTGGCATTTGTGATCCCAGACGAACGGGGTTCCCTTCTTCATCAAGTGACTGTACGGGCGACACTTGCCGGAGAGATTGGCTATAAATCGCCGGATGTATGCGAGCTTCCCTTGGAGAGACCGCAATTGCTTGAGAGTCCTTGGCGGGGGCATCTCCATGATCGCCTTAATCTTTGACGGGTCTATTCGATACCTCGGTGCCGGACGATGAATCCTAGGAATTTACCTGAGGACACCCCAAACGCGCATTTGAGTGGGTTCATCTTCAAGTTATATTGCCGAAGGCGTTGAAACACGATCTTCAAATGCTCGAGATGTTCCTCGTATGATTTGCTTTTCACCACGAGGTCGTCGATATAGCATTCGACGATTTCATGTATAAGGTCATCGAAGATCTTTGTCATGGCCCTCTGATAGGTGGCACCGGCGTTTTTTAGACCGAAGGGCATCACCTTGTAGCAGAATATGCCTAAAGGGGTCCGGAAAGCGGTATGCTTCTGATCTTCGGGATGCATCTTTATCTGATTATATCCTGATGAGCCATCCATGAAGGAGAAAACTTCATGAGTTGACGTGTTGTCTATCATCAGCTCAGTGACCGGTACTGGGAAATCGTCTTTCGGGCAGGCTTTATTAAGATCCCGAAAGTCCACACATATGCGCACTGTCCCATTTTTCTTTATCACCGGGACAATGTTGGCGATACAGTCAGGATACTGAACTTCTTGGATGAAGCCAGAGTCAATCAGCTTCTTGACCTCGGCGTTGATGCTCATCTCAAGCTCGAGCCGCATTCTTCTCGGTGCTTGTTTAATTGGCTTGACGTCCGGGGATATTGCCAATTTATGGACAGCAATCTCTGGATCTAATCCTGGCATTTCGGAATAGTTCCATACGAAGCAATCTCTATGCTTCATAAGCACGTCTTTTAACGCAGCCACCCTTTGTTCAGATAGCAGCTCACTGACGAATGTTGGTCGCGGGTCATTTGCCCTCCCCAAATCAATCTTCTTGAGGTTATCTACAGTAGTGT
This sequence comes from Agapanthus africanus, assembly GCA_030015575.1. Lineage (NCBI taxonomy): Eukaryota > Viridiplantae > Streptophyta > Magnoliopsida > Asparagales > Amaryllidaceae > Agapanthus > Agapanthus africanus. The sequence goes on from JASDDO010000022.1 coordinate 710,467,835, forward strand.
GTATTCCATCTTCCAGCTCTTTTGGCGCCGGTGGAAACTCTGAGATCACCTCGTCATCATTGTTTTCGAAGCACCAGGGAAGGTCATCCATATTCTCGGGCTCTTCTTTTGATATCGTTATCATATGACAAGTGCGAGCTCGCTTCGAAGACCGATGTGTATCAGGTTCTACTCTCGTGGATTTGGGTTCATGCTTCTGCGGCGGAGTTATCCTCCAACTGTCGGACAGAGCGAACTTGCCGAGCTGATACTGACTTCGACCCAGTTCTTGAAGGTGAAGCAATCTTCGAGAGGATGTCCTATTGCTCGGTGATAAGAGCAATAGTCTGGGTGAGAGACTGCGCCTGCTTGCTCGGGGTGTTTAGACTCCGGCAGTGTAATCATTTGATGTCTTATAGCGAGGTCAAGTATCTTCTTTGTCTTATCTTGAGGAAAAGAGTACGCTCGACTCATCTTCTTCATAAGGGACAAATCCGGACCGCTCGATTCCCGATCGCGTGACTTTTTGGTCCCGCTTTGTCGTTGCTGAACGCCTTTTCCGCTCTTCGACTTGTTTCTGCCTCTACGTCGGGCCTTTTTTACAACAGGTTGACAGGGAGCGGAATTTTCGTCTTTCGCCGCCTGTTGGAGAAGGTGTTGCGTCCTGGCTTTCTCGTAGATGGCCATTTCGCGGTTATGGTCGTCTCGAACTTTTTGACCAGCTTCTCTTATAAGCTTGTCCATTTGTTCTTCGAACGACGGACTGGGCATTTTTACGTCGGGGATTTTTTCTGGTTCAGGATTAGCACTCTCCCATTGAGCATCTCCTTCTTCATCAAAGTCATGTACAACATAGCAGTCACTGAGTAGCTCCCGTTTCTTGGATCGAACGTATCTAAGCCCGATTGCTTCCATTCTCCCATTGGGCAACTTGCGCTGAGTTCCGGGAACGTTCCAGACCTTGTCATAAAACTTGGCTTTTCGAGCGGTCTGTTTGAAGGGTATCACTTGGCGCTTTAACAACCTTTTCAAGCCTTCTGTATAATATCTAGGCAGACGGATGGGCTGAAGCCTGTCAAGTGTAGGATCCGCGCCGTTCCAGATTTCTTTCTCCACTTTGGTTTCCCCGGAGCAGTAGAATAGGATCGCCTTCTCGCCTTCTCGCCTGGGAGGGACATAGAACGTCTGCAGCTCTTCCACACTGTAGGTATCAAGCGCGTCCAGTTCTTTATGATGTTTGGGCGGAGCCATGGCAACTTGCAAACTTTGCTCTTCATCAGCGAATGTTCGTATTGGAGGCCGAGCAGAGAATATAGCATGGACCTCATCTTCCGAGTCACTGCCAAAGATCAACATAGGAGCGGACGGTCCTGGCTTGTTGTACTGGGGTGGACCTGAATAAACTATCGCTTCTTCTTCTTCAGTATCACTCCCGAAGACTGGAATGGTGGTGACATCTTTGTTCTCCGGTTTGTGACATCTCTCCGTGTCCTCGAAATCTGACAAGAAGTATTTTGCATCTTCGTACTTGCGGACTTCGTTCATGGAGAATGGGTTCAGCTCTCCTGTTACGGTATACTCGAGACCATCCTTAAAGTATTTCATACACTGATGTTGTATAGAAAGGATGATGTTGTACTTGTGTAACCAAGGCCGGCCGAGCAAAGCGTTATAGCATGTCTTGGCATCAATGACATGAAATTTAATATCCGTGACAAGTAGCCCGAATCGTAATGTCAATATCACAGACCCGAGAGTCCGCGATGACTGGGAGTCAAAATCAGAGATAGTTATTTTATCACGAGCGAGATGCTGGACGCTCATGCAGATTTCCTTCAACACTCGCACGTTGAGGAGATTGACGGAAGACCCATTGTCGACCAGGATTTTGCCTATCTTTATATCGTGGCAGTATCCCAAGACATAGAGGGGACAGTTGTGCTCGCACGTCCCATGGAAGAGGGCTTCGTCGCCGAAGGTGATATCGGCTATGTGTGCTTCCTCCAGCTCGTCCTTCATCTTTTCTTCGGCGAGAAAGGCTTGGAATTGCTCTGGTTCTTGTAGCGCCTTGATCAATGAATCTCCCGCTTCTTTCGATAATAAAAAGGCATCGAGAATGCTGAGCTGCGAAGGTAACTTCCTCAGGTGCGCCAGAACATTGTAGTACACCCTACTCTTTTTTGGCGGGTCCTTGGCGGTCAGTTCTTTCATGACTTGGTCATCCAAGGCGATATCCTCGGAGACCTTTTCTTTTCCCTTATCTTTTTTACTCGTGGATCCGAGATTCTTTTCTGGAAGCGTGCGATTGCGCAGCTGGATGTTTTCACAGCCCTTCAGTTCTTCCTCCTTTCTCGAGGTGGATTCTTTAAAGAGGGGGCCAAGAGCCATTTCTTCGTCAGAGTCTCTTCCGAAAGTGAGAATTTGTGATCCCCCGGTGTTGACCATGCGACAATTACCGGTATCTCTTTTATGCTCCTCAGTCGCACTTCTCAGCTCCCATCGAGTTTTGCGTTTTATCCGCTCAAAATGTTGTCAGTGAGCAACATATCCCTGCCACCATCTTTTAAAAACATTACACTTCTCGGTGGGGTGCGAAATCTTTTGATGATATGAGCAGTATCTAGGATGCGTCTTTGCTTCATCGGGAGGGTTTCCTTCGGAGGGCGGTAGCTTCATTCCCATCGATAGGGCTTTAGCAAACCTTTTCCTCGTCTTGAACTTGTTTTTATCCGCGACGGATGTTCTTTGATTCAGTGGGAGTGTCTCGACTCTTTCATCTAGACGACGGCATTTGGCTCTTTCAAATATGGCCACCTCGCGCTCCCGATCAGCTTTACTTTTCAGGAGAGCTTTGTTCAGGAATGCGTCGATCATTTCGTCTGATGGCTCTGGAAGTTCCGGTTCATGACCTGCCCTGAGTCTCTCGGTGCAAGGAGCCTCTTCATTGTCTACTAATGAGTGAGAGATCACATGACAACTTGCTGTGTAATCCTCGGATCCATCCGACGAGTCTTCCTCATCATCTTCGTCTTCAAGGACGTGGCGGAGAAACTCTTGGAGCATGATCGGGGTCTGCGCCTTCTGGTTATACTCTTCCAGCGCGTCGATCTGCTTTTGTAGGTCCGTGAGCTTGTCACCAGGCTTCACGGGCTTCTTGGGTTTCTTCTTCTTTTTCGAAGATTTCGGCGGCTGGGTGTGAGCGCTTGGGCCATCACCACCAATCTTTGGAATTGGGCGCGGCTTCAGTATCCCCTCGATGATCTCAGGTTCCAACGGATTCTTCCATCTGATCGACGGGCATGTCTGAAGATCATTCAGCATCCTTTTGGTTTTGGCTGAAAGCACGACCTCCCATGGAGCTTCTTCAACAAAAGAACAAGGTGCCCCCGGTGTGTCCGTCTTCTTAGGAGTGTGCGGTTGTGGTGGGTTTACTTTCCACTTCTCGGACAGCACAAACTTGCCTTGTAAGTATTGATCCTCTATCCATCCCTTAAAGACGAAGAAATCCTCGATCGGGTGACTTACTGTTTGGTGGTAAGGGCAGTAATTGGGATTATTCATTTCGCTGGGTTGCGGCGGTCGCCTGGGATTCGGCAAACCGATAAGCCTGTTGCGCGTAGCCAGCTCGAACAGGCTATTCGTCTTGTCCCGCGGGAATGAGTAAGGACGCTTCATTTTCTCATTGTAATAGCGTCGTCTCTCTTCCAGTTGATCTGCTAACTTTGGGGCACTGGGCTGATGTTGGGTGTTTGTGACGAAGGTCGCCTTCCCTTTACCCTTGTCGTTTCGAGGTTCCGGCTTCGGGGGAGACGGTCGGTGACCCATTTGATCCATCTGGGCTACCTTATCGATTAAAGCCTGGAACGTGGTCGGTTTAAAGAACATCATGAACTGTGAAATAGTTGCATGAGGGTCTAGGGTGCCCATGAACATGCCCACCGCTGGTGCTTCTTCGATGCGTTGTTCGCACTTCGGCCACAAGTTCCGCCATCGGATTGCATATTGAACCCAAGTTTCGCCTGGCTTCACTCTTGCATTGATCAGCGTCGTTATTGGGGTGCATTCGCTGGCGCTCGCGAATCGCTAGGTGAATAGCAACTCCATCTCTGCGACAGTCTTGACGGAGTCGTTTGGAAGCTCGGAGTACCACTCAAACGCCGTCTCCGATAAGCTGCCGACGAACTGGCGAAGCAAGAGCTTATCATCGCCGCCGGTGTTGCCACAAAGAGCCCTGAACTGAGCAACATGTTGATGGGGATTGCCTGTCCCCTTGTACACATGGAATTTCAGGATCGTGTAACCCGGCGGGTATTTTATCTGATCATACCAGCTCGGATATGGTCGTCCCGTTTTGACAACTTGGTCGGCTGCCTCATTTGCCTGGTGAGCTCTTATTTGCTGAGCAATATAGTCATCCAGGGTAGCTTTAGAAATGGTTTCCTCCTTGGCTGTTGAAAGAGCTAGAGGAGGGTTCGACGTCTCCCCTCTGTCATCTTCAATAATGATTGGAGGGTCTTTAGCTGGGGGATCTGGCTATATCATCATGCCGACCATGTCTTGAAACAGAAGAGCCATCTGCTTTATGTTGGCCGCTTGTTCCGCAGCCTCCTTGTCCTTCTTTTCAAGCATTTTATGAAGGAATTCAGCATCGGTCTCGTGTTCGCGACGCTGCTCTGATGACGCTTCCGGGCTTTCTTTTGGTCCAATGAGTGCGGCCATCGCAGTCAGCATCTCCTGGAGCTTCTGCTGCTGTTGTTCCTGGGCTCTTGTAATGGATCGGGTGAGTGGTCGGTGACCCGTTGAAGTGCGGCTATCCTCCTTCCCGGATGCCATGTAAATAGTATGGACCACCATGCCCCCAGACTTAGGGCGTTTGGGCTCGGTGCCTTCGACATTTGTCGCAGACACGGGGATCTTCTCTGGCCTTCTCTTTTTATGAGCGGTCAAAGTTGAGGGGGCAGTCGCGGTGGGCACCCAGATAACTTTTCATAGCTTGGCAGGATGGCTCACTTCCTGTTGGACCTTCAGCTTCCTGTGCTGGCGGGAGAAACTTGGATCGATCACCGAATCTCGGACCTGCCGCCAGACTTTGTAAACCTTGGAGGACAGCCGCTGAGGGGACTGCTCTGGTTTTGCTTCCGCAACCTTCTCTAGTGGAGGAGGAGAACTTTTCAGTTCAGCGGTAGGAAAATTCCTACGCACCTTATTCAACGGCTCAAAGCTGATCCCTGTTGGAACAACAGCATTAATTTCCGTCGTCGGGGCTGGTGGAGTTAGCCCAGAAGGGGAGTTGCCTCCTGACTTCCTCACTCGGCGCTAGTGGCCACGTCGAGCATGTCGAGCTGTGGGAATTGGCTCGGTGACGGGGATGGCCCTGTCTTTCCCCCTGTTCAGGTGAGGGGCTGTTGCCGGTGTCAGCCTGTTAAAGACTGATGTCTTTTGAGCAGCAGAAGCGGGAGTGGGAGTTGGGACGGTCAACCTTGTAAAGACTGACCCCTTGGCAGGAGAAGTCGCCTTGACGACTTCAGGAGCAGCTTTGGTTACTCTCTTCGTAATAACCTTTTCTGGGACCGCAAGCTTCATCGTGGGCCCACAGGAATTTTGGCCCAATCTGGAGAAGACCGAGGCGCCGGTGCTGGATGACCCATTAAGAGGGGCCGCAGTAGCTGTAAGCCAATCGAAGACCGACTTCTTGGGAGCTTCTGGTGTCAGCATAGGAGCGGTGAAGCTCGTTGGCGGGAGCACGGTCCCGAAAAACAACCCTGTGGTGGCTTGAGTGACCTGTTCTACGGGCATCGTGAACAGGGAGGTCGCTTGGGGTCCGTAGGTTATGCCCTCAGTTGAGGCAGGACGTGGGTTACAGCTGCATGTAGAACACTTTGAGAAGGTGAACGCCATTGATCCTTTGCTTTCTGCACCAAGCAAAACGCTAAATCTTAGTACCTCAAAACCCAAGGGCAACCATTGGCAAACCGCAATTAGTTCGCGAACACGACACACGAAGTGTGGAGTGGAAAGAGGAAAAGGTCCCACCGGGCGTGCCAGAATCTGTTCCCCTCTAAACACAGAGACGTGACGCAGGTCCGTCTTGCCTGAAATTCGGGGCAGATACTAATTGGTGCTATCCGTCCACCTCTCCGAAGATGCCAAGTTTATTTATGGCATCGTGTATCGAAGGTTTAAACGGATGCGGCCGATGTAGCAAACTTCGTCAGATTCCCCCTCGTCTGAGGGGTTTTTGATTGTGGGGACGCTCTTCCCTGCAGGCGCAAGCCCCTGCAGTTAATTACGCTACCGCATCGCGGTAACAACTTTCTCCTTCTCCATATGATCACTTCGTGTCGTGGGTGTTTGTTTTGCGTTCGGTTGCCCGTGGATTGTATATGGAGACTAAGTTATGCTATCGCCCGTAGGACGTGGATTAGTCCAAATCCGTATCTTTCTTAGATTTGGGTTTGGGGTGTGTGTATGTTTAAGGATACATTAGCCTTATTTGAGGCTAAGATCAACTTAAACGTTCGTTAAGGACACGTTAATCTAATTTTAGACTAAGATCGACTTAACGGGATCGTTTAGATCCGACAAGAGAGCAATTGGGGGCTCTATTGTTTAGTTTAGTGACGTTGCGGTCGATAAGTAGTTTAAGGACGTTGCGGTCCAATGTTAGTTTTAAGACGTTGCGGTCAAGGTTAAGGACGTCATAGTCCATGAGCTTAAGGACCTCACAGTCCGATATTAGTTTTAAGACATCACGGTCGAGGTTAAGGACATCATAGTCCGGTATTAGTTTTAAGACATCACAGTCGAGGTTAAGGACATCATAGTCCGGTATTAGTTTTAAGACATCACGGTCAAGATTAAGGACATCATAGTCCATGAGTTTAAGGACCCCACAGTCCATAACAGTGTGTGGTTGTCGGGACACGTCACCTCTCTGACGACGTTGAGGGATTACAACGACGGATATCAGAGGAGTAAAGAGATGTACCCTTGAACTGGGTGTAGATTGATTGGGAGGGCAGTTGTGCTCAGTTCAATTTATATTGAGGACTTATGTCCAAAATTGGGCTAAGTCCAGTTGAAAATGTTCAACATTTTATTTATCTTTGGCCTGTTAGGCCTTTGCTTGGGCTCTGCCCTTTTAAACAATGCATAGCATTGGGCTTTGTAATTAAATGCTTAGCATTTATATTTGGCATGTTAGGCCTTTACTTGGGCTCTGCCCTTTTTAAATAATGCACAGCATTTAAATTGATCTGATAGACTTCACTAGGGCTCTGCCCTTTTAAACAATGCATAGCATTTTAGTGGTCTGACAGTGCGCCACGTGGCTTGTCAGGCGCTTTGCGCCAATTAAAGAGCGCAAGGCGCTAGCGCATGTGGATGTGACACGTGTCACGCTCTGCTAAGCGCAAGTCTGTTAGCGTAGTGCGCTGCGCCAGTGCGCTGCTGACACGTGGTGCGCCCTGGTGCTATGCGCCAATCCAAGAGCGCAGTGCGCTATTTTTAGAAGCACAAGGCGCAGATCATTCTGTGGTTGACACGTGGCGCACTGTGGTGAGTTGCGCCAGTCCAGGGAGCGCAAGGGCGCATTTCAAAAGTGCAAGGCACTGTCAAATAGCGCAGAGCGCATCTTGATCCAATTCAGATCAAAGAAACAAGTTTTTCTTGTTCTCAAAAGAGCTTCTACCTCAAGATTCAAGAACCAATGGTTCATCAAAAGGCTCTGCCTTTATATAGATCAAAAGATCTAAAAATGAAGTAAATTACTTCTTTAATCTTTTATGATTGGATCTTTTTTGATCTTTTTCTTTTTTATATTGAAGATCATGATCTTGTTCTTAGATCTTTGATCTTTTTAGAAGAAATTCTTCTTTTTGTGAGGTGTTTTCATCTCTGTTCTTCAAGAATCAAATTCTTTACCTTCAAAGATGAAGAAGATGATCTTCTTTCTTCAATGGCTTGCCTTTTCTCCCTTTGGGTTTTTCTCAAAGTTTTTAGAGGATTCTCTCTCTTCTGTATGTCTTTCTATGCGAGACTTGGAGTCTAGGGGCCTTTATATAGGGCCAATTGGTTTGTTAGGTTACTTACAGAGATCTTTCTCTGATTGATTTGGGGATGTTTCCCCACCGTTGGATCTTTGATCTTAAGGCCTCTGTTTTACAGAAGACAATCTTTTTATTTTAATAAGATTGAAAAGATCTTTCTAGAATTTTAATTCTGATTAATTAAATAATTTATTATTTAAATTCCAGTGCGTGGCACAATTGGCGCCTGCGCACCTGCGCTTGACACGTGCCGCGCAGCGCAGAGCGCGGCGCACCTGCGCTTGACACATGTCGCGCAGCGCAACTGCGCTAGCGCACCACTGTTTGACATGTGGCGCGCAGCGCAACTGCGCTAACGCACCACTGCTTGACACGTGGCGTGCAGCGCAGAGCGCAAGTTATCTGAAGCGTTGCTTCCTTTATTTAAAATTTGAATTTTAAAACAGAGCCTTGCTCTGATTGGGGGTGCGCTGCCTTGAGCGCAGCGCTCCTTGCGCTGGCGTGTTTGCTTTTGACACGTGTCACTCTGCGCGCAGCGCAAAAGATCTGAAGCGTTGCTTCACCTTTTGAATTTTGAAATTCAAACAGAGATTTGCTCTGATTGGGGGAAACAGAGTAGAATATTGGAAAATTGACGATTTGATCCTCAATATTGGAATTCGTAGCAATTGGTGATATTGGATTATATCGTCTGGATTTGCTTAACGGAAAATATTTGGTTTCGAATAACCATTGTTATGCACTAATTTTTAAAATTGAATATCTGTATCTTTATTTTATAAAATGAGATATAAATTTTGAAAATTGTGTTCCAAACATTTACCTTTATCAGTTGAGGATAAGATAAGGTGCATTGAATAACGGTATAAGACATTCTTAACCAAAATACAGTTTTTAACCTACAACACACGGGGTTCGAGTTATTGAACTCTTAGGGCTTATACATGAAAATGTATGTGGTCCAGTATCTTTCGGGACAAGGTGTTGGTAATCTTACTTCATTCAGTTTACCTATGAGTTCTCTGGTTTTAGACATGCATTCGTTGAAATGTAAGGTACAAAGATTTTGAGAAATTTATAGGTATAAAAATAAAATAGAGAACCATACGTTACAAGTATCAGAATTCTTCGAAGCGATCGAAGATGTAGATATTTATGTTAGGTATTCCATCATAGTAATATTGAGAACTTGATTCTCTCACAGGTTACTCATCCGTAGATGTGCTCCATGATGAGTAATGTTGTATGGCATTTTTCTATTTGTGATATGCACTGGAAACAGTTGCATAACATTTGAATCTGGTTCCATCTAAATTAGTTCCTTTCATTCTATATGAACATAGAATGATTGCATATCTTGAGGTTGTTAAGATATGAAGTTATCCGGTTTTTATTTAAAACCAGAATCCGGACAAACTCAAGGCACGTTTCAGTAATGGCAGATTGTGGGTTATCCCAAGCATTTACAAGGATTTTGCTTCTACCATTTTCAAGATCAATAGTTACATTGTTCTTGACTCGCCATTTTTTTTATAAAAGGAATCTTTTTGCAAAAAAAACTAGTGGTAGTATGGTAGAACTGGAAGAGATTCAAGAACAACAAACGGTTACCGAAAATTTAGTAGAACCTAACACTTCGATTCGACTCGACAAATCTTAGCCACTCCGCAGATTTAGTAGGTGGCCTCAGCCATCCGAGAGATACTTCGGTTTCCTCGTATACAGTGATAATGAATGACATCCGAGAGATACTTCGGTTTCCTCGTATCACAGGGAGGTCGGCATCATGGTGATGATAACCCTACTCATTATCAACAGGCCAGGGGAAGCGGTGACTTCCGGAAGATGGTCAAATGCCAGATATTCAAGTTGCACTCTACGCACTTCAACAAATTATGGAATTAGCCTAGAGGCAATCCCTCACGTGCCCTCACGTGACCCCTTCCTTTCTAGTGTTTAACACTATTTTAAGCATTCTGTCTCCTGTGTTTAACACTGTTTTAAATACATCACGTGAGGACACGTGACCACCAGATGTTCTCTAGTGTTTAACACTATTTTAAAGCCAGCTTAGCCCAAATTGGCTAAGTTTTCCAGAGGCAAAATCTCCCCTTCAAATGGACTTTAAAATCCAAAGCTACAATGTTTAATGCTCAACCAAAGACAAAAATGTTATCAGAGCCTTCAAACTCTTGTTTAGCATTGCTAAATAATGAGGGGATGAACCCAGACAAATGTTTAATAGTCCAACAAAGGGCCAACATTTCAAACTTAATTGGACTTAGCCCAAATTGGCCATAAGTCCTCAATTCAGATTCAACTGAGCCAATGTGCTCATAATCTAATTAATTGATCTTAGTTCCAAATTGAACTACATATTTCCCAATCAACTTTCGTTCAAGGGTACATCTCTTCACTTCTCTGATATTTGTCGTTGTAATCCTTCAACGTCTTCAGAAAGGTGACGGTTCCCGATAACCAATCATTCCATAGACTGTGGGGTCCCTTTAAACCTACGGACTATGATGTCCTTAACCTTGGACCACCATGTCCTTAAACTGGCAATTGACCGCAAAGTCCCTAAACTAGAACAATAGAGCCCAAATGCTCTTTTGTTGGATCTAAATGATCCTGTTAAGTAGATCTTAGTCTAAAATTAGACTAACGTATCCTTAACAAATGGTTAAGTCTGTAAGTCGATGTAGAACACCCCAATACTTGTGGGGAGGCGGAATTTTCAAAAACGAACTTGTTTAGTAAACGAACATCGACTAACCGCTTGAATCGAAGCTAAACTATAAATAACCAAACACAAGTGTTTCTAAAATACGGTGTTTCGGGATTATACCTAATGAATCAACTCCTTCGTCTTTGCGAACTCCTTGTTCTCCTCGGCCTTCTTGAAGTAGTAGAAGATCCACCCGAGAGCAGAACTCCAAGCTTCGCCTCTAAACTTGAGGCAACTAACCTTCTTGGATTGCTAATCGAAGAAGATAGATCGATATAGAGTGATGGTTATGGATTGTTAAGTCTTATTAACCCTTGTACTCAACTCATGAGAAGGTAGGATTAATCTTTGAAGAGGGAGAGCTAGAGGAGAGAGAATGTGAAAATGATAATGAGCATTCTTATGAGAATAGTAAATCAAGAAGATATATATCTATCATTTCTTTTTACTAGAAAATAATAAATAATTAATTTAGCAACCATGATAGATCATATCTTGTGATGATTCATTAGAATGACAAAAGACTTCTATGAATCATCAAGGTGACTCATTTTTACACTCATTTCATTTTACACCTTAACCTCCTTAGTCACCTCATTCAAGAAGCTTCCCGCAAAATTACGAGAACGCCCCTCCAATCCGTAAAAATACGGAAAAACTTTAGACTGTAAAAATCCAATAACCGGATACCAGTAACTGGCTTAACCAAAGCCGACTGGTAAAAACTGTCCGAATGTCGTACGTGCGTAAACGCACGTATGTGTCCGAACCCTTGTCGTAAAACCATATGACCTCTATATCCTTTCACCTGGAATAGGAAACTCTCTGTGTGGGACTCTAGAGACTCGACTACTACGCTGGCAGTGGGTTTGACCACAGACCGCAAGCGGCACTAGCTGTACGTAACGGTCCCCAGGTAGTTGTCGATAAGAAGGCCGATGAGGAAACCCATCCGAACTCCTACTGAGTCTAATGTGGCAATCTCCAAACAGTCCGGTCCGTTCGTCCAAGACTATCGCATATCCGGCCTAGGGGGCGGCAAGCGTCAGTCCCCTAATGGCTGTATAAGTCGTGTCGGAGGGAAGCCCATTACACCCTGAGAAACTACTGGAACCTACCAGCAAATCTCGCTTGCCCTGGCCAGGGACTTTGCGTAATGGCTCTCTGACACAGCGCGATATCTATTCCCAATACCGGGAGGGACGAATCCTGTCTAACCGCCACTGCCTCCAAGTGCTCGGGACTGCACCCAACTGCTACCTGTTTGCATGACTCATTTGAGTCATGGTAGGGTAGCAATCTAAGAACAGTGGGACACACTCGAGGCGAAGTAGCGGTGTCAAGTCTGCGGACTATGCTGTACTCATGTCACCTGGGAACTGTTCACTGACGACTGGTATAAAACCAACTAACAGTTCCCTGTGAGTCCTGTCCGGTGTACCCGTAACCTAACGAGCACCTGCATACTATCTCCAGTACGACGTACTGACGGCTGTGGGACAGACCATCTCCCCAACTGGGATGAGAAGCGTACACACTAGTCTACTCCGGAGTATCGATGCTCTGTCTCGATAACCCAACGACTAGGGACCTGAATAAGGATGTGCTTGTAGACTACCCAGCCCCCACTAGTGTGACTGCCATCACAACGCTGGTAGTCAAGCAGGATCCTAAGAGCTCTATCAATACGTATGCTCACATATTAAGATAGAAAAACCAAGTAGCATACTACTATGTTTAGCAAGACTGTTATATACATGTGAATATCCCAAGCTTCCATTAAGTAATATACAAACTAGTATGATACAGTAATGGCCTTCTAGGGCATAAACACTAACAAAGTTGACCTTAGTTTAAAATTAGACTAACGTGTCCTTAACAAACTGTTAAGTTGATCTTAGTCTAAAATTAGGCTAACATATCCTTAACAAACGTTTAAGTTGATCTTAGTCTCAAATGAGACTAACGTATCCTTAAACCCAACCCACAAACCCAAATCTAAGAAAATACGGATATGGACTAATCCACGCCCTACGGGCGACAATATAAATTAGTCTCCGTATACAATCCACGGGCAACCAAAAATAAAACAAACACACACGACACGAAGTGACCATTTGGAGAAGGAGAAAGTGGTTACCGCGATGCGGTAGCGTAATTAACTGCAGGGGCTTGCGCCTGCAGGGAAGAGCGTCCCCACAATTAAAAAACCCTCATAATGAGGGGGAATCTGACGAAGTCTGCTACATCGGCCGCATCCGTTTAAACCTTCGATACATGGTGTAATAAATCAACTTGGCATCTTCGGAGAGGTGGACGGATAGCACCAATTAGCATCTGCCCCCAAATTCAGGCAAGACGTTTGTCTTCCCGGTTTTCTGCGGAGAACAGATTCTGGCACGCCCGGTGGGACCTTTTCCTCTTTCCACTCCACACTTCGGGTGTCGTGTTCGTGAACGGATCACGGTTTGATATGGTTGCCCTTGGGTTCGAGGTACTAAGATTTGGCATCTTGCTCCGTGCAGAAAACAGAAGATCGATGTCTTCAAATTACACTAACTGCAACTGCAACTCTCGCTCCGTCCTGTCCGGAGGAGTGACTTACGGGCCCCAAGCGGCCTCTATCTTCGTTATGCCGGTGGAACAGGTGACTCAGGCCACCACTGGGCTATTCTTCGGGACCATGATCCTACCAATGAGCTTCAACACCCTATTACCGTCGCAAGAAGCTCCAAAGAAGTCGGTCTTTGATCGGTTTGCAACTGCTGCTGCCCCTCTCAACGGGTCGCCCAAATCCAGTGCATCGATTTTCAATAGACTGGGTTAAAGCTCCAACGGGCCCATGAAGGAGCCCGCAATACCAGAAGGTGTTATCCCTAAGCGGATAACCATTCCTACTCCTGAAATCATCAAAGCGGCTTCTCCTGCTAAGGGGTCGATCTTCACAAGGCTAGCCGTTCCAACTCCCACTCCAGGTGAAGTCATGAAGGATGCTTCCCCTGTTCGGAAGTTGGCCTTCGCAAGACTGACTATCCCCTCTCAACGGACGTCAGTCTTCGACAGGCTAGCGCCAATAGCAGCCTCTTCTCAAAGCAGGGGGCATGAGGAAGCTCATCCAACAGCAGAGGTGATACCGTCTGCTCGACGTCGCCACTGGCGCCGAGTGAGGAAAGCTGGAGGCAATTCCCTTTCTGGATTGACTCCGCCAGCTCTAATGGTAGAAGTCGACGCTGCTGTTCTAACTGGGAACAGCTTTGAACTACTTAACACGGTGCGCAGGAATTCGCCAACTGCTGCGTTGAAAAGATCTCCTCCACCAATGGAGAACGCTACAAAGGCGAAGTATGAACAGTCCCCTCAGCAGCTGTCCTCTAAAATTTACAAGGTCTGACGATAGGTCCAAGACTCCGTGATTGATCAAGACTACCCCTGTCGACAGAAAAAGATGAAAGTTCAGGGAGAAGAGGACCGCCCTGTCAAACCACAGAAAGCGACAGCTACTTGGGTGCCCACTGCGACGGCCCCCTCAACTTTGACCACTCACAAGAGGAGAAAGCTGGAGAAAATCCCAGTGTCTGCGACGAATCGCAAGAACACTGAATCTAAGCGCCCTAAGTCTGGGGACATGGTGGTGCACACTGTTTATATGGCATCCGGAAAAGAGGACAGCCGTATCTTCACAGGTCATCGACCGCTTACGCGATCAGTGACTAAGGCTCAGGAGCAACAACAACAAAAGCTCCAAGAGATGCTAACAGCCATGGCCGCACTTACGAGACCGAAAGAAAGCCCAGAAATTTCATCGGAGCAACGTCAAGAATAAGAAACTGATACTGAGTTACTCTGCAGAATCCTCGAAAAGAAGGACAAAGAGGCAGCGGAACAAGCTGCCAACATAAAACGAATGGCGTTATTATTCCAAGACATGGTCGGGATGATGTTACAACCGGATCCTCCGGCTGAAGACCCTCCGATTGTCCTCGAAGATGATAGAGGAGAGACATCAAATCCTCTGCCGGCTCTGTCGGCAGCCAAGGAGGAGACCATCTCAAAAGCCGCCCTGGATGATTACATCGCTCAGCAGATACGAGTTCATCAGGCGAATGAAGCGGCTGGACAAATTGTTAAAACTGGACGACCCTATCCGGGTTGGTATGACCAAATAAAGTACCCGCCAGGATACACGATTCCCAAGTTCCACGTATATAAGGGGACGGGAAATCCACATCAGCATGTCGCTCAATTTAGGGTTCTGTGCGGCAACACTGGAGGTGACGATAAGCTACTGCTCCGCCAGTTTGTTGGCAGTTTGTCGGAGACAGCATTCGAGTGATATTCCGAACTTCCAAATGACTCTGTCAAGACATTTGCAGAGATGGAGTTGCTATTCACCCAATGTTTTGCGAGTGCTAGTGAACGTACCCCAATCACGGCATTGATTAATGCCAGAGTGAAGCCTGTAGAAACATGGGTCCAGTATGCAATACGATGGCGGAATCTATGGTCGAAGTGCGAGCAGCGCATCGAAGAAGCGCCTGCGGTAGGCATGTTCGTGGGTACTCTTGACCCTCAAGCGACCATATCCCAATTCATGATATTCTTCAAGCCGACCACCTTCAAGGCCTTGATTGACAAGCTGGCTCAAATGGACCAGATGGGCCATAGGCCTTCCTCTTCAAAGACGGAGCCTTGGAATGAAAATGGCAAAGGGAAAGCAACCTTCGTCGCCAACGCTCGACAACAACCGAGTGGCCCGAGACGGGTTGTTCGCCAAAACAACAAGCGGCAGTCCCTCAATGAGAAGTTGAGACGTCCTTACTTATTTTCACAGGATAAAACAAGGAAACTATTTGAACTGGCAGTGCGCAATGGGCTCATTACTCTACCGGAGTCAAGACACCCACCGCAACCGAACGACGTCAACGATCCTAATTACTGCCCCTACCACCGAGTATTGGGCCATCCGATCGAAGACTGCTACGTCTTCAAAAATTGGGTTGAAGACCAGTATCAACAGGGCAAGTTCGCGCTATCCGAAAACTAGAAGGTAAATCCGCCACAACCACATGCTTCGAAAAAGATGGACATGCCGGGGGCATCGTGCTCATTCATAATGGAAGCTCCATGGGAAGTTGTTCTTTCGGAAAAAACTTAAAAAAATGCTGAAAGATCTTCAAACATGTCCGGGGATCAGGTGGAAAAGCCCGCAAGAGCTGGAGATCATCGACGGGATGCTGAAACCACGCCCAACATCGGGAATTAATAGCAATGGGAAAAGCACCCAAAAACAGCCGTCACAGTCTTCGAAGAAAAAGAAGAAGACCAAAAAGCCCGCGCTGTCTAACGACAAGCGCATGGATCTGCAAAAGCATATTGACGCGCTGAAAGAATACAACCAAAGGGCGCGAACCCCAGTCACGCTTCAAGAGTTCCTCAGTCACATCCTTGAGAATGAAGATAACGACAATGATGAGGGAGACGACTTGTCAGAAGAATCCGAAGATTATGTAGCAAGTTGCCACATGAAATCATTTGTCGTTAAGTAACAAAGCAGCTCACTCGGCGTTAGGAGATAACGTAGAGGAGCTGGGGGCAGGAGCAGTGCCAAAACCCTTGGATTATGTGACAAGGTCTATCAAGGAGAAACTTACTTTTTCATAAAGCATCCGGCGAAACTTCACCTCAAAGCTACAGCGGACCGAAACGTATCTAAACTAACGATGGACCGCAATGTCCTAAAACTTGCAACTGACCGAGACGTCTATAAACAACTATGGACCGCAACATCCCAAGGCTGATGTGGTAAAAAAAAGAAAGAAAGAAAGAAAAAAAGGTATGTCCACAAGCAAAATGGGCACGGATGAAAACCCGAAAGAGCGCCATGAGTAAAACCAGCAGGACTACCGGCGATGTTTGTGAAAATTCGAAAGGGCGCAGACTCGTAAAAAAAAATAAAAACAAAAAAAACGGTATGTCCACAAGAAAAATGGGCACAGATGAAAACCCGAAAGGGAGCCGTGAGTAAAAACAGCAGGACTACCGGCGAGTTTTGTGAAAACCCGAAAGGGCGCAATCTCGTTAAAAGACACTTGTAAGGTCCTCTCGACCCTGTAAGGAGAAACCACCTGCGTGAGATCCTTACGACTCACAAAGAAGAAATACACTTAGGAATCCTCACGATTCTTAAGGAGAAACTATGCTTACGAGATCCACACGACTCGTAAGGAGAATTCCCCTTTGAGACCCACACGGCTCATAGGGTTCAAAAGCCTTAAGCTACAGGGATCTGAACCTGTTCTTAAGCCATCACAACCTCCAATGCTGCCCTACAAGCGGTTCAATATTAACCCTTGTATACAATCCACGGGCACGAATGAACATTTCCCTAACAGAGTCCTACCAGCGATTAGGGATATGCTCACACGGTGAACAAACACTTGTAGGTCCTCTCGACTTGGAAGGAGAAAACACTCTTTTAAGATCCTTACGACTTATAAGAGAACACACACTTAGGAATCCTCACGATTCCTAAGGAGAAAAAGCACCTGCGAGATCCTCACGACTCGTAGGGAGAAACACCTTTATGAGACCCTTACGGCTCATGAAGTCAAAAGCCTTAGCTGACAGGATCTTAACCCGGTCTACTAAGCCACCTTTGTTCAAACCGACAAAGGCAAATGATGATTCGCTCCTGGCAATATCCCAGTTGTAGCGATACTGATGCCTAAATCGGTATCAAATTCCAAGTTCTTTCATGGCAAATGATGATTCGCTTCTGGCAATATTCCAGTCACAGCGATGCTGATGCTGAGATTGGCACCAGATTCCAAGTTCCACACTCGCGATAAAAAATCAGCGAGCCAAAAATGCATATGAAATAGCCAAAATGATGGGGCAACTTGCAACGAAATCAGCAAGTAAAACTATATGCATACAAAAACAGCCAAAATGATTGGGCAACTCACAATAAAAAGCAGCGAGTAAAAATAAAAATAGCCGAAATGATTGGGCACCGCGAAAAATACCCGAAATGATTGGGCAATCGCGACTTGCGCGATACAAAAAGCTGAAATGATAGAGCATCGCGAAAAGAAAACAAAAAATATACATATGAAATGAAACTTCTGCCCTACAGGTGAGATCACATCGATCCCTGTATACAATCCAGGGGCACAAACAAAAAGGGAACCATATCATCCCACCAGGCTCTATCAGATAGAGAGCCAAGTCTCGACAGCCACATCTACAGCCTGGAGACCCACGACAGTGTTCCTCCTCATTTCAGCAGGATTTAGACGCGACAATCAATCTCGGAGCCATGGCAAAGTCCCTTGTTCCAAATCTCGACGGCCATGTCTACAGCCTAGAGAACAACAATGGCGTTCCTCCTCATTCCAGCAGGATTTATACGCGAAAATCAATCTCGGAGCCACGGCAAAGTCCCTAGTTCCAAATCTCGACGGCCATGTCTACAGCCTAGAGAACAACAATAGCGTTCCTCCTCATTCCAGCAGAATTTATACGCGAAAATCAATCTCGGAGCCACGGCAAAGTCCCTAGTTCCAAGTCTCGACGGCCACATCTACAGCCTGGAGACCCACGACAGTGTTCCTCCTCATTCCGGCAGGATTCGGACGCGACATCACCAATCGAAGCCATGGCAAAGTCCCTAGTTCCAAGACTCTAGGGTCCACAGACAACCTAGAGTCAACCAATAACCTCCCCACCGGATCAACGCTCCGTCTCGAAAACAAGTCAACCAACCCCAGGGAAATCAGTGTCCTTGGCAAAACCTCGATTTAGGGAAATCAGCGTCCTTGACGAGAGCATCTCGATTCGCATCGACCCGCAGAGAAATCAGTGTCTTTGCAGGAATACCTCAATTCGTCTCAACCCCAGGGAAATCAGTGTCCTTGGCAAAACCTCGATTCAGGGAAATCAGCATCCTTGACGAGAGCACCTCGATTTGCGTCGACCCGCAGAGAAATCAGCGTCTTTGCAGGAATACCTCGATTCGTCTCAACCCCAGAGAAATCAGTGTCCTTGGCAACCTCCTCGATTCACGGAAATCAACGTCCTTGACGAGAGCACCTTGATTCGCGTCGACCGACAGAGAAATCAGCGTCTTTGCAGGAATAGCTCGATTTGTCTCAACCCCAAGGAAATCAGTGTCCTTGGCAACCTCCTCGATTCAGGGAAATCAGCGTTCTTGACGAGAGCATCACGATTCGCGTCGACCCGCAGAGAAATCAGCGTCTTTGCAGGAATACCTCGATTCATTTCAACTCCGAGGATATCAGTGTCCTTGGTAAAAACCTCGATTCAGAGAAATCAGCATCCTTGACGAGAGCATCTCGATGCGCGTCGACCCGCAGAGAAATCAGCATCTTTGCAGGAATACCTCGATTCGTTTCAACTCCGAGGATATCAGTGTCCTTGGCAAATATCTCGATTCAGGGAAATCAGCGTCCTTGACGAGAACATCTCGATTCGCGTCGACCCGCAGAGAAATCAACGTCTTTGCAGGAATACCTCGATTCATTTCGACTCCAGGGAAATCAGTGTCCTTGGCAAATACCTCGATTCAGGGAAATCAGTGTCCTTGATGAGAACATCTCGATTCGCGCCGACCAGCAGAGAAATCAGTGTCTCTACAGGAATATACAACGTCAGCAAAGCGGACCCGCGGCAAAGTTCCCAATTCCATCACTCAGCGGTGCACAGACAAAACAAAGTCAACCCTCGACCTCCCTGTTGAGGCAATGCTTTGACTCGGGAGTAGGTTAACTCATCAATCACTTACGAGTCCTCTCGACTTGTAAGGAAAAAAATTCTCTTGTGAGATCCTTACGACTCTCAAGAGAAAACACACTTAGGAATCCTCACGATTCCTAAGGAGAAAATACACCTACGAGATCCTCTCGACTCGTAGGGATAAAAAAA
Organism: Agapanthus africanus; assembly: GCA_030015575.1. Lineage (NCBI taxonomy): Eukaryota > Viridiplantae > Streptophyta > Magnoliopsida > Asparagales > Amaryllidaceae > Agapanthus > Agapanthus africanus. Next base: position 710,487,533 of record JASDDO010000022.1, read on the forward strand.
TCTTTATGAGACCCTCACGACTCATAAAGTTGAAAAGTCTTAGGCAGCAGATCTGAACCTGTTTCCTAAGCCATCGCTTCTTATCTCGATTCAGGGAAATCAGCGTCCTTGACGAAAACATCTCGATTCGTTTCGACCCGCAAGGAAATCAGTGTCTTTGCGAGAATCTCTCGATTCGTCTCGACTTGCGGGAAAATTAGTGTCCCTACGCATAAAGAAAATTCTCTTGTGAGATCTTTACGATTCTTAGGAGAAAACGCACTTAGGAGTCCTCACGACTCTTAAGGAGAAAAGACACCTACGAGATCCTCACGACTCGTAGGGAGAAAAGCCTTTGTGAGCCCCCCACGGCTCATAAAATTGGAAAATCTTAGGCAACAGATCCTAACCCTGTTTCCTAAGCCATCGCTACCTTATAAAGAGTTCAAGATGAACTGTTATCTACCATCTATGGGTTACACTTGCCAAAGCGACATGCCACTTAAATGGAGAAGTTACTCATGAGCATATAAACTACTTCACGTCAGAGTAAGACATAAAGAAATGGAAGGGTGCGACTCATGGGGCTGAGGGTTTGGAACTATATCTCTTAAGAGTCGACATTTGAGTCAACGATAAATGACGACGTTTGTGTCCGCTCGTTATCTTCTCATATCAAGATTCTGAATGTTATATACCAACCCAAAACCGGTCATACGCTATGAATTACTCTGCACTATTTCACCCACGTATATACTTACGTGGGCAAAGTAGTGAGGGGCATTTGTTCCTGCAAAAAAAAAGTTCTGCGCAAAAGAGCCCAAGGTATCAAATGGCAGCGATACGTTTAAGAAAATGCGAACCAGTATTTTTCGGACTGCATTTTGATAGACTCCCGAATGAGAAACAGCTAAATTCTGATAGTATCGAAAGCGTCTCAAAAAGACCTTCGATTTGATATATTATGGGCTTCATAATTCATCCGGGATCAAAAGTTATGAGCAAATATGCTATGCACGTGTAATCTAAGGAAGAAAATGTGAACCAGTATTTTCCGGGCTGCATTTTGATAGATTCCCGAATGAGAAACAGCTAAATTCTGAAGATATCGAAAGTGTCTTGAAAAATCCTTCGATTTGATATATTATGGCCTCATAATTCATTCGGGATCAAAAGTTATGAGGCATCACGTGCCCACACGTGACCGGGCATCACGTGCAGACACGTGACCATTTACAGGCAAAGCCTTGAAGCACTGAATAAAATAAATAATTGAAAATAATTAATCAGTGGGGTCACGTGTCAACACGTGATGGGCCTTTAAACCCACTGAAAAGAATTAAAGGTATAATAAAATAATAAGGAAAAATCCTAATAAGGCATCATGTGCCAACACGTGACCAAGGGTCACGTGCTGACACGTGATAATTCCTGGGTTCTTTAACACAACAGAATTAAATTCTGGTCAAATGCTTAATCAGGGGGTCACGTGCCAACACGTGATGGGTTCCTAAAGATCTATGAAATAATAGAATTAAATTCTAATTAAGGGAAATCAAAGACCCTAACTAGGAAAATATTTCTTTAAATCTTTCCAAACAAAAAATATGGTGCTCTGTAAATTAGAGCACCATTGGATTTTTTAAAATCCAATGGTAATTAAAAATCACCAATTTATGGAAAGATTTTATACAAGGAAAGATTTCCCCAAAATTCACCAAGAATAACAGAAAGAATATTTTTTGGATTAAAAATCTAATGGTGAATAAAATTCACTGAGTGATCTAAAAGATCATGTTGGTTACAAAAACAAACAAAATCTTTCAATGAAAGATATACTAAACAAATTGATTCTTTTACTTCTCCTATAAATAGGAGCCAAGAAGAGAAGATGGGGATATAGAATTCTGGGATCTTGAAACTTTTTAAAGGCAAATAGCAGAGAGAAAAGAAAAGAGAATTTAATTCTCAAGAAAAGAAACCCTATGTGAGAAAGGGAAAAAGGATCAAAACTTCAAAAAGAGAATTTAATTCTCAATCTAAAAGTTTAACTCTTCTGTAAAAGAACTTAGTTCTTTCTCTGGTTGACGATCTGCAGAAGCAAATCTCCTCATAGGTTGATAATTTAATTCTCATCGGGGAGATTCTGCCATGCAAATCCAAAACTTAGAGGGGGAATCGAGTTTAGAGAATTTAATTCTCCCAAATTCACAGGAATTTAATTCCTCCAAGATAAAACTAGGGTTCAACCCTATATGAGAATTTAATTCTCTCAAACTCACAGGAATTTAATTCCTTCAAGATAAAATAAGGGTTTAACCCTATATGAGAATTTAATTCTCTTAAAATTATAGGAATTTAATTCCTCCAAGACAGAACTAGGGTTTAACCCTACAAAAGAATTTAATTCTTCCACATGCATAGGAATTTAATTCCTCTAAAACATAATTAGGGTTTAACCCTACAGAGAATTTAATTCTTAAAATAAAGAGACTTGAAAAGATCTCCATGCACGTAAAGAACATTGGTCACGTGATGACATGTGACCCCAATCCGCAGTGATCAGAAAGAAAGAATAAAGCTAGGTCACGTGCCCCCACGTGACCCTTTAATGGACTCCTCAAAATAAGAAGGAATTAGCCTAGAGACAATCCCTCACGTGCCCCCACATGACCCCTTCCTTTCTAGTGTTTAACACTATTTTGAGCATTTTGTCTCCAGTGTTTAACACTGTTTTAAATACATCACGTGAGGACACGTGACCACCAGATGTTCTCTAGTGTTTAACACTATTTTAAAGCCAGCTTAGCCTAAATTAACTAAGTTTTCCAGAAGCAAAATCTCCCCTTCAAATGGACTTTAAAATCCAGAGCTACAATGTTTAATGCTCAACCAAAGACAAAAATGTTATCAGAGCCCTCAAACTCTTGTTTAGCATTGCTAAATAATGAGGGGATGAACCCAGACAAATGTTTAATAGTCCAACAAAGGGCCAACATTTCAAACTTAATTGGACTTAGCCCAAATTGGCCATAAGTCCTCAATTCAGATTTAACTGAGCCAATGTGCTCATAATCTAATTAATTGATCTTAGTTCCAAATTGAACTACATATTTCCCAATCAACTTTAGTTCAAGGGTACATCTCTTCACTCCTCTGATATTTGTCGTTGTAATCCTTCAACGTCTTCAGAGAGGTGACGGTTCCCGATAACCAATCATTCCATGGACTGTGGGGTCCCTTTAAACCCACGGACTATGATGTCCTTAACCTTGGACCACCATGTCCTTAAACTGGCAATTGACCGCAAAGTCCCTAAACTAGAACAATAGAGCCCAAATGCTCTTTTGTTGGATCTAAATGATCCTGTTAAGTAGATCTTAGTCTAAAATTAGACTAACGTATCCTTAACAAATGGTTAAGTTGACCTTAGTTTAAAATTAGACTAACGTGTCCTTAACAAACTGTTAAGTTGATCTTAGTCTAAAATTAGACTAACATATCCTTAACAAACGTTTAAGTTGATCTTAGTCTCAAATGAGACTAACGTATCCTTAAACCCAACCCACAAACCCAAATCTAAGAAAATACGGATATGGACTAATCCACGCCCTACGGGCGACAATATAAATTAGTCTCCGTATACAATCCACGGGCAACCAAAAATAAAACAAACACACACGACACGAAGTGACCATCTGGAGAAGGAGAAAGTGGTTACCGCGATGCGGTAGCGTAATTAACTGCAGGAGCTTGCGCCTGCAGGGAAGAGCGTCCCCACAATTAAAAACCCCTCATAATGAGGGGGAATCTGACGAAGTCTGCTACATCGGCCGCATCCGTTTAAACCTTCGATACATGGTGTAATAAATCAACTTGGCATCTTCGGAGAGGTGGACGGATAGCACCAATTAGCATCTGCCCCCAAATTCAGGCAAGACGTTTGTCTTCCCGGTTTTCGACCGAGAACATAACTATCGTCAGTTAGCAGTTCTCTAGTGGCATGAGTACAGGTTAGTCATTTGATCTGAGATCGTCATTTGTCTCGTGTAAGTTCCCACTGTACTTATATTATTACCCTACTACGGCTTAAAGGAGGCGTGCAAACAGATTTTAGTTGGGTGCAGTCCCGGACCACATGGAGGCAATGAGCGATTGTCAGGAATTCGTCTCTCCTGATATTAGGAGTCGATATCGTACTGTGTTCGGTTGGCCATCACCCTAAATCTATGGTCACGGTGGATGAGATTTACTGATAGGAGTTTAGTAGTTTCTCGGTTGGTTATGAGCTTGACTCCGGCACGACTTATCGGGTTATTTGGGGTTTGACGTTATCCACTCCTAGACCCGGTATTCGATAGTCTTAGAAAAAGAGACCGGACTGTACTGAGATTGTCACATTCAGGCTCAGTAGGGATGGACTTGATTGTCGAACCCCCTTTCGGCAGATACTTGGGTAGCCATTACGTACAGCTAGTGCCGCTGACGTGTTTGTGGTTTTGGATTTATCCAGTAAATCGTTGCCAACGTATTGTCGAGTCTTTAGAGCCCTACAAGGAGTGTTTTCCCGGTTCAGGTGATATGATGTAAAGGTTGTATATTGATACGTGTAGGGGTCTAAATAAATACGTGTACTGGCTACACAGACGTTAATCGGACAGTTGATAATACTAGTCGGCTTAGGATTAAGCCAGATTATTAAATCAAGTTTTTATTTAATAATATATATATATATATATTCTAGTATTATTGTTCACTATTCATTCTCTCTCTCTTGGCTATTTGTATTTTTATACGTATACCGGATTGTATTCCATATTTATACGGAATATTTCTAGAAAGAGAACACCTCATTATTGATTTTTTTTAGAAAATCAAATGGAAATGAGGTAGAGGGTGAAGTGACTTTAGATATGGTTAAGAGCATGTAGAGAGGAATGGGCTTCATTTGTTTATTGCGAAATTGTTATGATTTTTTTCTTTTATGATTGGAAAATAATATGGAGCCATTCTTTCATTATTCATTCAAAACACACACACACACTCTCTCTCTCTCTCTCTCTCTCTCTTCTCCTCCTTCTTCCTCTTGAGTGAAGATGCTCTCTTGAGCATGAAAAATGAGAGATATTTATAGTGGAAAAATTCTACATCCCCACACTCTATTTCTAGCAAGGTTGGAGCGTCGGTTGCTTCACTAGATGAAAATGGAGCTTGGATCGGTTTCCATTAAGTGGATCATTTTCGGTAAGGACGGTCGTCTCTCAAGCTTATTCCTGACGGTTCACGAGGAGCTTGGAGGGGTCTTCTATGATTGGGTGGACACGCAATAAAGGTTGTAATCTCTAAACCTTGCTTACTTAGTTTTCTAGTTTAGTATTTGAAACGATCGCTAAGGATTTGTTTCTAGTGCTCCCGTAAAATTTTTGTTTTTCGATTCCGCATTGGCCGTACTTTTAACAGCAAGGGCACTAGAAACTTTCATATCTGCATCCCCAATGCAGAATAAACTCATGTTCTCGACACATGATTTACTTCCACAAACTTATCTGCACCCTACTCATTACCCTGACAGGAAAATTATTTATGGATAGCTATCTGCATCTCCGATGTAGAATAAACTCATATGTTCTCGACACATGATTTGCTTCCACAAACTTTTCTACAAACTTTTTTGCTCTCAGCAGATGGCCTTACTTCCACTTAGTACCCTGGCGGGTGGAGCGGTTAAAATTCCCACAGTCAAACGTTTGGACTTATTATTTTATTATTGCCAGCACATTTCTCCATGTCAGATCACTTAAGTTGGTGGTGCGTTATTCCCATTTTCGTAGCTCGATTAAACTCTTCTTGCGCTAAAACACCCGCCCTTGCGGACTGTTGACCTTGTCAACATATCAGTATCGCTCTTGGCTCTATCACCCCTGATGATTAAACACTAAGCCTCAGTTACTCAAACGTACTAGCAAATATCAACACATTTGCTTTCCGCATAACTAACTGTTTCATATTATCGAGTAGAAAACATATAACCGCCTATTGTTTTTGCTCAACAGTCTAATTGAAGCAGCACTCTTCAAATCCCAAATCGATGAAGATATAACTCTTAAGTATATCCACATTACATGGTTCGACTCCTTATGTGAAAATAAAGTCAAACCGAGGAATAATGTAACGTTGCCACGTCACATAAATTACCCCGTAATTATCGCACAGCTTATCTCTTGGCACGTAAATACCATGTAACTACCGCTCAGCATAAACTGTGAGTGCTCAACAATAAATCATATGATTACTAATGATATCACTCTTCATCACGTCCAACATGTAGAGTGATCCTACATGCGCCAATCCTCCAAAGATCGCTGCCACCTCGATGGTGTTGCGTCAAGTACCGCTGCCACCTCGATAGCGCTGCGTCGTGTAGCCTTGCTATATCACTACCATCTTGTCACTAACGTCCAAGTTTTTCGACGTGTTCATGTAATATTAAACTAAGGTTTCTCTTTAATTATATTATCGTCATCTACCATCTCACTCCTGGTGAGACTGACGATATATTGACTTTATTATGGTTGTGTTAAGACTATCAGTATATAATGGAGTACCGTTCTTTCTCAAAGAACGCTTTGTTTTCAACCCATCTTAACAATAGTAATAAATTTACTACCCCGATGAAAGAGAAGGAAAACCTATGGCCCTAACCATATATTTCAAAAGTATTAAATTTAAGATCTTGTTAAAATGATTGAATAACGAAATTTTAGATTTCCCAGAAATGTAGTAGATTAGGTAGTTGAATCTAAGCTCACGTCTCCTCTCGAAATCTCCCACTTAAAATTTATCAGATTTTATAAAAAAAATGATGTATGCGTTTTTATTTATTATGCATGCTATGTGCATTACAATACAACAACTAATTTAACAAATTTCATTTTCTCATTAAACTACCATGTTTAATCTTGTTCGTTTTATTAGGGTTTTCGTTTTTTCGTGAAATTGACACTTGCCCCAGACGTTCCCAGTAGAACAATTACACATCAAATCTCCAAGATTTTATTTGAGAGTAAATGTTTGAAACTTTTGGTGAGCAAGCAAAAATTTTTGGAAAAAAATAACTCTCAGAATTAATAGCAAAACTCTAAATTAACCCAAAACTTAAATGGAAAATTCCAAAAAAAAATAAGAAAACTCAAAAAAAATTCCAGAATTTTCTGGAATTTTCTGTAAATTTTTTGGATATTTTAATTTAAAAAATGATTAAGAAAACAACCCGGCTTGGCGGCTTAGCAGGCTCCGAGCCCAACTCGGGCGGCTCCGATTCCGGCTCGACGGCCCAGCCGGCTCTCTTTTTTGGGTTTTTTTAATTTCAAAATATGATATTTAAAAAAATCCAAAAAATCCAGCAAATCAAGAAAAAATCTTATCTAAATTTAAAATTTATCTTTCCTTTCGAAAAAAAATATTTGGTCCTACCAAATCAAAAAAATGAGAAAAATCCCTTTTATCTACTCTCTCCCAAAATCTAAAAAAAATATTGTCCGTCAACCAAAATAAAAAAAAGAATATTCAGTCTCATACCAAAATCCAAAAAAAATTTGGTTCTCAAAATAAATATTTCTCTAGTTTAGCCTGGCCGCCGTTAACGCTTACCAAAAGAGAGAAAATTACATTTTTCCTTTTTACACAAAAAAAGATCCAATCTTTTAAAACAAATTTATCTCATATTTTGTTCTTTGGATAATTTCACATCAACGAAACTAAATGTCTCTACATTAAAGTGTCATTAAGAAAATAGATCTAACCTATGGTGACAAATTATGTAAAATAGATAGATATTTAAAGATGCATCAAACGATAATCCTAAAAGTATAGATCTGTCATTATAATAATTTTAAAAAAAAATTGATCTTAGTTTAGATTAGAAAAACACAACTTTTGAGTTGCAAATATTTTTTTTTTTAAAAAACACCAATCTATATAAAACTAAGAACATGGAAAACTACGAATGTGGACATGCTAGCTCTGATACAAATGTTCATTTTAGATACGTAGATACAAAAACATAGATCCGGAAAAATATGTATCTGCCTTAAAAGTTTACCAATATACCTGATCCGAATGGTGGGATCGATATTCTCACCCACGTCACATTGTAGACCCGGTCTCTTACGCCTTTACGTAACGGCCGGAGGAAAACCACGCCTTAAAGAAGTGAGAATCCCCCACGTGAACACCCTGCAAACCAACCGTTAGTAGAATATGAGGAAGAAGGAGATGACGGTTCTCTTGTTTTTCTTTATAGAAAAACTCTCTATATATTATTGTATATCTCACACATCTCATATGACTCACATGAAACCCTAGCCTCCTCCTATATAGTATATATAAGGTACCCACTCACTCATATGAGCAGGTATTGGACCGGATGGGCCCAATGTGTAACATTTTGGTTGCTTAGATGTTGAACCCTTAAAAGTGCTCCCTTTGTATTTTCCCTCAACCTTCATCCACTTGGCCCCACCCCCTCCCTCCCTCTCTCTCTCTCACATGCGTCCTTTCTTTTTCTCCATGTTATCTCAATCAATTGCTATGCCTTTCTCGTGTGGGCATGGCATTTGGAGCTCCACCTTTTGACTTGGGCATCAAATTAAACGAAGGGGAGACAATGGCATGTGGCTTAATTACTAAGCAGATCAATTAATTACATATATAGATTCTTCTACATTATGTAGTTTACTTATTTCCATCACATATTTTATAAATATATGGCTCTGTTTTATACGGGTTAGCTGGTTAGCTAACACAAAACAACTTTATAAAGTTGCTGAAATAGAAAAGCACACTATACTTCTTTGAAAAGTAAGAAGACTACGGTCATAGATTTGACCTTATCATCACATCACAGTTAATATATTATCTAATTATTAAGTACAATTTTTTATATTAAACCATATTAAAATTTTAAAAAAACACTTTAAAAAATAATTACAAAAAGAGACCGCTTTCTGTCTCGTAGGCGCCACGTAAGCGCCATGTCAACGCAGACGTCAAATAAAAAAAAAATTATGGACGCGGTTTGAAACTACGTCCATTATATTTGTATGAGACGTGGTTTCAAACTGTGCATTTTACATTTGTATGGGGCGCAGTTTAAAACTGCGCCCCATAAAAATGTAATGGACACAGTTTCAAACTGCGCCCATATATTTAAGTCCAAAATAATGGGGCGCACTTTCAAAATGCGCATATTCCTCTACTTAAATCAATTCTACGCTAACTTTCCTCATTCCTCACTCCACTCTCTCCCATCTCTCTTTCTCTATCTCTCTCCCCCCCTCTCACTCTCGGTCTTTCTCTCTCTGCTCTCTCCCTCTCTCGATCTCGATCTCTCTCTCTTCCCCCCGACCCATCTCCCTCCTCCGACCTCCCCCCCATCCATCTCCCTTCCCCCGAGCGTCCTCCGACCTCCCCCTTCCCGAGCCTCCTTTGCTCTCTCTCTCCCTCATCTCTCTCCCTCATCTCTCTCCATGTATCTTTCTCTCATCTCCCTGCCTCACTCAGCTCTCTCGATCTCGCAGACTCTCACTTGTGTAGATTTAGGTGAAAATTCACGGACGAACAATCACTTTCATTCTCACCATCGCCATCATCACTGTGAGCATCTCAAAGGTTAGCTAAACCCTAATTTCATTTAAAAATAATTCAAAAACTGGTTAAAATTTCATATTGGATAAGCAATTCGAACATATTAGAGTATACATTAGGGGTTTTCCCCAATTTTACTTATGACGGATCAATGAATAAGATACAAGTTCTTACAACTTATTACATACTATAAATATGGATTTTATTGTAATTTTATGTAATTAGTTGAGTATAATTGTGAAGATAAATAAGTATGTTGTTTGATGAGAACTCTCAAAGTGTGTCAATATTTCTGGCATTTGGAAAATAAAAGATAATTACATCCCTCTAGTTTGCTATTTTGGTGGCCAATTAATGATTGGAAAAAATAATATTCCTGAATATGTCGGTGAAAAATTAAGATGACTAGAGTTAAGAAGTCTAGGACATACAACAAGCTGTGCTAAGTAGTGTACAAACCTACCAAAATCAATCCGTTAGAGTTCGATATCTCCTTAATATGCAAAAGGACGACGGGGTATGAATATACCGCCATTGAAGTATACGATGATGAGGATACACAAGTCATGCTTTCATCGGAATCGAAATCGATCGAGCTGTTTGTGAAGAATGAGATATTGACGTCCGCACAACTGCCCAAACCTTTTTCTGAAGTGTCTGATCCTTCTTTTTGAGTATCCGAGCAATACCCGCAAGGAGAAATAACACGCATGCTCAATATGAATGCTGAATCTACCAGATTTAGTCTCCCCCCAATGATGAACAGTATATAGATCAAAGTTACATATGTGATGGTACATTAAGCGGGACGCCAGTGAATTGGCAGTTTACGAAATAAGTATTACCTTACATATTTTTATACCGCATATACATTTAGTGAATCACTATTTATTGATAGTGGAGATATGCTATAGTTACTAAATATTCAAAAATTTGTATGCAGTTGTTATGTACTACCGCCCGGTTATAATTGTATGTCACCGCCAAGTTTCGGTTTTAATTGCATGCCAACGCCAAGTTTCGGCTTCAATATCATGCCCAACAATACCGAGCATATGCAGCCATACAATACGGGATGTACACCGTTTGCAGACGATAGGTCGGGATTTCGTCGGTATGAAGCCGGAAAATCAAGTACCATGCATGTCCCCAATGTTGGTTCCGCACATCCAACCAAAGTACCTACTACGGATCCTGCGGTGTTAGAACATAATGGAGATGAAAGTGATGATGATGATGATGCTAGTGATGAGGACGAGATTCAAGCACAAGATAGCATGCAAATTGCACATGTTCTTGCTGATGAGAATGATGGGCATTGAATTCCTAATTCTTGTGTTAACAATGACTTCGTTGAGTTTGAAGATCCACTTGCCGATAACATGACAGATTCTCACATGTTATCTACATCGGTAATGGAGAATTTCAACTTTCGTACGGATAGGTATTCGGCTGTAACAACCCTAATTTTTCTATACACTTTTCTATACAAATTTTTTTCAAAAATCCATAAAGGAGTATTTTAGCCTGAGCACAAGATATAGGTAATTATTTTGTTTTTAATTACAAGTTACAAGAATGTAATAACTCCATTTTTAGTGTACAAAAAAATACTTTAAATTTAATGTATACTAGGAGTATTTATTCTTGCTGCTATCATTTTAAGGAATTAAATACCACAATAATTACAAGAAAGAGCTTGTGGCTCATTGGTAATACCTTCAAATCCTATACCCCACATTATTTTTGTATTTATTTTGTTTTAAATTCTTTTGGAAGTCAACAGTCAAAACGCCATAACTCACAAAACTTGAACTGAACACTGAAAAGTAAATATACCAAAATCTTCCTCTGGAAAATCCCCGGCCCCCGGCACCCTGACTCGGCCCGACTCGGCGCCGTCGGCCGGCGAACTGGCCGACTCGGTCCGGTGCCGCAGGCCGGACTTGGCCGGACGGCCGAGTCGCCAACACGAAAAAGTTACATCTGGACTTGGTCAACTCTCTTGCACACTCTAAATGCCTGGATCGGTTACCAAATGCCCAATAAATCACTTTTACTCCAAGGTTTAATGATTTTTATATAATTTTTATATATTTTTTTTATTAAAAACCCTAACCCTAGTCTAACCCTATATAAACCCCCATACCCTCTACACTCTCATCCTAAATTCCTAAGTCCACTCTCCCAAAATTCCAAGAGAACTTGGTACGTTAGAAAACGAGCGAAAGACGAAGCGCTGACGAAATCGACGGCGAAATCCCGGTGATCGTGCTAGGACTTCTCAACGACGATTCGACGCACCGGCAAACCCTCTACCTCCCTCTCACTCTCTAGCGTTGTCCAAACCCGTAAGTCCCCCTTTTCTACCTTTCTTTTCCTTCACAATAATACGACTTTATAAACCCGACGGAAATCGGAACAAACCGATTTCCGATTCGGTTTTCTATAAAATCTCACTTATCACCAATTCTATAATACTTAAACATCTTCATGTTGACTACTAATCACTTAAAAATTAATTTGAACAAGTTTTCACACATGAAATGATAGCTTTTGCAATATATCGTATTCTTTCACTTAAATACCATCATGTTTAGTTTTCACATTTAACCCCTTAACATTGCCATACCTTAAAGTAGATCACGAGATAATGACCTACCTCCACACACACGCAAATTCAACCCTAAATGATATCATCAAAACTTAGAATACGATAACACAAGATTTTACATTTAATACCCTTTTCTTATAAAACCTTTTCTAAAAGTTTTAGGTTTGATACACTTTCAAAACAAATATCTTTTAATAGGAAATACGATATGTCGTGGACATCGATCGTTTATCTAAACCTGACTTTGTGGTGTCTAGGCTAGGCAAATGAGAAAAGGTAACTTTAAAAGGCTCGTCTCACGATTCGTGAGCGGATCCCTCCTTTTCTCATTTGTACTTACCTGACCACAATTGGCGGTGAAGAGACGATTTGAGGCTTCTAACGACTTGTCGTTTAGACCGTTTAGAAATGGTCTAGTTAAAATATAAAACCCTAGAATCTAAAATACGGAAAATCGACATTTGCAAATAAATACCTTTTACTTTAATAAAACCGTATTCTTAAGGTTTAGTATTATAAATCTTTGCAAAGCGCCACTACAACCTACCTTTGGAGAATCCGTTAGGGATAATACGGTTCATCGTGCACCCTCGGCTTAGTAGTGCGAGATTCAGACCTCCGCAAGGAGCATTCGGTCTCGAAAGGTTTAAAATACGATATCTTAAGAAAATGATATTTCTATATAAAATATTTATTGAAATTATTTTTGTATATATATATGTATATTATTATTAAGGGATCTATTTTGTTATAATATAAATATCCTACATTTTCTAAAAATCACAAGACTAGATTTTTACATTAAAATACCATGAATTTCAAATAAATCAATATTACAGATAAATACCTTTATTTATGTAATTAGGATATTGTCACTAGAAATATCACAAAATAAAATTACACTCATTATAACTTAAAGACGAATAATAAATACTTGGGGTGTATCTTGAAAACTATACAAAAGTATTTTTATATAAAACCCCCTCAAGTTTTATAAATTACAATAAGGACCCTAACAATTATAGAACTTCGACTTACATTTCTTTTGGTCTGACTCGGGTTTGAGTCTGATTATTTCTGACTTGAATATGATTCAAGTCAATCTACATTCTTTAATATTCCAACTCAATATGAACACATGAATCCCAGAATCCAGTTAACAATCTATATAACTTGACTGAATCAAACCATGGATATACATCCATTGTTCCGTTATTCCATTTACCTGATTATGCAGTTACAATCTGTTTACTGATATCATGATTTTGGTCAGTCATCCAACTTATACAATGCAATACAACAATACAATCAAAACACTACGGGGTTTAAGGGGTAGATTGGTACGGAAGATGTTAACAGTGGCACGAGACGGTCAGATTTAAGACACCTAACATGAATCCAATTGCCGTTGTTTTGGGCCTTCTAACGGATCCTTGTACTCTATTTTCCGTTTGCCCTGGTCTCTAGCATATAGAGACCCCTCTCGTATACACTGGCATTCTTCTGTACCAAGCTACAAACAACAGCGTTAATACAACATTACAACAAATAGTATACAACTTTTGAAGATACCTCTTATTCTGTCTTTCTAATTCCTCCTTATCTTTGAGACTTACCGAGCGACCTGTTCGCTGACGACATTCTATTTCTTTCTTCTTTGAATGTCGTCAGGTGCTTTGGAACCAGCAGAGATCGAGCCCACCGGTGAAGACTTGGATCAGTTTCACGAAGACCCCGAGCTCTAGACATTGTACCTTGTTCTATTCAGTATTTTCATTTCCTGTTATGCCATTGTTTAGGCATCGCTTTTCATTCCAATTGTATTTACTTTTCATGCATTGTACAAAAGATGTTGTTATTTCTATATCTCTTGTGATTTACTTTTATATTGCTTAGATACGCTTAGCGTATGTACTTCTAAGTATATATGTAGCGGACCTCGTCGCGTCCCCTTCGCCGTACACCGGGAAGCGGGGCATAACAGGTTTTGTTGGTGGCCCATGCAGGCCAGAGCTGTATAGAACCATACTATGCAGTTCTGTTCTGTGTGAATAACCTAAGCAATATAACACAAGAACCAGCAACTAAAACATTCTTTACAATTCATGTTTTTTGAATCTTACAAATTTCTATTCCTTGAATCTTATCATTTCATGTACTTGAATATGTCCTAACCCAAATTTTTCTTCAGGGTTATGGATTCTCCGAACAACACCAGCACTAATGTCAACAACACACCTCCAGCACTACCTCTCACACCAGCTGTTCCTATGCCAACTACCGAGCAAACAGTGCTACTTGAGGCGATCCGCAGCCTTCTTGAGGGACAACAACAACTTCTGAACCGTCCTGAGACCGACGCACCGGGAGTAAAGCAATTCAGGGCTTTACATCCGAAGCAGTTCTCTGGAAAAAGAAGCTCTCTTGAAGCGGAAGAATGGGCACAAAGCATAGAAGACGATCTGGCAGCAGCTCAAGTGCCAGACATCGCTTGGGTCCGTGTGGCGAAACTACAGCTCACGGACAATGCTCGCAACTGGTGGAAGGCGAAAGAAAGCCGTCTGGTACAGCCCATTGAATGGAAGACTTTTCGCGAGAAGTTCGACGCGAAATACTTCCCTGTAACTGCCAGGTTTGCCATGGAGCAGCAGTTCATTCATCTACAACAAGGTTCGATGTGGGACAAGTCAGTAGATGAGTATGACGCTGAATTCACCATGCTCAGTCGGTAAGATATGTCACAGTATTTCAAATTTTTAATATCACATACTATACAGCTAACACAAGACCGTAACAGATTCGCAACACACTTGATACCGATGGACGATATCAGAGCCCGTCGCTTTCAACAAGGTTTGGACACGGAGATTCAGGCTGCTCTAGCCACGGGAAAATTTCTGACTCATGAGGATGCTGTGAAGCTGCCCGCAGTTATGAGGCAGTGATAAAAGCAAGGGGCAGACCTCAGTCTGCCGGTTTGAAACGCCCTGCCACTCATATAGCAGAAGGAGCCTCTCCAAGGCCATCGTTTGAACCCAGGAGATCAGAAGAAACCAATAACCAGTCAAGTCCAGATTTCTGCTACTACTGCAGAAGAAAGGGACACTTGTGGAAGGACTGTAGACGCGCAAAAGGCTCGTGTCTAATTTGTGGCGCATCCAACCACGGAATTGGGAACTGTCCTTACAATAGCAACTCAACTCACACATCCACCAACTACCTACAGCGGCCAGCTATCCAAGCTCCTGCACCTCGTTCTGCACTACCTGCTCCACCACCTGCACAGCCTACTCGCCAATTTCAACAAGCAGTGAGGGACATGCCTAGAGGGCAGAGAAAGAGGCCCCAAAGACAAAATATGCCTCCAGCTAGGAGGAACGTGCCGAGACACTAGGCTTACAATTTGGCGGCCGTAGAAGCTGATACGGTTGGTCAGAATAACCCTGCTAATTCTCTTCAACCTTTTTCACACCCTTACATCACTTTGTCATTCTTCACACACTCTCACCAAAAAATTCCTTGAATCTGTTACACTTTCCTTTTACAAATTTCGAGGACGAAATTTTTATAAGGAGGGTAGAATGTAACAACCCTAATTTTTCTATACATTTTTCTATACAAATTTTTTTCAAGAATCCATAAAGGGGTATTTTAGCCTGAGCACAAGTTATAGATAATTATTTTGTTTTTAATTACAAGTTACAAGAATGTAATAATTCCATTTTTAGTGTACAAGAAAATACTTTAAATTTAATGTATACTAGGAGTATTTATTCTTGCTGCTATAATTTTAAGTAATTAAATACCACAATAATTACAAGAAGGAGCTTGTGGCTCATTGGTAATACCTTGCACTGCTGAACCAAGCCACCAGAATTCAAATCATATGCTCCACATTATTTTTGAATTTATTTTGTTTTAAATTCTTTTGGAAGTCAACAGTCAAAACGCCATAACTCACAAAACTTGAACTGAAGACTGAAAAGTAAATATACCAAAATCTTCCTCTGGAAAATCCCCGGCCACCGACACCCTGACTCGGCCCGACCCGGCGCCGCCGACCGGACTTGGCCAGACGGCCGAGTCGCCAACACGAAAAAGTTGCATCTGGACTTGGTCAACTCTCCTGCACACTCTAAATGCCTGGATCAGTTACTAAATGCCCAATAAATCCCTTTTACTCCAAAGTTTAATGATTTTTAATGATTTTTATATAATTTTTATATTTTTTTTTTATTAAAAACCCTAACCCTAGTCTAACCCTATATTAACCCCCATACCCTCTACACTCTCATCCTAAATTCCTAAGCCCACTCTCCCAAAATTTCAAGAGAACTTGGTACGTTAGAAAACGAGCGAAAGGCGAAGCGCTGACGAAATCGACGGCGAAATCCCGGTGATCGTGCTAGGACTTCTCAACGACGATTCGACGCACCGGCAAACCCTCTACCTCCCTCTCACTCTCTAGCGTTGTCCAAACCCGTAAGTCCCCCTTTTCTACCTTTCTTTTCCTTCATAATAATACGACTTTATAAACCCGACGGAAATCGGAACAAACCGATTTCCGATTCGGTTTTCTATAAAATCTCACTTATCACCAATTCCATAATACTTAAACATCTTCATGTTGACTACTAATCACTTAAAAATTAATTTGAACAAGTTTTCACACATGAAATGATAACTTTTGCAATATATCGTATTCTTTCACTTAAATACCACCATGTTTAGTTTTCACATTTAACCCCTTAACATTGCCATATCTTAAAGTAGATCACGAGGTAATGACCTACCTCTACACACACGGAAATTCAACCCTAAATGATATCATCAAAACTTAGAATACGATAATACAAGATTTTACATTTAATACCCTTTTCTTATAAAACCTTTTCTAAAAGTTTTAGGTTTGATACACTTTCAAAACAAATATCTTTTAATAGGAAATACGATATGTCGTGGACATCGATCGTTTATCTAAACCTGACTTTGTGGTGTCTAGGCTAGGCAAATGAGAAAAGGTAACTTTAAAAGGCCCGTCTCACGATTCGTGAGCGGATCCCTCCTTTCCTCATTTGTACTTACCTGGCCACAATTGGCGGTGAAGAGGCAATTTGAGGCTTCTAACGACTTGTCGTTTAGACCATTTAGAAATAATCTAGTTAAAATATAAAACCCTAGAATCTAAAATACGGAAAATCAACTTTTGCAAATAAATACCTTTTACTTTAATAAAACCGTATTCTAAATGTTTAGTATTATAAATCTTTGCAAAGCGCCACTACAACTCACCTTTGGGGAATCCGTTAGGGATAGTATGGTTTATCGTGCACCCTCGGCTTAGTAGTGTGAGATTCAGACCTCCGCAAGGAGCATTCGGTCTCGAAAGGTTTAAAAAACGATATCTTAAGAAAATGATATTTTTATATAAAATATTTATTGAAATTATTTTTGTATAAATATATGTATATTATCATTAAGAGATCTATTTTGTTATAATATAAATATCCTACTTTTTCTAAAAATCACAGGACTAGATTTTTACATTAAAATACCATGAATTTCAAATAAATCAATATTACAGATAAATACCTTTATTTATGTAATTAGGATATTGCCACTAGAAATATCACAAAATAAAATTACACTCATTATAACTTAAAGACGAATAATAAATACTTGGGGTGTATCTTGAAAACTATACAAAAGTATTTTTACATAAAACCCCCTCAAGTTTTATAAATTACAATAAGGACCCTAACAATTATAGAACTTCGACTTACATTTCTTTTGGTCTGACTCGGGTTTGAGTCTGATTATTTCTGACTTGAATATGATTCAAGTCAATCTACATTCTTTAATATTCTAACTCAATATGAACACATGAATCCCAGAATCCAGTTAACAATCTATATAACTTGACTGAATCAAACCATGGATATACATCCATTGTTCCGTTATTCCATTTACCTGATTATGCAGTTACAATCTGTTTACTGATATCATGATTTTGGTCAGTCATCCAACTTATACAATGCAATACAACAATACAATCAAAACACTACGGGGTTTAAGGGGTAGATTGGTACGGAAGATGTTAACAGTGGCACGAGACGGTCAGATTTAAGACACTTAACATGAATCCAATTTCCGTTGTTCCGGACCTTCTAACGGAGCCTTGTACTCTATTTTCCGTTTGCCCTGGTCTCTAGCATATAGAGACCCCTCTCGTATACACTGGCATTCTTCTGTACCAAGTTATAAACAACAGCGTTAATACAACATTACAACAAATAGTATACAACTTTTGAAGATAACTCTTATTCTGTCTTTCTAATTCCTCCTTATCTTTGGGACTTACTGAGCGACCTGTTCGCTGACGATATTCTATTTCTTTCTTCTTTGAATGTCGTCAGGTGCTTTGGAACCAGCAGAGATCGAGCCCACCGGTGAAGACTTGGATCAGTTTCACGAAGACCCCGAGCTCTAGACATTGTACCTTGTTCTATTCAGTATTTTCATTTCCTATTATGCCATTGTTTAGGCATCGCTTTTCATTCCAATTGTATTTACTTTTCATGCATTGTACAAAAGAATGTTATTAATAAAGTTGTTGTTATTTCTATATCTCTTGTGATTTACTTTTATATTTCTTAGATACGCTTAGCATATGTATATCTAAGTATATACGTAGCGGACCTCATCGCGTCCCCTTCGCCGTACACCGAGAAGCGGGGCGTGACATCGGCAGTCGATATTGAAAGTGGATTGAAAGTCAGCGATTTAGTCGAGAATAAGGATAAGTTAATTCAGGCAGTCAACGTTTAGTCGATTAAACACGAAATTTCTTTTAAACCAATTAAGACTAACACGACGAAATACACCGCCGTTTGTAAAACAGACGCGAACTGCCCGTGGAGGCTTCATGCATATATCTCAAAGAAATCACTGACAGGATTCTGGTAGATAAAAAAGTATGCGGGTAATCATACTTGTGTGAATCCTGTAGTGAATTCAAATC
This sequence comes from Agapanthus africanus, assembly GCA_030015575.1. Classification (NCBI taxonomy): domain Eukaryota; kingdom Viridiplantae; phylum Streptophyta; class Magnoliopsida; order Asparagales; family Amaryllidaceae; genus Agapanthus; species Agapanthus africanus. The sequence continues at coordinate 710,506,792 of JASDDO010000022.1, forward strand.
ATAAACATACCACTTCTACATTCATATGTAACAAGATATTGCCTTTTGTGAAAGCAGATGTCGATTTGAACTCCAAAACGATTTAAATGCTTATAAAAGATACATTATTCATCGAAATAAATTATATGAAGGTATGGAATGCGTTGAACAGGGCATTGTCTAAAATATACGGAGATTGGGAAGATTCATATGAACATTTGCCACGATATCTTGCCACCATCAAATCTATTAATTCCGGGACTGTCTTCAAGATAACCAACGTTTCAAAGACAGAAAGAATAGGAATATTTACCGGTGTATTTTGGGCATTCGGACCGGACATTGATGGTTTCGCTTATTGCTGTTCCGTTCTCAGTATTGATGGGACCCACTTATACGACAGATACAAAAGGACTTTGCTCATTGCTATCGGTGCCGATGTAAATGATGGCATTTATCATTTGGCATATACTGTAGTTGAAGGTGAAACCACTGAAAATTGGGATTGGTCCATTGCTTACATTCATCTCTACATTCCATCCGTGCGGGGAAGGCACATTACTTTCATATCTAACCGGATGAAAGAGATTCCGACTGCACTACGAAAATCATGGTCAGAACCTTATAGTCATCATTATTGTGTGCGACATATCAGAGCCAACTTCTCAACTGCTGGATTTAGTGGCAAACCCTTGCAGAGTTTGTTCTCTCAAATTACATGTGCACCAGATGACCTAACCTATACAAAGCTGAGAGAGAAACTTAAATGTATATGTCCAAGAGCAGATACTTGGATTGAAAGTAGTCTAAACAATGAAGAAAAAAGATGGGCTCTTTCGAAAGATGGTGGTAGGCAATTTTGCATGATGACTACGAATACTTCAGAAAGTTTTAACGGAGTCTTAAAAGGATCTCGATCTTTACTTATTCAGGTCTTAGTAAGACGGACTTTTTATAGGACGAACAAATACTTCTTTGCACGACGTCAGGAGGGACAAGAGTGGACGACAAAATTATGTCCTAAGTTCGAACAATTAATAACAAAATGGGCTACTGATACTAGACATGCTTGGATCGTAAGGTTCAGCCAGTCTGAATGGCAGATAACTGACAAAGATAGAAAAAATTGCAGCGTAGTTATCGATGATAGGAACTGCAGTTATACGTGCAATATTCCTAAGTTGCAAAATTTGCCTTGTTCACATGTAATTTTAGCATGCACACGAGCGGAGGGTGAGGGGGACATTGCACATCACGATCTAATTTCGAAGTGGTATTCTGTCCCCAAATACAAAACTGCTTATACCCCATTGTTCCATCCTGTACCCGATAACCGATATCGGAATGCATACAGCGGTCCAATTATATTACCACCTATCAGTAGAAGACAAGCAAGACGACTATGTTCTACTCATATCAAAAGTGTTATGGATGATTCACGAGAAGGATGTAAGCAAAATAGATTCAGTATCTGCAATGAGTATGGTCATAACAAGTGTCACGCCCCGCTTTCCGGAATACGGCGAAGGGGATGCGACGAGACCGCTGCGTATTTATTTTGAAGTAAACACACTAAGCGTAACTAAGCAATATAAAAGAAATTTACATAAGAGACAAATGTAATGAAACAACAACTTTATTTATTCACATTCTTTTTGTACAATGCATGAAAAAGTAAATACAACTGAATGAAAGCAATGCCTAAACAATGGCATAACAGAAAAGGAAAAGTACTGAAATAAAAATGTACAATGAACTAAAGCTCTGGGTCTTCAATGAAGTGGTTCAAGTCTTCACTAGTGGGCTCGATCTCCGGAGTGTCCAGATCACCTGACGAAATTCAAAGAAGAAAGAAAGAGAATGTCGTCAGCGAACAAATCGCTCGGTAAGTCCCAAAGATAGGGGAGAAATAGAATAGAAAGAGAGAGAGAGTAGCTTTTAAAATTGTATTATATTGTTATAATGTTGTATTTAGTATTAACGATGTTGTTTGTAACTTGGTATAGAAAGATACCAGTGTATACGAGAGGAGTCCCACTTGCCCCGGAGACTAAGGTATCAGGAACTCAAGGAATCATTCATGCCACGGTACAACAGCAAATGAATAAGGTTAGGTGTCTTATGGTTGCAGTCTCGTGCCATTTCTAACACCTTCCGTACCAATCTACCCCTTACACCCCGAGATGTCTTGTTGTATAGTTGTATTGTCTTGTATTGTAAACTGTATAGATTGTATAATTGGGTGACTTACCGAAACCATGATATCAGTAAGATGTAACTGTAGAATCATGGATGTAACTGGAGCATTATGTAAATGGAAGTATATCCATGGTTCGGTTCGGTCAATACAGATTGAATATATGGATTCATGGATTCATGTTGAATTGTAATATTATAGATTGTAGATTGTACTTGAATCATATTCAAGTCAGATTATAATGAGACTCATTCTGAGTCAGAACAATTAGAAAAGAAATTGAAGTCCTGATTGTTTTGATGTTATCGGTAACCGCTACATATGCGCGGCAGGATTTGTGTCTTTTTCAAAACCGATTACCGTGTTGATAACACCGTTGTTAAGTTGTCTACCTTAAATAGGCAAGCACTCACTTCTCCGGCTCCCTGAGGCTCAAAAGATTGGTCCCGCTTAAACCTATGTTTGCTAGGGTCCTTAGGGTAATTTATAGAACTTGAGGGGGGGTTTATGTAAAAATACTTTTGTATACTTTTCAAAATACATCCCAAGTGTTTAATTATCGTCTTTAGAGTTGTAATAAATGTAGATTTTATATATGTGATGTTTCTAGTGAAATTAACCTAATTTCATAATATAGGGTATTAAATTGTAATATTGCACTTTGTATGGGATTCATGGTATTTTAATGTAAAATGACTCTTGTGTTTTTAGAAAAAATTGGAATATTTATATTATCACAAAATAGATATCTTAATTATACATATACATATATATATATATATATATATATATATAAATAATTTTTAATATATATTATATTTCTAGAAATCTCATTTTCTTAAGATTTTGTATTTTGTAAATCTTTCGAGACCGAATGCCCCTTGCGGGGGTCTGCATCTCGCACTACTAAGCCCGAGGATGTGCGATAATCCGCACCATCCCGATCGAGTTCCCAAAATGGGTTGTAGCGGCGCTTTGCAAAGATTTGTTTAAAATACTAAATCTTGTAAAAATGGTTTTTTTTTGTAAAGGGTATTTATATGTAAAGGTTCGTTTCCCGTATTCTATATTCCCAAAAACTATTGTGCTATGTTTCATATGAGTGTTGTGAGGAGGTAGGTCATTAACTCGTGATCTACTTAAAGGTATAGCAAGATTGTGATGGATTTAATGTCAAAATGAAACTACATGGTATTTTACTGAAAAGAGCGATAAAAGTTGCAAAATGATATAGTTTGTCATGAAACTTGTTCAACATATTTGTTAATGATTAATAGTCAACATGTAATGGTTTAATAGGGTTGTGTTTAAAAAAAGTGGGATTTTTAGAAAGAAACCGAATCGGAAATCGGTTTGACTCCGATTCCGTCGAGTTTTGGAATTTCGTATTTTAGAAAAGAGTAGAGAAAGGAGGAAGTGGGAGTTACGGGTTTAGCTTAAAGAGGAGAGGGAGTGGATGTAGCTTTCGGTGTGTCGTTTCGTCGCCGGGATCTCCTGGGGTTGTCGCCGGAGTTTCGCCTTTCGCTTCTTCCAAACTACACTAAGGTTCTAGGAATTTTTCTTGAGAGTTTGCTCAGAATTTTGAAATGAGGGGGTAGTGTTTAGGGTTTGTATTTATAGGGTTAGGGTAGATGAAAGGTTTAATTGAAAAATATGTAATAAAATGTAATAAAATAGAGTAATTGAGGTTTTAAGAAGGCTCTGTTACTGGTCTAGGTATTTAAAGTGTGCAGGTGTACAGAAAATCCCAAAAGACACACTTCTCCTGTTGATGACTCGCCGGAATCGGCTACTCTGGCCGGCGGCGGCGGCCCAAGTCGGCCGGTCCGCCGGCCGAGTTGGCCGATCCGGGCCGAGTCCAGTGGCAGGAATCCCCCCGTCGGTTCAATAGTCCTCTGGTACTGTTACTTTTCAGGGTGTAGTGGGGGTTTCGTGAGATATGCACGTGTAAACTGTTGGTATTCTAAAAATTCAAAATAAAACAATATTAAAAATAATGTGGGGTATGGGATTTGAACTCTGGTGGCTTGGTTCAGCAGTGCAAGGTATTACCAATGAGCTACAAGCTCTTTCTTGTAATTAATTAGCAAAACAAATATTTAACTTGTGCTCAGGCAAAAATACCCCTTTCTTTAAATTTTGAAAAAATTCTACAGAAAGTTGTACAGGAAATTTAGGGTTGTTACATTCTACCCTCCTTATAAAAATTTCGTCCTCGAAATTTGTAAAAGAAAAGTGTAACAGATTCAAGGAAAGTTTGGTAACTGAAATAATAAAGTGATACAGGGGTTTTAAAAATGTGAAACAGACATGCTAGTGTTACCTTGGTCAACCGTCTCAGCTTCTACGGCTATTAAGATGTAAGCCTGTCGCCATGGCACGTTCCTCCTACCTTGAGGCACATTCCTCTGTTTTCGAGGCATGTTCTTCAGTGCCTGATGGAATTGGCGATTTGGCTGTGCAGGAAATCTACGTGGAGGTGGCGCTGGGAGTGCAGGATGAGTTGCAAGAGCCTGGATAGCTGGCCGCTGCGGGTAGTTGGTGGGTGTGTGAGCTGAGTTGTATCTATATGGACAGGTCTCAATTCTGTGATTGGACGCGCCACAAACTAGGCACGGGCCTTTTGCGCGCCTATAGTCCTTTATCAAATGTCCATCTCTCTTGCAATGGAAACAAAAATGTGGTCTTGGCTGGTTATTGGGTTCTTCAGTTCTCCTGGGTTCGAACGATGGCATGGAAGAGGCTCCTCCTGCCATTTGAGTGGCAGGGCATTTCAAACCGGCAGATTGAGGTCTGCCCTTCCTCTTTACTACTGCCTCATATCTTCGGGCAGCCTTCAAAGCCAAATCATGGGTTGGGAAATCCCCTGTAATTAGAGCAGCTTGGATTTCCGGGTCCAACCCTTACTGAAATCTTCTAGCCCTGATCTCAGCAGTCGGTATGAGATGGGCCGCAAACCTGTTATGGTCTTGTGTTAGATATGTAGTATGTGATATTTAAAAATTCAATTATTGAGACATATCTTACCGACTGAGCATGGTACACTCAGCGTCATACTCATCTACCGACTTGGTCCATCTTGTTGCAGATAGATGAGCTGTTGTTCCATGTCGAACCTGGCAGTCTCAGGGAAGTACTTCGCGTCAAACATATAGCGGAAAGTCTTCCATTCAATGGGCTGTTCAAGACAGTTTTCTTCCGCCTTCCGCCAGTTCCGTGCATTGTCCGTGAGCTGTAACTTTGCAACACGAACCCAAGTTATTTCTGGAACTTGTGCCGCTGCCAGATCATCTTCTATACTTTGTGCCCATTCCTCGGCTTCCAGTGGGCTCCCCTTTTCTGAGAACTGTTTGGGATGTAAAGTTCTGAATTGCTTCACCCCAGGTGCTTCAGCCTCGGGACGGTTCAAAAGCTGCTGTTGTCCCTCTAGGAGGCTGCGGATTGCCTCAAGCAGAACCGTTTGCTCGTTGGGTGGAGCAGGAACGGCAGGTGTGAGTGGTAGTGGTGGAGGTGTGTTGTTGATATTGGTGCTGGTGTTGTTTGGGGAATCCATAAGCTTGAATGAAAAATTTAGGTTATGACAGATTCAAAGTATATGATTCAAGTAATATGAAATTGTAAGATTCAAGCAATATGAATTGTAAAGAATGTTTTAGTTGCTGGTTCTTGTGTTATATTGATTAGGTTGTTCACGCAGAATAGAACTACATGGTAGAGTTTCATACAGCTCTGACATGCATAGGCCATGAACAAAACCTGGCACCCCCGCTTCCCGGAATACGGCGAAGGGGACTCGACGGGGCCGCTACGTATTTACTCTGAAGTAAACACGCTAAGCGTAACTAAGTAATATAAAAGAAATGTACACAAGAGACAAATGTAATGAAACAGCAACTTTATTTATTCACATTCTTTTTGTACAATGCATGGAAAAGTAAATACAACTGAATGAAAGCAATGCCTAAATAATGGCATAACAGAAAACGAAAAGTACTGAAATAAAAGTGTACAATGAACTAAAACTCTGGGTCTTCAATGAAGTGGTCCAAGTCTTCACTAGTGGGCTCGATCTCCAGAGTGTCCAGATCACCTAACGACATTCAAAAAAGAAAGAAAGAGAATGTCATCAGCGAACAAATCGCTCGGTAAGTCCCAAAGATAAGGGAGAAATAGAATAGACAAAGAGAGAGAGAGAGTAGCTTTTAAAGTTGTATTATATTGTTATAATGTTGTATTTAGTGTTAACGCTTTTGTTTGTAGCTTGGTACAGAAGGATACCAGTGTATACGAGAGGGGTCTCACTTGCCCCGGAGACTAAGGTATCAGGAACTCAAGGAACCGTTCATGCTACGGTACAACAGCAAATGAATACAGGTTAGGTGTCTTATGGTTGCAATCTCATGCCACTTCTAACATCTTCCGTACCAATCTACCCCTTATACCCCGAGATGTCTTATTGTATAGTTGTATTGTATTATCTTGTATTGTAAACTGTATAGATTGTATAATTGGGTGACTTACCGAAACCATGATATCAGTAAATGTATGTAACTGTAGAATCATGGATGTAACTGGAGAATCATGTAAATGGAAGCATATCCATGGTTCGGTTCGGTCAATACAGATTGAATATATTGAATATATGGATTCATGGATTCATGTTGAATTGTAATATTGTAGATTGTAGATTGTAGATTGCACTTGAATCATATTCAAGTCGGATTATAATGAGACTCATTCTGAGTCAGAACAATTAGAAAAGAAATTGAAGTCCTGATTGTTTTAATGTTATCGGTAACCGCTGCACATGGGCTGCAGGATTTATGTCTTTTTCAAAGACGATTACCGTGTTGATAATACCGTTGTTAAGTTGTCTACCTTAAATAGGCAAGCACCCACTTCTCCGGCTCCCTGAGGCTCAAGAGATTGGTCCCGCTTAAACCTATGTTTACTAGGGTCCTTAGGGTAATTTATAGAACTTGAGAGAGTTTTATGTAAAAATACTTTTATATACTTTTCAAAATACACCCAAAGTGTTTAATTATCGTCTTTAGAGTTGTAATAAATTTATATTTTATATATGTGATTTTTCTAGTGAAATTAACCTAATTTTATAATATAGGGTATTAAATTGTAATATTGCACTTTGTATAGGATTCATGGTATTTTAATGTAAAGTGACTCTTGTGTTTTTAGAAAAAATTGGAATATTTATATTATCATAAAATAGATATTTTAATTATACATATGTATATAATAATTTTTAATATATATTATATTTCTAGAAATCTCATTCTCTTAAGATTTTGTATTTTGTAAATCTTTCGAGACCGAATGCCCCTTGCGGGGGTCTGCATCTCGCACTACTAAGCCCGAGGATGTACGATAATCCGCACCACCCCGATTGGGTTCCCCAAAATGGGTTGTAGCGGCGCTTTGTAAAAATTTGTTTAAAAATACTAAATCTTGTAAAAATGGTTTTTTTAGTAAAGGGTATTTATATGTAAAGGTTTGTTTCCGGTATTCTATGTTCCCAAAAAGTATTGTGCTGTGTTTCATATGAGTGTTGTGAATAGGTAGGTCATTACCTCGAGATCTACCTAAAAGTATAACAAAATTGTGATGGATTTAATGTCAAAATGAAACTACATGGTATTTTACTGAAAAAGAGCGATAAAAGTTGCAAAATAATATAGTTTGTCATGAAACTTATTCAACATGTTTGTTAATGATTAATAGTCAACATGTAATGGTTTAATAGGGTTGTGTTTAAGAAAAGTGGGATTTTTAGAAAGAAACCGAATAGGAAATCGGTTTGACTCCGATTCCGTCGGGTTTTGGAATTTCGTATTTTAGAAAAGAGTAGAGAAAGGGGGAAGTGGGACTTACGGGTTTAGCTTAAAGAGGAGAGGGAGAGAGAGTGGACGTAGCTTCCGGTGCGTCGTTTCGTCGCCAGGATCTCCTAGGGTTGTCGCCGGAAAAATCGCCGGAGCTTCGCCTTTTGCTTCTTCCAAAGTACACTAGGATTCTAGGAAATTTTCTTGAGAGTTTGATCAGAATTTTCGAGTGAGGGGGCAGTGTTTAGGGGTTGTATTTATAGGGTTAGGCTAGAGTTAAGGTAGATGAAAGGTTTAACTGAAAAAAATATAATAAAATGTAGTAAAATAGAGTAATTGAGGTTTTAAGAAGGCTCTGTTACTGGTCTAGGTATTTAAAGTGTGCAGGTGTACAGAGAATCCCAAAAGACACACTTCTCCTATTGGTGACTCGCCGGAATCGGCTACTCCGGCCGGTGGCGGCGGCCCGAGTCGGCCGGTCCGCCGGACGAATTGGTCGATCCGGCCCCGGGCCGGTGGCCGGAACCCCCCCCCCCCCCCGGTCGGTTCAATAGTCCTTTGGTACTGTTACTTTTCAGGGTGTAGTGGGGTTTTTGTGAGATATGCACGTGTAAACTGTTGGTATTCTAAAAATTCAAAATAAAACAATATTAAAAATAATGTGGGGTATGGGATTTGAACTCTGGTGGCTTGGTTCAGCAGTGCAAGATATTACCAATGAGCTACAAGCTCCTTCTTGTAATTAATTAGCAAAACAAATATTTAACTTGTGCTCAGGTAAAAGAACCCCTTGCTTTAAATTTTAAAAAAATTCTACAGAAAGTTGTACAGGAAATTAAGGGTTGTTACAACAAGGAACGATGCAAAAATTCTCCAGCCCCACGTCGTCATTGGTAATCACCGCCTATATTTTGAAATACACACACATGCGCGTGCACACACACACAGGTCCAAACACAAAAAGCAAATATACATCTACACACACATACACACACATATGTACTTTGTTATACATGCTAATTTTTTCAAAGATAATATAACTCGACTTTTTCATTGTGCAGATATAACTATGAATCTTGGACTTATAGATATGAGTGTTCTGTACTTACAGGCTGACCACAGCTCGGCCAACGCCGCAGTAGAATAGGTAAAACTTTGTAATTTTATTTTCTTTAATTACATATGTTATTTATACGTTACTGATGCAAGTCCTCTTTTGTAATTGGCAGAGTGATCAGGTGATTACATGCGTTGACAACTCAGTCCAGAGCAGCCGGATCCCTGCTGGAGATGCCCGTGTGCAGGCTGAGCTGCAACAGGCAGGCTTTCATTTTCTATCCAGATTAGAGTATATATGTTTGGATAGAGACTTGATTATGGTTTTGGTAGATAGATGGAGATCAGAGACCTGCACATTTTATTTTAGAGTTGGTGAGATGACTATAACCCTTCAGGACGTCGCTGTGCTGCTTGGTCTGCCTATAAACGGAGAAGTAGTTGCTGTGGAGTACAGCCACGGTTGGATGGACTTGTGTCCAAGCTTGTTGAGTAGGATTCCACCTGTTGGACAGAGAAGAGGCAGTAGCATTAACTTGAGTTGGTTGCGGGAGGCGTTTAGTGCTGAGCCTTCCATGAATGCTACCCCCGCGGCAATCGAGCAGCACGCACGAGCTTACATTTTACATCAGATAGGGATTCGCTTATTCCCGGATAAGAGTAAGAGCAGAGTTAGTCTTGCCTGACTGCCTCTTTTAGCTGATCTCGACCAGTGTGCAATTTTATCGTTGGAGAGTGCAGTTCTATAATTCCTCTACAGCGAGCAGAAGATGGCTGCATTGATGGAGCAGAAGAGTTTTGAGGGCTGTTTGACGCTTCTTCAGGTATACAATGCTTAAAACTGCATTCTACTAATTTTGCGTAATTAAATTGATATTCAATGTAAAGCGTAATTCTATCATATTGTATTTCAGATATGGTCATGGACATCTCTCTAATGGTCGTCCAACCATTGAGACACAGTTCGCTTTAGATGGCCAAAGGCTATATGGATGCCAGTAAATAATTGAAACCATACGCAAATTTCAAATTTCAAGTTTTTTTGAAATATTAATTTATGTGTAATCTCTATGCAGGTGGAATGTGCCCAGGTCATGGGATGTGATACCGGAACGCAGCCTCCGCTTTTACCGTGATGAGTTCGATGTCATGGAGGAGGTAACAGTTACATGGACATCGTACACACATGACCAGATGGGCACTCTGCATCCATTATGCTTGGCAAGCGTCGCCTTCTAGCGTGTGTGGACGCCGATCGTCTGCAACGATGTTATTCAGATGCACGTGTCAGGCCGTGTTCTTCGCCATTTCGGTTTGAGACAACACATACCAGGCGCGGTGGAGCAGACACCGCAACAGGGCGGAACACTAGTTGGGGATGCTTGACTCGTGGAGTATCAAATTTGGGTGGGTCAATGGTATGATCGGGTACACCACATAACCGATGAGATACAACTAGGTATATTGATAGATCGATACCTTTCCTGCTGTTGGATGATTACCCACGGATTCGTCATCACAGTCGCCCCTCCGCCCACCTCATATACATCTCGAGGACCGATAAAGAAAGATTTGGTAAGTTTATATCAGACATTTTAAAACTAAAATCTTATTTTTATGAAATTCATTATCTTATTTACCATCAATATAGGTCCAAACCATTTACGCGTAGAGGATATAGCTGATGAGGGTATTGGTGGCACCAGGGACTCAGCGAGTTGCTTTATGAACATCAAGTCCCTGATCAGGAGTGTGATGACGAGGCACAGATTCACACGTCCACCGGACATGCCTGCGCTACCCGTGCCTCCACCACCCGTGCCTGCACCACTCGTGCCTTCGCTACCCTCCCTGCACCACCCGTGCCTCCACCAGCTGTGCCCGTACCTGCCATTCCTATCACGTATGCACGACCTAGACGGGCACAACTGGAGCCGTCTCAGCATCCCGATGAATACGAGCATAAACCACACAGCCAGAGCCGTCTCAGCCACCTGCCGCCGACAAAGACGGATCGTCACAGCCTCGACGTCCTGAAGAGAAGAGGAGGACACCAGGGATGGTGCGACAACTTCGTTAGATTGCACGGAGTGTTTGTGTTGTATTGTGTTGCGATGAATTCGTTATTTATTTTACATTTTTTATTGTTTTCGCCTTATTGTTCTTCGCAGTTTGGGCGTCGTACATTGTACGTGGAGTGTGTCTCCGCCATTTGAACGTTGAGTTAGCTCTGTCTGTGAATACTATTACTTTATCATGCTTGTACATGAATTTTATTCAAAATTTACGAAGGAGGTGTCCGATTTTCCCCAATTATTTCTTTACAAAACAACACTTTAATTCATTTTAATTCAAACGTTGATTCTCTCTCACACAAACACGTGTTCATACACGATATATTATACACACATCCACAACATACACGAAAATAACGCAAACAAAATAGATAGCAAGATTAGTAACAACACCGTAATTCATCACTAAAATTTCAGAAATAAATCATCTACATTACTTAGCTCCGCAGCAACAGAATTAATCCGCTCTATACATGCATCAATAGCCTGATCACCTACCGCGTAATCTCGAGTGAGTTCAAGGTGGTTCAAAATCCGACGGTGCATAAAAATGCGGTAGAGAAAGCTTGCGGGGTACTCGATATTGCGACCTGAAAGAAAACCCATAAAATGAAAGAAGTGGAGACGACGATTTGCTTCCCTATAATGGTCATGGGTTACTTTTTCAGGGGAAAACGGGAGCGCATCCAATATGGCTAAATGCAAGAGCCACAAGATTTCACGATCGATCTTCATCAGCCAGTTCATACCCCTATTTAATCGATAGAGAATGACTTCGTAACCAGAGTAGTCTATCATCATATATACAGATTTCATCACGGTGTAAGAGATGCACTTCTTAATTTCATCGATTGATGGCAATCCCGCAAATGAAGATCCCGACATTGAGAGAGAGTGGGGTTAAGAACTGAGAGGGAGAAATGTGATGGCGATGTGATCTGAGAGAGTGTGAGAGAGCTCGGCACTGAGAGTGAGATTCGAGATTGAGAGGAAGAGATTGAACTCTTAATATAATGAATACAATCATTTACGGGTATGTGTTTTTCTGGGGCGCGGTTCCAAACTGCGCCCCAGAAAAACACATACCCGTGAATGATTATGTTTTCTTTTGGGGCACACCTTCAAACTGCGCCATAGAAAAAATACAGATCCGTGAATGAGTATGTTTCTTTTTTAGGACGCAATTTGCAACTGCGCCCCAGAAAAACACATACTCGTGAATGATTGTGTTTTCTTTTGAGGTGCACCTTCAAACTGTGCAATAAAAAAACAGACCCGTGAATGAGTATGTTTCTTTTTGGGACGCAGTTTGCAACTGCGCCCTAAAAAACAAAGTCCCAACAATGACAATGATTCATATTATTTTGTTTTTTTAGGGACGCAGTTTGAAACTACGCCCACTATATTTGTATAGGGCGCAGTTTTAAACTGCGCCCAATACATTTGTAATGGGCGCATTTTCAAACTGCGTCCATTTACGGACGCGGTTTTAAACTGCGTCCCATACAAATGTAAATGGACACGGTTTCAAACTCCCTTTTACATTTGTATGGGCACAGTTTAAAACTGTACCCCATACAAATGTAGTAGACGCAGTTTAAAACTGCACCCCTAAAATAAATTATTTGACGCCAGCACCAGCGTTGACTTGACGCCTAAAAGACAGAAAGTGGTCTCTTTTTTAAATTATTTTTTTAAGTGGATTTTTTAAAAAATTATTATTTAAAATTGGTTTACTAAAAAAAACCAACTATTAATTATAAGAGAGTTTGGTAGTGGATAATCTACATTTATTATTAAACAAAGTTAAGAACTACTACCCTCGATTGGCATCCACATTGCTTGCCGTGAAGGATTTGTGAACTCACGATTTAATTACAAATTAAGAACTACTAATTCTTTGCTTGGAAGGTAAAACAACATGAGCAATTGGTTTTGTAATGCTCATGCATCATGTAATAAAGAAGTTTTGCAAATTTAATATGCACATTACGACATATTAACACTTGTTAATTAGCTTTATATCATGCTAATCAGCATTTCTACATAGGACATGCTAACCTCGATGCTTCGTCTTCCCTTGATGACTCAGTTAGTCCCGTTAAAAGAAAACCCGAATTCTCACTTTCTTCTGTCTCCTCATATTTAACAAACTATTCACAAGCACAAAAATACATTCAATTTGTCTCTTCAATATACAAAAATATTTTTCCCCTGGTAAATAGGCACACATGAGACATGACCCTATGAGCTAAATGTAATGCTTGTTTGGTATACAAGTATTTTTCTTTGGGGTAACTTTTGTAGAACACCGTCAACTTTCCATGCTTGTCGCAGGGATTTGGAGTAGCTCATTGATGGGGCTTGAAGTAGGCCAAAGGGAGACCCAGGTCCGGGACCTCCATTTATGTGGGGATGGCTAATTTATCCGACCTATTATCTCAAAAAACATTCCATGCTTTTCGAGATACCACCAAATGAAACAATTTCAGCCTTTCAAAGATCATTACTACCATATCAAAAATGCTGAAAAATCAATGGTGTTTGCAAAATTTACCTCTTAATTTGATGGAATGACAAGGATTACTAAAATAACATCCAAGCAACAACAAAGTTCAAATCTCACTGCAGGTGCAAGAGAATTCAAAGAATTAGCATTTTAGAAAAGAAGTCAGATTTTGGCTCCACACAAGAACATTCATGAATTTGCTGAAAACTAAAGAACACGAAGACATTTGATTTCCCTTCAACCATAATTTCAGAGTTTATTAGCAAAACAACACGTTACCTTGAAGCATGCTGTGCATACTAATAGACCGATTGCTTAAGGTACCTAACAGTGTTTGAAGAACAAGTATTTAATGGTATACGCCTATACGGTCCCTGACCTTACCGGTATTTACTAGCATACCAAGCAATAAACCAATGCCTTTTGAAATTAACATAAGAGAATGTATTTCAAAATGTACTATTACCCCTCTAAAATATATATATTTAAAGCCAATGTCCCAGATCTGGACAAAAACAAATGGTTAGTAAGGTGAAAGAAGCGCAACCAACAACATAACTCAAGGAGTCCGAAAACTAGCTATCGATGAGCTATCGGAAGTCTGACAAATTAGTGTGGGCTCGCTGTATAGACTGGTTTATTTCTTCATGCAAAGCGTGTTGTTAGTCCTATAGTTTGAGCATTATACAGCCTGTATCAAACACGAGAGGAGCCTTGAGAGCAAACTATCTCAAGGATGAAGGCGGCCAGGGGGATAGCAGCCTTTCTTTGAGTTTTGTCTATCGATTCCTAATAAGGAATTCCAGCTCCGTCTGGAAAAGCAGTTTTCCAGCGCAAGCAACCATATTTAAGTTCTTAAAATTGATAGGTTGCTATTGACTAAGAAACCAATACCGACTAACAAAATAATATTGAACACATAGATACATAGATATAACATATAATATATACCGATACCGATGCCCCGTGTACTATCAGTTTGAGCCCATATATATATATATATAGAGAGAGAGAATAATGGAGAAAAGATGCCATAGGAGGGAATTCCCTCCTATGGCGTCGGAAAAATACCCCCTCCACCAATTTTTCCGACGATCGGCCCCCATCATCTTCATCGTCATCGTCTAAGATGTGCGTACACCAAATTTCATGTGATTCCACAACTTTTTCACCGTTGATTTAGTGGGTTCAAAATTAACGGTTTACCGACAATAGAACTTTTTACATTGCTAAATCAACGGTGAAAAAGTTGTGGAATCACATGAAATTTGGTGTACGCACATCTTAGATGATGACGATGAAGATGATGGGGGCCGATCGTCGGAAAAATTGGTGGAGGGGGTATTTTTTCGACGCCATAGGAGGTAATTCCCTCCTATGGCCTCTTTCCTCCATTATTCTCATATATATATATATATATAATTTTTGTACAGTAGGAAAAATCCAAGTAATCAAGTCATGGGATTGTACTCCCCTGTCAGTCACAGACCCACCATCCCTGAAACACTCATCATCCATGGTCCAATGATAGCCCATCCCCAGGATCGTAGGCCCATATATTTCACCAGCCTGTATCCGTACGCCTCCCATTTTGTCGTCTTCCCCTCGCTCCAGCTCATCAACGCATCAAAAACCCTTCTCGTGCCTTCACCCTCATTATTTCCCATTTTGCCCCTAATCAAATTAATTCCCATTCCGCCCATTTCCCATGCTTTCCCTCGTCCTCTTGAATCTATAATTAGGTTTCGTCCCAAATTCCCAAATAATTACAGCTCGGCACTCATCCTAACTTCAATTATTTACCAAACTGCCATCGAGAACAACAAATCTATCTATTTATGGAAACGGCACTAGCAAAATAAAATAAAAAAGAAAGGAGGATTTACAATGAAATACACGAATTTTCTGAAAAAGCACAAAAAATAGGAATGAAAACAGAAAATAGCCAAAAAGAAAAGAGGCGATGGATCGGATCCGAAACTAACCAGCGACGGCACAAGATCCGATTAGTTCGAGGATTCACTTCGATCCTCGCCCGCGCCCGAAACCGTTAGGATCTGCGCCAAGGCGCTCATCGCTCGAATCTGCATCTCGAGCGCCGCGATGTAATCCGTGGTCTCTTCTAGAAGCGTCGGAAACGACAGCTTTCGACAGCCTGGCACCAGCCGCCCCAAAACCCTAGCCTTCCTCTCGAGCGCCGGCGGCTTTTTCACCGGCTTCTTCGATCGGACCGGATCGGCCGGTTTCCGCTTGCGGGGTCTCAGCTTGACCCCCCGCCTCGTGAGGATCGCACGTGACCAGCGGGTCCGGCCACGTGCGGCGATGGCGAGGGCGCGATCCGCTGCCTCTCGCACGGCGCGGCTCCGATGAGGAAGCGAGGGCGATGGATTCGAGCTGCGGACGTGGCGGAGGGCCTCCAGGAGCTTCGACGAGTAGTGCTTCTGCTGGTTGTCGTTCCGCCAGCGAGACGACGAGGGATTCTTCGAGTTTTGGATCCTCTTCCGCTTGCGATCGCGCTCTTTGGGCGTGGACGTGGAATCTGTATCGGGATTCGAAATCGCCATCTAATCAGAGAGATTCTTGGCAACAGCGAAGAGGAATCGCCTCGAATCGGAAGTTTTTTCTGCAAAAAGAGCGATGAATCTATCAACAAAAAAACAACACACAAAAAAAACTTTTGATGATGAATCAAAATCGCAAAATACTGGAGAACAAAAAAGATTCAGAATCTAAATCCGAGCAGAAATAAATCGAATATTTTTAATTATTAGAGCATCAATCAATGTATTACCTCTGAAATCGCCGCAGGCCTCGATGTGAGAGAGAGAGAGCTGAAGAGAAGAGGAAACGAAAGGAAAGGGGTGGGCATTAAAAGGGGAGGGTAATAACACTAATCTGACACGTGTATCTCGCTTATCCCAAATTCCCCAAACTAATTACGCCCCACTCTTGGTGCAGCTGCTGTAAATGACGATTATGCCCTCACTAATGTATTGAGAAGTCAAATCCTAATGGCTGATTAATTACTGCGCTGTTAATTACCGCTTCTGTCATTTTTAATCCGGTGTCTTCGAAATCCGCACCGAACACTTGTTTTGGGGAGCCGTGGGGGACGCCTAGGTGCTGACGTGGAGAGCTCTGGCCACCTCCCCGGTGAGAGTTGAAAGAGGCAGAGCCAAGTCACTCGATTTTAGGAGCATTTTCTTCCCCCTTTTAGTTGGACAAAGTTTTGATCCATGGTTAGGGTTTTTGTTCTTGCAAGACCTATAGAAGATGGTCTCATGCATGGTCAATGTCACTTTGAGATGGGTAAATCTAACAAATGCAACACTGATATCTTAAAAATATCCACAATTTTATTCAAGATCTCCTCTCTTCAAACCATTCATATCTAAAGAGATGCAATATTTGCCGATCTTGCCGCGATCATAACGCTATAGAATTTCAAATATGTTAGGACCAAGATCTCGTGTACATAGTCACATAATTCGCGAATTATTCGCCGAATTCGCGAATAATTCGTAAATTTTTTACCAGCTGACTTAATCGCCGAATTAATCGGCGGGCCGAATAATTCGCGAATTATTCCCGAATAATTCTCGAATTATTCCCGAATTATGTGATAAAATATCGAACAATTCAAAAAAACGGCAAATAATTCACAAAATCAAAACCTAGCGTCTCATATATTAATTTCTTGCTCGAAATCCTTCCCGAACATTTCCCGAACACTTACCGAATTTTTCACGAATATCTGCCAATTTTTTCCGAATAGTTCGCCGAATCCGAATTTTCGACCTCGCCGAATTATTTCCGAACGACGAATTTGTGACTATGCAAGTATATGCCAGTATACGACGCAAAGGACAATAGTAACAATAGTAAAATTGAAAGGTTTCTACACTACTTAGTTCCATCGTTCATTTTGCAATTAGTCATCGAGTAATTAATTAATTGTTAATTAATTGCAATGTTCCGGTGCATGCACACGTACGAACCATCGATCAAGATCTTTATGCGTCTCATTACATGCAACAGGACTCCAAGCTCTATAATACTTCTAATCATAAATGATATATTTTAGAAAATGAAAAATAATTACATCATTGGACCCATAACAACTCTTGAATTCTAAAGCGCTGATCATCATCATTATCATTTAAACATTTTTCCATCCGTCCAAATAGGGTCAGTTATGAAGCAAAATTGTTTTAAAACTTTGACAAAATTTTACGACCAACTATCGACCTTTCTAACTAAGTGTCAAATTCCCGGTTCGAAGAACTATGATAACATAAAGGCTTGTCATAGTACTAGAAGATTAGTTGGCGTCTACCAAATTCTTATATAGCATGAAAAATCTAAAAGAAAAGGACAAGATAATCTATTTACGCAATCATTTTTTTAATTTTTTTTTTTTTTTTGAAATCATGTATGCAATCATGTTCAATTCCCTAAGACACAAATACAACCAATTGCATTGATTGCATTGAAGGGGACTATAAAACGAAACAGGATGGTCATATACGACTTTATACCGCAAATTGAAAAGATACAAATCACAAATTCATAAATTTGGTGATGCTTTGAAAGATATTAAGAGAATGTTAGGTGACCAAAGTTACATAGTAAGGTCTTTCCTCTCTTTTATCTCCAAAAGTTATATAGCAAGGTCTTTTCATCTCATCAAAAAGAAGACCAAATACATGAGGGACCATGACTCTACTTTGAAGGAAGCATTTGGCAGTGAGTTTTCATGGGGCATGTGAAGTGTTGTACCTATCTTTTGATGTCAATTGATGCCTATTTGCTCAATAGCTCCTATAGCACATCGCATATGGGAGAGGATATTATTAAGGAAGGAGAGACCATTAACAGATCTTTTGACCCATGATGTCGTTCAAGGGGAGCTATCAAAATTGTGTCCTTTTCAATGAACAACGTGATCAATCAAGTCCAAGTTCAACCCAAGAACTTGAATAGGCCAACTACATTAATCATTGAATGACCCTTCTTAAAAAATATAATTTGAAGAAAATAAAATTTGTGCCCGCATTAATTTATCCATCTCCCTATCTAATTAAAAGATGTACAATATCGAAATTGTATATGACTTTGCGTACAAGTCCTAATAGCAAAATTGTATGTGTGCGGTTAAATGTAGCTTCCTTCTATAAATTCAATGTTTTTCTATTTGCCTAAATATTATTGTCCCGCCATATCAATTTGGTATTTGTTTCTAACAAAAAGTCGCCATATCAATTTGGTGTTTGTATCTAACAAAAAGTCGAATTGCTCAAATAAAGAATTGCTTGGATAAAAAATAGCATCCCTTCAAATAATTTATCATTATTTTTTAACTTAACATCTGTTGACTAGATCCAATAGTTTTTGTCTGCTCGGCCAAAGTCAAATCAATTGGTTATGAGCCCTCTCAATCGCTTCATTTCAATAAATATACGGACAATCGACCAGTTAAATTTTGCAAATTATTTCTACCTCTGCTTTCAACATAAGTCGTGGGGAATTAGGAGACACATTTATCCTTCAGATTTGATGCTTATGAATGGAAGCCATGTTTAAGGGCGTGGATCATAGCACTAAAACTCTTTGAACCTCTATTTTCCGTTTTCTTTTTTCTCCCCACAAAAAATAAAGCAAATAACTCTCACCATCACATTCGTTGAAGAAAGTTATCGCTTTTGGTGGATATATGGCTTAAATTCCTTTGAACCCTAAACCACTGATCATGAAAAGATAGAAACATTAGATAAAATTATTCACCAACTCGGCATATAGTTAACACGGTAAGAATTTCGGTTCCATTCACAATAGAGATTGCATGCCCCCAAAGAAAGGATAAAATATGCTGCTATGTTTAATAGTCATTGAGTCAACATGATACTAAAGGGCACGTTGCAACCTAGATACAGCACACAAGAAATAATCAAATTAATGCCAATATCAGCAAATTCTCAAATAAATATATACACCAAACTGTCCTGCAACGATTTCACCAAATGCCAAAAGTGTCCTCGGTAGAATTTGATGACAAAAGCCACAAATTTCTCAGGAGATCCTCTATGTAAGGAAACAGAATGCAAAAGAGAGGGAAAATGACGACACGATCAGGAGAAAAATGAATGCTTCTGTAGTCTCCATGGAAGGACAAGAGTGTCATTTTGTGAAAGAATAAGGTAAATTTTGGACCTTGCTCAAAATGAATACCCCAGTTCAGGGAAAAAATACCGGCCATGAAAGAGAAAAAGAAATAGATTGCGTGACAAAGCCCGCAACAATGTCTCTAAACTAATTAAAATTTCATCCCTTTCTCTAATTTCTTCACTGTAGTGCCGGAATCAACTCCACAAACAAGGACGGAGCCAAAAGACTCCTGCTCGGAGGACCGAGTAAAACATATATACTCTAATATAAAACCATACTTTGCAGTACCGAGGAGTCCAATAAGAATCACTAGCCTGAAGTCACCGTGCTAGAAATCCTATGCCCATAAGAAGATAGAACCTAAATAAATACCTTTTGGTGTTTAATCTCTCCATCTAGGGTTACAAATTATATCAAACTATACCAGCTTTCTCTTCAATGACAAAGGAATCCCAATAAATTTGCTAACCCTTTGCGTTCCTATTTTCATGGAAGCCAAATATCTACAGAATCTTGGCAGAAGTTTGTTTTCATTTCCTACATGTCGAAAATATCATATAAAACACCAAACAGTGCTAACTAGACACCAACCAATAATTTGGAAAAACAGTTAGGCCTCAAGCCTCTCAAGCTCAAGACAGCTCCCAAGATATTCTCAAGCTTCCTGCAGGGAACCAAATACATAATTTTTCTCTCAACATAACTATTGAATATTCAACTGTTTTCTCATATAACCCTCATCCTGCACCCTTTCATTATTATAATACAAAGTTCACAAGTTATAAAACAGAATAGGTTCCTGACTTTTCCCCCTTTTTCAAAGGAAAAGTTCTTGTTTTTCCCTCTTCATCAAGCATGGTGGTCTTCCAATAAAATGGTTAAGTGGGGACATATATAAGTTTGTTTTTTCCCCTTATAATGAGAAGTTTGGTGATGGAAAATAAAAAAATTGATAAGTAACTAAATAAATAATATACATCTCCTTAGCTGGTACTCTTCCTTCCATAATTATGTCTCTTGCTTTTCCAAGTGTCCAATTGCTCAAGAACCTTTCTGCTATTCAAATGCAGTCATGTTTCAATAATGCTCTTTCAATCTTTTGGCCACTTCTCCTTTCAAAGGAGTGGAGAGCATTCTTCCACATTTCCACAAAAGAAACCACATAGACCCTTGATATTACTAAAGTTCTTCTACAGTTTAAGCCAGAAAGCTCATCAGTTCTCTATAATGCCAATGAATTTTTGGACAGTCAGTAATTCCAATTATCGAAGGGGACAATCAGGGATAGAATTGGAATATTATCTTTTACGAAGCAGTATAGAGTAACATTTCGTGTGTTAGAGGTTTGACTGCAGGAAAAAACTACAGCAATGGGGGCAGCCAAACTGGTTACAACAAATACCGGAATGCATACCAAAATCCCGCCACTTCGACAATTAAACCTATTCTAAACTACTTGAATATTTTTCAATAAACATGCACTGTGTATCGAAATTGTCAACCGTATGACAAATGTTGTAAAAGTCATAGTTTTATAACTCAATTTTCCACTGGAAACACCGATGCAACAAATTCTATATGTAACAATATTAGATGCAAACATTATTGATTTGCAACTCTCAGGTGGAATACAGTCAGTGTCATATCCAGAATTACATCAGGAGGATTCATGAGAAGGTTTCACTGTTTAAGTTGTTAAAAGTCACATGGTGCTCTATAGTCATTCAAGGAAATGGTGCCCACATGGGGATAATTAACATCAAAGATATTAACACGCATGGGGATGAATTAGAAAACTATAAAAATCACTTTTTCTTTTAAAAAAATTGGTATGTAGCATATAATTCCCTTTGGAAAATAGAGTATTACTCCTTCAATCTGTCTACTTAGATTGTAGTTAATGGCGCATCTAAAATATCGACACATCAAAATTAACACGGATAGAGACAAATAAAAAACGATATGTCAGTTTCAAGTAACAAATAAAACAACACTTAACAGAACAAAATGAAAGAAAAGAATTCATTTTAGCTGATCCAGCAGTTTGAGATGAAGCCTTGTTATTATTGTATTTATAACATGCACAAAAATCAATCTGCATATCTTACCTACGAGGAAGATAGAAACAAAGAAAAGAGTAATTCTTTTGTAAGTAATAATAATAGTAATAATACTATTATTCTTATGTCATCCCTTACCCTCAAGGACTTCAACATTATTTTATAAGTTCCTACTAGCTGATCACTAAAACATTAACAGCACATGTGCCTTTATAATGCGAGTCAAGAGTGCAACATATAGCTGGGATGCATGACTAATCCCATGTGCTAATATTGTGAAAGTATGACTTCTAATATGGGAGAAGAAATCAAATCCCATGAGCTAATATCTTAGGCATATATCAGCCAATTGCTCTTTAAAAAGCCATATGACTGCACGTGTTGTTTTGAGCCCACAATAGCCAAATCCCAAGTCTCAACATATAATTGCATCAGTGCTGAATCCATTCCTTACTATAAGTGGGTTACAATCTCCTTCAATGCCCAATTGAGGCGACTTTTTAATCCAAAATCTCATTGTCTAAAGATATTCCCAGCGGTATTTGATTTGGTAATTTCTATGGGAGTATAATCAGCCACCACATTGGACAAAAGATTGTCCAAGAGAGATACTTAGAACTCCTAGATTAAACTTTGTTGACCAATGATCCCAAAGCAAATCAAACAAATCATATGGATCAATGAATAAAATAATATAGCCCACCATGGCTAATTTCTTTCTTTCCATCTATATAGCACGGGTTCGGATACGGATACGGGATACGATATGGATTCATCGACTCACAATTTTCCAAAAGCCTAAGATACGGGACACGTTTTGATATCGGTTTTTAATTAGATAAATATAAATATATATATAAAGATTTTCATATATTTTATATAATAATATAAGTAAATATGGCATTATTTTAAATATTCAATGCCCTTCAGATTTTTGAGAGCCTTAATTTTCAAGAGAGTGGAGAGGCGTCGATTTGAGAGAGGTTGGTGAGACATTTACAACTCCGAGTGAATCCAAAAGAATCCAAGAGTTTTCGAGAATTTCAGACTCCGATTCATGATCGAGGACGATTCGTGAGACGTTTACAAGTATCCATGCTTCATAGCTTTCCATTCTCTCTTGACATTATTGTAATAACCATAAGTTCCTACCTCAGCAAGTGTGCCATCTTCCATTTCTTCCATATGTGTATTTTTTCTAAAATAGAAGGTTAAATTACATTTAACTATCTTTAACAAGGGATGTATATTTTACCAAACTACAATAATGTTTTTTCTAATTACAGTAAGATCCCTTGAAGTGCTATAACTAAGGGTATTTAATGAGCAAATCCCTTAAAACCAAAGCTTAAGGGAGTTTAATTCCATAAAGAAACTTTAAGGTCCATTACTAAAAAGTTAACGGTAGCTTAGTGTGATTATCCATAGAAAAATTTTGAGTCTACCAACCGATCAATTAGAACTATAATGCACGCTTCTCTTCTTCATGGTTCTTTCGGTAAAAATTTTAGCTCGTCATTGAACAATATGAAATTTTATATAGATTCTTGCCTCACAGCTGACCACATGCTGATGCTGATAACAAATAACTTACCTTGATCTATGAGGAACAAACCTTACATAGACCTAAAAGAATCATAAGAAACTGACAAGGTTAGAGAAGAGGTTTGTGAACTATGGGATACAGCTGAGCAAGCACTGCCTTGATCTTGTGAAAGCGAATCATTAGGGCCCAAAACAGATCATGAGTTCTCTAGTCTAAGTATTTGGTCCCTTCCTAACAAATAAAACATAATATTAATATCTCTAAGAACCTTATGAGCTTCACCTAAAGCTAAAAGTTTGCAACAATGCAACATTCAGAGCTCTTTTGCCATTAAAAACTTAAGGCTATGAGCACTGGTGGAACAGATCAAATGATTGTGTCAGCTTATATATGAGTTTAGGTACATTAGCCTCAAAAACTGGTGTCTGTGATTAATAATACATCTAGATTACGATCAGAAATGTCATGTAGCTAGACACATTGAGAGCTCTACATAAATCATGAGAACTGTTGGGATTAAACAAAGTAGGTTCCGAACAATTCCCAATCACTTCAAGATGTCTAGACCTGAGCAAGTCGGCACTTTGGACTCAGAGACATGTCCCCAAGTTGCACTAATAGACACAAGATAGGGTAAAGTTTCTGAGAAACATTATAAGAAGGGGGAATGATTTCAAAATTGCTGAATCAACAGAGAACTGTTGCGATGTTTGTATTGTAGAATTCCAAAATTGATTGTTAATATACAGACGTGGGGCCTAAATGGATAGCCATAGTAATGGAATATAAGCAAAACAGTTAAGGGGGTTGTTTAGTTCACTAGAAACCAAGCCTTCGGTCTGCACTCCATTTCAGAGTTTGGAGTGCTGCTAGAATACAAAATGCTTAAAAGATATTAAAAAAACATAAAAAAAAGTCTGCGAGAAAATTGTAATCCATGTAATAATGCATATTTAATTTATGCCAACTGTCCCTGAAATATATTTTGTGCAATAATATGCATTATATCAGCCAATTAATCGTTAGCTAAAATTTTACAACAAAAGTAACACGTGATATGCCAAACAAAGCATTTGGTGGCATTTACTTGCAAAAAGTTGCATGCAAACCAAAAAAGACACAAACAATGGCATCAATAGAAAGAAAAACCAGAAAATTCAAAAACTCTCTTTTGCAATGCCCTTAAATTTGCACAAAGAATAAGTATATGATGACGCAAATGAATGCAATTTATAAATTCTATGTCGACACTTTGATATTATCTACTTGCTAAGGACCAGTTGTGGTGTACCTGATGGAGCTTTAGGTGCCACAGTGTATGTGAGGGAGATTTTTGCTGGTTCAGAATCTTGCACTTCTTGTGGGAATGACACAATAAAAGCCAGGGATTCATAAAGGCAAACCTCGTCCTCCTTACAATAGTAAACCTACCAAATGTGATGACAACAATTAGTTTAATAGTTTCTGACTCCTCTTCAACTCATTCATTAAATATTTAAATTTCCAAACACAAAATCCTAACAATCTTCTTGAAGAATTCTTTTTATAGGTTCTAATGTTCTGCATGTGCGATACCGTACTTGTGTATATGTAACCATCATCATGAGTAGAGAATGGAGAAGATT
Source organism: Agapanthus africanus (assembly GCA_030015575.1). Taxonomy (NCBI): domain Eukaryota; kingdom Viridiplantae; phylum Streptophyta; class Magnoliopsida; order Asparagales; family Amaryllidaceae; genus Agapanthus; species Agapanthus africanus. The sequence continues at coordinate 710,531,841 of JASDDO010000022.1, forward strand.
TTTAAAGATATTTAGTCAAAATAACAGAGATTTTTTTAAGGATTTGAAAAGTTAACTCTGGTTTATGTTTTTTTTTTAATTCAGAGGATTTTTATCTCAATGTGTCATCTTGAAATCAAACTGGAATTTCAATCTGCGAGCTGCCCCCTTCAGTGTTAAAATAGCAGATATTATGATCCCTAAGCTCTAAACTAGGCCCAAAAACCCTTGTCATATGAGATATAGCGATACCTTGCAGTTTATTCTCCCAGTTGCAGGCGAGGAAGAAGTTCTCTTGAAATGAAGTGATGCGTATCCTTCTGAATTTATGATCCCACTTAATGGTTCAATATAAATTGCATCTGCAGGATCGACTTCAACGTCATATTTGCTCTGAGCTTCCTGTAAACGGAGAAATCAGCTCACATATATCACATCCCACTTAATAATACAGAACAACATCATGTGGTTTTAGAAACCATAAATGAAATAATGGTAAATGATCACATGTGAATGTATGCATGGTTTTCTAAGTCGATGGGCGGCCACATGAGATAGGAATACCTGACATTTAGACAGCAATTTAATGTTTAATTTTTTATGTACTCCTAAAACTAATTATTCAACACAAATTTAATCCTTCAATACACAAATTGCTAAGCATTGCACACACAAGTGGTCTTGGAACAGGACCTGGAACCAGTAACCAGGCACAGGCCACATATGATACTACAGTGTCTTTTTACTGGCTAATTGATATTTTACACTAAGGTGCATTATGTATTTGAATCCAACTGAATTAACATATTTCAAACGTTTTGTGAATCATGAAATTCAGATTGAGTCCTGACTTTCAGAAATGCTGGTAATCAAGCCATACAAGGCTTCTAGCTGCTGGTACTTAGGAGCTGCAACATTTCTTGCACAACAGTTCAGCATTTGTTGCAAATAAAATGCCTTGGATCTAATGTTTGGTTGTTTTTAACTTTTGTAGTTGGAGTTCTGAACCCAAACACCCTTTTGTTTTTGGTTAAACAAAACATAAGAGTAAAGGCAACATTTGTTACAGATTTGCTTACATGGCGTCTCTAATAATAAAAACGATCACGTTTTCCAGGGTTGCAACAAATGCTGCGACAGATTGTTGCATTTTCGCTACTCCATTTCCATTTCCCATCGCCCCCCCCCCCCCCCCCAAATAAAAAAAAAACACGCACACACAAAAAAAGAAGGAAAAAAAACGTTGCGTGCGACTTTGTTACAAGATCTACCAATCAAACCCTAAAAGGAATAAGGTAGACAACACAAAACCAAGATAGTAACATGGAATTTGGAACCAAACCTTGGAGAAATGGTAACCATCAGGGACAGAAATTGAAAGATACATGTAACCTTCAGCAGACGAACCTCCATTAGCTGTGACTGTTTTTGTGTCAGCAGAGAGCCGTCTTCTCAATCGTTTGGGTGATTTAGGTTTCAAAGATGGTGGCTCCACTCCTTTCAATTCTAATGTGCTCAATAGAGGTTCTTTTTCATTCAAGTCCAAACTTCTGATTACATTATTATTTGTATCTGCTATCAGAAACCTTCCTGCAAGACATTATCCAAAAAAAATGAACTAAAGCATATTTGCAATATAAGCTGATGGAACAGCAGTAAGGTAGGAGATGGTAATGGCGAAACAATTATACAGATGGTTTCAAGACAAAAAGTGAGAGCCTAAATAGATTAAACGAAAATGGATGGAGGCAGCTAAAAATGTCAGATGTTAATATACTATTTACTGTGGAGATGGCCCTTAAAAGAGTTGAATAGAAGATAATGATTCCTGTAGTCCTAATTATGCCATTAAGAAAAATGTGAAATGTTGTCGAAGACTTCACTTGTATAGAAGCTTGTTCATAATGTGTGGGTATTGCCTTCCGTAGACCTATATGTTGTTTGTCCATGACAAGAAAACTTGGATAACATAAAAAGGGAACTTACAATAAATCGATCAACTTAATGAAAATAAGGCATTACCTGCCCCCGCTTCACTAATCCCTGATGGCTCAGAAAGCTACATCAATATATACATACATTAGATCAAAGTCACAGAGATCAATAAAGAATAGTACAGGTAAAAAAAGGGCGCAGCTTTTTAAATGAAATGCCTAGGATCAGTACCCAACTTTCTTGGATTTGTGAAATATAACAAGTGTTTAGAATTACAGACATACACATAAGGAACATAAGACAAGAATATAATGACGAGCTACTTACGACTCTAGTAACAGGTCGTCACCTATCAAAGTACAAAGATAAAGGCTAAATGAGCACAACTAGCAAATCATCTTCTTTCCTAGAATTGAATGAGAATAAACTCATTGAATACTGACAATCTCCTAGATAGACTTCATTGAACACATGGTTAGTAGGTGAAAAAAATTGATACTTGAATTCTATGTCGATCCTAGAACAGTAAGAATACTCTTTTTTTCTTTTACGTATTCAGTTTTTTAAGGGTATGTCCTGGTTAGTTCTGACAATTAGTCTGCACATAGTTACAATATTCTGACTCTGCAATGAAATGCTGTTTATATTGTGACACTGATTACAAACACACTTGTAATTTTCAATACTGAAAATGTTGGAAGCACCAAACAGTTGATGCTTAACAACTCTGAATTTGGTGTTGACCTTTTTTTCTGTAATGCTAAACCTAGGTTCAAAGAAGAGTATCATTATTCTCCATTAACGATCCAGTTCCAAATCAAATATTAGTATAACAATACAGGTATATCGGCTCCATGTATTAGTGAGATCAATTGGCATTGCTACCTTGAAGCCTTGCTAAATAGAAACTAATCGTAATTTGGATGAAGACATATATATTCAAACCTGGGCCGACTTGGCTAAGCCATCCTTGAATCCAGCATTTCCAGTCCCAGCTAAAGTAATAACTTTTCTACTGACAGGGTCCAACTTCTTGATCTGTAATTTCAGTGTAGTAAATATATTTAAAATTGCCATCCCAGTTCTTAAACAAATAGCAACATAATATTCAGCATAAAAGTGTCAAAGTAATGGGTAACCAATGACCAATGCTGCATGCCAAACAAAACCATGATGAACGCAAGCAGTGTACAACGTACATTATATAAAATTGAATTTTGTCTGCTTATTTCTTTGTGATGCAATTGAAACATGAGTGGAATAGAAAAAGAAGTAAAACAGAACTTATAGAGGTGATCTTTATATACAGGGAATAAGGAAAATGTGCGCTTGGTTCTTTTATTGCCAACAAATGAAAAGTCCAAGAGAGAAAATTCCATCTTGTACATATGAATAAGTTAAGACATGCAACACTATATCTTTTCATAGTTTGAGATTGGACTCCTGCATGCAAAATTATAATGAATGGTCATTGTCCATTCTTTTTCATGATTACGAAAATAACCAAAACAAGACATTTATGCCTATATAAGAGAGACTAGATAAGAAGAATATGCATAACTAATAGAATGCTCACCTACAACAACATATAACTAATAACTTGTACTTGCAAAATCAACTAAAATTCTCGGCTTCTGAAATACTGTAAAGATATATCAGATGTCTGAAGGGCCTCTCTAAAATTTGAATAAATCCAGCAAGCACATGGCATCATAACGGTTTAAAGATTTAAACACGGCAATGGGGCATATGAGATGCATAAGCTAAAAGCATAACCAGAGGTAGCCTTAAGGAAATTACATAATTGAATGTGTAACAGAATATTTAAAAAATCCTAGGAGTTCGTCACGATCCAAGTATAATAAATGGGTTACACTGAAAGAGAGATTAGTTTTTTTAAGAACGAGCAATGCATCTGTTATAAAGATAAAATGATGCAGGAATCCACACATAAGAAATGACAATGAAAAGATAGATAGTTAAAGGAAGTCACACGATTCAGGGGATCATATCGGTAACATTTACTCTCATAAAATAAATGAAAAGGGATGAGAAGGATCTTCCCACCAAGGAAATTGAAAGATATAGATCATTGGTGACATGAAGTCTTTTACACCAACTTTCTAGGTTAGCAACATAACTCTTTTTTCTCCATGCTTCAGGTGAAACAGAAGCTCTAGCATTTTGTGATATTATTGCCTACTTTGTAGTTCTAATTACATTTATTTAGTGTTGTTGTATGGGAATGATGCCAGAAGCATTACCTAGTGCTTGCACGTAATTAATACCTTGTGATTATAAGAATCGGTTATATAAATTTGTCCATCTTTCCCACAGAGGAGGCCTAAGGGATGCTGGAGAAGTGCATCTGAGCCTATTCCATCATAATCTCCATACTGCAAGAGAATGCAACAAAAGAGTTTACAAAACCATACAATATCAATTTAAGACTAAAAAAGAAATAATACCAGCATCAATCTCTGTAAGAATGCTGGCAAGATTTATCGTGTGTGTCCTTAATTGAGAATACTGTCTTTTTTCACAAAGTCGCAAATGCTAGAAAGAGAGGACCAGATTAAAGTTCTTGAGGAGGAAGGATTAGCAGTGGAAGAAGAAAAAGATAAAAGGGAGTTGGGTTATAATTTTTACAGAAATATAATATCCGTCAGCTTATTAGCCTAAAGTTATTTAGTTTAACAGAATAAGTACCCTAAACAAATTTTCTGGGATAAATGGATCTCCCCCAGCAAGCAGCCTCGATCCTCCTGTTTTCACATCTAGTGTTCGAATGGAACTACTTTCACTATCAGCAACATACAACTCGCTAAAATCTACATCAAGTGGACAACTTGTCACAATATGCGGTTTAGTATCTGCAGTTAATAAATGGACTTGATAAGATAGCATATGTTACCAGAAGATAATGATATCCCTGAGGGCTGTGCAAATGATGTGTTTGTTGAACTGTGGAAACCGATGAATATGTTACATCAAAAATAATCATCATGTACAGAAAATTACTGTTGAAATAAGAAGTAAATTAACATAAGAAGCCACTTCAACTGCCATTACATATCCAAGACATATGTTCAGGTTCAACATGTGCAGAGAAAATTCAATATTCTTTAATCACTTCATAATTTAACAACCACTCAGGCTGTCAATTTGTGCCAACCCACGACAAAACAATGGTGTGCAGTTGAGTGTAACTTTTATTTAAGAAAATATGGAAAATTTAAATATTGTGTGCGCGCGCGGGCGTGCTAAAATTATTGCAACACAGAGAAAAATCATTTATTCTTATAACTGGTGGGCTGGCATTATGGCAACATCAAAATACAACTGTACTGCACCAAAAATACCCTCCAGCCAGTATACTGTCTATTATACATATTTTAATACTATTACAGTGATGAACCATAGAGAAACCACTGATTTAGTGTTCTGTCAAAGCATTATGTAAGGCAATTGAAGTACAGAAATTGGTATAAGAAGAAACTGTCATTAAACAAAAAAATCCTAGACATCTGTCATGACATAAGTTGAATACCTTGAACCATTAAGATTTCTTTCATAACCATCACCGCTAAAAGCTCTGGTAACTCCATCTACTGTATTGTGCTCCCATATTTGATGCTGTCCGGCCATTGCGATGTAAACAACCTCATTGCTGGGATCGTAGCAAACATCCCATGGAGAATTTAAGACCTATATAGTCACCACTATGTCAAGCTGAGCGAGCATAATAAAAGATTATACTTCTATGCAATCCTTTTTAAATGAAAAATAAGCTTTATTACCAAGAATTATCAATGAAACAGTAAGGTTAGGGTTTGACTAGAGTTGGTAGGACATGAAAATTGTGGCAAGGAGGTCACATTTTCAAGACATGCAAACACATGCAGAGGAGATCAACTGTATTTCTTTAGAGGGTTACACCTTATCCACTTTAAGATTAAAAAAACTCAATGAACAATAGGATTATGTACACAGTTAATTGAACTTACTTGTGATACAAAGAATAAGACAATTTACTAATCATGGAACTTATGAGGAAATGTTAGAAATGATTTTCTTGGCATCTTGCCTGAGCAGTCCCTTTTGCTCCTCCTTTATAGTCAGAACCTTTGGTTCCGTTTCCAGCCAGTGTTCTAACCGTCTCTTGGACAAAATCTATTTCCCTGCAGTTTTTGAAGTAGCTTACTCTGAGAGGATATCGATTGTTAGCTCTATGAAACATATTATATTTTCAGAAGGTGTATAAAAAACTATTCATCATTATGACCAGAAGTATGCCGAGGGAAATGAGATCTATTCCCCTCTTGGCTCCATTTGTGTCGTGGAGTTGACCATAATGATGGTCAAAACCATCAGAAATATAACATACCTCAAAGCATGATTTTCCGTATCTGCAACATACAATAGGTTTTTCTTCGGGTTGTATGCAAGACCCTGGAAGGGGAGAAGAATAGAAAAATAGTTATAACAAAATAGAAGGAACAAAATTTGTATATACGAAGTACGCTCGAAATGGATGAAACTCGTTTCCAGGACAATATCTTTACAAGAAGAACTGAAAAGCATAGAAAACGTACAATGAAGGGGTCTTAAATGGGACGTCGGATACTATTTTGGTAAGATAAAAATCTATAGCTTGCTAAAACCTACATAAGTATGATATGAATGACTCACTTATTTCTCAAAATGTACATTATTACTAGTAATATCAACAAACTTAAATTCATGACACGAAAATAATGCATGAAAACAATTAATCAATCCTCATTACCCATAGTTGGGGCAAATGTGTGAACTTAAAGTTAAAGACATTTGGCTCCTTTTCTACATGCCTGTCAACTAATGTATACCAGGTCACTACCGTGGGTCCAAGACATGATATAACTAACTTCTGATAGCATAACACAACAAGAAACATATCCCTCAAATTAACAGAGAAAGATATATTTGCCAATGTTCCTTACTTGCGGGCGATTAAAAGACGCATCACTGAAGGTACCATCAGCTAAACCCTCTTCTCCGGTACTTCCAACTTGAACAATAAAGTTCCCTTCCAGGTCTGTGACCACCTAGCTTCAAAAAGGGGAAGGTTAACAAGATATAAGTGAAACAAAGCTTAGAGGAATAGAGGATCTAAAGCAGAATATTTTACATTACTTAATGTTCTTCACATATTGAAATTTTATGTGGATGAATGCAAATGTGGCTTATTTTAGGTGAACACGAGATATTAAAATATACTAATAAGAAAACCCACAATACGATTGTGATTGCTATCCGAAATGAAAAGTCTGTTGTTCAGCACATCAATTGCGAGCTTCCCTGGGAATTTTAATGGAGATGACAGCAAGCGGGGATCATTATCCTTTTCTAGAGCCAAAGGAAGTCTTGTATTTATTAATAGTTTCCTCTCCCCGTAATACAGAATAGCTGCATCTATTAAATCATCAAGATCCTGAAAAAGAAAGCTAGATATGTTAATGCTTATCCATATACAAGCAATTTTTGACATAGCGGTATTGTTGAACAAGTCCCAATGAAAACAAAGTGACATAAGACAGACTATGGTGCATTAGAGTGTCCGTGAAGGATGAAGGATATATAACGAGTAGGAATCCATGATGAGAACAAGCCTCGGCTAGACATTAAGAATGCCCCACCGTGTTCTAGAACTAAAGAGATGGAATCGCCCTTTCGGTAACACGGAGGTGTAGGGTGTTTTTCGTCACCCTATTGAGATGGGAATACGCGTCGCTTGTCAGGCGCATTACAGATTCCCCTTGCCTAGGATAGGCTGGGGTTTATTGATTGTGGGGATCCGAATCTCCGGCAGCCGCGGACTAAGTTGTTGTTAATTACCCCTCGTCTTTGGAGCGAAATAACCTCCGATTGACGAGTCAAACTGGTCATACGAACTAAATGTGCAGTGTGCGTGTGTTGTGTTTTGAGGGGGTCTTGGGTATATCGGGGGCCTCGCAGAGTTTACGGGGGTCCCGCTATCCGGATAGCAAGCTGGGGGTCACGGGGGCAAGCAGCCCCCTTGCGGGGTGCTGGACAGTGCCCCGCTGGAAATTTTTTTTAACGGAGGAAAGTGTTGTGGCGTGTGTATATATATATATATAAAGAAGGGAAAATAGCGTCCAAAGGACGCGTGGACGCCAGCGCCTCACGTGTCCAGCACGCGAGCGCTGGACGCCTCACGTGGTTGGCACGTAGGGCACTAAGCGCCAACGCCTCACGTGCTTGGCACGCAGGCGCTGGACGCTTAGCGCCAGCGGGAAAAAGGGGCTTAGCCCGTATACTGGGAGTTGTACTCCCAATTGACTTTTGGAGTTAAACTCCTAAAAAGGACAAAAGGGCTTAGCCCCTGCACTGGAAGTTGTACTCCCGATTGATTTTTGGAGTTGAACTCCTAAAAAAAAGATTTATTATTTTATATATATATTTATTTATTTTTTTTGTAGAGTTAAACTCCCAAGAGATTTTCGGAGATGATGAATGGGGGCCCCTTTCTTCTCTCTTGAGCCCTAGATCTTCTCTTGAGCCTTGGATCTTCTCAAAATAGGGTATTTGGAGATGGATCTGCTTCTTCCTCCTCTCTGTTAGCTGGATCTTGGAGAAAAAATGGGATGAAACTTAAAAATCACCCTTTTGGGGAATTTGATGGAAGATCCGAGCTCCCCTTCAAGGGTTTTACGGTAAAAAACTTTTTTTTTTTGAAAAAGAAGAGTTAAACTCTTGATTTAATTCAAAAAAATGAAGGTTTAGAACCTTGAGGAAGGAGGAGGCACAGAAACCCTAGCTTTTGAGAGGAATGAATTATTCTTTTTGTCATTTCATCATGTTGCCTTATATAGGCTTATAAATTTACATATAGCCCCTTGGGCTTTACAAAATGGCATTTTGCTCATCCTATGTCTCATGTGCTTATTTCTTTTTGCACATGAGCCATGGGCTTTACAAAAATTTGGCTTTTTGCCTATTTATTTTACATTCATGCATGAAAATTACATCAAACTTATTTATTACATAATTTTCTTCTTGGCATGGGGTGTAAGTCGATGTAGTACACCCCAGTACTTATGGGGAGGCGGAAATTACAAAAACTTATCAAGTTTAAACAACGAACATCGACTAACCGCTTGAATCGAAGCTAAACCCTAAAAAAACCGTATTCTATGAGTTTCATTACATAAGTGATTAGGGATTATACCTAATGAACCGGTCCTTCTTCTTTATGTCCTCCTTGGTTCTCCTCGGCCTTCTCTAGGTAGTAGACGATCCACCCGAGAGCGAAACTCCAAGCTAAACCTCTAACTTGAGGTAACTAATCAACTTTGATTGCTAATCAAAGATGAGAGGATGATATAGAGTGAGGGTTATGGATTGTTTAGTCTAACTAAACCTTTGATCTCAACACATGAGGATTAAGGTTAGTATCTTGAAGATGAGAGCTTGAGGAGAGAGAATGTGTGATATGATAATGAGAGAAGAGAGAGAGTGTATCATAATATTATGAAGCATTCTTATTTTCATAAAATCAATAAAGGAAATGAATAAGCATGCTTCACAAAATATCTTGTGATGATTCATTAACATGAGTCATTAAGCAATAAATGTGCATTAATGAAGTGAATGAATCACCACTATGACTCACTCTCTTTCCAAAACAAACCTCCTTAGTCACATCTTCTAGAAGCTTCTCGAGTAATTACGAGAACGCCCCTCCGATCCGTAAAAATACGGAAAAACTTTAGACTGTAAAAATCCAATAACCGGATACCAGTAACTGGCTTAAACCAAAGCCGACTGGTAAAATCTGTCCGAAAGTCGTACGCGCGTAAACGCACGTATGCGTCCGAACCCTTTGTCGCAAAACCATGCAACCTCTATATCGTTTCGCCTGGAGTAGGAAACTCTCTGTGTGGGACTCTAGAGACTCGACTACTACGCTGGCAGTGGGTTTAACCACAGACCGCAAGCGGCACTAGCTGTACGTAACGGTCCCCAGGTAGTTGTCGATAAGAAGGCCGATGAGTAAACCCATCCGAACTCCTACTGAGTCTGATGTGACAATCTCCATACAGTCCGGTCCGTTCGTCCATGACTATCGCATATCGGGCCTAGGGGGGCGGCAAGCGTCAGTCCCCTAATAGCGGTATAAGTCGTGTCGGAGTGAAGCCCATTACACCCTGAGAAACTGCTGGAACCTACCAGCAAATCTCGCTTGCCCTGGCCAGGGACTTTGCGTAATGGCTCTCTGACACAGCACGATATCTACTCCCAATACCGGGAGGGACGAATCCTGTCTAACCGCCACTGCCTCCAAGTGCTCGGGACTGCACCCAACTGCTACCTGTTTGCACGACTCCTTTGAGCCGTGGTAGGGTAGCAATCTAAGAACAGTGGGACACACTCGAGGCGAAGTAGCAGTGTCAAGTCTGCGGACTACGCTGTACTCATGTCACCTGGGAACTGTTCACTGACGACTGGTATCAAACCAACCAACAGTTCCCTGTGAGTCATGTCCGGTGTACCCGTAACCTAACGAGCACCTGTATACTATCTCCAGTACGACGTACTGATGGCTGTGGGACAGACCATCTCCCCAACTGGGATGAGAAGCGTACACACTAGTCTACTCCGGAGTATCGATGCTCTGTCTCGATAATCCAACGACCAGGGACCTGAATAAGGATGTGCTTGTAGACTACCCAGCCCCCACTAGTGTGACTGCCATCACAACGCTGGTAGACAAGCAAGATCCTAAGAGCTCTATCAATACGTATACTCACATATTAAGATAGAAAAACCAAGTAGCATACTACCATGTTTAGCAAGACTGTTATATACATGTGAATATCCCAAGCTTCCATTAAGTAATATACAAGCTAGTATGATACAGTAATGGCCTTCTAGGGCATAAACACTAACAATCTCCCACTTGCACTAGGGCCATGTACTGGCATATCGCAGACCAATGATCTCGAGCAGCCTCTCGAACTGAATCTGAGGAAGGGCCTTCGTGAATGGATCAGCAATGTTCTCTTCTGAAGCAACTCTCCGAACCTCGATCTCCTGACGATCAATGATCTCCCTGATCAGGTGATACCGCCTCAAGATGTGTCTGGACTTCTGATGGGACCTTGGTTCCTTCGCTAAAGCTATAGCTCCGTTGTTGTCGCAATACAGAGGTATTGGATCAACTATGGTAGGAACCACCTGAAGTTCTGTTAGGAACTTCTTCATCCAGACTGCTTCTTTTGCGGCATCGCAAGCAGCTATATACTCCGCTTCCATCGTCGAGTCAGCAACGGTGTCCTGCTTGGAGCTCTTCCAGCACACCGCCCCTCCATTGAGGGTAAAGACATAACCCGACATGGACTTGGAATCGTCCTTATCACTCTGGAAGCCGGAATCAGCAAAGGCCTCCAACCTGAGGTCTTTTCCGCCGTAAACCAAGAACATCTCCTTAGTCCTCCTCAGGTACTTGAGAATGTTCTTTACTGCTATCCAGTGCTTCTCCCCTGGGTCTGACTGATACCGGCTTACCACGCTTAGTGCGTAAGCTACATCTGGTCTGGTACACAACATCGCATACATTATAGAGCCTACCGCAGAAGCGTAGGGTATAATAGACATGCGTTCCCTTTCCAAATCAGTCTTGGGAGACATCTCTTTGGAGAGGGTGATTCCGTGACAAGCCGGTAGATTACCGCGCTTTGAATCTTCCATACTGAATCTTTTCAGTACAGTGTCGATATACCTGGACTGCGAAAGTCCCAACATCCTCTTGGATCTATCACGATAGATCCGGATCCCCAGAATGTAAGAGGCATCACCCAGGTCTTTCATGAAGAACCTGTGTGACAAGAATCCTTTGACAGATTGTAGCATAGGAATGTCATTTCCTATCAATAGAATGTCATCCACGTACAAGACGAGGAATACGACACTTCTGGCCACAACTTTACTATATATGCACGGTTCATCTGGATTTTTGATAAAGTCATATTCTTTGACTGTCTCATCAAAACAGATGTTCCAACTCCGCGATGCCTGCTTTAGTCCATAAATGGACTTAAGCAGCTTGCATACTTTCCCGCTGCTCCCACTCTGATTGAAACCCTCTGGCTGATCCATATAGACGCTCTCTTCTAAATTTCCATTCAGAAAAGCCGTCTTTACGTCCATCTGCCAGATTTCATAATCATGGAAGGCAGCAATTGCAAGAAGGACCCGAATGGATTTGAGCATAGCCACTGGAGAAAAAGTTTCGTCATAGTCCAAACCAGGTCTTTGACGAAAACCCTTTGCAACAAGTCTAGCCTTATAGGTTTCCACCTGTCCATCTACACCAATCTTTTTCTTGAAGATCCATTTGCATCCTATGGGTTTTACCCCATCTGGAGCAAAGTCCAAAGTCCATACTTTGTTGGTGTACATGGACTCCATTTCGGTCCGCATTGCATCTAGCCATCGTACCGAGTCGCCGCTCTGGATGGCCTGCTGGAAGTCAGTAGGTTCATCATCATCTATGATGCAATCCTCTCTATCCCCGTCTATGAGAAAACCGTAGTATCTCTCAGGCGGACGAGACGGCCTACTACTCCTGCGGAGGGGTGCGGGAATGTTCTGTTCTTCTTGAACCTCTGGTTCTACCAAACTTTCAGTAGCAGTTTGTGGTTCTGGAATTTCTTCCAGTTCTATTTCGCTCCCACTTATTTCCTTTTCTAAAAACTGATTTTCCAGAAAATGGGCATTACGAGAAACAAAAACCTTTTGTTCCTCTGCGTAATAGAAATAATATCCCTTGGAGTTCTTTGGATATCCCACAAACATACATTTTACTGATCGTGCCTCGAGCTTGTCCACATGCTGCTTTTTAACAAAAGCTGGACATCCCCAAATCTTCATATGCTGAAGATGGGGTTTCTTCCCAGTCCACATCTGATATGGAGTGGTAGGCACAGTCTTGGTAGGAGCTCTGTTCAGAAGATATGCCGCTGATTCAAGCGCATAACCCCAGAAAGATCGCGGTAACTCAGTATTACTCATCATGGATCGTACCATATCCAATAGGGTTCGATTCCGTCTCTCCGATACACCGTTATGCTGTGGAGTGTATGGAGGAGTAAGCTGAGAGAGAATTCCTATCTCTTTTAGGTAACCTAGGAACTCGGCACTCAAGTATTCTCCACCTCGATCAGATCTAAGTGTTTTTATACTTTTGCCGGTTTGGTTTTCTACTTCATTCTTATACTCTTGGAATTTCTCAAAAGCCTCGGATTTATGTTTCATCAGATAAATGAATCCGTATCTTGAGTAATCATCCGTGAAAGTAATGAAATAGGAAAAACCACCTCTCGCATGTGTAGACATTGGACCGCATACATCACTGTGTATGAGTCCTAAGAGCTCGCTCGCTCTTACTCCTTGTCCAGTGAATGGAGTCTTTGTCATCTTTCCTTTGAGACAAGATTGACAAGTGTCATAAGTTTGATATTCGAACGTGTCCAAATATCCTTCTCTATGCAACTTAGTCAACCTTCTCTCATTGATGTGACCCAGTCTACAATGCCATAAGAAAGCTTTATTTAAATCTGGAGACTTTCTTTTTAGTGTGTTCTGGACATTGAAAATTTGGAGTTGGTTTAACACATATATGCCGTTATTTAGAGTACCGGACCCAATCAAACCATGATTAAGGTGGATGTTGACAACATCTCTTACAAACGTGAAATCATAACCTTTATTTGATAACAAGGAAACTGATATGATATTACACGTTAAGCTGGGTACAAAATAACAGTTATGTAAAACCAAAATGTGTCCACTCGTCAATCCTAGGTGATAATCCCCGACGGACGCAGCTCCCACGCTAGCTCCGTTAGCAACCCTGAGGATCATATCACCTTCCTTCAGCACTCTACGGTTTCTCAGTGCCTGCAATGAATTGCAAATATGAGATCCTGACCCGGTATCCAATACCCAGGAAGTAGAGTTGATCGACAGACAATTCTCAATTACAAACACACCTGAAGTCGAAGCCACAGCTTGCTTCGGTTCCTGGTTCTTGGCGTTCCACGCCTTGCAATCCTTCTTCCAGTGCCCTTTCCTGTGACAATGGAAGCACTCATCCAGGCCAACTACCGGTGCTGTAAACTTTTTCTTTCCCTTCTTTCCCACCTTACTAACACCTCCTCTAGGTCTGGGTGCGGCCTTCTTCTTCCTTCCTTTGGCCCTAGCCTTGGACCCGGAAGAAGATGAACCGCCAACAAACATAGCGGGTGTTTCCCTTGCCTTCTGCAAGGTGCCCTCTGCACTCCTTAACATGTTCAGGAGTTCCGCAAGTTCAACTTCTTTTCCTTGAAGATTGAAGTTGAGGATAAACTGGGCGTAGGTGGGAGGAAGGGACTGGAGAACAAGGTCTGTATAGAGCTCATTATCCAAAGTCGTCCCAAGGTCCGCGAGCTCTTCAATATAGCCGATCATCTGTAGGACATGTTCACCTACAGATGACCCGACAGCCAACCTCGCTCGAAACAGTTTCTTAGAGGTCTCGTATCTTGCTATACGAGATTGCTCTCCATAAAGTTCCTTTGTATGGAGAAATATGCCATCTAGGGACATATCCTCGTGCCTCCTCTGATGTTCATTGTTCATCGAGGCAAGCACGATGCACTTGGCTCTCGCGCAATCTAAATCCCAGGTTTTACGGATTTCCTTATCCGCATTGCTGGATTTGGGACCAAGGACAGCAGGTGCTGTAGCGGTGAGGACGTACCCCAGTTTGTCATAGGTCAAAGCCATCTTGACATTCCGCAGCCAATCTTTATAGTTTGGCCCCGTCAGTATATTTTTCTCTAAAAGTAACTTAAGTCCAGTCATTTTCAGGGTCGCTGCAATTAGGAGAGAGAGAAGAAAACTCTTTAGCATGATGCTCTTGCAAGTTTAGAGTGGTTTTTAGTTTATCTAAACTGGATGGCTCCCACTGTTTCTCGAATCCTTCCTCAAACCATAAAAGAAGAATTAGCCAAGACTATTCTCACCGTACAATACTTGCTTAACCGTTCAGCCAGGCCGGTGTCGATACTTCGAGGGAGGTTTTCCAACGCTTTCGCGAAGTTCCTTAATTAAGTAACCTCTTTTCTCTGGGGGCGTAACCCCGCTGACACTTTTCTGGACACCTACTAGGTTTATAGCATTGATCGTTAAGTGACGAATATCCTGATAAGTATCAAGTACTCACAGTAGGATCGGGATCCAAATATCATCGTCTGATAATGTTGTAGGAATGCTACCAACATTCATCAAACTCAAAATGGTATGCATCTCTTTGCAAATTTCAGTTTCTTTAGAAATTCCCGATATAAGTTTTTGCCCCATGCTCTTATGACCTTGGCTTTGGTCAAAATGTCATAAGTCACATGTCAAGTTCTACCCGTCATTATCTTGTCAATTTGAACCCATCCGTATATACCCCTGACTTTGGTCAAATGATAATACGACTGTCCCAAACTAACTCATCTATCTTATGCAACAAATGAAAACCCAGTAGCTACCAAACACTATGCCTTGACTTTGGCCAAAAATGCATAGCTTGAATACTACTGAATACCCAAATGAAACGACGGAGGGCTACGACTGGTTTTGGCGAAACCGTGAACGTAGTGAACTTGATATAACCGAAGGAACCTGATAGCTTTTAAAAGGAGTGGTTAAATCTCCGCATTTAAAAATATCTGTTTTAAAATTAACCGAGTGGTTTCTTTTAAATTGTTCCAACGATTTAAACTTTGGTTTGTTTTACTTTGCATTATAGATAATGCGTCCCATCATTAACCTATCATTGCAGAAAACAACGAAAATATAACGTCCTCTTATGCCATCCGCATTCGCCACGGGGTCCCGTCATCACCCGTTAGGTTACTTAACTAACGACAGAGCGGGGGCTGGGCTAGCGCGGGTGTAAAACATAAGTGACATCTAAATAGCTATAATAAATATAGATATTTTACATTCGTCTGACGCAATGATATTCATTCCAGAACACAGATAAACAATATTGGATTTGCAAGCAATCTGTATTTCTTTTGAGCCTGCAAGAAAAGACAGATTACACAGTTGTGATGAATAGCCGTTTACCCCACCCTCGACCCCTACGGGTACGGCAAACTACCCACCCGGCAGTCTGTGTACCCCACCTTGGGTCAGTCCTAGGAGCAAAAACAGTAAAATGAAATAATACAACGGTGGCTACAACCGCAACCTGGAAGTGCCCCGCGAAAATAATATTACAACAAATTACATTTACAACAAATGAATAAATCAATAAACCATTGTTAACCCCGGCTATACACCACAACAGTCCAATACAGTTTATATGCACAAACAGATATAACCATTTCAGAAATGTGCAACCCCCTGCCAACCGACATACTAGCAGTTGGGGGAGGTTTACGAACACATCAAACAATCACAGATATAATCCAATACGCAAATACTGTATTTTTCGATCGAATAAACAACTTCAAAATTGCTCCAAAATCTGCTCTGTTAAACAGTAACCTGAGCAATAATTAAAAATTCCAGAAAACCCCAAATGTCACAGGGGACCCACCCAAAAAAATTGAGCCCATGACTCGGCAACTCGGCCGCGGAAGCGCGGCGGATCGGTGCGATCCGCCGCGCTTCCGCGGCGCTTTTGTCGAATCATTGGCTCGAATTTCTTGGGTGTTCTCCTGTAGTCATGTCAAGCTCTCTGAACACACCAGAAAAATTTTAGGACTTCATTTTCACTTCGACAGAAACTTAACAGAACTAGGGTTTTCCGGGTTCGTTTTTTCGTTCGAAATTCGTACAAATTTGCGATTAAGTTATTTAGTGTTTAGCGAGGCTCTGATACCACTGTAAGTCGATGTAGTACACCCCAGTACTTATGGGGAGGCGGAAATTACAAAAACTTATCAAGTTTAAACAACGAACATCGACTAACCGCTTGAATCGAAGCTAAACCCTAAAAAAACCGTATTCTATGAGTTTCATTACATAAGTGATTAGGGATTATACCTAATGAACCGGTCCTTCTTCTTTATGTCCTCCTTGGTTCTCCTCGGCCTTCTCTAGGTAGTAGACGATCCACCCGAGAGCGAAACTCCAAGCTAAACCTCTAACTTGAGGTAACTAATCAACTTTGATTGCTAATCAAAGATGAGAGGATGATATAGAGTGAGGGTTATGGATTGTTTAGTCTAACTAAACCTTTGATCTCAACACATGAGGATTAAGGTTAGTATCTTGAAGATGAGAGCTTGAGGAGAGAGAATGTGTGATATGATAATGAGAGAAGAGAGAGAGTGTATCATAATATTATGAAGCATTCTTATTTTCATAAAATCAATAAAGGAAATGAATAAGCATGCTTCACAAAATATCTTGTGATGATTCATTAACATGAGTCATTAAACAATAAATGTGCATTAATGAAGTGAATGAATCACCACTATGACTCACTCTCTTTCCAAAACAAACCTCCTTAGTCACATCTTCTAGAAGCTTCTCGAGTAATTACGAGAACGCCCCTCCGATCCGTAAAAATACGGAAAAACTTTAGACTGTAAAAATCCAATAACCGGATACCAGTAACTGGCTTAAACCAAAGCCGACTGGTAAAATCTGTCCGAAAGTCGTACGCGCGTAAACGCACGTATGCGTCCGAACCCTTTGTCGCAAAACCATGCAACCTCTATATCGTTTCGCCTGGAGTAGGAAACTCTCTGTGTGGGACTCTAGAGACTCGACTACTACGCTGGCAGTGGGTTTAACCACAGACCGCAAGCGGCACTAGCTGTACGTAACGGTCCCCAGGTAGTTGTCGATAAGAAGGCCGATGAGTAAACCCATCCGAACTCCTACTGAGTCTGATGTGACAATCTCCATACAGTCCGGTCCGTTCGTCCATGACTATCGCATATCGGGCCTAGGGGGGCGGCAAGCGTCAGTCCCCTAATAGCGGTATAAGTCGTGTCGGAGTGAAGCCCATTACACCCTGAGAAACTGCTGGAACCTACCAGCAAATCTCGCTTGCCCTGGCCAGGGACTTTGCGTAATGGCTCTCTGACACAGCACGATATCTACTCCCAATACCGGGAGGGACGAATCCTGTCTAACCGCCACTGCCTCCAAGTGCTCGGGACTGCACCCAACTGCTACCTGTTTGCACGACTCCTTTGAGCCGTGGTAGGGTAGCAATCTAAGAACAGTGGGACACACTCGAGGCGAAGTAGCAGTGTCAAGTCTGCGGACTACGCTGTACTCATGTCACCTGGGAACTGTTCACTGACGACTGGTATCAAACCAACCAACAGTTCCCTGTGAGTCCTGTCCGGTGTACCCGTAACCTAACGAGCACCTGTATACTATCTCCAGTACGACGTACTGATGGCTGTGGGACAGACCATCTCCCCAACTGGGATGAGAAGCGTACACACTAGTCTACTCCGGAGTATCGATGCTCTGTCTCGATAATCCAACGACCAGGGACCTGAATAAGGATGTGCTTGTAGACTACCCAGCCCCCACTAGTGTGACTGCCATCACAACGCTGGTAGACAAGCAAGATCCTAAGAGCTCTATCAATACGTATACTCACATATTAAGATAGAAAAACCAAGTAGCATACTACCATGTTTAGCAAGACTGTTATATACATGTGAATATCCCAAGCTTCCATTAAGTAATATACAAGCTAGTATGATACAGTAATGGCCTTCTAGGGCATAAACACTAACATGGGGGAGGCCAACCGCTTCATGCTCGGGCTTGACTTGGGGATGGGCCCACTTAGCCTGGGCTTGGGCCCGTTTGGCTTGAGGTTGACTTTGATTTTGACTTGGTCAACCAGGTTGTAAATTTTGGCCCCAACAGGAGGTAAGGCTAAGCTTCATGGAGTGGTACACCCCTTTTCTTATCAAAACAGAACATGATATGGAAATCGAGATATACTTGTGAGCAGTGTTATGGAATGTGATATGCGATTTCATGTGCTTGAGGACCGCATAAAGCAAAAGCGAATTATGCGTTCGTATATACGATTTGCATTATTTAAATTAATAAAATCCATATAGAGAGAGAGAATAATGGAGGAAATGTGCCATAGGAAGGAATTTCCTTTTATGGCGTCAAAAAAATACACCCTCCACGATTTTTTTCCGGCAATCGGCATCCATCTTTATCATCTAAGATGTGGATACACAAAATTTCATTTGATTCTATCACTTTTTCACCATTGATTTAGTGGGTACAAAATTAACGGTTTACTGATAATAGAACTTTTTACATTGCTAATTCGACGGTGAAAAAATAGTAGAATCAAATGAAATTTGGTGTATCCACATCTTAGATGATAAAGATGATGACCACATCTTAGATGATAAAGATGATGATGATGGATGTCGATCGTTGAATAAAATGTTGGAAGGTGTATTTTTTCGACGCCACCTGACAAAATTCCCTCTTATGGCATCTTTCCTTCATTATTCTCATATATATATAGGAAAGAGGCCATAGGAAGGAATTTCCTCCTATGGTGTTGAAAAAATACACTTCCCGGCTTTTTTTAAACAATCTGCACCCATCATCTTCATCTTTATCGTCTAAGATGAAGATACACCAAATTTCATATGATTCTACCGCTTTTTCACCGTTGAATTAGCAATGTAAAAAGTTCGATTGTCAGTAAACCGTTGATTTTGCACCCACTAAATCAACGGCGAAAAAATGTTAGAATCTTATGAAATTTGGTGTATCCATATCTTAGACGATAAAGATGGAGATGATGGGTGCCGATTGTCGAAAAAAGTCGTGGAGTGTGTATTTTTGCAACGCCATAGGAGGAAATCCCCTCATATGACACCTTTCATCCATTGTTCTCTCTCTCTCTCTAAAAAATATGAGAAAAGGATTAAAAAATACTAAATATGTGTACAAAATATTTAGCATCCATAATTTTAATGTTATAAATATTGATGAACTATCGGTCATCAGCTTATTCCAAATATGCAAAAAGACAATGATATCATGATAATAATGCAATGCTAAGAAAAAAAGGCATCTCAACCATGCGTAAATCCATGCAACTTCATCATAGATTCATAGCAATACACTAAATTGATTTCTAAAATTAAAAAATCAAAATGAGAATAATTTCAAGATCATAAGTTCATCAATCATTACAAGTAGTAAACTGTTCAAGAGGCACAAATCTTTGACGAACAAAAGAAAAATCTTATAATCACAAACTAACAAAATAGATATTTAATTAAAGTAAATAACGTCCAACGATTCAATAAATCACTCATCGGTGTCGTCAAATGTTCAAGAGGAAGTTCTTCGTGTTCATTCTCCGAGTCCACTTCCCCGTCACCTTGATCCTCCACTTCATCACCGTCTTCAACCTCATTATAATGTCTCTAAAGGTTTTATAATTTTCCTAAGTCATTGGGTTTGGATACAGGTATAATAAAAATATAAAGCCCGCTCCATAACCCAACTCAATCCTTAAGTTGATATGTGTTTTATGCAACCACATAATGCAATATGCACGATAAAAAAATTGTATGCTCCAAAGCATACTTTTTTACCACATATATCAAAAAATACGCCCGTTTTCGTGCTTTAAGTTGCCGCATATGCATATACGGCCGCATAGAACACATTTTATAACATTGCTTGTGAGATTGTAAAGCAATTTAGGATTTCACGAGCCAAGCCGAAAGCGAGTTGCAAAATGCTTTTCTATATGTGTAAGTACAATGATATATTATCAAATCCAAGGAAATAAATTTAAGGAGAAAAATTCATACCTTGCGGTGACCTTCACCTGCTACTTGAGCTATGAGCTTTCCATTAGGCCCAACAACAACAAATGTAGGCCAAGAATTCACTCCTAGTTCTCGCCATAAATACATATCACCATCATTAACAACCTAGGATAGTATCCAAATGTGAAGACGCTAAGCATTGTAAAATATAAATTATTCACATAAAATAAGAAATAAACATGTTGGTAGTGACAAAATATAAAAGCAAGACAAATAATTAGAACATTGTTTCAAATAGCTGGAAGGAATATTACTGGTAGAACTATCTGCAATCACTTCTTTAAGCTATAAAATGGAACTTAAATATGTCAAAGATGATATATCAAAGTTACTTAACTTTTTTGTTGTTGCTAGGTTAGTCAGAGATTAAAGAATGGTTTCAATACAAGGTATCAATAACATGACATGAGAATGTGCTTGCCTTAAGTGTTGCTTCATTCCAACTATACACAAAAACCATCTGCTAAGATGCTTCTTATCTTTACAACTCTTGCGGTCTTGCCTGAAACCAGACTGCTCAAGTTGGTATTAGTGTGGTCCTCATTAAAACTTCGAGTCTTTATTTTCCTCAAATTCCAGTCAAAGAAGATTTATCTGTATCATTTGGATCTTCATTTTCCTCAACTCTTGCCTGAAGTTTGATATTACAGTATTTTGGCTTTATGTTTATAGAAGCCTCGCTGCACTTGTTCGACTCAATCGATTATTTTTCTTTCTGCAGTCACAAAGGTTTGCGCTGATAACTCTTAATAGGTTACTGGAAGTAAACACTAGCAATTTCATGGATTAACTACTTTACAATCTTCAAGCTTTCCATCTCTTTGATCTAGTATCCTTCTTACTGAAAGCGAGTTTTATTGACACACTGCACTTGAATAACTATGTAACGGATGCAATATACAACATGCCTAATGCATTGTAGCTTACAATTAAGGGCTGGCTTTAAATTATTCAACAATTCCACAAACATGTATAAAATTATATAAGAAGATTCATTGGGATTTACTCTACAATCTACTAAGTACATCTTACAACCTTACTGCCACGGGTTTTGCTTTTGAGGTGGTTCACCCAACAATTTACAATTCTCCGCCAACTCCACTTACATTATCAAACTGGTGTAATTTATGGTGGGGATGGCACTATAAATTACATGGCTAACAACTTCCCCACCATAATTTACAATATCCCTTAAAGACTATAGATTACAATATCCCTTGAAGACTTACTGGATGTGTGATATTGTAGCGCAATACAGCATTGCGAATGGCTTCAAGGTCTTTCTCATTGTCAAATTTTGCTGAATGTACTCCAATAACTGTGAACTGCACAAACCCAAACTGTACAGGTTAATTGAAAACTAAATACATCTTAAAGGGATTTGCAGAGATAAACTATATTAGGCAAATAGCAAACTAATGCCAGTGATAGGATAACATCTATTCAGTGTTTTTGCTTGAAGCTGTTGAACCAAAAGAAATTCTAGTAAAGCATACTATAAAGACAAGGGGTTTAGCTATGCAATTCCAAATGTGCCAAAAGATATCTAGATTTTCTGCTGCTACTGAGATGGTCATCAAATTTTACTATTAGATAACAAAAGATTCTAATCTGAATTAATACCGGCCAACAAATCCAAACACAAAATACAGAAGAGAAAGCTTCGGTAGCACAAACCACTATAGCAAGACAATACACTTTCAAGAAGGAATGATAAGAAAGTTTCTTAAACAGAATGTGGGGAATTCACCGGCTTATCAGCATATTTCTTTTCAAGGAACTCCAGGTCTGGCAACACATGCATACAATTTATACAGCAATATGTCCAAAAATCTAGCAACACCACCTTCCCTTTCAAATCCTGCAGCATAACAAAAGTGTAGTAATAAGGTCGCAAGCTGCTTCATTTATACATTGTTTGGTCAGGGTCTAGATTAGTTTCAAATAGAAGAATAATTACACTGGTGGTAGTAGTAGTAGTTAGTAGTAGTAGTAGTAGAAATAGTCACATAATCATTCTACCTCAAGTCTCTCTAAGCGGTTTCAACTAAAACATAGTAGAAGAGCTGCTGTTTAATGATGATGGTTGCAAGTTAAAACTACCTTGTGGAACTGAAGTGGAGCTGTGTTCAGCCAATCAAGCTTAGAAGGAAACTCAGGCACATCTGAAGCAGAACCCCTTAAAAAGGGCAATTGATTCATCGTGGTTAAGATGGCATATCCGAAAACCATGAAAGTATAGCTCTAAGTAAATTGACAAGTTTGAAGCACTATGCATGTACCTGTCCTCTAGATCAGATATATACTTCTTAAGTTGTTGTACTCTTGATGATCGAGATTCCCCTAGGAAAAGTTATGCAACAAAACCTTATATTGATATGGCCAGAATAAAATGACAATACAATAGTAACCAAGGCTGTGAGTAGCTTGCCCATGATTAATAAATTAGAAATTTTGCATGTGTGATGCACGTATATGAATAATAATTCTGGAAAAAGCAACTAAATATTGAAGTTCAATATATAAAAAAGAAGAGAAACACATTTAGATGATTGATAGAAAGCAATTAAAAAAGAGAGAGCAAATATCACTAAACAAAAAATAGTGTTTATGTGGTTATAGCTTATAAGAAGCTTAAATGTCCAAATGTATATTAATGTTCCTTGATTTCATACTGTAGTTTATTAAAATCTTGTATGGTTGTATCTCAAACCCTTGATCTTAGATGTAAAAATAATAATATAGAATGGAAAGAATTGCCTATTTTGCTCCATTTCATACCGACGTTTTCCTTTTTTTTGTGTGGTTATTTTAGCAATTTCTTTTTTCAAAATGTCATTTGGCAATCTATGCGATGATGTTAGCCGAATAAGATTTAAGGACCCAGAGAAAATAGTAGACATAAGGTGATTTCATCATATTGCTTATCGAAACCTTTCCTATAAAAAATGGGGCCATCTACATGATACTAAACTAAATATAAAGCCTATATGGATATAAATTGGCCAAATTCTGAGAACTGGATATCAAATTAACTGCAATCTTGTGAGATAGTGTCAGCCTCCAGGCTGCATAAGAGAGGGGCTAGCAGATTTATTAACAAAAATTGGGTCAAGATGTCGAGTAAGGAAAGCAATTCTGAAGTAGAGAGGGCTGCAGAGAAATATCAGATCAAATTCCTAACCCATTCTCAACCTGATGACAATTCTGAGTTGGTGCCAAGGCTAGGGTAAACTAAATGATCTAACAAGATACTAGATTCAAATCGCAAGTTTTTAATCGATGAGTACTAAACTTGAAAGAATATATAATCAATATGAAAGAAAAGTACCTTCATTTTGACCAAATTTTGGACTTATGCCCCCCGAAAACAGATTAAAGATCCCTTTCACAGATGTATACTGCATGGCCTGCAGAACCAAACAAGCTTCAGGTTTACACACACACACACACACACACATATATAGAGAGAGAGAGAATAATGGAGGATAGGAGCCATAGGAGGGAATTTCCTCCTATGGCGTCAAAAAAATAGACCCTCCATGATTTTTTTCCGACGATCGGCACACATCATCATCATCTTTATCATCTAAAATGTGGATCCACCAAATTTTATATGATTCTACCACTTTGTCACCGTTGATTTAGTGGGTGCAAGATTAACGGTTTACCGACAATAGAACCTTTTACATTGCAAATTCAACGGTGAAAAAGTGGTAAAATCATCTGAAATTTGGTGTATCCACATCTTTGATGATAAATATGGTGATGATGGATGCGGATTGTCGGAAAAAATCATGGAGGGTGTATTTCGACGCCATAGGAGGAAATTCCCTCTTATGGTGATAGAGAGAGTAAATGAAGGAAAGAGGCCGGAAAAGGAAATTTCCTCCTATGGCGTTGAAAAAATACACCCTCCGCTATTTTTTTCCGAAGATCGGCACCCATCATCTTCATCTTTATCATCTAAGATGTGGATACACCAAATTTCATGTAATTTTATCACTTTTTCACCGTTAAATTAGCAATGTAAAAAGTATATTGTCGGTAAACCGTTGATTTTGCACACACTAACTCAACGGTGAAAATGTGGTAGAATCGTATAAAATTTGGTGTATTCACATCTTAGGTGATAAAGATGAAGACGATGAATGCCGGTCGTCGAAAAAAATCGTGAAGGGTGTAATTTTTCGACGCCATAGGAGGAAATTCCAACCTATGGCGAGAAAAGGTGCCATAGGAGGAAATTTCCTCCTATAGCGTCGAAAAAATACACCCTCCATGATTTTTTTCAACGATCGGCACCCATCATCATCATCTTTATCATGTAAGATGTAGATACACCAAATTTCATATGATTCCATCACTTTTTCACCATTGATTTAGTGGGTGCATAATTAACGGTTTACCGACAATAGAACTTTTTACATTGCTAATTCAACGGTGAAAAAGTGGTGGAATCACATGAAATTTGGTGTATCCACATCTTACATGATAAAGATAATGATAACGGGTGCCGATAGTCGAAAAAAATCATGGAAGATGTAGATTTTTGACGCTACCTAACGAAAAAGCCTCCTAGGGCCTCTTTTCTTCATTACTCTCTCTCTCTCTCTCTCTCACACACACACACACACAAAATTGGTAAATAGTTACTCTAATTAAATTGATATGTACTGGTTTTATATTTATATGCATCTGTATATCTGTGGATGTATTCATATGTATGTAGTGACCTATGTCATGTACAAGATTCTACCGCAGACACTACAGACAATCGTATCCAGTATTTTAACCATGAAGAATTTGCAAAAGCTTGAGATTTAGTTGATGCGATTGTTGGTCAGTGTTTCCCACTCTTTTAACCCTTCTAATGCAAATATATTTTGTTCTTTCAGTAAAAAATAAAGCCCAGGAAACCAAAAACAATGCAACTTTTTTGTTGAAAATATGATTTCTATTATTGTCTTCATGCTTAAACATATGTTTATACCTTCCAATTTGTGATAGTGAAAAGAAGGCAAGAAACGGCGATTCCCAGGCTTCCATATCTTAAAATATCTCGTCGAGAACCCTGCAACCTGTCAATGATTTATCCTCTTTTATGCTACAGCATTAGTTGAACTTATCAAATATGCCCATATGTCAAGCACAAATAATAGTTAATAGGCAATAATACCCCAGAGTAAAAATTGAGTGGGGAGGAATTAATATTTTCAAAGGAAAAGGGTACTACAAAAAGGTGTGCATCTGTTATATATTGATAGATAAAAGTGGTGCCTAAATTTTTCTTGAACTTCAGGAGCTAAAGGTAGGACTGCAAAAAAATAGTGAAGTGACACAGGTTAAGTACAATTGATAAGCTATTGGAAAAGGTTAAATTTCATGGTTGTTATCTGCACCACCCTAAAGGAAAGTAATCTTATGGACCCCAGTAATAAGGCTTCAAGGAAGCATTCGTAAATGCTTGCGGCAATTAAAAGCACAGGCTTTAGCTTCTACTCACAATACACACCGTATGTTTTAATAAACTCCAATCATTAGCATTGTAATTTAATAAGCAGCATCCAAAGTAAACATTCTTTGACTGAATTCTTTGCACATGGATTTTCAAAGGTCGCTTCCCTCAGACAATTCTTCTGTGAAGGTCAATTATCACATATTGAGTACTAAGTTTAAGAAGCAATTTTGAATATGTGACAGTAAGTTTGCAACTTGAGCACTTTCTGTTTCTGTACAATAGAACTGAAAAGCAAGAAGAAAAGACTACACCTAGATATGGTTGGGGTAGAAAATGAAGGTAATGAGAAATATAAGAACCCAGAACTATATGTTCCATGGGTATTAAAAATAATCAGAAAAACAATCATAGAAATATGGTTTGTGTAAACATTAAAGAATTATACAAGGCTGTTTTATCATTGCTTCCAATCAATATAAGCATTGTCGTATTACTTAAAGCACTTGGCAATGACCCTATTCAGATAGGATCAATCTCCTATGGGCCGATCACATTGCTTTTTGTTCAAAATTATTATCTGAATATTGAGAAGTCCATATCATTGGCTGCTTCAAGAAATAACTAATTATGTGACTGGTTCAGCTTAAACAATGACAGATGATCCTACCTGCTTCATTACAAGGTTGAGTAAGTAATCTCACCGATTGTTGTCATTTGAGACAAGGAATTAGTAATTGTCAATTAGAAGGTATGTTTGAGATGGGTCCCGCATTCTCTAAATATAGAAAGTATTGAGCACATTTGTGTAAGTTCATCTTAACTGCGTTCGTATTCACAAGTCTATGAGTTGTAGTCAGAAGTCTATGATTTGGAAAGTAATTCGACAAATGTGAAACATTCAGGTTTTGGGAAAATGGTGCCAAAAGCTGTGTAGCTGTCAGAAAAACAGGGGATTAAAAAAATTTGGCAATGCAAATTATATTTAGTTTTTGAGAGACAATTTAGAAATTAGAAAACAACAATTGTTAAAATCCCTGCCACACATCAAAGCTCCAAAGTTATGGTGAGGGTTGAGTAATATATTTTTATGTTGCAACATGCTCCCAAAAGTTGAACACCCTTTTTGTAGGTAGAAACCTGAGCTTTGGCACAACAATATACCTTAACTTGATGCTTTTATGTTAAGATAGGTAAACAGAAGCAACATCAAAATAAAACAGATTGGCAATAATGAGAATTTGCAACTATTTTAGCAGGCTGTGGGCAATAAACAAGTTCAGCTATGCACTCTGTTTGTAGAACATGGATAATAATACTTGCAGGTTGAATAAAATCTTTGATAGTAGCCTGATAGAGCTGGGCTTACCCTCCAAGAATATTGACTTCCTCACGGGCAGACTTCACATCCTGGACACTCTCAGTTTTAACTTTTCCATTCAGCAAGTCTGAAGTATATTCCATAGAGTTGATATTCTGAAGATTTTGCAACTTCTCATCTGCAATAACCTCTTTATATTAGAGTTCAATGTAAAGTATGGAACATGAATTCTCATCCATTATCATCAAAATCATATGATCACTCAACAACTTCTTTATAGTCCAAAACATTCATAATACTGTAGCAGAATCAATTATTCTAAATTTAGGTGAGAGAACACTTCTAAGATCCCATTACAATTATTTGGACAATAATATTATTTTTAGGAGTATGAATCGACTGCAGTCACCCAACATGCTCTACATATACTGATGGATACAAAACACAATAAATAATTCCTGAACTACATACGAGAAGCGTTAGGGCTTCCACCATCAATAATGTCAGCAATTGAAACATCTCCAATATTCTTTCTGATGAATGAAGGGCCAGCAAGCTGCATTTTCTCTTCAGATAGTGTAGTGGTGACAGCAATACATCTGCACAATAGTAAAATATGACATATCAACAGTGTCTCCAATCATGTCTGTGAGGACGAAGACTAAACAAATAAACGTCAAAATTAAATATGGAGACATTGAAACTGTGACACGGATTTAAATTGGGGTTAATTGCATATAACAACCTTCATCTTTACACCCCAGCACTGTAACCCCTCAATTGCTTAATAGCAAGTTAGCAGCCGATGCCCCTGAAGTCATTCTTGATCATTTCTAGAATATTAAGTTTGGCATAATTCATGACTGCTGAGTAATTCAGGGGACAGATTTGATGGCAGGAAGAAGCTATACTTAGAGGGGTAACTCGACGAAAATTACGTTCTCTCCAATAATTAGAAACATCAGCTTGTTGAGCTGAAAGAATAACATGTTGACCAACTAAATAGGTAGTCTCATCTCAATGCAATTATAACATTATTGTCATTTCTTGAAATCTGGAATTGGGTTGGTCACTACAAGAAATCACCTTGTAAATAATTCTTGTACAAAATGATATGTATGAGAAATGAGAAACAACTCTCAATGAATTGAAAGAAAATAACTTTTTGTAATATGAAAAATGGCTATGGCATCCACTAGCCTTTTGGTCAGGCCGGTGGAAAAAGAATTGAGAACTTATTCAAAACCAACAACAGAAACAAAATACCTCATTCGTGCAGCTTTGGCAGCCTGAACTCCAGCAAGAGCATCTTCAATCACTAGACACTGAATAATTTTAAGGTTAGATATCATTAAGTTGATTGAGGTAAAGATTAATAGACTAGCTGTCGCTAAAGTAGCATGTTCTTATTATTGCATGCTAAAGGGGAAGAACATGCTTCCTGTTCCAATGTCAGGCATAATATATACCTCGCTAGGATCTATATTTAACTTCTTCGATGCAGCTAAGAAAATATCTGGAGCAGGTTTTAGGTTCTCAAAAGCATCCGCAGAAACAATAGCATCGAATCTGATATTTAAAACAGGTTGAAAAAAATTAATGAAATATAAGGATAATAGTAGTCAAAGTATTGAAATGTTTACATGTTGAAATAAATGAGTAACAGGAAAAGATATGGGAATGTTGTAATCAATAACTAATTTGGTGTACTTTTTCATTTCACACAGTTCATTTACATGCTAAATGACACTCACTCGCACCAGAAAAATATCGGATTACAATATAGTCAAAATTTGATGAAAATGCATCGCATGAAAAAAATGTGACCAAACCCTTCGTGTTCTCATGGGTAAACTGCAGTTGCAATCTAGTTCTCATGGGTAAACTCCAACTGAATTGCACTCACTTCAAAAAAGAAAAAGGCTTTATTCACCATAAGAAAAAAAAATCTAATTGAGCTGATCTCTGTTCAAGAGAGCCAATCGTTGGACCGATGGCTGTTATATACTAGGGAACTTGGGATCATATTCATGACAACTATCTATCCAAGTTATCAGTCATTATCACAATCAAGAGTAATGAAATTCCAAAAATGAACTAATAAAATGAACCTGAATCAGAAAATTGAGACTAGAAAGGCAAGAAGATGATCAAAGACGGGGTACTCTGAACTCTAATATATCGTTTCACTTTACTTTCCAAAACCCACTAGGGTGCCAGTGATTACAAACCCTTATAAGGATTTTCTTTGATTCTACAATCATCCTCAAAGAGAAGAAAACATTCTTTACCGAAACATGATTTTTGTGTCAAGGATCACACTTCCTTATTTTTTACATTTCTTTTTGGTACTTCAGATTCTCTTGATTGACTATCTCTAGAAAGTCATGGGTGTTAAATAGATATTTGGCTCTAGATTTTCTAGGAACTTGTACAAACCCACAAAACATAGTGGCATAGGCTAAGGTTGAAGTGAGAAAAATCTACACAGACGCTTGTATCTTGTGATTTTGATAGACCTTTGATAAATGTAAGACATCAGATAATACTGGACTATTAAATAGAGAGTAATATAAACATGGACAATACCAAGCATGCATTAAAGAGTACCATACAACATATGCTCCTGAACTAAACAATCAACAACAATATCTGTGCAGGTTTACATAGATATGGGCAACCCAGCAGCGGCCAAATTTGCATCAACTTTGATCCGGTCAGCACTAGATGCAACAGCCACCTTCAGCCCTCTATTCTTGCACTGATTTAAGAGCATGCACAACCTATTAATTCTCCCTTGCTACACATGGACACAATTTACAAAATAAAATAAACATTACCTGCATGATAAGCTCAAGTGCTCCAGGGAATCCAATCCCAGAGTTGGGTTTTGCATACTAAAACATCAAGAAACCGAACCCAGATTCACACCATGCAAAAGAACATAAAAGTTAGATGTAGCTGGTAGCTTTTTACCTTGTCGAGGTAAATCTCGAAAAATCTTTTCTTTGCCTTCTCTGGATCAAACCCTGTCACCCCCTTAACCGATGCCACCCCTCCTAAAAAATTTGCCTCTCCTGCTCCAATAAATTAGATGGAGTGCCCAACATCAGCGGCCAACAAAACCAATTCAGAGAACTTGCAACAACCAAAACATCAACAACAAAATTCCAGAATTAGTTACTCCTAGAAATTGCCCACTTCAATTTGTTCATAGCCATCCCCAAGATGAGTGCACGAAAACTTGCTTATGCTTCATTTGCAAATGAGGTTTCAGCAAACTTTGCTTTCGTGATGTTTGGAGGTCAAACCCCAAAATCTAAAACTGAGTATGTTTGAGAACCAAAATAAAGTTTCCAAACTAAGGTTTCTGAGCCTCTAACTTAGTGTAACCGGATGTAGGTTATGTCGTCAGATTGGATTTACCCAAAGAGCATAGGGAGAGAAAGAAGCTATCTTCTCCCAATAATGAAAATCACTATGATTCTTTCATAAAACCTAACAGCTTGAGTTTCTTTCAATTAAACTAGCTACTAACTAATTAAGAGCCAATAAGACATAGCACCCCACTAGTTCTCCTGATTCTAAGCATTTAACAAAGTTCCTTTCTATTTTTTAAGCGTAGTCAAGTCTAGAAAGACACCACAAAATTCAAACGCTTCACCTTTTATATTGTACAAGTGGTGATTACCGTCGGACTCCATATCCACGGTTTTAAGTTGTAATTAATACTTGTTTCATTATGTTCTTATTAATGAAGCTAGATGGAGATCCCACCATTTCTATTCAACCAAAAAAAACCGAAATGATTTTGTATGTATACAAACTCCAACTTCATTTTTTTTAGAAACAAGTAGCCAAACAAGGCCTTTCCAGCCTAAAACACTACAATTCTTTCGTCAACAATACAATTTAAATTTTTTCTAAGGCCTTGTTTGGGAATTGAGTCAAGTGTAGATAACCAGAGTTGCATAAAATTATCAAAATTTAATTCCAAAATCCTAACTATGCCATGTTTGGCTTTCGTTTTGGAGTTTAGAAAACTCCAGTTATCTAAACTCCAAACTTTGGGATAACCGGAGTCTACAAAACTTCCATCCAACCAAAAATTTCTTCCAACATTGTGAGAAAAACACCCATTTTTTGGAGTTAAGACAACCCCAAAGCCACCCATCAAAGTTAAGTTTCTTAAAATGAAGGAAGGGCCTAAGTTCAATAGTCTTATTGCACAACTAAACCTACTTGAAATACAAGTTAAAGATAGGAAGTACACTTGGTCCAGTCATAGCCTCCAAGCTAAACTAGCAAAGTTGGACCGTGTTCTAGTTTCACTAGATTGGGAGCAAAATTTCCCTTTAGCGTATGCTTCCGCTGAAGCTAATCCAACCTCCAACCATGTGTCAATCAAGCTCTCAACCAATATAGATAAGAACAATTCAAACAAACGCTTGTTTCGGTGAGAGAAATTTTGGCTAAAGGAGAATGAGATGCTAAGGACGGTTAGGGAGAGTTGGCAGTTTCCGACTAACAAGACAGATGTGGCAAGCAACCTAATTGCAAAGCTAAGTCAACCAAGGAAAGTACTGAAGAAATGGAACATGAGAAGGTGGGAGCAAGAGGTCGCCCGAAAAAATGAATTGGTCGAATATATGCGCTATCTTGAGATACAAGAGAAAGATAGAGAACTCACGGCATAGGAAGCACAAAACCTTAAAAACTGGAGACTAAAATTGCACTAAATATACAAGTAAAAAACGGCATATGCCCAAAGGGCAAGAGAGAAATGGATGAAGGAAGGCGATGAAAATACAGATTACTTCCACCGAATAGCAAACGGTAAAAAAAGAATGAATTTTATTCATAGTATCTTATATGAAGGGAATACCGTTACTGAATCAAAACAAATAGAGACAATCGTGTTGCGACATTTCCAAAAGCTTATTGGAGTGGCTATAAAGAATAGGTGGAAGGCATCTGACAGTTTTTGGGAGGTGGAGGATAGGTTGACGGTGGAGGAATGCTCTAGATCAGAGGTAGAGTTCTTCGAGGAAGAAATAAAAAATACAGTTTTTGAGCTGGAAGCAGACAACGCACCGGGCCTAGATGGTTTCCCAATGTTGTTTAACCAAGTTTTTTTTGAGACGGTGAAAGAGGATGTGGTTCGAATCTTTGATGCTCTACATAAAGAGGAGCTGAGCTGGGAGCACTTTGATTCGGCGGCAATTATTCTAGTCCCAAAAAACGGAAGGCATTAAATCCCTGAAAGACTACAGACCTATTACTCTACTAAGTTGCTCTTGCAAGATCGTAACAATGGTCCAAACAAATCGACCAAAGGCAATTGTAGAAAAGACGGTTAGTCAATCACAAACTGTGTTCATTTCTGGCAGAAACATCATGGACGGGATTGCGACTGCGTAAGAAATTATTTAGGACTCGAGAAGACGACAGAAAGATAGGCATCTTCTTAAATTGGACTTTGCGAAAGCATATGATACGGTGGATTGGGTCTGAGTGGCTGAAACTCTACCTTTCAAAGGTTTCGGACAGAAATGGATTACAACAACAACTGGGCCTTTTATCCCAAGCATATGGGGTAGGTTACATGAACCAACATGAGAATCACGCCGGGTCCAGCACATGAATCCTCCGCCTCCACTCACTCCTATCGAACAATATACTTTCATTGAGGTCTTTAGCAACCATATCTTTTCGGACAGAAATGGATTGTTTGGATTAAAACATGGTTGTCGTCTGCATCCTCTATGATCTCAGTTAATGGCACGATGTCCTAAGAATTTAAGTGTAAAAAGGGACTAAGACAAGGAGACCTTCTAACTCCCCTTATCATTGATTTGGTTGCTGATAGCATGTCCAATATGATACGAAGATGTAAATCAAGCGGACGTTTGTATGAATTTGGACCCGGAGAAGATAAGATATCGGTCATAAATTTGCAATATGCAAATGATAGTATTATTTTCTGACGAATCAACATACAACATGTAGTTGTAATCAAGTGGATCTTATACACATTTAAGATGTGGTCGGGTCTACGAATCAACTATGACAAGAGCTTTTTGACGTTCTAGAATGGGCAGAGGAAACAAATAGGATCATTACTAGGATCCTGAATTGTAAGACTCAAGAATTCTCCATCAAATACCTCAGTCTGCCAATCCGACCCGAGACCTTTAAAAAGGAGGATTGGATGCCCTTGCTTGAATGCTTTCAAAAAAGGTTGAAAGGGTGGAAGGCCACTTGCCTTTCTTTAGAAGGCCGATTAACTCTACTAAACTCAGTTTTATCAGCCTTTCCAATCTATTACATGTTTTTCTATCGCCCATAAACCAGCAAAGTATCTGTTACGTTGAACTCTGTTTGACTTATTTTCTTTCGTTCTTCTCTCAGGATATTTACATACCTCCTGATGAAGTCAATAAGAAAAAGTCTCTTCTCTCATGGAGTGAGCAAAAAGTGTAGGTCGTGCAGAGAATAGACAAAATTAAGAGATCCTTTCTTTGGAAAGGAAACTATGCATAAAGAAAAGGATATAATTTGGTGAATTGAAAGGCAATGTGCCACCCCAAACATGAAGGACTTGGAATAAAGGATATTAATATTATGAATAAAGTCTTGCTTGCAAAGTGGTGGTGACGGCTCTCGAAAAGAAAGAAAACAAGATGGATGAGCACTATAAATGCGGCCTACAGAAATCACTCAGGGACCCTAAATTCAACTAACAAGAATTAAATACGGCCTCTGGATTTTGGAAGGAAATCATTGCAGTGAAGGATATGTTTTTCAAAGGGACCTCCTTTACACTTGGCAACGGACGATCCATTAATTTCTGGCATGATTACTGGTGCGGAAATCTCCTTGAAAGAACAATTTTCTTGTCTCTTCAGACTGGCAAAAAACTAGGATGCATCAATGGATAGTCAATGGAAAAAAGGGAAGTGGTGGTTATCTTTCAGCAGAAGACTATCACGACAAGAACTTCAAGCGAGGAAAAGGTTGATTGATTACCTAGAGAGCTAGAAGTCACTGGCTGAAGCCGAAGATGTCCCGCTATGGAGATGGTCTGCAACACATAAGTTCACGGTCCGATCCATGTATACGATTTTAAACTACAGAGAAGTGGAGGATAACGGTCTAAACTTGATTTGGAAAGTACAAATCCCGCATAAAGTTAAAATCTTTAACTGGCTGGTAATTAGGAATTCGATTCTAACAAAAGATAACTTGCTAAGACGTAAATGGATTGGTCCAATAGAATGCGGGCTTTATGGTAAGAATATTGAAACTACCGACCACATGCTACTCAGATGTGAGGTGACCTCACAGATTTGGACCAAATTTATAAACCAGGCAAAATAACGTGTAATGCCTTCGTCCATACAAGACTTACGGGGGCCTTGGAGGCTCAGGAACTTTGGAAGATTGGATCTTCCAGCTTGGGACATCATAGTTAGCGTTATATGTTGGTAGTTTGGATGGAACGTAATAACAGGATCTTTAATGCAAACATTAAATCAATAGCTAGCATGATGTATAGCACCGATATACTCATATCATTATGGACAGGAACTAGAGGAGTTGCAAGAGACCCAAATTGACTACGGGAGGGGGAGTCGAACACAAAGGAGCTATGGCACGAGGACGCCCCATGTCGCTCATTGTTCGAGAGCATCTGGAGGGAGGACAGCTATAGCTTCCTGAGACGTAGACGATACTGCTGGACTGGGACATGATCTTGGCATTTACCTCAGCTTCCTGAGTATACATGTCTTGGCTATGATAGTTTGTCCGTTGTTTCTTTTTTGACTCGGGGTTGTTTTCCCAATTTTGGCTTTGGCTTGAATGGGATCTGTTTCCCGGACTGTATTCTAAGGTCATCTTTGTACTCTTATGGGGGGGGGGGGGGGTTTCTGTTGTTTCGTTAAAATATCTTTAATGAAATGCGGGGCTTCTGAGCTCTCGTTTTACTCAAAAAAATGATGGTAGGGCCATGCAAACTAGAGTTTGCATACGCTCTACCTCAGCTTTAAAAAAAATCGAGTTTTCCCTACTCCATACCCATACAGAGCCCAACTAGATTAGGGTAATCATGTGCTAGCAAGACAGAGACAATAATTGATTCCCACTAATTCCTTAACGTTTTTGTAAACCGAAACCGAAACAAAAAAAATACTTTTTGGGTTTGCTCATTATAGTCAACTCCAGAGATTATGTTATTGAGAAAGCCAAGAAAATTACCAGTCCCCATAAAAGGAATGAAATCATCAGTAGTGACCGGCACCCCCATCTCAGCAAAGACATCCACAGCCGCCAATCTCGAGCTCTCTTCGCTGTCGCAGAGAACGCCGTCCATGTCGAAAAGCACGGCCGAGACCTTTCCCCACTCATTCGTCCCCTCTTGCTCTTCTCGATTCGAAGCTCCCGCTTCCTCGACTTGAGCGGCGGCGATCCGACGCCGACGAGGGAATAGTAGCGCTAGGGTTAGGGTTAGGGTTTTCGTCTCGCGGCAGCGCAGGTGGAAGGGCATGGCTGGGGATTTGGGGGAACGGCGAGGGTAAATTTGGAAGGATGAGAATGAAGGAGGCATCAGATGAAGCGCCATCTCGCTGCCTGTGGAGACGGAGATTGGGGAGAGAGATGATAGTGGAGAGCGGTAGAGGAGTTTGGATAGTGAAATTACGAAATTGGCCTGATGGTGTTGAAATGAACTTTTGTGAGCGGGAGTTCGTTGTTGGGGGATGAGGTGAGACGACACGTGGCGAGCCTTTTGCCGATCGAAATTGGTGTTTATCTCAATTGGCTCAATTCGGAGGCCCGGAATTTAAGGTGGCCAATGTATAAACTTTTGGGCTCAAGTTTGAAAAAACTACGGCCAGACCAAAATTATTTAATTCGTGCGGGGCAACAAATGAACCAAGTCGAGTATGAACAGATATTTTTGCTCGTTTAAATAAATGAACGAACATGAGCTCATGTTCAAGCCTGATAATTACTAATAATAATAAACGATTAATTCTTAAATTAAAACTAATCATTTAGCCCTTCATACTTGAGACTCATATAATATTGTTGGTTATGCTACAACATTGAATAGCTCAGATATATAATAACTTCATATTTAGACTTGGCGACATTCCTAAAACTCATTTATTTATTTATAGCAAATATAATTCTTGCAGGTCAATCTATCAAATATAATATTGGATATCTATATGACTCGTATGCTATCATTATATTTTGGTGCTAGTTTTCTATATTTTAAACATGCTCGAAAAAACTCAAGGTTAGGCGTGTACTCATACGAAAAACAAACAAACTGGGTTTGAACAAGCTTAAAACTTGTCTAAATAATTGGACACCATAAGCGACCTAACAATTAGCTCGTTTGTCTTGTTTACATACTTTGTCCAACAAAGCTTTATAATCACTAAATCAAATAATACATGTAACTACAGATACACTAACTAAGGATGCAGTCTTGGTGAGTAAAAAGGTTGCATCCTTTTCTCTCCAAAGCTGATGCATTGCATCCTTTATAACAGGACTAGCATTTTGCACATGCGATGCACGTTTGCAGCTTTATTCTATTTAGAGTACAAAATAAAAAAAATTCTTGAGCCCATGGATAAATATAAAATGAAGGGCTTTTGGTGTAAAGTTATTTTGAAGGTTAATAAGTGAATAAAATAATCATTCTAGTAACTTGAATCAAAAGTATTCTAGAAGATATTATAATACATGTGTTATTTACCATATTAACTAAAAGAAGATAATTATAAGTAATTTAAAACAGAATTTAAAAAACGATAAGATTAAAATAAGCTCAAGAAAGTTCTTTTTTGTCTTAAGTTTGAATACAATGTATATAATATAGATTGAATTTAGAATTCAAACTAATTTCTACAAAGTTCTTTTTTTTTGTCTCAAGGACTATAAAGTTACTTTTTTCTTTGTTTTTCAAAAAATTGAAAAGTTTAATTATTTTTGATGATGTGGAGACTAAGATTTTTTTTAACATAAGAAATAATTATTTTTCTCTCTTTGTATGATGATTGTATGGGATACCTTAAGAATGAAGAAATTTTCTCATTTTTGCTTTGCGTTTTTAAAAGAGAAAAGGATGGCTTCTGACCAACTCCATTTGCATAATATAGCAGTACAGGATAATTTCTCATGGAAAAATAACCGTAAAATTTGCACCCCATAGAATTGACCAGTTATTTTCATCAAAGAAGGAAAAATAGAATTAACCAGTTATTGTGATATTTCCAGCATTTGGCATTTTCCCATGGCTGAAGAATAATTTTACCCTCCAGTTTTCTTAGATAAATCAGCCTTACACCGAAAAATTCTTTTAAAATTCAAATTTCACATGAGCAGAGCCCAGCAAAATAATCCTTACACAGTCAATTTCTCTTCATTGAAAAAATAATCCCTGAAAAATAAACCAGCCTTGTATTGGATTAATCCTTTAAAAATGAAATCTCACATGAGCTGGATCCCTGAAAAATAATCCTTGAATTTCTCTTCATGAATCTACAGAAAAAGTTGTCAATCTCAGCACATTCAACATTGTCTCTGTTGTTTCTAATGATATATTATACCTTAATAAGGGCATCATTAAGATTACAAAAACCTACCGATTTAACCCTTGCTTTGTTGCGTATTTATTATCGGACAGGCGAAGCAAAGAAAATAACAAGGAAATATACAAGAAAACCTGCAAGCAAGATTCCTCCATAAACAAATGTCTGTGATGTTTGGACCGGAAAAGTATACTCAATACGGCAGCATCTCATTTTCTCTTTTTCCGTATGTAAAACTCGCTCTACATACCTGAAAACACAAGTTGAAAAGTTATTTAAAAAAACCACAAGAGCAAAGATAAATTTGCCTCCTATTTTAAGAGTAGTTTGCAGTTTCTGTCTGTGCAATGTTTTTATTTCTAAAATGCTCGATAAAATATTAATTATGGCAAGAAAAATGGCAAAATTCAGGCTTATTTTGGGAGCTAAAAATGGCTGCCGAAGTACAGGATAAAGTGCAACTCTTCCTTCTATATGTTAAAAAAATGTGGGAGGTCAATTTAGCCAACTTTTTAAGAACCTTGTAACAAAAGAGGAAAACTAAAGTTTTGCATCCAGCACAGAATTAAAGGAACCAAATATACTTACTGTTGAGTGAATACAGTGCTTTGGAGAATCTCAGTACTGTTCTGGTATGCATCAGCTAACTGATGGTCATATAACAACGAGGATAAATCCACCAGCTGTTCCTCAAGTTTCTAGTAAAAAAACAGGATAAAACAATTTTAAAATATATATTATATCACAAGGCACAACTATTTTAGAGGGACTACTACTCAGTACTTACATCTAAGTATTCTTCCAAGCGTTCTACTAGCTCATGAGGGAATGGTTCCGGAAGATTGGTTATTTTTTTGTAGAATTTCTCAATCCAGAGATCGGTGCTAGATTTCTTTTTCTTTCCTTTCACCGGCTCTCCAAGTGGCGTTTTCAGGTGTTGTGCTGCAAAAGTTTGGACAGCCTGCATAAAAAAGATGTGTAGTTGCTTTTAGCCGTTGTATGTAGGCAAATAATTGGATGAGCTTTTATCGTATTTATACCTCAGATGTGTCTCGAATCCTTCGAAGAGCAGTATCGACCTGTGCATATATCGTGCTTCTCTGCAACAATAAAATGTGGATGAGAAACTTGGCCCTAAATGCTCCAGATTTTTAATCCTGCCTTGGAATTTTAAAATTATTGGACTTTCCATTTGGAAATTAGGGCAGTGCATTACTGTTAATCAAATTGCCGTCAAAGGACCAACGTGGCATGCATGAACACACATACAAAATGGAAAATTCAAGTTCGGTTCATATTCTATATAAATGCGTCCCTATTCTTTTAAATTTGGAAATTACATATAATATTTAAACAATGTTCCATACATATGCCTTTATATGCCAAGAGAACAGATGCAAATGTAGACATACCAATCTTATCCCAGGTTTATCATACATTTACACCATTGATAACAGATCTAATGTAATAGTTTTTAATATTCTATCTCCAGAAATATCTATCTCAACATAATGAATTAAAGCAAAATTATTGAAGTGTAATTGAAAGCAATCTTGTTAGCCTTCTCTTGCTACAAGGATGATAATAAAAATGGATTACAAAAAGCTGTTGGCACATTTCAATAGGTTTTAACCCAACTCACAATCCAACCTGCTTACAGCCAATAGCTATACAGGTTGATAAAAAATGCTACAAGGATGTCCATTCTCATTCATTTCTTTATTTGCCTTTACTTTCCATTAATTTACTTCGATGTTTCTTATGGAATCATTAACTGCAAATTAATCACTTGTTGAAGAATGAAATAGGCAAAGGTTCATATAACTCATTTCTACGATGTCTTATTGCTTTCAACAACTTATTTGAACATAATACTCGGATTACCAGGGCGACATCCTGAAGCATTTGGCTGATTTGAGACGAATTAGAGAACGGCCCAAATGGATGACAACCTGTAGACCAGAGCCAATTCAGGACAGGCCTTTCATGTATGTGTGATGCTTTCTCATAAGGTGCGGTCAATCCTCCAATTGCTGATGCCAATCCAGCTATTATATGGCGCTGTGAAATGGATGGAAATGCATATTGTCTTGTAGTTTCCGAGACATAGCTGTTTAAAAGAGAGAGCGCACAAGATGGCTTCAATATAGAGAATTGCATGGCAGAGAGATGAATATAAATAGGTGGAACTCTAAAGTAAGTATCTTCTACTATTATAATGCAAACCCACTTGGGGTTTACAAGTTGGAATGAAAATTGGACTAATAAAGTGTGGGTTTGCAAATCAGATTGAGATTGGAGTAATGGATGGAATGCAGTAACTCTGTGTAATGTAGAATTTATAAATACTATACTGCACAAATGGCTTGCATGGAAATATGGAAATATGGAATGCAGTGATTAGTTCAAGGAAGCAATTCAACTAGTTCATCAATACATCCAGTATTGACTACTACCAGCTTTGGAATATCTTGCACATGTGTCTTGAGTTACTTTTTGGTTGCTAAATCAGTAAGCAGAATATTTCTGGAAACGAAATTTGATTGGAATAATTTATAACTGCACCTTAACGGTATTTTGTCATTTTCATGCTGAAGGACAGTGACAACATCTTTGCTAGTCCAGACAAGACTTTCATCTTCCATTAGGAGATCAGCATCAACACCAGCCAGAGATAATACAAATCTGTGATGCAATATAAGCACAACAGTGAATAATGGAGCAACTTTTCTGTTTCTACTGTGGCAAAATATCTGAAAAACAATACATTCAAAATTATAAAACAAATAAGAAACTTGAACTCGTAGAATAGGATTTTTTTTATAGATTCTTATTGCTAAAGTAACTTGCACACCTCAAGACTCGCTAGCTATCAACTTAAAACTTTTGGGTATAGTTGCTGCTTCTTATTTGAATAAGACTACCATATTTTTGTCAAGCTCAAGGTTCAAGGTGAAGCTGTGAATAATTGTTGTTTCTGTTGGGGAGATGATTTTATCTGGACATCTTGGAGCAGAAAAATTGCACTGGAGGTCACTTGACATAGAGGATTGTTCCCTTTGAGATGCCTCGAACATATTTTGGTTTTGACTCGACCAACAATGGAAATTTAATAGGAAGATCCATATATCAGGTTTATAAATTATTAAAGGGACAGCTGACTGTACAAACCATTCGACACCTTATTTGAATTTAGAACATTCAAAAATCAAAGGAATGGAATAGATAATAAATCATCAATGCCCCTTTCAACGAATTTGGATATGCCGACATAAACATCCCAAACAACTGCCGGACGCAGACAGAATAGGTTTATTTGTTTGCCAACATTAACGAAATTCCTTCAAAGATTTGAAGAACAAGATAGAAACTCATACAATAAATGTGAGTAATAACCTGAAGTGTTTGTACCCTCTCAAGTTTTCTTCTATGATGGATTCCACATGATAACCTTCTCTTGTCATTCTTTTAATTATTGTTTCATTGGTCTAGGAATTAGGTGTGTCAGACTTGAAAATAGATTTACTTTTCTCTGGTCAGTTCTTCAATAGCATGCTGAAAACACTCGATGCTTGTAAGAAGAAACACAAGGGTTAGCTGGTTGCAGCTCTGAGAGCAATAATTACAATCAGCAACACATCATAAGCTCCAGAAGGTACAAATTCTGAATCCGAGAGACTCCAAAATTGTGGGCATGAAGGTGTGGATATTTATGCTAATTGCAATAATTGCTCATTCCATTTATATCATAGAACTCATAAAACACCCTTACTATGTACAACCTCGGGCGATAAACAGACATAGAGTACAGTACAACAAACCTTTGTCCAATATTTCATGAAACTATTATGGTGACAAAAAAATAGAGAATCACTGCAGCCAGTATTTTTAATCCATCCTTACTTAATGAGCTTTGGGTAATTGTACACATCATAGTATGTATTTCAGGCAGAGCGAAGCTAGCTCAATGTAAACTGGAAAGTTGAGAGTGACAAATTGTGGTGTAAGAATTAGCTAGGCAAGAAGAGGACATGCGATACTTACACAGGAATGACTCTAGTTCCGTAAGTCCGGTACAGGTTTTCCTGTTTCTTTCTCTCACTTTTCATATTTTTTCCATATTTAGAATAATAAGTTGCCCACAGTGGTTTGTGCTTGATAATGGAATCCTGGGAGCTATCAGATTCATCCATCCAATGCTGGAGAAGTAAAAAGGAAAAAAAAATAAAAATTGGAAGAGGCGACCTTATCATGCTATAGTTAAAGTTTGCGAAGGATGAAAATGAAGAAATTTGAGTTAAGGTCTGTGCTTTGACCATTATAATGCCTAGAGAGACAGGTAGTGATATTCATACAAACCTGACGGAGGAAAAATTTAGCTGAGAGTGATGGATCAGCAACTTCTAGTAACCCAGCTGCAAGAACATCCACAGAACGCTCCATTTCCTAGAGGAGCCACATCCCACAGGGATCAAATGTTAAGTGCACATTACTAGAAAGATACATAAGACACGCATGCATGCATACTACATGCTTCCGTGGAAGAAAATATATCAAATACATATCTATATACATTTATGAATGTGTCTGGGTGATGTATTAACAGTTGGTCCTGTCCAGACACACCAGGCTTTTCAGTATAAAAAATTCAGAATTTATATTGACCTGCCCTTGATCTCGTCCAAGTAGATTTATTTTTTCTTTCTGACGAAAGAGCAGGGAATGAAGCCCGTCTCATAAACATTAAAATTAAAAGGGAAAGTAGTTTTGCAGTTTACACACGGTAACTAAAGCAATTCAGAACTTTACAGGAAATTGCAAAATAGAACAACAGAAAGAAAAGGGAATTTTAATATTGTCCAAGTAGATTGATACACTAAAAATACACACTCTGCATAAGCATTATCAGTATAAATCTTCTTGATCCAGATATTAGATTTATTTACTATGGATGTGACATAAATTAGATCTAATATATACTAGGATGCTAGATAGAAACTTAGTAAGCAATCATAAAGGAAATTATATTGCTAAGAACAAAAAC
Organism: Agapanthus africanus; assembly: GCA_030015575.1. Taxonomy (NCBI): domain Eukaryota; kingdom Viridiplantae; phylum Streptophyta; class Magnoliopsida; order Asparagales; family Amaryllidaceae; genus Agapanthus; species Agapanthus africanus. Next base: position 710,575,087 of record JASDDO010000022.1, read on the forward strand.
AGGTGTTTAACCTTTCAAAAATTACCCCCTCAATGCTACCATGAGCATATTAATATCACAACACTGTTATCTTACACATGTATGATTGTATGATAAGCTTTTACTTATCTGATCCTTTGGTAATGATGCTGATGATGATATTGCTCGAGTGGAACTTTTGTATTATTGTAAATAGTGAGAACAGAAGAAGACTGTCATAACAATGTAGATGAAGGCCATATTTCAAACAAGCCAATACCAAATTTACTTTTCCCAATTCTTCACGACATGTAAATAATGATCATATGGTTAATGCAACTAACAACAACAACAACAACTGAGCCTTTTATCCCAAGCATATGAGGTTAATGCAACTAACCTCTTTAAGAATAGCTCCATCCAAATATGTTCTGGTACGGACATGAAATCGCCCGTCCTTCTTCGTTTCTTGAAGAGAATGACTTCGCATTGCTTTTGAGACAGCAATTGCTAACTTTTCATGGCGATGCAATGCATGTGAACCTCCAACAAGAATCACCTCTTGTCCAGCATGTACCATCTTCTTTACCTACAGCAAAATAAAAACATGGCAAAAGGGGAAAGCTCTAAGGAAGAAGAAAACTTTGTATGAAACTTCATTATAGAATAAAAACAAAAGAAACACTTGCAAAAGATAGAAATCCCTATATTCATTTTCGCCGCCCCCGCCGTCATTGAGGTCTTTTCCCATCAACAGGGGTCAACCTGCCACTATTAATAGAGAAAGTTATATGACTGGTTGTTGACCTATTGTCGACCCTATCTTATTTTAGTGTAAATTCCTACCCAAGGAACACAACAGAGAGGATGTTATCTATAGAATGCAAGCAGGATAATTCAAAATGGAGACGGAAACAACCATATGGCCAACCATGCTTTATGGATCTAAAAGTCTGTGTAATTGCGAAACATGCCCAAATAATAGGTTTTTCCGAGCTGAGAATGTTTGAGTGAGATAGATTGCCTGCAATAAGATAAAAGAAGCATGATGATGAATGTGATGTGGGGGTGTAAGATGTTGGAGAATTGCTAGAAATGGTTTGAACAAGTGCTACAGAGAGCAATGACTGCGCATTTAGGAAGAGAGATTCTAGAGTAGTTAAAGGAGTCGTTAGCAGTTGGGGAATAAGGGTAGACCAAAAAAGGCATGAAGTAAGGTAGCAAAAAAGATAAAAGTGTTTGTTAACTTGACAAAATCGACCTTAAAAGCGCTGATATAAAAGATCAATGTACTTGGGACAGAGGATTTACAGTTCCTGTTGCAGACACAAATGTATGACCACGAAAGAGGGTGCATTCAAAAAAGAAGCAGCAAATTTCATTATGAAAGCTGTATTTTGATGTTTTATGACTCTGTTCATGTTTGTCTCATCGAACGGCATATATATCCATTGGTCGACAAGCAACAAGAAATATCATGTAGAGTTACTGAAAACCGTACATGTCACTAAAATGCTCCAAGAAAGTATCAAAAAAATAAAATGCTTTAAGATAGAAGCAGACCTCTCTCTCAATCGCTTGGATATCGATGCTATAGTTATGACCAGCATTAAGGATGCTGTATCTATTATGATTTTGCAAGACAATTATAGGTATCAACAATCTTGTCGTCAAGTCCACAGTTTCAAACCTGGGATCAAAAGTCAAATATGAGTAAAATGAAACATTTTACGGATTCTCGTACAAAGCATAGAGCCATAAGCATACTTTGCAAGGGAATATACTAAAGTGTAAGAGATAATATGGTAATTACTCAGACTCTCTGGAAGCATTGTACTTTTACCTCCAAATAGCTCTACAACTGCTGTGTTTTGCAATATCAGCATATAACTGGAAACTACTGCTTGTGCCATATGATATATCAAGGACGTTTATGGGTTTTTTCATGGTTAAACTAGCCATTTTATGTGCTAGTCCCATCGGTCCCTTGGTTAACCCATTTAATATCTAGCAAAATATAAATGCAAGGCGTGCAGTAAATATCAAATCCAAGCTTACTACCAAATTCCGTCCATTTTTAGTCATGAGGTGCGACCAATGCATGCCACCTCCACTACTAAATAAGTAGGCAATTAATCAATTTCTCCTAAATAAGTAGGTAACCCATCAATTCGTAATTCAAGAGCAATAGCCTGTTAGCTATAACAGAAGCCCCTCTCTTGCCCATAATTTTCTTGGCCATAAGGTCAATGTTTGTGCTTTTTTCATTGTTTCTTTAATCCAAGTTCCAGCAGGGACTGCTGTGATTGCCATAATAATATTATTCTAGTTTCATGATATGCTTGCATTATAATCTTATCCTTGGTTAATCTTTATCATATGTGTTATCTACACTCGAAAAGGATACAGGGCTTACAGGTAGATTATTACTAATTCCCTTGTATTATCATAAGGTGATCTGAACAATGTACCATCATTCAGTAGTGACTACATGATGAAGCCCGTAGCCAACTTCATAAAAGAAATGGACACTTAGATGCATATTTGTGGAGTAGGTGTCAATCACATGATCAGTAAGAAAAGCTTAAAAATTGTACCTAATATCTGGGGCTATAACATGCTCGATGGTGGTTGATATCAGAGCTCCAAGTTGTCCCATGAAAAGATCATTTGAAGAACTAACACTAGCAGCATTTGTTCCACTCGGAAAGACTAGCCTTGATAACCGTGGCACAGTCCTATAACTAACACTTCCTTCTTCGGTTTCTATCTTACCATATGTACAAGGGCCAGCTGAAAGATCAACCACAACAAATCTGCAAGTGGATGTCAAAAGATTAGTGTCAAAGTCGATAGAATCCCAATAACATAAAAACTGGTCTTGCCAAATACGAAGAGAATAAGATTCAAGTCAACTTCTAGGTGCAAGGAGAGCGTTGATATATTATGTGGGTATGTGTGTTCAGGGCACTAGATTAAGGTTGAAACCTTACAAAAAGTAGAACCTATATGCAGAAAAAATGTAAAAGACTAAAAATAGATGATCCATGCAGAACACAGAATCAGATGAAGGATCGATGTAGATGTATGTGCATTCAATTGATCATACTTGAGCAAGAAAATAGAATTGACAGCAAAACCAATCCATTTAGAAAACATACAGATATCAGTAATACATCACACAGAACTAAAATTTGCACCTAGTTTTATAAAAATCTGCAAGTTGCAATTAACCATTTCATTATCAACTTTTCATAGACAAATGACAGGAGGCTTATAAGGCATAAAGTCGCAAATAGGAATCCATGTATAATTCCCTAATCCAATTATTCTCATCTAGAGAATCAAAGTAAAAAGTGTATAATCCCATTTGTCGACAAAATCCATCATATCAAAAGGAGAAGTAAACAGGAAGACGAAGTTTATATGGTGATGTCTGATGTAAGTTCACAATATCAACACCTATAAGAGAACTAAAACTATGGTTGCTGTCAAGCTTACTTTTAAAGTAGAGTGGAGTTACAGAAGGGTTGGAGGAGTCATGGGCTTTTACACATGAGCTTTTAATGAAAAATGGGTTCCAACAATAAGACTCAAGCCTTATTGAGGTGTGAACCATTTTATATTTTATACCCATGTGTTTCTTTTGTTGTTTCCAATGTGGGACTATCTTTAAAGTCTCATTATTTGGTGTGTGTTTTTTTACTTTCAACACTCCCCCTCACATGCAACCATCACTTTTTTTTTGGGTGTGGTTGTCAAGTGGAAAGTACAACACTTGGTAGTATTGTCGAGTCGAGTTTGGATCGAACCAATGGCTCAGATACCATGAAAAGAATCAAGAAGAAATATTTTATTTTCTTAATTAAACAAATTTATTTTTAAAGTAGAGTAGAGTTTAAAGTTGGAGGAGCGATGGGCTTTTAATGATAAGTGGGTTCTGACAATAAGATTCAGGCCTTGTTGAGGTGTGACCCATTTTATATTTTATATCCATATGTTTCTTTTGTTGTTTCCAAAATGGGACTATCTTTAAAGTCCTATCATTTGAGGGGTTTTTCTTTCAACGGTTGCAAATACATTTTAACAGAAAGTACATGCTAATATAAGGGAATTGAATTGTTATTTAAAAATAAAAGGGAACAAGTTACAGCTTTCGCCAAATATCTAAATTGCAGTAATCGAATTTCTGAAAGAATGCTCCTCTCTTATTTGAATACACTTATTGCCAAAAAAGAGATTTTAAACTGATGAGTTAAGTTAAAAATAACAACCTGCAATAGGCAATCCTATTCAAATTAAATCAGCTCACCTAGAATAACCCCATATGTGGCACCCGTGACCACTAAGCAAGCAGATATTTCGCGACATTAGCAAACAATGAAGGTCTTATATAGATTTCAGAGGAGAAGGGGGGAAAGGTAATTAAAGGTACTGTTAGCAAAAATAGTAATCGTTTGTAAGGACCACATTTTGCTGTATCTAATTCAGCCATAGTTTTTTACTCATTATTTCTTTTGGGGGTAGCTAACTAAATGCTAATACTAGCAGTGACTACAATAAATGTATTACCTTCCAGAACCAAGCCAGACTTGAGATGCACCTCCACCATTGTAACGGTATCGATAAATGTAACCTCCCTCCTGCTGTTTCAGCTCTTCTTCCGTTAACCTATCAATTCTGCTATACATTAAACCTTCAAGATCCACTTCCTTGTTCCTAGGATCCATTCTAACCTGCACAACAGAAATAACCGACATAATTCAACTGACTCTTAGTAGAACAAATGCAAAATAAATTATTTTAAAAAGGGCTAATAGCAATAATATTCTTCATCTTAACTGATATCACAAACAAGAAATATGAATTACCTTGTCAAAATTCACGATAAATATTGCAGCAGGTACAGGTCTATCCATTTCTGTGGCCGAATATCCACCGCTTTCCATATCAAATATAAAAGAATATAACTTTTGAAATGTTGGCTCCACTGCAGCAGCATCTACCTCAAAAAGAGGAAGCTCCCTTCCATATTCACTCTGAAAGTTTAGCCTATAATTATTTATATACAGAAAAATCTTGGGGTTTCTACAAAGAGAACAATGTTGAACAGTTGCAGAATTCAGGCTGCTTAATTGATGTTTACCTCTCTTGCAGACCCTGCTGGAACCATTGCATCTTTCAGTGCCTTCTCAAGGGCTACTAATTCCGGTTGGCCAGCCTAATTTTGTAAGGAATGCTTTGATCAGAATTGAATGGAAGAAAATTGCATCTTGCTAACTTATCATAGCAAAATAGAATGCAATAAAGAGCACATCTGTCTGGTTACCTAGGGAAAAAACATCTTCCAATTTCTTTGGCGTCATATGGATATGTAGATAGATATAATCACGAAGCCAAAGCCACTGATCAACTCAGTGCGTAGAAAATAACAAAAATCAATATTTTCTTAGCTCATTTTAAGGGGGGAAACATGAAGGGGGGGATGAATTGTGAAATTGTTCTATATTGTTTTCATATAAATAGCCAGACATGGGTTGTACAGCAATATTATGATATAAATATAAGGTCATGTATGCAACATGAAATATTCTTACGGTAATGAATTTATTCAAGTAATGATTGGTACACCTGCAGTACCGCATGGAATTTAAACCTACTTTCTAACTTGTCATATTAATACCCATTTGACACCAGTAAACAAATTATTAGATTAACCAAGAACTAGATACGCTGACCATTTCTTAATGAGTACAAGGGACATCATAAAACATTAAACCGGAACTCTCTTTCCCAGGAAACTGATTCAGATAGTCGGCAACCACTGAGCATAATATGACCAACAAACTCTCTCTGTCAACATAATGCAATAGCAATGGTGGAGAACTTTTGGACTTGGCGGAAACAATTAAAGTGGTATGTGCAATATAGGTGAAATGATACTGTAAATGTTACTGGTAAGCTTGCCAAATCCCATATGTATAAGAAATGAAATTACGACTTTTTTCTGAAGCTCAAACTCTCTTTCAATGTTACATTATTTCTATTTATGTATTTTGAGAATAAGAACATCTTTAACTAAATGCTAGCAAATGCAAACACTAAAAAGGCCCCCTCATGCAAGCTAATACGAATTGTCTGGACACTATCTACAATCAGAAAATAAAAGATCTCTGATGTCAAAAGACAAGGCAGATTATTTATCAATTCTTCCCAAGTAGCTTACAGGTATTGCATTGTATATGATATGATGCTCAATGTCAATCGGCTCGCCCGTCTCAAGGCATGAGGGCCGGTGAGTTGGGAAACTGATTTTCAAGAACTCCTCTAGTTTATGGGAATCTAGTGTGTATCTGTAACCTCCATCTCCATTAAAACCAACAAGAACGACGTTAACCTCAAGAGGAACCTGAAAAGGAACCTGCAGTGATCAACAAGTGTAAATGATCAGTAAATAAATTTTGTCATGAAAATCATATTTCAGATATCATATAAGTATAAAGAAACACAAAACTTAAAAAGAACTAAGGGAAAATAAAATAAAATAACTCATGACAACAACTTAATTTAGTCATATACTAGAGCATTATCTGACATTTAGATTTCTATAATTCACAATTTTTGTTTAAGTGGCTCCAGAAACCCAATTAAGTTGAAAGATAACAAAACCAGAAAGTTACTGTGTAAGAAATTTGTGCATGTGCAAGTTCTTATTGTTCTTAATATATTTCAGAACTAAGCCCATTCTATAAAGGAACATGGACATTTCTTCTTTGGTTAATTGATGAAGTTTATGAGTTAGACCCAACAGCTTCATGAATTGAATCTGAAGCATAAAGAAGAGCTCAAGGGGCCCCTTTGTTAAATAAGAACCAAGTAAATAGCATAAGAAACTTCTGCTTCTCCTTATGTTTGTTTTACAAGACTTACTGACTTCAGATGGTACTATTTTAATTCCTATATGGACCTTAAATGACACACATACTTCACAAAGTTTCTTTGCTTCTGGAAGAATAAGAAGTAGCCAGAAGAAAGTAACTTTATTCCCCATTTCTAGTCTTATCTATATCAAAACGAATTTTAAGAAATGTGAAGTATGCTCACTCCTTAAGCCAACCCAACGATGAATGTAGCAATTGTGTAAAGAATAACACTCTGCCATCAAATAGAAAGAAGTGCAAATAGAGTAAAGTAAAGAGCAAGTTACACAGCTTATTAATATTTTAATTTAAAGAATATAAATATAGTTTTAGTAAATATAAAAACTAGTGGGCATGATAAGGCAACCCGTTTCTTCTCAACAATTCAGGCTCACCAAAAAAACCATAAAATCTAACAAAGGAACTTAATCAAAAACTAACAAAACAATCCATTTCTTCTCCAATTCAAACCCAAAACGACCTTTAAAAAAAGAGTGAGAGAAATATTAACAATTGCCTTGAACACCAACCACGTGGCTTGATGAGGCAGCAGATGACTCAAGACTGGCCGTAGATGATCAAAACTGGCCGTATATGGCTTGGATGGCCTCTAAAGTGGCCATGGATGGACGGGTGAGGCCTTGGATGGCCTATGTTGGGTAGATTGATTTTGAAGGAGAAGAGAAAGTGCGGCCTTGATGGCCTAGATGATCGATTTGGGTTTCTGGGTAATTTTGTTAAAGGGATAAAGGGGTTCATGTTGGTTTATTTTAATAAAATGTCCTCTAAAAGACTTATGTTTCGTAGCTTAAATGCTCTACGTAGCTTAAATGCTCAAGCTACGTAGCTTAAGTTATGCAGTGTACAATTTATTATAAAAATATTGCATGTTGCGGTATGATTGTGCTATGTGCAGTATTTAGTGAACTAGCCCCTACTGTGCTACATAGCGTGCAATTTAGCGCTAGCGCGCAATTTAGTGATACATAGTGTGTTGTTTCCACTTAGAACCAACCCTAAAAGTTTGGAATAAAGGCTTGTTGTTGCTGTTGTGGTGATGCTAATTAATTTCTCTATTTCAAAAACATGTAAAAATAACATTGAACATGCATTGTTTATTTTTTTTATATTTTTCATGGCTCTTCAAATGAAGATGCTGCTAGGTAATATCATTATTGAGAAGCGGAAGAAATTATAGATCGATGCTTGTCTGCAAGGGCGGATACAGTAAGGCCGAGGGGGGCACGTGCCTCCGCTGAAATTTTGAAAAAAAAAGAGACCAATATCGATATAAACATGAGTTGGGAAATTTTGAATATATATTATATATACTTTTATGGCATAATCAAGAGTATACCGGGGTTTGGCTTAGTTCGTAGTGCATTTTGTTTCTCAAGATTAGTTCTTGGGTTCAATTCCCTGCTACCCACAATTATTTTGGATCTAAAGAGACTGTCGCTTTAATTAAGCTTTATCTTATTATTGAAAAGATTTTTTCCCATCTTATTGTTAACTTATTTAAACTTTTGTTACTACTTTGCAAATTATCTAACAATTTTATATAAATTTTTTTCTTAATGTAAGCTTGCTTTGTTTGGTGCCCCCTCTGGCGAAAATTCCTGCATCTCTGGTCAAACTTACAACTTTCTTAAGCTCAAAGATTTAGGAAAAGATTGTGTGGTCAAATTTTCATATTTATTATACAATTCAATAGCACTGAAATTTCTTTACTCCCAACCAAGAGCTAGAGTTTTTACTAGCAAGATTTTTAGTTCTTGACCTTCCCACTTAAAACTAGCAATATATACATCATATATGATGTAAACAAACCGAATCATCATTTTGGCCATGTTTAATAAGCTCCAACTAATATCTGTAGATTCCATGTGTGATCAGATCAAATTAAGTCTTTCACTCGTAATGGACTCAGATTGTGCTTAGTCCTGTGAAATGATCATCATTCTTTCATTTCCTTAAATTTTTTCATAAAATAGACGAAATGAATCGATCAAGAGCAAGATCAGATGAGAGATTAGGGCTACCTCAGCGCGAGTGTGGAGCATCTGGCGGACGTCGGCCCGTACGCTCTCCTGAACATCGTGGAACGCTCCATGGTGCCATTGAGGGTGGCCAGGATCTCGCCTGAAAGCTTGAGGCTTCGATTCTCCAATAGAGAATAGGAGATTGAAGAAGAGAAAAAGGAGTATACGCATCGAGGAACTCATCGATCCCTCGATCTATTAATTGTTGAGAGCTAGGGTTTAGGGCCTATGATGGAGTTTCCGCCATCGGGGAGAAAAAAACGAAGGTTTCGTCGCAGAGAATTTAGGAAGAGAAATACTGTGAGAAGTGAGAACCGTGGCGGCTGTTTTTGCAAATAGGAACCCACGTTTCGGAAATTTACAAAGTTCGTTCGGTATTTTTGTTTTTGTTACAAATTGTAATTGTCGCTAGCCATCTCTCTCTTGGGGCGAAAATATCAAAAACTACAGATTTACATGCGCATGTAATACACTACCCTGGATTCATTAAATAGAATTAAAAAGAACGATTAAAAAATTACTTTGTAATAAAATTTTGGATCAGGAAATCCATTTATTTCCCGCGTCTTTGATAATAGGCATCTCTCGTTGAGTTGTTAAACAAGCCAAACTTTATCATGTTCATGTTCGTTCAGTAATTAAAAAAAAACTTTAAAACTTGTTTAAGCATGGCTTGCCTTGTTTATTTTTCGAACAAACCCGAACAAGCCCCGAGCCGAGTGGCAAGCTTTTTCAAGCCTACATGAGATTTAGGATGCTAGCAATGATAAAATACAAAAGCATATGAGATAGTCGTGCAGATGTTTAATATCATATCGGACATATTGAGAAGCGAGAAATACAATTGTTATAACCACGGACGGAGCCAGGAAATTTTCCTTGGGGACTGGACAAAACAGATTCTCAAGAATTAAAATAAATCCATATAGCAAAAAATATGACCAAATGATTTTTAAAACTATTTTGGATTGATGCGTTCAATTTTTTCCATCAAATTTTACAATATTGATTCAATTATCTGACTTCGAACATACATATTTTTTATGTATGATATTTAAAGTAAATAATGCTATAAAAATAAGTAATTCAGTGTTGTTTACATCATAAAGCAACCTGAGTTGATAAGTTATGTGGATGTTATTTTCTTCTTCTTTTTTCTATAGTATGTATAGTTAAATTAAAAAATACCTATCATAGTCAAATATATCCCATTGAACAAACACGTCGCTAACATTTTAAAAGTTTTCAATAGTAGGTTTTCTTATTAAAGCATCAAGCATATAGATTTATCGAAAAAAATGCTTTAAAATGTGGGTATCCATCAAGGCTTCAGGACCTAAACCTCTATCCTCCCAACTTAATGTCTTTGCCGATGGACTGTAACTACAACTTGTGTCACTAAGATCAATATATTTACCATTAACAATATTTGAAGATTTCGAAACAAAAATAGGCAATATATATAGATTCGTCAGAGCTTTGGGGACCCGAGCCCGCCCGCCCATAGGCCCCGCCCTGGTTATAACTAAAGCTCAAAGCTTATTTAGAATATATCTGATGATGCTCCATACCGGTGATCTCTCAGATCATGACACGTGGCAGATGACGTGTCCCAGAGCATGCAAGAAATGACCTACAGTGGCCGACCAGACCACCCCTATGCCCGTCCTACAACAAAGCCGGCTCGCCTCCGAGCCCCCGGCACAATTGGCCTCCTCGGCCTCACAGCTCGTCTCCGGGCTACCGCAGAACCAAGATACCTCGGCTCTCCCGCTCGTCCGCGAGCTCTCCCGCCGAGGTCATCTTCATCGGTCTCATCGACCGACCGACGACACCGCTTACAAGCACAAGCGTCATCCCGCGAATCTCACCATGCGCGAGATATCCGCCGGCCACATCCCACGTTCCACGCCATCACGATCCCACATTAACGAGCATGTCTCGCCATTAATGGGAGATCCCGCTCATCACGCGGGCGTGACGTCCGGAGCGTAACTGCCGGCGTGATTCTCGCGCCTGCCCTGCCTGCTGCCACCGCTATTTAAACCCCTTCTTCAGACGGTTCAAGTAAACCATTTTTACTCCACTAAGCCGTTACTCTGCTCAGATTTCCTCTCTGACTTGATCGTCGGAGGGTCCTCGGTGGTACAACCACCCCGGGACTTCCTTGCAGGTAGCTCGGCGACAACCAAGCTCAAACCCATTGAGATCCACACGCTTCAGGAGCCTGCCTCCAGATCCAATCTCAGCCATCCATCGCCGCCATCAGCAGACCAACGGAAGGTAACATCTTGGCGCGATCCAGGTCGCGTCAGCTGGCGCCGTCTGTGGAAAACCTTGATTCCACAAAAACAAAAGTTCATCTTCTGATCTCAATCTAATGGCGAGCGATCATCACGACGATCCAAGCACCAGCCGCCGCCTCCCCCTCAACGAAGGCGCGGACGACCCTCCTCCGCCGAATGCCATCAACGCCCTTGCCAACCAGATAGACCGACTCGCGTCCGTCGTGGAGGCGCCTATCCGCGTCCAAAAGGCAAGGCAAGACCCCCAGGTCGCCGCTCCCCCACCTCGGGACCGAGACCCCTACAGGGGAAGAGAAGACCCCGCACGCGCCGACGCGGCCGATCGTCGCCTCACCGTTTCCAACAGCCGCAGGTCCTTCGGACCGACATATTCGATAACCGGTAGGCCCCGCTCTATTTGGCTCCGGGGTCTTACGCCAGAGAGTTTCGGCCCGAGTCTCGTCGCACCTCTGTCCCTTCCAAGGCAGTGGCGGTCAGCTCGCCTGTTCGCAGGCATGACCGGCACCCCCTCCATCGACGGGGCCGCGCACGCGAGACTCTCCACGGCAGCTCAAAAACAGCCCCACTGGGGGGCGTAAGGAACCTCACCGAAGGGAACCGAGGCTCGTCCAAAATCATGGTCATGACGGCAGGGGGGACGTCGAGTACCTACAAGACTCAACGCCCCACGCCAGCCGCGGAGGCCGACAGCCGGCCGAGGAAGAAGGCCAGGGAGACTGAGCCGATCACTTTTGACGACGGGGACTTTCACGGCATATCCCTGCCCCACAACGACCCCCTGGTGATTACAGCTCGGGTCCATCAATACGAGGTGCACAGGATCCTGGCCGACTCGGGAAGCTCGGCAGACATTCTCTTCCACGACTGCTTTCTGCGCATGTGGCTCACCATAGTAGACCTGAGGCCGACCTCCCATGTCCTTTCAGGATTCACCAACCACTCCATCCCGCCGGAAGAAGTAATCACTCTACAGTTCAACGTCGGGGAGGCCGGCCATACGCGAACAGTGCCGGTGGAATTCATCGTAGCAAGAATTCCATCGGTCTACAACATCCTCCTCGGCCGCCCCACACTGAACTCCCTCCGGGCCCAGATATCGACCTACCACCTGGCGATGAAGTTTCCTCTCGACCAGGGCGGGATAGGTCGGGTCTATGGAAACCAGCGAATTGCAAAGGTTTGCTTCACCGCAACATCTTTATCGGAGAAGCCGGTCGACGATGTTGAAGGTGAGGGTGACATCATGGGTTCTCTGGACACTCGAGACGAGCAAAAAGAGGTCCGAGAGACCCCGGTGGAGCCTCTGACAGAGGTCCCCCTCGTAGAAGGGAGCGGCGAAAAACTCGTTCACATCGGGTCGCTTCTGACAGGACCTCAGCGAGAATACCTGGTTCATTTCCTCAGAAACAACTCCGACGTGTTTGCCTAGGCGCCTGCTGACATGCTTGGGATCGACCCCAAAGTTATATCTCACAAGTTCGGGGTAGATCCTACGGCCCGACCCGTCAGACAGAAGAAGCGAAGCTTCGCCCCGGTCAAACAGAAGGCTATCGAGGATGAGGTAGATCGGCTCCTCGCTGCCAACTTCATTCGGAATGTGCCCTATTCGGAGTGGCTAACGAACGTAGTCCTGGTTAAGAAGTCAAGCGGAAAGTGGCGCATGTGCGTCGACTTCACCGACCTCAACAAGGCCTGCCCCAAAGACAACTATCCCCTACCTCGGATAGATCAGCTCGTCGACAGCTTGGCAGGCCATGAGCTGTTGAGCTTCATGGATGCCTTCTCCGGCTATAATCAGATCCGTATGAATCCGGCAGACAAAGATCTCACCGCATTCACAACGGACCGGGGGGTATACTGCTACAAGGTGATGCCCTTCGGCCTCAAGAACGCCGGGGCTACGTACCAACGGTTGGTCAACCACATGTTCAAGCCATAGATCGGCAGGAACATGGAAGTTTACGTCGACGATATGCTTGTCAAATCAGTCTCGTCGACCGACTATGCCAAGGACCTCGGCGAGGCCTTCGAGGTGCTCCGCAAGTTCAAGATGAAACTGAACCCCGCCAAGTGCGCATTCGGGGTCACCGGGGGAAAGTTCCTCCGTTTCATGGTCACCCACCATGAGGATTGTAACAACCTAGTTCATTAATACCAATTCCAGTTCTCGTATTTTTGTTATTTGTGGTATTTCTTGATTTATCGTGTTTACATTGCATTCGACCCGACCCGCTTGCTTGGAACCTGTTGGATTCATATTTATGAATTATCTTGACTTGTTACTTAGACATGTGCATTTTCATGAATACTGCATACTGGCATTTTATCTGGCATTGCATCTTTTACCTTATAACATTTTAAGTCACGTAAAATATTTAAAAATACATAATATGGCCTGCATAATACCCCTAACCCCGTGGTAGCATCCGCGCATCTTGTTCTCGTCTCGTTCAATAAAACGGACGTGTTTGGATGGCTACGCGCACATATGTGCATCCGTTCTTGGGGGTATGTATTTTCGTTACCTAAGCATTCATTTTGAATTTTGAAAGTTGCATATATTTTTCATATTTTAATCTGAAATTTTAGACCCGACCCGGACGTTTTTTGGACTAAATTTGTATTTACCTGAAAATCAAATTTTATTTAATTTAATATCTTTAAAATTTAATCGGCTGTTTAAATCTTAATAACTAACTAAAATATTTATTCGATAGAATCAAAACAGTTTAACTAAACTCTCTCTCTCTCTTTGCTGGTCCCCACACTCCCCGCCAATCAGCACATCTCTCTCTCATCTTTTTCCATTCTCTTTCTCTCTCCCTCAGCACAGACTCTCTCTCCTCTCTCTCTTCTCTCTTTCTCTCTCCCCCGCTGCACTCCAATTTTCTTTCTCCTCCTCTCTCTCTCTCCTCTCGCTCTCTCTCTCTATCTCTCTCCTCTCGCGATTTCTGTAGATGATCTCGTCACCGCCACACCTTATGGTCACCTCCCTTCTATCCTCGTCTTCCTCTTCTCTTTAAAAACCCAGCGAAGCCCCTCATTTCCTCAACCCATCCTCATCAAACCCTAACCCAAAACTCCAGCACCTAATCTCCTCATCACCCTCAACCGAGCCTCCTTTCCTCCTCCTCACCATCTCCTTCTCCTTTTTTTCTTTCTCGAGTAACCCCACTGCACCCGAGAACCCATCATCACCACCCACACCACCTCGTCGCCGACAACCTCTTCGCCTCACACCACCATCATCACCATCTCCTTTCTCTCCCTATCTCCTTTGTTCTTCCTCCTACAACCCAGCAACACCCCTGCACTCACCCAAACCCCAGCAAACAAAACCCAAACCCTAACCGAAACCCTAACATCAAACCCCTTCGCCGGAGCTCCGTTCTTCATCATCGACACCACCACCTCTTTCTGCGACTCCAGTGCACAATCCTGTAAGCCCTCTTCTCCTTCTTCTTATTCCTCTTCCATTTTCTTCTCTTCTCTTTCTTTTTCTTTCTTCTTTAATTCTTGATTCCATGGTTTCATAGTTCGCCGGAGCCGTGACGACGCCGACGATCCAGACGACCCAGCGAACGTGCCTTGACTGCGTGATCACCCTCGTGCGTTATTTAGACCCGTTCCGTGTACCGTGCGCGCGTCGCGACATTTCGCCGACGTCGGACGTACCGTACATATCCGTTTCTTGATCCATCTAGGCAAGTTAATCTTGCTACATGCTATATAACTCACTATATACCTATTTAAATAAATATCATACCTGCGTTTTAAATCATGCACCCCATGTTTAGTTTTATAACCTTTCGATATTCCGTTAGCATCCATTCATATCATTTCAGATCTAGGTCATAAAAACTTATCTTGTTACATACTATATTACAACATACTGCACCCAATGAAATATTTACATCACATATTGCTTACTTGTACATCTCACATTACCATTTTACAGTTTTACTGATTTCGGATACCCGTTTGCATCCATCTCATTTAAAATATATATAACCGCATCCATAAATCACATTAATACATAACACTGTGATATTAACACCCCATGTTTAATAAAGTACATCCTAATTAGTATTGGAAATATAAATGTAACCCTAATCGATAATTGTGCATCCATATCTTTGAATTTATATCTATTTGCATACCATATTACATTATTCCATTTTATTGTTATATTAGCACTCCATACTTGTTTTTTGTGTACCCATACTTATTACAGTTTGATTATGAGCACCCATTTGATACTTGTGCACTACCTGACATGACCTGATACACTACTACTTAACATGACTTGATACATACACCACTACTTGACATGTTACCTGATCTTGTTACCAATGCCGACAATCTTGACCTGTTGTCCCTACGGACATATCCTGTTGTCTATACAGATAAACATGTACCTTCTTGATCCTGTATTGGCATTAGCTCCAGATTTACCAATACCTGATTTGAACACATAACCTTGGGGGTATGGGGAAATCAAAAGTGTAAACTAAAGTGTAGCTTACAAGGGTATTACTTGATCCGTGGTCCCGGGGGATAACGGGACATAATCATTCGTGATTCTTACTTGATCCGTGGTTCCGGGGGATAACGGGACAGAGTCATTCATGACTCGCACTACCTGATCCGTGGTCCCGGGGGATAACGGGACATATCCTTTGAGTTACATGGAGGATTACTCTAATTGATTTCAATAATTTTAGAGTAGATAACCCTATGTCACAGTTTAGACTACTCACTGCACTTCACCTACATATATTCTGTCCACTGATTTATATTCATGTTACTATTACTGTTTATACTTCATGCCTGCATATTTCTTCGCATCCTGCTTGCTTAGAGTTATTATTATTATGACGCACTAACGTCTGGGTTTTGCATGGCCTAGATCCCTTGTCCTTATCGCAGGCTGTTCAGGAGTACTTTGATCAACAGGCCGAGCGGTGATGACCTGTTATTAGTTTAGTTTAGTTTCCTTTCAGTATTTTCATTCCTGATGTGAGCCCGCATTATGGGACGTACATTCCAGTTTATTATTGTATTGGATCTTTTGCTTCTGCATTATTTTATTCTTGACTCGTTATTCTGGCTCATGGACATGTATTAGATAGTTGTTTATTATTGTTCTTGATATCTCTACAGCCGTAATGTGACTGTGGAGGGATATTTCCTATCCATAGGTAGTATGGTTGGCTCTGTCACGTGCCTATCTTAGCGCACTCTGGGAAGCGGGGCGTGACAAGGTTTGTTTAGTATCAGAGCCATAGGATCTAGGTTAATCGGGTTTGATTCTTTTGTAGTTGGGTATTGGACCCAATACACGAATCAGAATACTCGTGATTAGGAACATGTCTTGCCACTTTGCCATCTTGCCATTTTTTGAATCTTAACTTCCTCCTGATTCTTACCTTGACACTATGCAAACCTCTTTGCATCTCAACATGAAACTTTGGTTTCCTATTGTTTATCTCTAGAATTTAGGCGACTTGGGTGGAGTTATGTGATTGTAACTATGTACTGCGGCATGGTTACAATGCGGTACTCTATTTAAGTAACTTGGAGTTCTAGTCTTGATTCATATCCTTGATCTATATTTTGAATCTGTTATCATACTAATCCTTTCGGTGTTTTGGTTTCAGGAACATGGCAGACAGAAATCTGAAAACGTACCAGAGGCGTGTTGATGACGCCGCTTTGCTTGGAGTAATTCGTGGGATGCTGGAGAACCAGAAACGGCAGACCGAGCTGAACCAGCAGCAAGCCAAAGCTTTTCAGGAAGGTTTGCGGACCGTCCAGCAGTCCGTAAACAATGTTGTGGCCAAACCAGTTGATCGTGTGGGTACCGTGGCGGATTTCAGGAGACTTGGTCCGTCTGTCTTTACTGCTCTGGAAGAGCCGTTGCAAGCGGAGCAGTGGCTGGTTGATACGGAGAATTTGCTCGTTGCGGCACAGATCCCAGAGGACAAGAGAGTGGATGTGGTACGCATCCAATTAGTGGACTATGCCCGTGAATGGTGGCTAGTGGAAGAGACCCGCTTGCCCAAGCCGATCAGTTGGGTAGATTTTTCGAAGAGTTTCTTGGAGAAGTTCTTCCCGCAAACTGCACGGGAGGAAATGGAAGAAAAGTTATCAGTTTGAAGCAGAACGGTGGATCCATGGATGCGCATGCGGTTGGGTGGACACGGCTCAGTCGATTCGCTGGACCTTTGGTTGCCAACGATGCTGATAGGGCAAGGAGGTTCATGCGCAGTTTGGACGTGGAAATCCAGAGGCACATCATATCTCTGGGATTGACCACTTTCTCACAAATGCTTACAGCGGCCCGAGAGCAGCAGATCCTATCTATGAAGACTGGGGGTACGCAGCAGTAAGCAGTTACAGTGCGGAAGCCGGCATTTGCACCGAACCGAGCACATGTACGCAGAGGTATTCCGGTGAACCGACGTGGCGCAACACCTATGAAGAAGCCCGTCGTACATGAGTAGAGGGGAAGAATGTTTTGTGAGTTCTGTCATCTACCAGGGCACCTACAGAAGGATTGTCGAAGGAAGCTTGGACTCTGTTTGGTTTGTGGATCGGCAGATCATACTATCAACACTTGTCCGTCAAAGATTCGCACGAAGGATGATGTTCAGAGTCCACCGCAGAAGCAGTTTCAGGGACAGAAGCAGCTGACTCAGGGACCAAATCAAGCTCGAGCATTTACCCTGACGGCTGAGGAAGCTAAGGCTTCAGAAGAAGTTGTTTCAGGTATCCTACTTGTTCATAGTTTTCCCGCATTAACGTTATTCGATTCTGGTGCATCCCATTGTTTTATGTCGTACATGTTTATTGCTACACACTCGAATCCTTGCACGACCTTATCTAGTTGTTGGGACATACACACTGGGAATGGGAAGATCATAGCTAGTAGAGAATGTAAGGATTGTTCTGTTGTTGTTTGCGGACGGGAGCTGTTTGCAGATTTCTTGGTGATTAATACCGGCAGTTATGAAGTTGTCTTGGGAATGGATTTTCTCGGCAAATTCCACGCTCACATTGATTGTAGGGCAAAGAAAGTGATTTTTCAGATTCTCGGATATCCGGAGTTTATCTTTACCGGAGGAAGCAGTTCTGTCGGGCCAGTCGAGTTTAGGGATAGGCCGACAAACAATGTTCTTTCGTCGATGGAAGTTGATAAAGAAGAAGCGCCAGCGGTAGTTCGAGATTTCATGGACGTGTTCGAGGACATCTCGGGTTTACCGCCAAAACGAGATGTGGAGTTCGCGATCGATCTTATTCCTGGTACAGCGCCAATCTCTAAGGTGTACTATCCAATGGCACCAGTGGAGTTGGAAGAAGTCAAGAAGCAGGTTACCGAATTAGTTGGGAAGGGTTGGATTCGCAGCAGCAATTCACCTTGGGGAGCTCCAGTTCTTCTAGTCAAGAAGAAAGATGGCACCAGGAAGATGTGCATCGATCATCGAGAATTAAACCGGGCGACTAAGAACAAGTACCCGACCCCTCGCATTGGCGAATTATTCGAGCAGCTTAGTGGCGCGAGGGTATTCTCGAAGCTGGATTTGCGATCCGGATATCATCAGGTCCGAGTTAAATCAGAAGATATTTGCAAGACGGCGTTCCGAACTCGGTATGGACATTACGAGTATTTAGTGATGCCCTTCGGAGTAATGAATGCACCGGCGATATTTATGGACTTGATGAACCGAATCTTTTCACCATTCTTAGACCAGTTTATAGTGGTGTTCATTGATGATATTCTGGTCTACTCAAAGAGTATTGAAGAGCATGCAGAACACTTGAAGATCGCACTGCAGACATTGAGACAAGAAAGATTGTATGCAAAGATGAGCAAGTGCGAGTTTTGGCTTGAAGAAGTGAAGTTTTTGGGGCATGTCGTGTCCGGAGAT
Organism: Agapanthus africanus; assembly: GCA_030015575.1. Taxonomy (NCBI): domain Eukaryota; kingdom Viridiplantae; phylum Streptophyta; class Magnoliopsida; order Asparagales; family Amaryllidaceae; genus Agapanthus; species Agapanthus africanus. Next base: position 710,594,244 of record JASDDO010000022.1, read on the forward strand.
GGAATCGCCGTTGATCCCGAAAAGATTGCAGCAGTTCGAGATTGGCCGATTCCGAAGAACGTTGCAGAGATCAGAAGCTTTCTTGGACTTGCCGGGTATTACAGAAGGTTCGTGGAGAATTTTGCTCGTTTGGCTGAGCCTTTGACCAAGCTTACGCGTAAGGAAGTACCGTTCGTATGGATGGATAAATGCGCTTCAGCTTTTGAGGCATTGAAGCAGAGATTGATAACCGCTCCTATTTTGACCGTATCAGACAGTTCCGGAGGATTGGTGATTCACAGCGACGCATCTGGGAAAGGATTGGGATGTGTTTTGATGCAGCATGGGAAGGTTATAGCTTATGCATCGAGACAGTTGAAGACCCATGAAAAGAATTACCCAACTCATGATTTGGAGCTAGCAGCTGTGATTTTCGCTTTGAAGATTTGGAGACACTATTTATTGGGCGAAAGGGTCGAAGTATTCACCGATCACAAAAGCCTGGAGTAGGTGTTCACACAGAAGGAGCTTAATATGAAGCAGCGTAGATGGTTGGAGCTGATGGCTGACTACGATCTTGATCTTAAGTACCATCCGGGGAAAGTTAATGTTGTACCTGATGCGCTTAGTCGGTTGCCAGCAATTCAGATGTTGACTGCACAAAAGGAACTTATTGAAGGCTTTCGGAGATTTGATTTGGAGATTGTGCTACCGCATTCTTTGGGACAGTTGATGCAGCTGCAAGTACAGTCGTAGTTGATCGAGAATATTAAATCAGCGCAGTTACAGGACCCTAGATTACAAAAGTTTCGAGAACAGGTTGAAGCTGGACTTCGAACGGACTTGTTGATCCATGAAGATGGTTCGTTGCGATATGGTGGCCGTTTGTGTGTGCCAAAAGGAGATATTCGCGAAAGAGTTATGAAGGAGGCGCACAGTTCCGCATATTCCGTACATCCAGAAGGCACGAAGATGTACCGAGATCTACGACAGCATTTCTGATGGGAAGGCATGAAACGGGAGATTGCTCGCTTTGCAGCGAAGTGCTTGGTGTGTCAGCAAGTTAAGGCTGAACATCAAAGGGTTGCTGGTTTATTGCAACCACTTCCGATTCCTCAATGGAAGTGGGAACATATAACCATGGATTTCGTGACGGCTTTACCGCGGAGTTCAAAGGGCAACAATGCAGTTTGGGTGATTATTGATCGTTTGACCAAGACAGCTCATTTCATCCCATTTCGAGTTGGTCAATCAACGGAAGCATTGGCAGACGGTATATGCAGGAGATTGTAAGATTGCATGGAGTACCGGTGAGCTCGTATCCTACCGTGACACATGTTTCTTATCACACTTCTGGAGGAGCTTACAGAAAAGTTTGGGGACTCGATTGAAGTTTAGCACAGCTTATCATCCTCAAACAGATGGCCAGTCGAAGAGAACGATCCAAACTCTTGAATACATGTTGAGAGCTTGCATGTTAGACTTCAAGGGTTCATGGGAGGATTATCTACACTTGGTGGAGTTTTCTTACAATAACAGTTTTCAGACGACTATTCAAATGGCTCCATTCGAAGAATTGTATGGTCGCAAGTGTCGTTCACCCGTTTGTTGGGATGATGTTGGAGAACGAAGATTGTTGGGACCGGATTTGATCATGCAAACAGTAGAGAAAGTTAACACTATCCGGAATCATATGAAGGCAGCGCAAGATCGGCAGAAGAGTTGGGCCGATATATCGAGGAGACCTCTAGAGTTCGTTGTTGGTGATCTGGTATTCTTGAAGATATCACCGACTAGAGGAGTGATTCGTTTTGGGAGTCGAGGAAAACTTAGTCCTCGATTCGTTGGACCTTTCGAAATTTTGGAGCGTTTGGAGAAGTGGCGTATCGATTGGCTTTACCGCAATCTTTGGCGAATGTTCATGACGTGTTTCATGTATCTCAACTCCGTAAATATGTTCGAGATGAAACACACGTGCTGGATCATTCGGAGCTGACTGTACAAGAAGATTTAACTTTTGAGGAACGACCGATATCGATTGTGGATCGAAGGGAAAAGGTTCTTAAGAACAAGGTTATCCTTCTCGTACTTGTTTCTCGGGAAAATCGCTCGCATGGAGAATCAACTTGGGAACGAGAAGATGAAATCCGACAGAAGTTTCCACATCCATTCTTGTAGTTTCTTGATTGTTTGTCTTTTCTTGTTCTTGGAATTTCGAGGACGAAATTCTTTTTGTAGTTGGGTATAATGTAACAACCTAGTTCATTTATATCAATTCCAGTTCTCGTATTTTTCTTATATGTGGTATTTCTTGATTTATCGTGTTTTGGGTGCGAATAGTATTTTACATTTTACATTGCATTCGACCCGACCCGCTTGCTTGGAACCTGTTTGATTCATGTTTATGAATTATCTTGACTTGTTACTTAAACATGTGCATTTTCATGAATACTGCATACTGGCATTTTATCTGGCATTGCATCTTTTACCTTATAACATTTTAAGTCACGTAACATATTTTAAAAATACATAACATGGCCTGCATGATACCCCTAACCTCGTGGTAGCATCCGCGCATCTTGTTCTCGTCCCGTTCAATAAACGGACGTGTTTGGATGGCTACGCGCACGTACGTGCATCCGTTCTTGGGGGTATATGCCACGCCCCGCTTCCCAAAATACGGAATACGAGTGGTAGACAAGGCCAGCCATGCTCCTACGGTCAAAGAAATGTTCTGCCGTAGTCACACTTCGGCTTCTAGTTTTTCATGATAAACAGTAAATAATGCGCAGGTAATGAGAAATGCAGTAACTGAAAGGAACAATGTAAAGACTGACCTGAAGTGGAACAAACGAATGTAACTCGGAATGGCAAATCAAGAAGTCTGTGATACACTGGTCCAGGCTAAATCTTCTCCTCACACAGAGCATGCATACTCAGGTCGTCAGAGCGACACAATAACAATATAATATATATAAAATCAAGTGACAGTTCTAACAGTGGTAATAGATATGAATAACAGTAAATCAATGACAGCATGAATATGAATGTGCAGTAATCAATGCAGCGGAGCAGTAAAGCAGTAGAACGATATGTCACGTATGTCAACACAGTATATAAGGTATATAAATGCCCGTATCCCTATCAGTCTCTAAGTCTCACTGTACAGGTCACTAAGCCTATCGTCAGTCCAAGTGTGAGAATCAACCACTCGCGAGTGTCCTCCACCCAAGGGTAGAACCCAAGGGCAAGGGACCACGGGCCCAACATGTAACATGTATATCACGGTGAATATCACATACCCTGTAAATCTCCATATATCTCCCTAAATATATAAGCCGGCATGGGACTCCCGAGATTCTGTTGAACTCACACTTAAACTACCCCACACCCCGTGGTCTACATCAAACGCTAACCATAACCCTAAATACTAATCGATCCGTGACAAGTCTGCGCGAGAACTGGAGGCAGGACCTCCATCAAGCACGTCCCGACTAATATCTAAGATAAATGGCAGTGTCGGATGTCTTATCTGTGACACCCGTGCAAGCGCTTCCATAAGTGTCCCATACCACTTATAGTCACACGTACACGCATCCCACAAACGTCGACAATGCAATAGAATAATAGGGCCTCTGATTGTGTACAAGTACGTATCACTTTCACTTATTCACGGATACACGAACACTGACGTACTTGCCACAATCATCACTAAAATCTAACACTGGGTAAATGCACGATATCACTAGGTTATCAATACAATGATATGGGTATGATATGATGCATGAACAGTATATAAGCATGATTAGGATGTTATGAAACAGTATTTTATCACTTGCACGATTTATCATGAAACGTACGTGTATAGTTTAGCGAAACGATAAACAGGTAATACTTAGTATGTTCAGTTATATATCCATCTAATTTAGTTTTACGCCAATCGGGTTTCAGGATCATTAAGTATAGCCATTTCATTTTAAGCGTTCACGGCTGGAAATCCGGTTTCAGAATCGGAAGTCCGTCTCGCAACGCATTTTAATCCCAGTTGGGATCAGATTTTAGCGACGCTAAAGTTGGATGAATTTTAGGGTTTTCAGTAAGGTTTTCAACGCAACATACGGATCTTTGATCGCGTCTGTACGTCAGGAGATATATGCTGTTTAATATTAGTATGTCAATTCTGATTCTGTTGGGACTGTTATGCGTCCCGATCTTTTGAATTACAGATTAAATAGGAAATGATGACGGAACATGATGAAACCACTTGTGTTGTCTAGCTAACAGATTCACCTACAATAAACGGTAGAGTTCCGCAACCTACGAAACATGGAAATCTTGTGGCACCCAATACGGAACAGCAACCAACAATTTGAGTCGCTCTGGACTGCAGTCCAGAGTCGCACTCCGATCCAATTATCGTCACAGTTTAAGTTTAGGAATATCTGGAAACTAGAATAGGGTTAAATTTCGTTGAGTTGGCTTCGATTTGAGCTCTCGAACACACCATTCCAATACGTATATGATTTATGGTGATTTTATTAGTTTTCAGGTACAAGAAAATTCCAGTTTTACGGTTAAACTTGATGGTAGTTGTTTTAATCTTTAATGGTCGTAATTTCCAGCGAAACTTGCACAAAGTATTCATCACAGCAAGGGCCAAAGTAATTAATCCAGTTCCGTCATTTCAGAAAAGTATTTTCTTTGGGAACACGCGTCGAACAGGTATGGCACATAATTGATCTAAACTTGCAACTTTATGATATATGTAATTAAAGATCGTAACTTAGGTAAATAGCATGTAAGCAAGTAAAATACTTGCCTGGGAACGCCTCGGGGTCGCACGGTAGCAGCGGCGTCACGAACGCGTGATGTATGCCGTGAAACGGATTTGCGCGAGCTTGGATCGAGATGCCGATTTTGCGTCGGAGTTGTACGGAGTCGTTGCACGGTTACTGGAGGTTGAGGGGTGCTTGATGATCCTCTGCGAGTGTACTGGGGTCGACGACGGTCGTTCTGGCAATGGCCGCAGTGAGTGTTTGTAAAGAAAAAGGTGTTTTGTGTGGGTTTTTTGAGAGAGAGAGAGTTAGGGAGAGAGAGTGAGCAGAGGGGATTGAGAGAGAGAGTTAGAGAGAGAGAGAGGGTGAACAGAGGGGGATTGAGAGAGAGTTAGAGAGAGAGAGAAAAGGCAAAGATTTAGAGAGAGGGAAACAGAGAGGTAGAGGGAGAGAGAGAGAGAAGGAGGAAACAGAGGGAGATGGAGAGAGCTGGGAGATAAAGGGTGAGGGAAACAGAGGGATAGAGAGTGAGAGAGAGAACTAGAGAGTGAGAGTAAGAGAGGACTGAGAGAGAGAGAGAGTGTCACGCCCCGCTTCCCAGAGTACGCAAGATTGGGCACGTGACATAGCCAACCATGCTACCTGTGGGTAGGAAGTATCCGTCCACAGTCACATTACGGCTGTAGGGATATCAAGAACAAGATAATAAACTAATCTAATACATGTCCAAATCCATAATAACAAGAGTCAATAAGCAATAAGTGCGGAAGCAAATGATCCAATACAATAAATAAATAGTACGTCCCATAATGCGGGCTCACATCTGGAAATGAAATGAAATAAATAAACTAAGCACTATGGAACTCACAGATCAGCCTGCTGGCTGAAGTACTCCTGCTCGGTCGTCGACAGTGGTAAGGAATCTGGGCCATGCAAAACCCAGACGTCAGCGCGTCATGTCAACCAATAATATAATATGAACATGGTAATAAGCAATGCAGGGATGAACATGAATAAAGCAGTACTATGAAATAACAGTGCAGGGTAATGTGCAGTGGTAACTAAACTGTCCTATCAGGTTTCTACTCTAAAGTCTTTGAAATCAATTGGTGACTCGTCGATGTAACTCAATAGTATCCCGTGCATGCCCGGGACCACGGTCAAGATCCTTGGGGCTGAATCCGAGACGTGCCGCTAGGCAGTAATAGGTAGCAGGATGGACGAGTGATGTCAGCATCATCACTCCTGGACTGGCCAAGCCCGTAAGACTGATCAGAGCAGGTATCGAAATGTTGAGTTACAAGTCGGTTTCACCTTTGATTTCCCCATACCCCCAAGTTATGTATGTCGGGTCAGGTATTCAGTAATCAAGGACTAATGCCAACGCGGGATCAGGTAACAGGTCAGGTTTGTCTGGATAGACAACAGGAATGGTCCATGAGGACCCCAAGTCAGGTTTGTTGGCATTAGGCATGAGATCAGGTAACAAGTCAGGTCATGGTACAACAGGTTGAGTCGGTATGTATAGGGTACCATGTCCGGGGCATCGGTATGTAAATATATGTCATGTGTAGCAAGGTCAGGTCAATATGTAGTGCAGTCGAGTATGTGCTCACAACAGGTATACAATCGAATAAGGAACAGCAGCAAGAATTTAAAGTAAACAGCAATAATAGTCATTTAATCACAATGGTACCTTAATCTGGTGCAGTTGTATTATATTAACAGGTTCGAGCACCCATGGGGTGCATTAATCACAGGGTAGCGCAGTATTAATAACAGAAAAATTAATGAAGATATATATATGTACGGCTATCGACCTTTAAATAACAAAATGATTAACAGGTAGTTGTTATTACGGTTACGGTGGCAAAATACGATTTAGGTGGCAGTATTATGATGTATATCATATTTCGTCCAATGAGATAAGTAACTATACTTAGTTAATATTGCAAGTTTTATGAGTCAAACACTTAATTAGTTTAATGTAGCATGTAGCAAGAAATCTTGCCTCGACGGTTTCGCAAACCGGAAAACACGAACGTAGCGTCGGCGGAAAACACGCGACGGATGCACGGGCCACGGATCGAGTCCAAACAGCGAACAGCGGAACCACACGGACCAGAGTACTTCGCTGGAGAGTCGGGTCAAGTCGTCGGCACGGCCGGAATCCGGCAAAATGTCAAAACAGCGATGAATTAGCAAAATACGACACATGGACACGAACGACCAGCGAGGGGTTAACACGAATGGAGAAAGTAAAGGGATGCTTACAGGGATGGCAAAGGTGGCAACCGTGACGGGTTCGACGGCGATGGGGCGCCGGCGAGGCAGCGACGGCGACAGCCAAGGCTGAAAGTTGCTGGGGTCGCTGGAAAGGGATGATGCGATGAGTAGAGGAGGTGCTGGCCTGATCTGGTTTGCAGGGGGAGAAGGAGGTGGTCGGCGGTGGCTCTGGCAACGACGTCGAGGGTCGACGGGGCTTTTCCGGCGAACTAGGGTTGGTGTTAGGGTTAGGCTCGGGTGCAGTTGCAACGCCGGCGAGGGAAGGAGGAGGAAGATGAGGAGGTCGGGACGAGGGTGAAGGGAGGAAGACTCTGGCGTCGTCGGCGATGGGAGGCGGCGGTGACGGCAGTACAGCGCGCAGGTGGCGGCGGCGTCGGGTGCAGGCGCTGAAGGAGGGAGAAGGGAGGAACGGGGTGCGGTCGAGGCTGTGGAGGCGAGGATGATGACGGCGAGGTCGCGGGGAGGTCGACGGCGACGGCGAGGCTAGGGTTCCGTGAGGTTTCTCGTCGTGGGTTTCTGCAGTTGAGGACGAGGGACGTGGGGTTTTTTTTAAAAAAAAGATAGAGAGAGAGAGTTTTAGGAGAGAGGGAGAGAGAGATTTTAGGAGAGATAGAGAGACGGAGAGAGAGAAGCGGAGAGAGAGAGACAGTTAGAAAACGAGGTGGGGCCCACGAGAGAATAGACGCTCGTGATAGGCTGGGAGTGGGTACGGAAAGTTTAAAAGGAAATTTTAAAAGATTTAAAAAGATTTTAAACGTTATTTAGTAACAGAATATATATATTATATAGTTTAGATTATAAAATTTAAATGGGCATTTCGGCGCTAAATGAAACATTTCCAAATCGCGCCCGGGTTGCGCCCAAATGTTTCAAATTCAAATTATAGGATTTTAAGCGGTTTCCAAAATTTAAAATGAGATGTTTTATGATTAAAATGCATGCCCCCAAGTCGGACACTTGCACGCGCGCGTAGTCGTCCAAACTTGCCCGTTTCACCGAACGGGACGAAATCTCGACCCGCGGACGCTACCACGCGACTAGTGGCGACGAGTAGGCCAGTATGGATATTTTTAATTTCATTTTAGGTGTTACAATTTGTTATAGGCAAAAATGACTTAGCCGGTTAAAATTTAGCAATAAGCACCAAACAAGCAGGATAATTGAAATGAGCAATGTCTAACACTCAACCAGTAACAGAAATAGTATTATTGGGCTCGGGTGTTACATCATACCCAACTACAAAAAGAATTTCGTCCTCGAAATTCCAAGAATACAAGATAGCTAACTACCGAAAAAGGTGAGGAAACTTCTGCCGGATCTCGTCTTCTCGCTCCCAAGTGGATTCTCCATGCGATCGGTTACCCCAAGAAACTAGCACAAGAGGGATAACCTTGTTCTTAAGAACCTTTTCTCTTCGATCCTTGATTTCAACCGGTCGCTCCTCAAAAGTTAGGTCCTCCCGTACGGTCAACTCCGAATGATCCAAGACGTGAGTTTCATCGCGAACATACCTCCGTAGTTGAGATACATGAAACACATCGTGCACTCCTGTCAATGACTGTGGTAACGCCAAACGGTACGCTACCTCTCCAACACGTTCCAATATCTCGAAGGGTCCAACGAATCGAGGACTAAGCTTTCCCCGACTCCCAAAGTGAATCACCCCTCTAGTCGGTGATATCTTCAGGAATACCAAATCACCCACGGCGAACTCTAGAGGTCTTCTTGACGTGTCAGCCCAACTTTTCTGTATGTCTTGAGCTGCCTTCATATGCTTCCTGATTGTATTCACCTTCTCGACCGTCTGTACCACCAAATCTGGTCCTAGTAACCTTCGTTCACCAACATCATCCCAACAAACAGGTGAACGGCACTTACGACCATACAACGCTTCAAACGGAGCCATCTGAATAGTCGCTTGGAAACTATTGTTGTAAGAAAACTCCACCAAGTGTAGGTGATCCTCCCAAGAACCCTTGAAGTCCAACATGCAAGCCCTCAACATATCTTCAAGGGTCTGGATCGCTCTCTCCGATTGTCCATCAGTTTGAGGATGATAAGCTGTGCTAAACTTCAATCGAGTCCCCAAGCTTTCTTGTAAACTCCTCCAGAAGTGCGACAAGAACCGAGTGTCCCGATCGGACACGATACTCACCGGTACTCCATGCAATCTTACAATCTCCTGCATGTACCGCTCTGCCAAAGTCTCCGTCGATTGACCAACCCGAAAAGGAATAAAGTGAGCTGCCTTGGTCAACCGATCGACTATCACCCATACTGCATTGTTGCCCTTTGGACTCCGCGGTAAAGCCGTCACGAAATCCATGGTGATATGTTCCCACTTCCACTGAGGAATCGGAAGTGGTTGCAACAAACCAGCAACCCTTTGGTGTTCAGCCTTGACTTGCTGACACACCAAGCACTTAGCCACGAAGCGAGCAGTCTTCCGTTTCATACCTTCCCACCAGAAGTGCTGTCGAATATCTCGGTACATCTTTGTCCCTCCTGGATGTACAGAGTAAGCTGAACTGTGTGCCTCCTTCATAAGCTCTTCACGCGCATCTCCTTTTGGCACACACACACGGCTACCATACCTCAACGAACCATCTTCATGGATCAGTAAATCGGTTCGTAGTCCGGCTTCAACCTGCTCTCGAAACTTTTGCAGTCTAGGATCCTGCGATTGTGCCGCTTTAATCTTCTCAACTAAGGACGACTGTACTTGCAACTGCATCAACTGTCCCATAGCATGTGGTAGCACAACCTCCAAGTCAAATCTCCGGAAATCCGCAATGATCTCCCTCTGTGCAGTCAATACCTGAATTGCTGGTAACCGACTAAGCGCATCCGGCACGACGTTAACTTTTCCCGGATGGTACTTAAGATCAAGGTCGTAGTCGGCCATCAGCTCCAACCATCTGCGTTGCCTCATGTTCAACTCCTTCTGAGTGAACACATACTTCAAACTCTTATGATCTGTAAAGACTTCGACTCTCTCGCCCAAAAGGCAGTGTCTCCAAATCTTCAAGGCGAAGATCACGGCCGTAAGCTCCAAGTCATGAGTCGGGTAATTCTTCTCATGAGTCTTCAGTTGTCTCGATGCGTAAGCTACGACCTTCCCATTCTGCATCAAAACACATCCCAATCCTTTTCCAGATGCGTCGCTGTGAATCACCAGTCCTCCTGAATTATCCGGTACGGTTAGGATAGGGGCGGTTATCAACTTCTGCTTCAATGTCTCGAAGGCCAATGCACATCCATCCGTCCAAACAAAAGGTACCTCCTTGCGAGTAAGCTTGGTTAACGGCTCTGCCAAACGAGCGAAGTTCTCCACAAATCTTCTGTAGTATCCGGCCAAACCAAGGAAACTTCTTATCTCGGCCACATTTCTCGGAATAGGCCAATCTCGAACCGCTACAATCTTCTCGTGATCGACGGCGATTCCATCGCCCGATACGACATGTCCCAGAAATTTCACTTCCTCCAGCCAGAATTCGCACTTACTCATCTTCGCATACAATTTCTCCTGTCTCAGCGTCTGCAGTGCGATCTTTAAATGCTCAGCATGTTCCTCCGGACTCTTCGAGTATACCAGAATATCGTCAATGAATACCACAATAAACTGGTCCAAGAATGGTGAAAATATTCTGTTCATCAAATCCATGAATATTGCCGGCGCATTCGTCACTCCGAAGGGCATCACCAGATACTCGAAATGTCTATATCGAGTTCGAAACGCCGTCTTGCAAATGTCTTCTGTTTTCACTCGGACCTGATGATATCCGGATCGCAAATCCAGTTTCGAGAATACCCTCGCGCCACTAAGCTGCTCAAAAAGTTCTCCAATGCGAGGGATCGGGTACTTGTTCTTAATAGTCACCCGGTTCAATTCTCGGTAATCAATGCACATCCTTCTCGTGCCATCCTTCTTCTTTACTAAAAGAACTGGAGCTCCCCAAGGCGAGTTGCTGCTTCGAATCCAACCCTTCTCAAGTAATTCACCAACTTGTTTCTTAACTTCTTCCAATTCCACTGGTGCCATCGGATAATAAGATTTCGATACTGGCGCTGCACCAAGAATAAGGTCAATCGCGAACTCCACGTCTCGCTTCGGCGGTAAGCCCGATATATCTGCAAATACATCCATAAAGTCGCGAACAACTGCCGGCTCTACATTACTATCAACTTCCATTGCTGCAAGAACACTGTGTGTCGGCCTAGCCCTGAACTCGACTGGCCCAACAGAACTGCTTCCCCCAGTGAAGGTAAACTCAGGATGTCCGGGAATCTGGAAAATTACCTTCCTTGCCCTACAGTCAATGTGGGCGTGGAAAGTACCAAGAAAATCCATTCCCAAGACAACTTCGTAGCTGCCCGTATCTATCACCAAGAAATCTGCAAAGAGCTCCCGTCCGCACACAACAACTGTACAATCTCTACACTCCTTACTAGCTATGATTTTCCCATTCCCAGTGTGTATGTCCCAAAAACTAGACAGGGTCGTGCAGGTAATCGAGTGTGCAGTTATAAATTTGGATGATATAAAACAGTGGGATGCGCCGGAATCAAATAATGCCAATGCGGGAAAACCATGAACGAGTAAAGTACCTGAAACCACTTCTCCTGATGCCTTAGCTTCCTCAGCTGTCAACGTGAAAGCTCGAGCCTGATTAGGTCCTTGAGTCAGCTGTTTCTGCCCTTGGAACGGTCTCTGCGGAGGCTTCTGTATATCATCTCTCGTGCGAAGCTTCGACGGACAAGCACCAACTGCGTGATCGGCCGCTCCACACACCAGACAAAGTCCCAGTCTCCTTCGACACTCCTTATACACGTGCCCAAGTAAATGGCAGTAGTCACAAGTCATGCTCTTTCTTCGATTAACTATCACAGGTTTCTTCATGGGTGCTACACCTCGACGGTCCACTGGAATACTTCTGCGCCCATGATCTCGGTTAGGTACAAATGCGGGCTTCCTGGCCGCAACTGCTGTCTGCTGAAGGTTCCCTTTCATTCCCGATAAACTCTGCTGCTCTCTGGCTGCCGTAAGAACCTGCGAGAAAGTGGTCAAACCCAGGGAGACGATCTGCCTCTGGATGTCCACATCCAAACTGCGCAAGAACCTTCGCGCCCTGTCTGCCTCCTTGGCAACTAAGGGTCCAGCGAAGCGGCTGAGTCTCGTCCATTCCGCTGCATGTACGTCCACAGGTGCTCCATTTTGCCTTAGCCCAATAAATTTCTCTTCCATTTCCTCCCATGCAGTCCGCGGAAAAAACTTCTCCAGGAAACTCTTAGAGAAATCCGCCCAACTGATTGGCTTGGGCAAGCGGTTCTCCTCCACAAGCCACCACTCTCGGGCGTAATCCACCAGCTGAATGCGCACTACATCAACTCTCTTGTCTTCTGGGATCTGTGCCGCAATCAGTAAATTCTCCGTGTCCACTAGCCACTGTTCGGCTGGCAACGGCTCCTCCAAACCAGTGAAAGTAGTAGGACCCAAACGTCTGAAATCTGCCACGGTCCCTACTCGGTCAACTGGCTTCGCTACAGCGGTGTTTACAGACTGCCGAATGGCCTGCAAAGCCTCCTGAAATGAATCTGCTTGCTGCTGGATCAGCTCAGTTTGCCTCTTCTGATTTTCCAACATCCCACGTATCACTCCTAACATGGCGGCTTCATCCACGCGCCTCTGATACGTCTTGAAATTCTTATCTGCCATAGTCCTGAAATCAAAATACCCAACATTAGCATGATAATAGATTCAATATATAAATCAAGGCTAGAACTCCAAGATACTTAAATAGAGTACCGCATTGTAGCTATGCCGTGATATCATAGCCGCAATTACTTAACTCCACCCAAGTCGCCTAAGTCCTAGAGATAACAAGAAATTAGGTTTTCGAGTTGACAATGCAAAGTAAGTTTGCATGTCGATATGATCCGGAAGAATGTGATTCAAGGATGGTAAAACGGTCAAGGTGGCAGGACATGTTTCCTAATCACGGGTATTCTGATTCGTGTATCGGGTACAATACCCAACTACAAAGAATCAACCCAACTAACCTATCTCTCTGATACCAAAAGAACCATGTCACGCCCCGCTTCCCAGAGTACGCAAGATTGGGCATGTGACATAGCCAACCATGCTACCTGTGGGTAGGAAGTATCCGTCCACAGTCACATTTCGGCTGTAGGGATATCAAGAACAAGATAATAAACTAATCTAATACATGTCCAAATCCATAATAACAAGAGTCAATAAACAATAAGTGCGGAAGCAAATGATCCAATACAATAAATAAATAGTATGTCCCATAATGCGGGCTCACATCTGGAAATGAAATGAAATAAATAAACTAAGCACTATGGAAGTCACAGATCAGCCTGCTGGCTGAAGTACTCCTACTCGGTCGTCGACAGTGGTAAGGAATCTGGGCCATGCAAAACCCAGACGTCAGCGCGTCATGTCAACCAATAATATAATATGAACATAGTAATAAGCAATGCAGGGATGAACATGAATAAAGCAGTACTATGAAATAACAGTGCAGGGTAATGTGCAGTGGTAACTAAACTGTCCTATCAGGTTTCTACTCTAAAGTCTTTGAAATCAATTGGTGACTCGTCGATGTAACTCAATAGTATCCCGTGCATGCCCGGGACCACGGTCAAGACCCTCGGGGCTGAATCCGAGACGTGCCGCTAGGCAGTAATAGGTAGCAGGATGGACGAGTGATGTCAGCATCATCACTCCCGGACTGTCCAAGCCCGTAAGACTGATCAGAGCAGGTATCGAACTGTTGAGTTACAAGTCGGTTTCACCTTTGATTTCCCCATACCCCCAAGTTATGTTTGTCGGGTCAGGTATTCAGTAATCAAGGACTAATGCCAACGCGGGATCAGGTAACAGGTCAGGTTTGTCTGGATAGACAACAGGAATGGTCCATGAGGACCCCAAGTCAGGTTTGTTGGCATTAGGCATGAGATCAGGTAACAAGTCAGGTCATGGTACAACAGGTTGAGTCGGTATGTATAGGGTACCATGTCCGGTGCATCGGTATGTAAATATATGTCATGTGTAGCAAGGTCAGGTCAATATGTAGTGCAGTCGAGTATGTGCTCACAACAGGTATACAATCGAATAAGGAACAACAGCAAGAATTTAAAGTAAACAGCAATAATAGTCATTTAATCACAATGGTACCTTAATCTGGTGCAGTTGTATTATATTAACAGGTTCGAGCACCTATGGGGTGCATTAATCACAGGGTAGCGCAGTATTAATAACAGAAAAATTAATGAAGATATATATATGTACGGCTATCGACCTTTAAATAACAAAATGATTAACAGGTAGTTGTTATTACGGTTACGGTGGCAAAATACGATTTAGGTGGCAGTATTATGATGTATATCATATTTCGTCCAATGAGACAAGTAACTATACTTAGTTAATATTGCAAGTTTTATGAGTCAAACACTTAATTAGTTTAATGTAGCATGTAGCAAGAAATCTTGCCTCGACGGTTTCGCAAACCGGAAAACACGAACGTAGCGTCGGCGGAAAACACGCGACGGATGCACGGGCCATGGATCGAGTCCAAACAGCGAACAAAGGAACCACACGGACCAGAGTACTTCGCTGGAGAGTCGGGTCAAGTCGTCGGCACGGCCGGAATCCGGCAAAATGTCAAAACAGCGATGAATTAGCAAAATACGACACATGGACACGAACGACCAGCGATGGGTTAACACGAATGGAGAAAGTAAAGGGATGCTTACAGGGATGGCAAAGGTGGCAACCGTGACGGGTTCGACGGCGATGGGGCGCCGGCGAGGCAGCGACGGCGACAGCCAAGGCTGAAAGTTGCTGGGGTCGCTGGAAAGGGATGATGCGATGAGTAGAGGAGGTGCTGGCCTGATCTGGTTTGCAGGGGGAGAAGGAGGTGGTCGGCGGTGGCTCTGGCAACGACGTCGAGGGTCGACGGGGCTTTTCCGGCGAACTAGGGTTGGTGTTAGGGTTAGGCTCGGGTGCAGTTGCAACGCCGGCGAGGGAAGGAGGAGGAAGATGAGGAGGTCGGGACGAGGGTGAAGGGAGGAAGACTCTGGCGTCGTCGGCGATGGGAGGCGACGGTGACGGCAGTACAGCGCGCAGGTGGCGGTGGCGTCGGGTGCAGGCGCTGAAGGAGGGAGAAGGGAGGAACGGGGTGCGGTCGAGGCTGTGGAGGCGAGGATGATGACGGCGAGGTCGCGGGGAGGTCGACGGCGACGGCGAGGCTAGGGTTCCGTGAGGTTTCTCGTCGTGGGTTTCTGCAGTTGAGGACGAGGGACGTGGGGTTTTTTTTAAAAAAAAGATAGAGAGAGAGAGTTTTAGGAGAGAGGGAGAGAGAGATTTTAGGAGAGATAGAGAAACGGAGAGAGAGAAGCGGAGAGAGAGACAGTTAGAAAACGAGGTGGGGCCCACGAGAGAATAGACGCTCGTGATAGGCTGGGAGTGGGTACGGAAAGTTTAAAAGGAAATTTTAAAAGATTTAAAAAGATTTTAAACGTTATTTAGTAACAGAATATATATTATATAGTTTAGATTATAAAATTTAAATGGGCATTTCGGCGCTAAATGAAACATTTCCAAATCGCGCCCGGGTTGCGCCCAAATGTTTCAAATTCAAATTATAGGATTTTAAGCGGTTTCCAAAATTTAAAATGAGATGTTTTATGATTAAAATGCATGCCCCCAAGTCGGACACTTGCACGCGCGCGTAATCGTCCAAACTTGCCCGTTTCACCGAACGGGACGAAATCTCGACCCGCGGACGCTACCACGCGACTAGTGGCGACGAGTAGGCCAGTATGGATATTTTTAATTTCATTTTATGTGTTACAATTTGTTATAGGCAAAAATGACTTAGCCGGTTAAAATTTAGCAATAAGCACCAAACAAGCAGGATAATTGAAATGAGCAATGTCTAACACTCAACCAGTAACAGAAATAGTATTATTGGGCTCGGGTGTTACAGAGAGAGAGAGAGATTGCAGGGAGAGGGGAAGAGCGAGGAAGAGGGACGGAGACGAGGGCGATGATGATGGTGCGGTCGACGAGGGGTACAGGGGTTCGCCGACGAGAGGGCGCCGGGGCACCGAGCTCGAGAGCAGGGGGTTCGTTGTCGTCGTCGACGGCGAGGGTGTGGCTGCAGCTCGGTGTGCAGGGAAATGGGAGAGAGGAAGTGGGGTGCTCGTGATCGAGGGTGGAGGTGAGTGAGGTGAGGGTGACGACGTTGATGGTGGCGTCGAGATCGAGGATGTGGTGGTCGGAGTTGAAGGTGAAGCGGAGGGGACTGACTTGGGCTCGAGGGAGAGAGGTCGAGACAGGGGAAGAGAGAGAAAGGGAGAACGAGAGGAGAGCGATGGCGAGCTCGAGGGTGTCGAGAGGGGTTGGAAGTGCGAAGCGTTGGGGAGCGGGTCGCAGGGGAAACGTGCGCGTCGTGGGCAAGGGCGCGGGCGCGGGCGTGGGCGGAGGAGGCGGGTCAAGGAAATGGTGGCGTGGCGGGAAAAATAGCCGTTGGGGAAGGAGAAGGGACGAAGCGGGTCGGGTAGGGGTGAGCGGCGCAGGCCGAAGGGAAATGGGCCGGGCCATCGATAAAATGAATTCATTTTAAAAAAACTGAGGGGATGGCTCAGGGAGTTGGGCCTGTGAAATTTATTAAACAAATGTTTTAATTTTATTTGATTTTTCCTTTGGGTTGAGAGAGATGCTGGGCTGTAGGAAATTTAAGAGAAAAATGATGAGAAAAGAATGGGCCTGGGATTTGGGGGATTTAAGAATAATAAAGGAAATTAAGTTTATTAAATAGGGAATGGGCAGGGTTTAATAGAGTTTCATTAAAATAATTAAATATTTAAAAATAACAAAATTTATAGTTTAAAGAGGAATACGGATTTAGGCATATATAAAAGAACCGGGTATTACATCATACCACCCTTACAAAAATTCCGTCCTCGAAATTTAAAATAAACTATAAGTAATACAAACATAGGCGAAAGCTATTATATTGCAAACTAACACATAAGGATTTACTTGAAATAGGCGGGTGAAGAATTTGAAGGTTTATATATGTAAGAACAACTTGCAAAAATATAGGTTTAAATAAGTATAAGACAGGAACAACTACAAAGGCAACCTATATGTATACGAGAATAGCAATAACAGCAATAACGAACAATGATATTCGAGGCGTACTCGATAAAATCGAAACTCAAATATGTGCACGTATAAGTATATCAAAGATAGAACGGCAGAATTAATGAGTACAAGGCACAATCATTTATAATAGTAAACATAAGCACAACATCCAAAAATAAAGTAATGATAATAAAGTAGTGAAAGCTTTGTCGGTATGTTAAAACATTTTAGGATAATGTATCGATCAAATAGTTTTAAAATAACTTAAGAAACTCATATAGTGAAAATAAGAAACATGGAACAGAAATATGCGCGGTGTAAGGTTGCGCTACTGAAAATAAGAATAATAATAATATACTTAAAATACATAAAACGGAGTAATCAATAACACGCACTCATTGATAAATATGAAATAATGAAAACTAAATTTTCGAATACAGTGTTCCCAAATATAGTTGGGGGTATCAGGGAAAAGCACAAGTATGTCTAGGCCTAGGTAGGGTAGGGATTACAATGGAATGTGGCTGATACAAAAAGGTCGAAGTGTGACGGCTTTAGGCTGAAGATCAAGGAAATTGGGATCGGGTCAGCACAAGAAGTAAGGGTGAGCAGTAAAGGAATATAAGGAGAAAAATGTATGTGGAGGATACTGGTCGGTACATCGTATGAATCAAGAATTTGAAGGGTTAGCTAACTCGAGGATTTCACTATGAACTTCTCCTCCCAGAAGGATCTCAATCGAGTCACAGATGAAGGATGAATGGTGGCTCATTCCAAGGATCAGGGTGCGGTACTTTCTAATCGAAACGAGGGTGAAAACTATACAATGAGTAGGGATGGACAGTCAGGGAACTCAGCAAAAATAAATAAATGGATAAGGGCAATAAACAAGTATCAAGCGAACCAATAATCAAAAGGTTTACGAATTCAGAAGATTTATTTCATTCAAGAAAATTTGAAACAAGGCATTCCCAAAGGCGAAAAGTGGCCCTAAACTATACACATTTTTATTTGGCCCAAAAGACAACATCAAAAGAAATTCCGTCAGTCGCGGTTGTGGTAGGTTGCGGTAGGCTTACGCACTCAGGTAGGGGCGTCCATTTCCATATCGCCTCGCGGGCATCGCCATTGGAAGTTCTTCCACAGCAGGGTCTTGATCTTCTGGTTCTTCTTCCTCGGATGGAGCTTCTTCATCGAGGTCCGATTCCATGTGATTGTCTTCTTCTGGATTTTCTTCCACGGGATTTTCCTCAACTGGATTTCCTTCTATCGGGTCTTCATCGGGATCTTCCTCTATCGGGTCTTCCTCTATAGGGTTCTCTTCAGGATCTCCTTCTTCTTCGTCGGAATCAGCTATCATGTTAAACTCTGGGGCGGCTACTCCTTCATCCTCTGAATCGTTGTTTCCGAAGTTGGCCTGGGGACCGTTGATCTCATCGTCAGAACTCATCAGTGTGCGGTCTAGGGAAACGCATGACTGTGCATCCCCGTCTGGATGCGGCGTTGCTCCGGGGTGGGCCATGGCCTGAAAAAAGAGAGTTATGATTAGGTAATGAAACACATCAAGGAAGTAGTTAAGTGTACGAAGTATAGAAAGATATACGGTGGCCGGAATTGAAAAATACCAGGATAATAATGCTGTGATAATGAATAATATAAATAAGGAGAAAACAAGAGAATGATACATATTTTATGATTCAAGTTTTATTGCATTCAATCAAAAGTTCAGCGGATACAAGATTTCAAACGGAAAGAAATATTTATAAAAGGATGACCACATTATTACTGAAATTAGAAAACATGAAAATTCCTCTTGGATTGCTAGACCGCTGCATTTTCGTCACACGAGTTGATTCCTGGCTGGGTCCGCCTTATCCTTGAAGTTCGAACTACGCAGTAATCCTTACTTGGCAGAAGTGGGGAGTGTGGACGAGTTTCCTCCTTGTAGTTCTTTCCTTTCTGGGCAACCGTTGATGAGATGTTCGCTGGATCCACAAATCAGACATTTCCCTTGGGCGCGGCGACAATCCCTCTGAAGATGTCCTGGTCTCTTACAATACCCACAACATGGGGTCTTCTGCTGCTTCTGTCGCGGGGAAACAAATTGGCGCTTCATCATCTTCTCTTTTCCTCGTCTAACGGGGATCCCTTTATGATTGGAGACTCCCGCTGGTGCCCGATTCACCTGCCTTCTCAGTCCTTCAGCCAACAAGTCGTTTGTTCGCTCCTGGGCTTCCTTTAGACCTTGCAGTACACTCAGAATCTCAATGGTCTGATTCTGGGGAGCGGATAAAGATGAAGAGTCGTTGGAAGACATGATCCCGAGACAACAATTTTGAGGACGATATAAGGCACAAGCTATGAGAGTCAAATATAATAAGGATTGTACAAAGATTCAAAAATACCAGATGTGATGAAATTTATTACAAGCGGAAAAATCAACTGTATGACTTCAAGTCGCTTAAACAGAGTATGGTAGTGTAATCGTGATGTAGTGCACCAGTACAACCACGAAATTTTGCCAAGTCACCTGAAACCCTAGTGAATGGATAGCTGAACACACGATGTGAATATGGATCAAGAATGACAAGTTTACAACCTAGACCAAGGAATGTCTTAGATTGCCAAGTTATACACGGAAAACTGCAATCCCAACCGAAGCAAAACCTGGCTTTGATACCAACTAAACCATGTCACGCCCCGCTTCCCAAAATACGGAATACGAGTGGTAGACAAGGCCAGCCATGCTCCTACGGTCAAGGAAATGTCCTGCCGTAGTCACACTTCGGCTTCTAGTTTTTCATGATAAACAGTAAATAATGCGCAGGTAATGAGAAATGCAGTAACTGAAAAGAACAATGTAAAGACTGACCTGAAGTGGAACAAACGAATGTAACTCGGAATGGCAAGTCAAGAAGTCTGTATGTCGCGTATGTCAACACAGTATATAAGGTATATAAATGCCCGTATCCCTATCAGTCTCTAAGTCTCACTGTACAGGTCACTAAGCCTATCGTCAGTCCAAGTGTGAGAATCAACCACTCGCGAGTGTCCTCCACCCAAGGGTAGAACCCAAGGGCAAGGGACCACGGGCCCAACATGTAACATGTATATCACGGTGAATATCACATACCCTGTAAATCTCCATATATCTCCCTAAATATATAAGCCGGCATGGGACTCCCGAGATTCTGTTGAACTCACACTTAAACTACCCCACACCCCGTGGTCTACATCAAACGCTAACCATAACCCTAAATACTAATCGATCCGTGACAAGTCTGCACGAGAACTGGAGGCAGGACCTCCATCAAGCACGTCCCGACTAATATCTAAGATAAATGGCAGTGTCGGATGCCTTATCTGTGACACCCGTGCAAGCGCTTCCATAAGTGTCCCATACCACTTATAGTCACACGTATACGCATCCCACAAACGTCGACAATGCAATAGAATAATAGGGCCTCTGATTGTGTACAAGTACGTATCACTTTCACTTATTCACGGATACACGAACACTGACGTACTTGCCACAATCATCACTAAAATCTAACACTGGGTAAATGCACGATATCACTAGGTTATCGATACAATGATATGGGTATGATATGATGCATGAACAGTATATAAGCATGATTAGGATGTTATGAAACAGTATTTTATCACTTGCACGATTTATCATGAAACGTACGTGTATAGTTTAGCGAAACGATAAACAGGTAATACTTAGTATGTTCAGTTATATATCCATCTAATTTAGTTTTACGCCAATCGGGTTTCAGGATCATTAAGTATAGCCATTTCATTTTAAGCGTTCACGGCTGGAAATCCGGTTTCAGAATCGGAAGTCCGTCTCGCAACGCATTTTAATCCCAGTTGGGATCAGATTTTAGCGACGCTAAAGTTGGATGAATTTTAGGGTTTTCAGTAAGGTTTTCAACGCAACATACGGATCTTCGATCGCGTCTGTACGTCAGGAGATATATGCTGTTTAATATTAGTATGTCAATTCTGATTCTGTTGGGACTGTTATGCGTCCCGATCTTTTGAATTACAGATTAAATAGCAAATGATGATGGAACAGGATGAAACCACTTGTGTTGTCTAGCTAACAGATTCACCTACAATAAACGGTAGAGTTCCGTAACCTACGAGTCATGGAAATCTTGTGGCACCCAATACGGAACAGCAACCAACAATTTGAGTCGATCTGGACTGCAGTCCAGAGTCGCACTTCAATCCAATTATCGTCACAGTTTAAGTTTAGGAATATCTGGAAACTAGCATAGGGTTAAAGTTCGTCGGGTTGGCTTCGATTTGAGCCCTCGAACACACCATTCCAGTACGTATATGATTTATGGTGATTTTATTAGTTTTCAGGTACAAGAAAATTCCAGTTTTACGGTTAAACTTGAGGGTAGTTGTTTTAATCTTTAAAGGTCGTAATTTCCAGCGAAATTTGCACAAAGTATTCATCACAACAAGGGCCAAAGTAATTAATCCAGTTCCGTCATTTTAGAAAAGTATTTTCTTTGGGAACACACGTCGAACAGGTATGGCACATAATTGATCTAAACTTGCAACTTTATGATATATGTAATTAAAGATCTAACTTAGGTAAATAGCATGTAATCAAGTAAAATACTTGCCTGGGAACGCCTCGGGGTCGCACGGTAGCAGCGGCGTCACGAACGCGTGATGTATGCCGTGAAACGGATTTGCGCGAGCTTGGATCGAGATGCGGATTTTGCGTCGGAGTTGTCCGGAGTCGTTGCACGGTTACTGGAGGTTGAGGGGTGCTTGATGATCCTCTGCGAGTGTACTGGGGTCGACGACGGTCGCTCTGGCAATGGCCGCAGTGAGTGTTTGTAAAGAAAAAGATGTTTTGTGTGGTTTTTTTTGAGAGAGAGAGTTAGGGAGAGAGAGTGAGCAGAGGGGATTGAGAGAGAGAGTTAGAGAAAGAGAGGGTGAACAGAGGGGGATTGAGGGAGAGTTAGAGAGAGAGAGAGAGAAAAGGCAAAGATTTAGAGAGAGGGAAACAGAGAGGTAGAGGGAGAGAGAGAGAGAAGGAGGAAACAGAGGGAGATGGAGAGAGCTGGGAGATAGAAGGTGAGGGAAACAGAGGGATAGCGAGTGAGAGAGAGAACTAGAGAGTGAGAGTAAAAGAGGACTGAGAGAGAGAGAGAGAGAGAGAGATTGCAGGGAGAGGGGAAGAGCGAGGAAGAGGGACGGAGACGAGGACGATGATGATGGTGCGGTCGACGAGGGGTACATGGGTTCGCCGACGAGAGGGCGCCGGGGCACCGAGCTCGAGAGCAGGGGGTTCGTTGTCGTCGTCGACGGCGAGGGTGTGGCTGCAGCTCGGGTGTGCAGGGAAATGGGAGAGAGGAAGTGGGGTGCTCGTGATCAAGGGTGGAGGTGAGTGAGGTGAGGGTGACGACGTTGATGGTGGCGTCGAGATCGAGGATGTGGTGGTCGGAGTTGAAGGTGAAGCGGAGGGGACTGACTTGGGCTCGAGGGAGAGAGGTCGAGACAGGGGAATGTTCCCCTCCGAATGGCGGCCAAGACATGGGCTGTCTCGCCTGAGATTCGGGACAGATGCTAATAGGTGTTATCCGTCCACCTCTCCGAAAATGCAAAGTTGATTTATGGCACCGTGTATCGAAGGTTTAAACGGATGCGGCCGATGTAGCAGACTTCGTCAGATTCCCCCTCATTTGAGGGGTTTTTGATTGTGGGGACGCTCTTTCCTGTAGGCGCAAGCCCCTGCAGTTAATTACGCTACCGCATCGCGGTAACAATTTTCTCCTTCTCCAGCTGGTCACTTCGTGTCGTGGGTGTTTGTTTTGTTTGTGCTTGCCCGTGGATTGTGTACGGAGACAAATTTATCTTGTCGCCCGTAGGACGTGGATTAATCCAAATCCGTATTTTCTTAGATTTGGGTTTGGGGTTTGGTTTAAGGACACGTTAGCCATATTTGAGGCTAAGATCAACTCAAACGTTTGTTAAGGATACGTTAGTCTGATTTGAGACTAAGATCAACTTAACGGGATCGTTTAGATCCGACAAAAGAGCATTTGGGCTCTATTGTTCCAGTTTAGGGACATAGTGGTCCATTGCATGTATGGCCGTCGGGACCCATCACCTCTCTGACGACGTTGAAGGATTACAACGACATATATCAGAGGAGTTCAGAGATGTACCCTTGAACCAAAGTCGATTGGGGGACTTGTAGTCCAATTTGGGACTAAAGTCT
The DNA here is from genome assembly GCA_030015575.1 of Agapanthus africanus. Classification (NCBI taxonomy): domain Eukaryota; kingdom Viridiplantae; phylum Streptophyta; class Magnoliopsida; order Asparagales; family Amaryllidaceae; genus Agapanthus; species Agapanthus africanus. Next base: position 710,617,717 of record JASDDO010000022.1, read on the forward strand.
GTTTGGAGGTTTTGGTTTAAGGATGCGTTAGCCATATTTGAGGCTAAGATCAACTTAAACGTTTGTTAAGGATACGTTAGTCTGATTTGAGACTAAGATCAACTTAACAGGATCGTTTAGATCCGACAAAAGAGCGTTTGGGCTCTATTGTTCCAGTTTAGGGACATAGTGGTCCATTTCATGTATGGCCGTCGGGACCCATCACCTCTCTGACGACGTTGAAGGATTACAACGACATATATCAGAGGAGTTCAGAGATGTACCCTTGAACCAAAGTCGATTGGGGGACCTGTAGTCCAATTTGGGACTAAAGTCTGTTTGGGGGTTTTGGTTTAAGGATGCGTTAGCCATATTTGAGGCTAAGATTAACTTAAACGTTTGTTAGGGATACGTTAGTCTGATTTGAGACTAAGATCAACTTAACGGGATCGTTTAGATCCGACAAAAGAGCGTTTGGGCTCTATTGTTCCAGTTTAGGGACATAGTGGTCCATTGCCAGTTTAGGGACATGGTGGTCCATTTCCAGTTTAGGGACATAGTGGTCCATGTTCCAGTTTAGGGACGTGGTGGTCCATAGGTAGTTTAAGGACGCATAAATCCATGGGTTTAAGGACCCCACAGTCCGTATTTTAGTTTAAGGACGCATAAGTCCATGGGTCTAAGGACTCCACAGTCCATATGGGTGTGTTTAAGGACGCATTAGTCCGTTAGTTTAAGGACGCATAAGTCCGCGGGTTTAAGGACCCCACAGTCCGTATCTTGGTTTAAGGACGCATAAGTCCATGAGTTTAAGGACCCCACAGTCCGTGTTGATGTGTGGTCATCGGGACCCGTCACCTCTTTGAAGACGTTGAGGAATTACAACGCCAAGTATCAAAGGAGTGAAGAGATGTACCCTTGAACCGGGGTGGATTAAATAGTCTTTGGCCCAATTTGGGATCAAGACCAATTAATTATATTATGAGCCCATTAGCCCAGTTAAATCTGAATTGAGGACTTATGGCCATCTTGGACTAAGTCCAATCATGTTTGGAATATTGGCTTCCTGTTGGTCCATTGAAGGAGAGGCTTTTCCTTTGGCCATTTAGCCAATTGGGATAACGTTAATTCAGCAGTGTTGAACACTGGGATCAAGTTAGTGTTTTAACACTAAAAGACAGTTGGTGTTAAACACCAGCAACAGGGGGTTCAAATTAGTGCTAAACACTAGAGCAAATCAGTGTCAAACACTAGCAGCAGAGGCTTCAAATTAGTGTTAAACACTAAGAAAATTAATGTTAAACTCTGTCAACAGAGATTTAATTTAGTGTTAAACACTAAGAAATTCAGTGTTAAACACTGCAAGAAAGCTCTTTAATTAGTGTTGAACACTAAGGCAAAACAGTGTTTAACACTGGGCTCAGGGGTTCCAATTTAGTGTTAAACACTGAGGCAAGAGGGGTCACGTGTGGACACGTGAGAGCGCCCTGATTTCCCTTATTTTATTCTGCGGATCAGTGTTTAACTCTTTTAATTCTGACGGCCATCACGTGTGAGCACGTGATGGAGGCCCTCGCCCTGGTCTGTTAGAATGCTCATTAGGGGTCACGTGGTGACACGTGAGGGCGCCCTAAGGGGGGACCAGATCCCTTTTATTTTGTTCTGCAATTAAGTGTTAAACACTTTTCATTTCCTGGCCATCACGTGTGGACACGTGATAGGCATTTATCCATTGGATATTAAAGGGATTTGTTAGGGGTCACGTGGGGACACGTGAGGGCGCCCTAAATGTGGAGCCAGCTCTCCTTTGTTTTATCCTCAAATCTGCGAATAAGTGTTAAACACTTTTGTTTTTATTTTAGAGCATCACGTGTTGGCACGTGATGGGGATCTGTGCGCCAATTGCTAAAGCATTCGCTGAAGGGTCACGTGATAACACGTGAGAGCGCCCAAGGGTGGGGCCAGATCTCCTCGCTTTGTTCTGCGAATAAGTGTTAAACACTTCTTCATCTTTTGAGCATCACGTGTTGACACGTGATGGAGATTTATGCACTAATCATTAAAGCACTCGCTAAGGGGTCACGTGGGGACACGTGAGAGCGCCCAAAGCTCATATTTCGTTTGCTTTTTCTTTCTGCGTTTTGGGAGTCCGTGGGAGCACGTGAGGTGATGCTTCAAAGTTCTTTGCAGGGGATCTTTTCAAGGGTCACGTGGGGACACGTGACCCTAGTTCTTTTCATGAACAGAGATCTTTTAAGAATTGAATTGTTTGTAGGGTTAAACCCTAATTATGATTTTGGAGGAATTAAATTCCTATTGTGAAAGAATTAAATTCTTGATTAGGGTTAAACCCTGATTTCTTTTTAAAGGAATTAAATTCCCAGATATGTAAAAGAATTAAATTCTTGATTAGGATTAAACCCTAGTTTCATTTTAGGAGGAATTAAATTCCTGTGAGTTTGGGAGAATTAAATTCTCAAAACTCAATTCCTACTCTGTGTTTTAGATCTGCATGGCAGGATCTCGACCCGATGAGAATTAAATTCTCAATTCATGGGGAGATGTGCACTTTGCAGATCCTCAACCAGAGAAAGAATTAAGTTCTTTTCTTTAAATAAGAGTTAAACTCTTTTGAGAATTAAATTCTCTTTTGAAGCCTCTCTTTTCTTACCTAGGGTTTTTCTTTTGCAGAGAATTAAATTCTCCTCTCTTTGCTTTTTTTTTCTCTTGAGAATTAAATTCTCCTCCCTCTGTTTCTCTCTCAAAAAAGTAGATCTCCTATCTTCTTTTCTTGGCTCCTATTTATAGGAGAAGGAAGAGAATCAATTTGTTTAGCAAATCTCTCATTGAAAGATTTGATTTGATTTCATGATTAATATGATCCTTTGGATCACACAGTGGATTTTATTCACCGTTGGATTTTAAATCCAAAGATATTCTATTTGTTATTTCGGTGAGATTTGGGGAGATCTTTCCTTATTTGAGATTTTTCCATAAATTGGTGATTTTTAATCACCCTTGGATCTTTAATCCAACGGTCCCCATAATCCTTTTCCATTTGGAAAGATTTAGAGAAGTTTAGAATTTTAATTCTATTTCGAAAGATTTTAGAGAAGTTTAGAATTTTAACTCTATTAAACTGTAAGGCTTTCAAGCCTATCACGTGCTGGCACGTGACTCTTGATCACGTGTGAGCACGTGACCCCCAAATTGGTTCCTTTAACAGCCGCTTGTTTATGTTGTTGTTTTAACCATCACGTATCAACACGTGACCATTGGTCACGTGTAAGCACGTGATACCTCGTTGAGGTATTTTCTGACTTTTAGAATTAAATTATATTCATTATTTTAGAGGCTTTAAAAGTCCATCACGTGTCTGCACGTGACCCATGGTCACGTGTGAGCACGTGATGCCCCATTGGGGTCTTTTCTGAGTTTTTATTATATCTTTTAACTCCTCCAGCGGGTTCTTAAAGGTCCATCACTTGTGGACACGTGATGCCTCATAACTTTTGATCCCGGATGAATTATGAGGCCCATAATATATCAAATCGAAGGGTTTTTCGAGATGCTTCCAATACCATCAGAATTTAATAGTTCCTCCTTCGGGAACTTATCAAAATACAGGCCGGAAGATATTGGTTCGTATTTCCTTAAGCGTATCGCTGCCATTTGATACCTTGGACTCTTCTGCGCAGAAATTTTTGGCGGGAACAGGGAAGAGAGAGAAAGGGAGAACGAGAGGAGAGCGATGGCGAGCTCGAGGGTGTCGAGAGGGGTTGGAAGTGCGAAGCGTTGGGGAGCGGGTCGCAGGGGAAACGTGCGCGTCGTGGGCAAGGGCGCGGGCGTGGGCGGAAGAGGCGGGTCGAGGAAATGGTGGCGTGGCGGGAAAAATAGCCGTTGGGGAAGGAGAAGGGGCGAAGCGGGTCGGGTAGGGGTGAGCGGCGCGGGCCGAAGGGAAATGGGCCGGGCTATCGATAAAATGAATTCATTTTAAAAAAACTGAGGGGATGGCTCGGGGAGTTGGGCCTGTGAAATTTATTAAACAAATGTTTTAATTTTATTTGATTTTTCCTTTGGGTTGGGAGAGACGCTGGGCTGTAGGAAATTTAAGAGAAAAATGATGAGAAAAGAGTGGGCCTGGGATTTGGGGGATTTAAGAATAATAAAGGAAATTAAGTTTATTAAATAGGGAATGGGCAGGGTTTAATAGAGTTTCATTAAAATAATTAAATATTTAAAAATAACAAAATTTATAGTTTAAAGAAGAATACGGATTTAGGCATATATAAAAGAACCGGGTATTACAGTATGCATTTTCGTTACCTAAGCATTCATTTTGAATTTTGAAAGTTGCATATATTTTTCGTATTTTAATCTGAAATTTTAGACCCGACCCGGGCGTTTTTTGGACTAAATTTGTATTTACCTGAAAATCAAATTTTATTTAATTTAATATCTTTAAAATTTAATCGGCTGTTTAAATCTTAATAACTAACTAAAATATTTATTCGATAGAATCAAAACAGTTTAACTAAACTCTCTATCTCTCTCTTTTTGCTGGTCCCCACACTCCCCATCAATCAACACATCTCTCTCTCCTCTTTTTCCATTCTCTTTCTCTCTCCCTCAGCACAGACTCTCTCTCCCCTCTCTCTTCTCTCTTTCTCTCTCCCCCGCTGCACTCCAATTTTCTTTCTCCTCCTCCTCTCACTCTCCTCTCACTCGCTATTCTCTCTCTCTCCTCTCGCGATTTCTGTAGCTGATCTCGTCACCGCCGCACCTTATGGTCACCTCCCTTCTATCCTCGTCTTCCTCTTCTCTTTAAAAACCCAGTGAAGCCCCTCATTTCCTCAACCCATCCTCATCAAACCCTAACCTAAAACTCCAGCACCTAATCTCCTCATCACCCTCAACCGAGCCTCCTTTCCTCCTCCTCACCATCTCCTTCTTCTTCTTTCTCGAGTAACCCCACTGCACCCGAGAACCCATCATCACCACCCACACCACCTCGTCGCCGACAACCTCTTCGCCTCACACCACCACCATCACTATCTCCTTTCTCTCCCTATCTCCTCTATTCTTCCTCCTACAACCCAGCAACACCCCTGCACTCACCCAAACCCCAGCAAACAAAACCCAACCCTAACCGAAACCCTAACATCAAACCCCTTCGCCGAAGCTCCGTTCTTCATCATCGACACCACCACCTCTCTCTGCGACTCCAGTGCACAATCCTGTAAGCCCTCTTCTCCTTCTTCTTCTTATTCCTCTTCTCTTTTCTTCTCTTCTCTTTCTTTTTCTTTCTTCTTTAATTCTTGATTCCATGGTTTCATAGTTCGCCGGAGCCGTGACGACGCCGACGATCCAGACGACCCAGCGAACGTGCCTTGACTGCGTGATCACCCTCGTGCATTATTTGGACCCGTTCCGTGTACCGTGCGCGCGCCGCGACATTTCGCCGACGTCGGACGTACCGTACATATCCGTTTCTTGATCCGTCTAGGCAAGTTAATCTTGCTACATGCTATATAACTCACTATATACCTATTTAAATAAATATCATACCTGCGTTTTAAATCATGCACCCCATGTTTAGTTTTATAACCTTTCGATATTCCGTTAGCATCCATTCATATCATTTCAGATCTAGGTCATAAAAACTTATCTTGTTACATACTATATTACAACATACTGCACCCAATGAAATATTTACATCACATATTGCTTGGTTGTACATCCCACATTACCATTTTACAGTTTTACTGATTTCGGATACCCGTTTGCATCCATCTCATTTAAAATATATATAACCGCATCCATAAATCACATTAATACATAACACTGTGATATTAACACCCCATATTTAATAAAGTACATCCTAATTAGTATTGGAAATATAAATGTAACCCTAATCGATAATTGTGCATCCATATCTTTGAATTTATATCTATTTGCATACCATATCACATTATTCCATTTTATTGTTATATTAGCACTCCATACTTGTTTTTTGTGTACCCATACTTATTACAGTTTGATTATGAGCACCCATTTGATACTTGTGCACTACCTGACATGACCTGATACACTACTACTTAACACGACTTGATACATACACCACTACTTGACATGTTACCTGATCTTGTTACTAATGCCGACAATCTTGACATGTTGTTCCTACGGACATATCCTGTTGTCTATACAGACAAACCTGTACCTTCTTGATCATGTGTTGGCATTAGCTCCAGATTTACCAATACCTGACTTGAACACATAACCTTGGGGGTATGGGGAAATCAAAAGCGTAAACTAAAGTGTAGCTTACAAGGGTATTACTTGATCCGTGGTCCCGGGGGATAACGGGACAGAATCATTCGTGATTCTTACTTGATCCGTGGTCCCGGGGGATAACGGGACAGAGTCATTCATGACTCGCACTACCTGATCCGTGGTCCCGGGGGATAACGGGACATATCCTTTGAGTTACATGGAGGATTACTCTAATTGATTTCAATAATTTTAGAGTAGATAACCCTATGTCACAGTTTAGACTACTCACTGCACTTCACCTACATATATTCTGTCCACTGATCTATATTCATGTTACTATTACTGTTTATACTTCATGCCTGCATATTTCTTCGCATCCAGCTTGCTTAGACTTATTGTTATTATGACGCACTGACGTCTGGGTTTTGCATAGCCCAGATCCCTTGTCCTTATCGCAGGCTGTTCAGGAGTACTTTGATCAACAGGCCGAGCGGTGATGACCTGCTATTAGTTTAGTTTAGTTTCCTTTCAGTATTTTCATTCCTGATGTGAGCCCGCATTATAGGACGTACATTCCAGTTTATTATTGTATTGGATCTTTTGCTTCCGCATTATTTTATTCTTGACTCGTTATTCTGGCTCATGGACATGTATTAGATAGTTGCTTATTATTGTTCTTGATATCTCTACAGCCGTAATGTGACTGTGGAGGGATATTTCCTATCCACAGGTAGTATGGTTGGTTCTGTCACGTGCCTATCTTAGCGCACTTTGGGAAGCGGGGCGTGACAGGGATCGAGGCTAACCCGGAAAAAATCGACGCTGTCCTTAATATGACCGCGCCCAAAACCAACGTCGAGATCATGCGACTGACAGGGCGGGTAGCCGCTCTGAGCCGTTTCTTGTCGAGGCCTGGGGAAAAGTGCCTCCCATTGTTCAAAGCTCTGAGGAAAATTCCAAGGTTCGAGTGGTCAGAAGAGTGCCAGACCGCCTTTAACCAGTTAAAAAAGCACTTTGCGACGCCACCGCCGCTCACCCGACCAGTTGAAAGAGACGAGTTATCACTGTATCTGACCAAGCGGCAGGCTCAGTGCTCATATGAGAGGTCGACGGAGCACAAAGGCCGGTGTACTACGTGAGCCACGTCTTCAAAGACGCATTAACGAGGTACCCAGCCATAGAGAAGATTGTCTTGGTACTCATTGCGGCCTCAAGGAAGTTGCGGCACTACTTCCAGGCGCACACCATCTTCATCCTCACCGAGTACCCGCTGGGGGCTATCCTCGCCTCACCCGAATCCTCGGGACGCTTAGAGAAGTGGAAGTGGGAGCTGTCCCAGTTTGACATAAAATACCGCCCGAGGCAGGCCATCAAAGCACAAGCCCTGGCCGATTTTATCGTCGAATGCACCATCCCCAGCAAAGAACCGGAGTCTACGCCGACCCTCGCGGCACAACACCCGACCGCGGGGAGACCCGACTTGGTCCCCGAGTGGGTCATTTACGTCGAAGGGTCCTCACCCGAGGAAGGCTGTGGCGCCGGCCTCATCATTCGGGGACCGAACGAGGCGGAAATGGAGTATTCTCTAAAGCTCGGATTCAAGGACTCAAACAACGCGGCAGAGTATGAGGCCCTGCTGGGTGGACTGCGCATGGCCTCCGGGCTGGGGCTGAAAACAATTCGAATCCGCAGTGACTCAGCCCTAGTCGTTGGCCAAGTGACTGGCCGCTTCGAAGCTCGGAAACCTCTAATGGTGAAATATCTGACCGAGGTAAGAAAACTTCGAAAGAACTTCGACGAGGTCCAAGTGGAGAAAATACCCAGGCAGCTCAATGTCTAAGCCGACGCCCTAAGCAAGTTGACCTCATCCTACTCAGCCAACAACAAGCGATTTATCCTCTTCGAGACCTTGTCACGGCCCAGCGTGGAAGACGGTATGCTCCATGTATGCACAGCGCAAGAAGATGACCAAGACTGGAGGAAGCCCCTCGTGGGACTCCTAAGGGATGGTACGATCCCGGAAGATCGGGGAGCAGCCCGCCGTCTTCGGGCCAAAGCCCGTCACTTCGTATGGAGCAATAGGAACATTTACAAGAAATCCTTCACTCAGCCCCTGCTCCGGTGCGTCGACCCCCACGAAGCCGACTACTTCCTCCGTGAAATCCATGAAGGGGTCGGCAGCGCGCACCAAGGGGCCCGAACCTTAATCCAGAAGGCATTGCTTCAGGGGTACTACTGGCCCACTATTCACGGAGCCGCCCAGAAGCTCGTCAGGAGATGCAAAAGTTGCCAGCTCCACAGAAGCATGCCTCGCTTTCCGGCTACCGAGCTGACTGCTTTAACCTCCCCGTGGCCATTCGCCCAGTGAGGATTGGACATGATAGGCCAGTTGTAGGGTGTTTTTCGTCACCCCGTTGAGATGGGAATGCGCGTGCGCTTGTCAGGCGCATTATAGACTCCCCCTTCCTAGGATAGGCTGGGGTTTATTGATTGCGGGGATCCAAATCTCCGGCAGCCGCAGACTAAGCTGTCGTTAATTACCCATCGCCTTTGGAGTGAGTGAACCTCCGATTAACGGGTCAAACAGGTCATGCGAACTCAATGTGCAGTGTATGTGTGTTGTGTTTTGAAAGGGGATTTTAGATATATCGGGGGCCCCGCAGAGTTTTTACGGGGTCCCGCTACCCGGATAGCGAGCTGGGGGTCAAGGGGGCTAGCAGCCCCCTTGCGTGGTGTGGGGCAGCGCCCCATTAGAATTTTTTCTAACGGGGGAGGTTTTTTTAGTGTGGAGTATGTGTGTGTGTATGTATATAAAAAGGAAAGGGAAAGTGCATCCAAAGGATGCGTGGGAAAAAGCGCCAGCGCTTTGAGCGCAAGGGCGCTAGCGCCCCACGTGCCAGGCACGTGGGCGCTCGAGCGCTAACGCTCTGAGCGCCAGAGCGCTAGCGTCCCACGTGCCAGGCACGTGGGCGCTCGGGCACTAGCGCCCTGAGCGCTTTGGGCGCAAGGACGCTAGCGCCCCAGGTGCTAGGCACGTGGGCGCTCGGGAGGCAAAAGGGACTTGGTCCCTGCAATGGGAGTTGTACTACCAGAAAGGAGCACTTATTATTATTATTTTTTTTTTGTGTGTGTGTGTGTGTGTGTGTGTGTGAGGAGTTAAACTCCTAGGATATTTTGAAGCTGATGAAGGGGGTTCTCCCCTTGAGCCCTGGATCTTCCCCAAAGTGGGGTTTCTGGAGATGGGTCTCCTTCTTCTTCCTATCGTTTGGCCGGATCTTATAAAAAGGGGGGAGACTTAAAATTCTCCCCATTTTGAAATCTAATGGCAGATCCAAGTTCCCTTTTGTGGGTTTTGTAGTGAAAAACTATTTAGTTTTAGAAAAGGAAGAGTAAAACTCTTGATTTAATTCAAAAGAAAGAAGAAGGTTTTAGAACCTTGAGGAAGGAGAAAGAGGCACATGATCTAATTTTTGGGAAATGAAAAGTCTATCTTTTATTCATCATTATGTTGCCTTATATAGGCTTACACATTTACATATAGCCCATTGGGCTTTACAAAATGACATTTTGCCCATCTCATGTCTCATGTGGTATTTCTTTTTGCACATAAGCCACGGGCTTACAAAAATTTGGCTTTATACCCATTTTGTTTACATTCATGCATAAAAAATTACATAAAAATTATTTATTACATGATTTCATTTTGGCATGGGGGAGGGCCGGCCGCTTCATGTTCGGACTTGACCTGGGCATGTGCCCACTTGGCTTGGGGTTGACTTTGACTTTGACTTGGTCAACCGGGGTGCAATTTTCGACTTCAACAAAGTGCCCCCCATCAATAAATGCACACCACATATGTGAGTCGTGTGCATGAAATTGATAGATCTTCTTTCACGTGGAGGCGGCTTGCATTGGTTCCCACTTTTTGGGATGCACTGCCCTTTATACGACATGGACGGTCGACGCTTGACGCGTCTCCGAGACGGAGTGTCTGTGGTAGACGTTTCCCTGGCCCAGAGTGATCTGGTTCCCGCTTTGTAGGAAGCCTGCACTGCCCTTTTTACGACATGGACGGTCGACGCTCTGGTCCGGAGCGATTTGGTTCCCACTTTGTAGAAAGCCTGCACTGCCCTTTTTACGACATGGACGGTCGACGCTCTGATCTGGAGCGATTTGGTTCCCGATTTGTGGGAAGCCTGCACTGTCTTTTTTGCGACATAGACGGTCGACGCTTGACGCGTCTCCGAGACGGAGTGTCCGTGGTAGACTTTTTCCTGGCCCGAAACGATTTGGTTCCTGCTTTGTAGGAAGCAGTGTAGGAAGCCTGCATTGCCCTTTTTGCGACATGGACGGTCGACGCTCTGATCCATAGCGATTTGGTTCCCGATTTTTGGGAAGCCCACACTGCCCTTTTTGCGACATGGACGGTCTACGCTCTGATCCGGAGTGATTTGGTTCCCGATTTGTGGGAAGCCTGCACTGCCCTTTTTGCGACATGGACAGTCGACGCTCTGATCCGGAGCGATTTGGTTCCCGATTTGTGGGAAGCCTGCACTGCCCTTTTTCCGACATGGACGGTCGACGCTCTAATCCGGAGCGATTTAGTTCCCGATTTGTGGGAAGCCCGCACTGCCCCTTTTGCGACATGGACGGTCGACGCTCTGGTCCGGAGTGATTTGGTTCCCGATTTGTAGGAAGCCTGCACTGCCCTTTTTGCGACATGGACGGTCGACGCTTGACGCGTCTCCGAGACGGAGTGTCCGTGGTAGACTTTTTCCTGGCCCGGAGTGATCTGGTTCCTGCTTTGTAGGAAGCCTGCACTGCCTTTTTTGCGACATGGATGGTCGACGCTCTGATCTGGAGCGATTTGGTTCCCGATTTGTGGGAAGCCTGCACTGTCCTTTTTGCGACATGGACGGTCGACGCTTGACACGTCTCCAAGACGGAGTGTCCGTGGTAGATTTTTCCCTGGCCTGGAGTGATCTGGTTCCTGCTTTGTAGGAAGCATGCACTGCCTTTTTTGCGACATGGACGGTCGACGTTCTGATCCGGAGCGATTTGGTTCCCGATTTGTGGGAAGCCTGCACTGACCCTTTTGCGACATGGACGGTCGACGCTTGACACGTCTCCGAGACGGAGTGTCCATGGTAGACTTTTCCCTGGCCCAGAGTGATCTGGTTCCTGCTTTGTAGGAAGTCTGCACTGCCCTTTTTGCGACATGGACGGTCGACGCTCTGATCCGGAGCGATTTGGTTCCCGATTTTTGGGAAGCCTGCACTGCCCTTTTTGCGACATGGACGGTCGATGCTTGACGCGTCTCCGAGACGGAGTGTCCATGGTGAACTTTTCCCTGGCCCGGAGTGATTTGGTTCCTGCTTTGTAGGAAGCCTGCACTGCCCTTTTTGCGATATGGACGGTCGACGCTCTGATCCGAAGCGATTTGGTTCCCGATTTGTGGGAAGCCTGCACTGCCCTTTTTGCGACATGGACGGTCGACGCTTGACGTGTCTCCAAGACGGAGTGTGCGTGGTAGACTTTTCCCTGGCTCGGAGTGATCCGGTTCTTGCTTTGTAAGAAGCCTGCACTGCCCTTTTTGCGACATGGACGGTCGACGCTCTGATCCGGAGCGATTTGGTTCCCGATTTGTGGGAAGCCTGCACTGCCCTTTTTGCGACATGGACGGTCGACGCTCTGCGCGTCTCCGAGATGAATTGTCCGTGGTAGACTTTTCCCTGGCCCGGAGTGATCTGGTTCCTGCTTTATAGGAAGCCTGCACTGCCCTTTTTGCGACATGGACGGTCGACGCTCTGATCTGGAACGATTTGGTTCCCAATTTGTGGGAAGCCTGCACTGCCCTTTTTGCGACATGGACGGTCGACGCTCTATTTGACTTGCTTTGCTTCCTGCAGTGTCAGGGGTGAACTTGACTTGCTCCGCTTCTTGCGGTGTCGAGATTGGATTCTGACTTGCTCCGCTTTCTGCGGTGTCGGAGTTGAAGTTGACTTGTTGATTGTGATTTAGGTTGACATCAGCATCGCTACACTGGAATATGGTACCAGGAGCGAATCATCATCTGTCATGAGAGGATTTGGGGATTTGGTTTTGGTTTGGCATCAGCACCGCTACACTGGAATATGGTACCAGGAGCGAATCATCATTTGCACTTGCTTGTCAGGAAGTGACGGCTTAGGAGACAAGTTTTAGGTCCCTATCACCTAAGACTTTTCAATTTTGTGACGTTAGGGTCTCACAAAGCATTTTCCCCCTGCGGGTCGTAAAGATCCCGTAAGTGTATTTTCTCCTTAGGAGTCGTGGGGACTCCCAAGTGTGTTGCTCCTTTGTGAGTCATAAGGATCTCACGCGGGAATTTTCTTCTCACAAAGTCGAGAGGACTTTGCGAGTGCATTTCATCTCTTTTTCACGAGTTTGCGCCTTTTCGGGTTTTCACAAACTCACCGGCAGTCCTGCTGTTTTTACTCACGGAGCCCTTTCGGTTTTTCATCCGTGCCCATTTTGCTTGTGGACATACCCTTCTTTTTTGAATCTTCACCGTCGGTGAGACTTTGAATGTGGTCTCGCCGGTAGGACTTGGGAGAGATTGGGATCGTTTTATGCCCGTGGATTGTATACGGTTTTGCAGGATATATGATCCAGACCGTAGGGCCGGATTTATTTCGGGACTTTGTTGGCGTCTGCATCACTGCACTGGAATATGGTGCCAGGAGCAACTCATCATTCGCGTTGGGGCATTCGGAGATTTGAAAATTTGGTTGGCGTCTGCATTGCTGCACTGGAATATGGTATCAGGAGCGACTCATCATTCGCCATTGGGGTATGGGATTTGGAATTTGGTTGGCGTCTGCATCGCTGCACTGGAATATGGTACCAGGAGTGACTCATCATTCGCCGTTGGGGTATGGAATTTGGAATTTGGTTGGCGTCTGCATCGCTGCACTAGAATATGGTACCAGGAGCGACTCATCATTCGCCATTGGGATTTGCGTTTGGAATTTGGTTGGCGCCTGCATCGCTGCACTGGAATATGGTACCAAGAGCGTCTCATCATTCGCCATTTGGAATTTGAGTTTGGAATTTGGTTGGCGTCTGCATCACTGCACTGAAATACGGTACCAGGAGCGACTCATCATTCGCCGTTGCCTATTGGGAAGCGATGGCTTAGGAGACAGGTTTAGATCCCTATCACCTAAGGCTTTTCAATTTTATGGGCCATAAGGGTCCCATAAAAGCATTTTCTCCCTACGAGTCGTAAGGATCCCGTAGATGCATTTTCTCCTTAAGAGTCGTGAGGACCCTCAAGTGTGTTTTTCCTTTGTGAGTCATAAGGAACCCACGAAGGTTTGTTCTCCTCATGCATCGTGAGGACATATGAGTGGGTTTTCCCAATGGAGCATAATTCCAAGGGCGGAGATCAGCCGCGTAACTGGTAATTACGGTGGGGCATGGGTATGATGAGAATTATTTGAGCCCGTGGATTATATACGGTAGTCAATTTGGGGACTGGCCGTAGGGCTGGGAGAATTTTGGGAAATTGGATTTTGGTTGGCGTTTGCATCGCTGCACTGGAATATGGTATCAGGAGCGACTCATCATTCGCCGTTTTTTTTCGTTTTTTTGCATTTTTTGTTTTACCGCGATTGCTCTATTATTTCAGCTTTTCTTATCGCGAAGGTCGCGATTGCCCTATCATTTCGGCTATTTATTTGCGGTTGCCCTACCATTTCGGCTTTATTTTTCATCTTTATTTTACTCGCTGATTTTTGCGAGTTGCCCCATCATTTCGGCTTTTCTTTTTATTTATTTATTTACACATTTTTTTTTACATTCCCAGTTTAATGACTTAGAGGTCGATTGTTCCCAGTTTAACGACGTGGTGGTCGATTGTTCCCAGTTTAACGACGTGGTGGTCAGCGGTTCCCAGTTTAAAGACTTAGAGGTCTATCATTCCCAGTTTAACGACGTGGTGGTCATCCGACGGGGAGTTTAGAGAAGATACCCGATCGAGCAGTTGTCAAGGGCACCGCTGGAGCTTGCATGAGATGCTTTATTATTTTGTCGATGTTGATGGCCTTGCCTCCAGCCGGGGCCAAGGAAAGCCGTTCAAATACCGACTTGCGTTCGAAGATGGCAATTGGAAATTGTTAACCCCTGCAAATAGAAATATGATTTCAGTATAGACAATCGATATGTACATTGATTGAGCTCGCATGAACGTTTAACCCGAAATATGGGAGGAGAGATTGGGTCCCACCGGGCGTGCCAGAATCTGTAGGGTGTTTTTCGTCACCCCATTGAGATGGGAATGCGCGTGCGCTTGTCAGACGCATTCCAGACTCCCCCTACCTAGGGTAGGCTGGGGTTTATTGATTGCGGGGATCCAAATCTCCGGCAGCCACGGACTAAGCTGCCGTTAATTACCCCTCGCCTTTGGTGCAAGAGAACCTCCGATTAACGAGTCAAACAGGTCATGCGAACTCAATGTGCAGTGTATGTGTGTTGTGTTTTGAAAGGGAGTTTTGGATATATCGGGGACCCCGCAAAGTTTTTACGGGCGTCCCGTTACCCGGATAGCGGGCTGGGGGTCAACGGGGCTAGCAGCCCCCTTGCGGGGTGAGGGACAGCGCCCCGTTAGAAATTTTTTCTAACGGGGGAGGTATTTTTAGTGTGGAGTATGTGTGTATGTATATAAAAAGGAAAGGGAAAGGACATCCAAAAGATACATGGGAAAAAACGCCAGCGCTTTGGGGCTAGCGCCCCACGTGCTACGCACATGGGCGCTCGGGCGCTAGCGCTTTGGCCGCCAGAGCGCTCTGAGCGCCCCACGTGCCAGACACCAAAGCGCTAGCGCTCTGAGAGCAAGAGCACTAGCGCCCCCCCACGTGCCAGGCACGTGGGTGCTAGCGCTTTGAGCGCAAGGGCGCTAGCGCCTCACGTGCTAGGCACGTGGGCGCTCGGGAGGCAAAAGGGACTTGGTCCCTGCAATGGGAGTTGTACTTCCAGAAAGGAGCACTTATTATTATTATTTTTTTTGTGTGTGTGTGTGTGTGTGTGTATGAGGAGTTAAACTCCTAGGATATTTTGAAGCTGATGAAGGGGGTTCTCCCCTTGAGCCCTGGATCTTCCCCAAAGTGGGGTTTCTGGAGATGGGTCTCCTTCTTCTTCCTGTCGTTTGGCCGGATCTTGGAAAAAGGGAGGAGACTTAAAAATCTCTCCTTTTTGAGATCTAATGGCAGATCCAAGTTCCCCTTTATGGGTTTTGTGGTGAAAACTATTTAGTTTTGCAAAAGGAAGAGTAAAACTCTTGATTTAATTTAAAAGAAAGAAGAAGGTTTTAGAACCTTGAGGAAGGAGAAAGAGGCACATGCCCTAATTTTTGGGAAATGAAAAGTCTATCTTTTATTCATCATCATGTTGCCTTATATAGGCTTACACATTTACATATAGCCCATTGGGCTTTACAAAATGGTATTTTGCCCATCCCATGTCTCATGTGCTATTTCTTTTTGCACATAAGCCACGGGCTTACAAAAATTTGGCTTTATGCCCATTTTGTTTACATTCATGCATAAAAAAATTACATAAAAATTATTTATTACATGATTTCATTTTGGCATGGGGGAGGGCCGGCCGCTTCATGTTCGGACTCGACCTGGGTATGGGCCCACTTGGCTTGGGATTGACTTTGACTTTGACTTGGTCAACCGGGGTGCAATTTTCGACATCAACACCAGTTCCCGACCGGTACGGGAGGGCACAAGTATATCCTCGTCACAGTAGATTACTTCACGAAGTGGGTCGAGGCCATCCCCATCAGGAAACCGGATGCCGCCACGACCATCAAGTTCTTGCAGAACAACCTGATACTCCGGTTCGGCATCCCGAGGTGTATCATCACCGACTACGGGACAAACTTTGAAAATGAGAAAGTGAAGGATTTCTGCAACGAATATCATATCCTCATGAAGTTTGCCGCGGTCGCACTTCCCCAATGCAATGGGCAGGCCGAAGTTGCTAACCGGGACGTCCTCTGAGGTCTCCGAACCCGCCTAGAAGGACGCCAAGGCGGTTGGGTCGAGGAATTGCCCCGGGTCTTATGGGCCCTGCGCACGTCAAAGAAGACCCCCACCGGGGAAACCCCTTTCAGCCTCTGCTACGGGACCGAGGCAATGGTCCCAGCGGAGATCGGGCTACCCAGCCACCGGGTCGAACACTTCGACGACGAAGCTAACACCATGGCACTACGGACCAACCTGGACATCTTGTTGGAGAAACGAGACCAGGCTCAGATCAGGGCTGCCGCCTATCAGCAGCAAACTGCCCGATACTACAACGCGCGGGTCAAACGTCGCTCCTTCAAGACCGGAGATCTGGTCCTACGGCGGAACAAGTTTGTCGATCAAGGCAGACTGCATAAGTTTTCCCCGAAGTGGGATGGCCCTTTCCTCGTCTTCGAGGTACTTCCCGGCGGAGCCTGCCGCTTACAGGACGCAGACGGGCGCAAGTTTCCATGACCTTACAACGCTGAGAAGGTCAAGCTGTACCAGTAAAATGAATACCTACGAGTGTGTACCTCTCCCTTCACAAAGGCAATGTAAATCTTTCTAAAAAGTCATTTCATTCAAACAACAATAAGGGAACGCTAGAACGTTGCAAAAGAAGAGTCTTACTCATCCCAAAAGGTACTATGGGCTCCTCAGCCTTACAAAAAAAAGGGAAGGTTACAACAAAGGCGGAACGGGATCAAGGAAGTACTCCTGGTGGTACTCGGAATAGATTTCCCTCAACTGGACCCGCCCTTGCTCGGTTATCCCTGGCTGGTAGCTCCCTACCCCAAAACGCTAGGGATCCAAAGCCCTCGCCAAGAGGCAGCCGAGCGGCTTCCCTGCTCGGCTATCCCTGGCCGGTAGCTCCCCTACCCAACAACGCCATGGATCAAAGCCCTCACCAAGAGGCAGCCCAGCAGCTGCCCTGCTCGGCTATCCCTGGCTGGTAGCTCCCTACCCCACAACGCCAGGGATCTAAGCCCTCGCCAAGAGGCACCGGGCAGCTACCCTGCTCGGCTATCTCTGGCTGGTAGTTCCCTACCCCATAATGCCAAGGATCAAACCCCTCGCCAAGAGGCAACCGAGCAGCTTCACTGCTTGGTCAATCCTTAGTAGGCCATTTACGACCCCTTCCGTGTTAAGGATCTAAGCCCTCGCTAAGAGGCAGCCGAGCGGCTATCCCGCTCGGCTATCTCTGGCCGGTAGCTTCCCTACCCCACAACGCCAGGGATCAAAGCCCTCACCAAGAGGCAACCGAGCAACTTCATGGCTCGGTCAATCCTTAGTAGGCCACTTACGGCCCCTCCCGTGCTAAGGATCTAAGCCCTCACTAAGAGGCAGCCGAGCGGCTACCCCGCTCGGCTATCCCTGGCCGGTAGCTTCTTTACCCCACAACGCCGGGGATCGAAGCCCTCATCAAAAGGCACCGGGCAGCAACCCTGCTCGGCCATCCTTAAGGATCAAAAGCCCTCGCTAAGAGACACCGGGCAGTAACCCTTCTCGGCATATCCTTAGTAGGCCACTTACGGCCCCTCCCACGCTAAGGATCAAAAACCCTCGCAAGAGGCAGCCGGGCCCACCCTTGCCCGGCTATCCCTGGCTGGTAGCTCCCTACCCCAAAACACCAGGGATCAAAGCCCTCGCCAAGAGGCACCGGGCAGCAACCCTGCCCGGCCCATCCTTAAGGATCAAAAGCCCTCGCAAGAGGCAACCGGGTCCACCCTTGTTCGGTTATCCCTGGCTGGTAGCTCCCTACCCCAACACACCAGGGATCAAAGCCCTTGCCAAGAGGCACCGGGCATCAACCATGCTCAGTCCCATCCTTAGTAGGCCCTTTACGGCCCCTCCTGCGCTAAGGATCAAAAGCCCTCGCAAGAGGCAGCTGAGCCCGCCCTTGCCCGGCTATCCCTGGCTGGTATCTACCTACCCTAACACACCAGGGATCAAAGCCCTCTCCAAGAGGCAATCGAGCAGCTTCACTGCTCGGTCCATCCTTAGCAGGCCTTGCACGTCCCCTCCCACACTAAGGAACATGACCTCACCAAAAGGCATCCGGTCTATCTACGTCTGCGCGATCTCCACCTCGACTTCGGGGCCATGGAGATACCGTCTTCCCGCCGGTCTTTGAACACTTGGCAAGTGAACAGATTCAAGTCGACGCGTAATCGCTAGACGAAGAACCGACACAACACAAAGGCAGTACTGTGCAAATACAAGTGTTTACCGATAAAGGAAAATACGCGTGCAAACACAACTGCAAAAAGTTTTATTCACAAAGCCAAAAGTCTTTACAAGGGTATTGTGGGCTCCCCAGCCTTATCAAATTACCCGAAGGCTTACAAAAAGAGAGGAGGAAAAGCCAAAAAATTCGCCTAGAGCTCGCCTCCCTCATCACCATCGGCCGGAGGCATGACCACTGAAAGTGGGACCCGAGCACGGAGCTCACCATCGGCAAACTCCGGACACTGCTCCTTGACGGCATCAAGAGCTTTGTTCCATGCAATGGCGGAGGCCTCGCTAAGGTCGACGTAAAACTGGTCCGACCCCTTGTAATCAGTTACCGCCTTTCTAGCCTGAATCTCGGCAACCTCCGCCGCCTGAAGCGCCGCCTTGGCATCCCGCCTGTTGGCATCCCTCGCCCTCTTCATGGCTGCAAAGCGATCAGCCAGTTCCACCAACTTCGCCTCGATGACTCGGTGGGACTCACTCAGACGGTGATAGAACTCCCGGCACCTCGAGACGGCGAGCTCCGCGACGGCCGATCGGGCATCAAGGAAGGCCATCCTCTCCCTCTCCAGACGCAGCTCAAGCCACAGATCCTCGGCCTTCGAAGAAGACTCTCCTGCTGACCTCGCAGCATGAATAGCCCCCTCGGCCTCCATACGAGTAACGAGGGCGCAGTGCTGAAGGACCTGACGAAAAACAGCAGAGAGCCTTAGAGACACCCGAACTAAAGAAAGGGCGCTCGAAATAACGCTTGAGGGAGTACATACCTGAACTGCCTCTTAAGCGATAGACGCCATTTGGGCCCTCAGGATCCCCCGCGGAATCTTGCCCCCGGCCGACTCCTCCATACCAGCAAGAAGGCCTGGCAGCAACGGAAAGCCCCGACGGGACCACGAAATGAACGTCCCCCTCCCGCACGGGAATCCCCTCCGGAATCTCCGTCGATGGCGCGCGAGAGACCGTCCTCTTCCTCTTAAGAGGAACCCCATCTTCGTCCTCTCCTGCATCCCTCGTCTGAGGCTCGGGAACCCGTGGAAACCTCTGGCCGCCGCCGGGACAATCATCGGGAGCTCGTGACGAGGCAGATGGCCCCGCCGTCGGCGGCACATGTGGTGCGGAACTCGGTTCAGCCGGAGGCACGGCCGCACCGACGGCCCCCCTCCGGGACTGAGTACCGAGGGCACCAAGAGTCCAGGATCGAACCATTGGTCCTGCTAAAGAGAGAAGCAGACTTAACTCAGAAGGAGAAGAAGCAGAGGAAAGAAAAAGAAGATATCTAACCTGAGGGAGAAGTCCTCGGGAACACAGAAATCCGACCTAAGAAGGAGAGCGCTGAGCTTACAAGATCAAGAACGAGGAAAATATGAAGATGGGTCCTGAAGCGGACCCCACCTCTATTTATAGCCACCGGCGTCCTCATCCAACGGCGACAGTCGACTCCCGCCAAAAACAACTCTTCGCATTCGACGACCACGATCGCTCCACCTGTCGCACGAGCACTGGCCGTACCCCATCAGACGCCAGAAGTCTGCGGCACGTCGCGTCAGCCAACCAACGCCCGACACGTGGCATGTCGCTTCAGCGAAAGTATGCACGATCCGGCGCACCCTCTTTAATGCAAAAGATCTCGCCCTGATTCGCTGGCATCATCCAGAAAATACAACGTATTACCCGGGTACACGCCCGACAATATCTTCGAAAAGGAGCTCACCTCGGGTGACCCGGCAGACCGCTCTCGACCCGACCCGTCAGCTGGTCGGGATGAGAGTGGGGGGCTAATGATGATGCTCGATATCGGTGATCTCCCAGGTCATGACACGTGGCAGATGACGTGTCCCAGAGCATGCAAGAAAGGACCTACAATGGCTGACCAGACCACTCCTATGCCCGTCCTACAACAAAGCTGGCTCGCCTCCGAGCCCCCCAGCACAATTGGCCTCCTCGGCCTCACAGCTCGTCTCCGGGCTACCGCAGAACCAAGATAGCTCGGCTCTCCCGCTCGTCCGCGAGCTCTCCCGCCGAGGTCATCTTCCTCGGTCTCATCGACCGACCAGCGGCACCGCTCACAGACACAACCGCCATCCCGCGAATATCGCCATGCGCGAGATATCCGCCGGCCACATCCCACGTTCCACGCCATCACGATTCCCCATTAACGAGCCTGTCACGCCATTAATGGAAGATTCCGCTCATCACGCGGGCGTGACGTCGGGAGCGTAACTGCCGGCGTGATTCTCGCGCCTGCCCTGCCTGCTGCCACCCGCCATTTAAATCCCTTCTTCAGACGGTTCAAGTAAGCCATTTTTACTCCACTAAGCCGTTACTCTGCTCGGATTTTCTCTCTAACTTGATCGTCGGAGGGTCCTCGATAGTACAACCGTCCCGGGATTTCCTTACAGGTAGCTCGGCGACAACCAACTTCAAACCCATTGAGATCCACATGCTTCAGGAGCCTGTTTTCAGATCCAATCTCAGCCATCCATCGCCGTCATCAGCAGATCAACGGAAGGTAATATTTTGGCGCGATCCAGATCGCGTCACTCACGGAGTTTAAATTTAAAGCTATTAAATATCTAAATTCTTCATTATTATGCATAACAATATTAAGGCTTAACAATTATGATCTTAGTTTAAAATTTTATTATTTTATTATTACTATGTCTGATCTTAGTATAAAATTTTATTATTATCTGTGTATTACTATCTAAGCCACACGAGCCGAGCTTATACCCAAGAAGAGCTCGAGCCAGCCATGGCATGTTCATTTCGTTCAAATCACTGAGCATAGATTCATGTTCAAACCCAACTCCGTTAATTGTCAAATAAGCTGACAAGTCGATTCCCAACATTTTTTTACAGCCCTACTTATAATCAGCTACAGCAGCTGAAGAAAACTCAAGCCAGGCTCTCAACTTAACATTTTAAACAAACATTACAATATTAAATCAAATACAAATTTTTATTAGTACAGAGATTGCATTAGATCGACAAATTGCATTAAATGGTAAATCCGATGCAAGAAAAAACGCAAGAAACTTTTTATTCATATTCTTTCGAGCACTATTACATGTAATAACTGCAACATACAGGAGTAGATGGATTATTTGTAGCAGCAGATATATCTGAGCACTATTGAACTTTCCACAATCCAACCACCAAACAACCTACAACTTTGAAGATGTCTTTGAGCTACGACTCGCTATGAATTTTTGCATTTTCGCAAATTGCTCCGAGGTCATGTTATCATAAAAGCTGTGGCCTCGCTCCTGCAAAATTTACACAAGAGCAACTTGAGATTATTAACACCGAAATTTGACGAAAAATCCCTTATTATATCTGTTATTTCCAGTAAATGTATCAGATAAAAGAGCTTCTAAAGTCATACAGAGGAATGGTTCACCACCTTCAAGGCTTGAAGCGACAGATAATTGCAAGCTCAGTTTACAAATTGAGAAAACAGAATCTCAGTTGGCATAAAAGAATATTATTTTTCCTCTTATTGCGGTTAAAAGAAAAAAAGAACTACTGAATTGTAAAAAAACACCTCCACATTTTAGATTGTCAATGGGCAAAAGATAATGTTGATTGTACAAACAGTATAACCTAAATAGACCAAACATCTTATGATTTTTTGATTATTTGCTCGTTGGTTTAGAGATGGAGAAATGCTCTATTATGCGATGTAAGCCAAAAGGTATGAAATCATAAGTCAGATCATGACATGGTCAACATGGACAGTGTCAACAATCCAACAAGTTTCTATAAAGTCGACCTTTTAACCATTGGAAGAAAAGTTTCCTTCGATGCAGCCTTGGATTATGTGACCACTTACGGAATTGAAGGATAACAAGATATACAAGCGGAAAAAAAGCAATTCAAGTGCTTAAGCTACTGAATTATGGATTAATAGTGTATATCAAACTAAGTTAACTCTTAAACCCTAACCTTCATGCAGGCCTTTTGCCCAAGTGGAAAGACCTGCTAAGCAAACATGACTTGTATGGAAAATAGAATAAATGCATGTTAATAAATATTTCTCCAATTTTTTTTTTCTGTGTGTGTGTGGTGGTGGTGGTGGTGGGGACTAAATTTAACGTAACAAGGATTCGATATAGGACATGATTTGGGTTGGAGTTGGACTCTTGGAACAATTTTCGAAAAGTCTAGGATACAATTAATTGGGATACACAAATAATTTGTTTTCTAAACATACATACACAATGTATATATCATTTTAGCAAATCTTAAACTAAGCAATACAAACAATTTGTTGATGATGCGTTTTTTTTGGGCACAGGGCCGTAAGCCCTAACCTATGCACACAACACACACCACACACAGGCACACAACACACACAGGCACACAACACACACCCAGGTGACCCATGAATTTGCCCCGAAAGCGTTAATTTGTGGCCACTTCCCCTCTTGGGGTTCCTAGGTTCGAACCCCGCACTCTCCCCAAGAGGGAAAGTTCCCATACCAACCGAGCGATGCATTTATTGTTGGTGTATTAGCAGATGTTACATGTCCTATATATCTAGAATACGATATAAATTTCAAGATGCCCAAAAAAGAGTTCTACAAATATCCTTGACGAATTCAAAGGAATCCAATATGGAAACAAATCTAAAAGAATCCAATGTGGATACGAATCAAATACAAATACGTCTCGTCATGATGGATCTCTGTGCAACATACAGTCTCAATGAACCGGGTTTAACAACGTAATCAAACTAAACCCCTCACAAAAAAGCCTACTATTAGGTATAATTAGTACAAAAAGCTCACCTTTTCAAGGGCAAGGGCATGCGCAAGGTCGAGTTTGAACCCATCATTGATAACCGACTTGTACCTGAACACCATATCCCTATTATTTCTCAAAATGGCTTCTGCGATCTCTCTGGCTTTCTTCAACACCTCTCCAGTTTCAACAACGCGATTAACAAGCCCCCATTTCTCTGCCATTTCCGCAGTTATGGGCATGCCGGTGAGCGACACCTCACGGGCCCGGTTTGGTCCTATTACTCGCGAGAGCTTCTGCGAAAGGCCCCATGATGGAAATATCCCAAACCTAAATTGATCAATTAATTTTAAAAACCGTCAAGAAATTAAAATAATGAAGTTTTTCGGGTTTTAACGCAGAATCATTTTGTTTGCGTATGTGCATACTTCTGTGCGTGCATGTGTATGTGGCAATTTAATCTTATTCTTCTCATTCTTCTATTCTACAATCACATTCTGTATATAAATTTGAATCATTTTATTAAAAAGAAATTGTCAGGAAATTTCAATAACGAAGTTATTAAGGTTTAGGCACAGTTTTAAGTCTCTCTATGTATGTGTGTGCATGCTTCTGTGCGTTCATATGTGGATGCAACATTCTAGTCTTGTTCCTTTTATAAATTGCATTTGAATCAGTTTATTGAAGGGGGGAAAAGGTCAAGAAAGATGAATAATAAAGTTATTCAGGTTTAGATGAAGATCGATCCTCTTGATGTAGGTACATGCATGTGTGCGTGTGACACTCTAGTATTCTTCTTCTTATGCCTCCTCTTCCAGAGTCATATTCTATATTAGAATCAGTTTATTACAGAATTTGTTGAGAAATTTATATAATGAAGTTATTAAGGTTTAAACTTCAAACACAGAATCAATTCTCTCTATGTACACATGATCATGCTTGAGCGCGCGTGTCTATGTGACATTTTAGTCGTCGTCTTATGCTTCTATTCTGTAGACATATTCAGTATTTGTATTGTCACAGCTTGTTGGCTGAATATATAACTTGAAGTTCTTAGACTAATTTACACTAAAGTACCCATAACTATCGTCTTTTTCATTAAACTACCTTAAAATATACATCAAGTTATTTCAGTGAAATTTACAAACTTTATACTAGCTTATTGAAATGGAGAAAGGGTTTCTATACAATCCTTTTCAATACAACAAACTAGTAAAATCAGCGGGGCTCATACTTAAGTGTGTGGGACCCACACCAAATGGTTGAGTGTTGTGTAGTTTATTGTATAGGCGTAGCTCCTCTTTGCTCTAGTGAAATTTACAAACTTTAAGCTATGTTATTTCCAATTTATAAACTTTAAGCTATGTATTTACAATCTACAAACTTATACTATTTTTGGTGAAATTTACAAACTTTGTTCTATTCTAGTAAAAATTGATGCTAAAATCGATCGTCAATCAATCAAACAACTGAAGACGAAAGAAAAAAACGGTTAATTATCAAATTAGGGCGTACCTCGAATGGCTATCAATAAACTTGGCATCTTTCCCCGCAACCAAAACGTCGCAGGTGAGCGCGATCTCGAAACCGGCGGTGACCGCAAACCCCGTCACCGCCCCTATGATCGGCTTCCTGCACCTCTCCATTTGGATCACGGGATCGGTGTCCTCATTCTTGACGTCGCCTTTGAAGACGTCCTCCGCCGCCGTCAGGTCCACCCCCGAGCAGAAGGCGCGGCCTTTTCCGGATATGACGATGACGCCGACCTTGTCGTCGCCGTCGAGGGCCTTGAAGGCGCCTGCGAGGTCGGTGATCATGTGCTTGGTGAGGGAGTTGAGGGATTTGGGGCGGTTTATTGTGATGAACCCGATGCCGATCGGATCGATCGAGGTCTCGATGAGAGGATCCATTGGGCTAGCGGGTTAACGGGTTTGGCGGTGGAATCCGATAATGGAGTCTGGTTTTTTTTATTCTTCTGGCTTATTAATGGGTTTTATTTGTAGCGGCGGGGGGATGGTGGGTAGCGTGAGGGCTTGGGCAAGCTGGGCGGTGACGTCAGCGTGACCTGAGGTGCGTTGCAGAGGATAAGATGATCAGAAGAGGACTACACTTTATTATTAATTAGTTGAGGACTTTTGGAACAAGGTGGTCAGAAGATAATATATTACATTAAACACCATCGAACTTAGGACCTGCTTTGCGAATTATAAAAGCAGTAGGACTTAGGACCTGGTTTGCAATTTAGAAAACTTATATCAAATTAGAGTTTAAATAATTACAGTTTTCTCAACTCCATAATGAGTGCCTAACGGGACAAAAATTAAGTTTTGATAACTTTATGAAAGTCGTGTCAGAAAAACTTCATTCCCAAACAGGGCCCAGGCGAAAAAAGCCAAACAACCCTCAACCAAACAAAGGCACAACAATCCAGCAGCAACACAACCACAACAATAATTTGACATGATTTATCATAGGCTTACATTAGTGCAATTAATATGTTGATCAAACCCACCATCCATGGCATTGAATCTATGAAACATTAAGAACTTTCAAAATCCAAATGTATATCCTTGAGAATAGGAATGAATCGATATCACGGAATAGACAAATTTCTAAGTTCATCTTGTAGCTCTTGATCTCCAACAATTAGATTAAGAACACTGCATCTAATCATTGTATATATAAAAGAAAAAATATATAGACTTTTTTTAATTATCAAGATTTCATAATCTCCGAACTAGAATTCTGATGCTTGAGCAAGTTGCCGAACATTCATAGGAAAGATATCATTCATATCGCCATCGAGTAATCTTTTGGCTAAGATGACGTTCGCAGCATCAGAAGGATGATAAGGGTCCCAAAATACATACTTTGATCGATCTAAACAGACTTTTGAAGTGGGCCCACATGGCACGAGGCCTCCGAACCTCCCCGAAACAAAGCAACATGCAGAATCCGCAACATCAAAACCTGTAAAAAGGAAATAGCGGGGAAAAAACCATATCAGTTCAACGGCTAGCACTTTATTCAAAACTTGAACTTTTCAGGGATCTTTATATGGCATCAAAACAACAAGTTTCAAGAGGTACTATGTTCAAAAAAACAATTTAAAACTACTTGCTTGTTTTCAAGAATTATGTTAAAGCGGAGAATAGAAACAAATGACTCTTAAAATGGAGTCAAGTACAGCTTTTAATAGGAAAGGATAGTATCCTGCTATGCAGGTAAAGGTGAGAAAATTCCTGTAAATTAGCTATAATAATCATGATGTGTATGTTGTAGAAAAATTTCACCCAAAAAAAAAATGTTGTAGGAAAACAGATATACCATAAACACTATAGTTCTGAATGATATCTGATACGATGTTGTAGACGTTTGCATACACAAAGAGAGATCCCTTGAGGTTTGAGCTCAGCTCCATGACGAGGTCTTTCAACCTTATATTGAAGCGTCCTGCTAATTGATTCGGGAATTCCACACAGCTGGCACCTGCAATCGGGTTCATATCCCTCATGTACGGAATGCAACCGATGGGACCCACATTCGTTACGATGACTTTTCTAGCATCGAAGTAGTACAATCTCTACAAAAAGAGCATTTAGTATTTAGGATATCAAGCTTCATAAATTACAAATAAATACAAAACCTTGATATCAACAATACCTGTTTTTCCATTAAACTATCAAAATAACGCTTAAAACCTTCGTTTATGTGAGTTAAGTAAAATAAGGGTATAATTCATAAGAAATGGGTACCTTTAATATGAACTTTTTGATAGTTTCTTGCAATATACAAAGCTTTTGGTAGTTTAGTGAAAAAGGTGTAGTTTTTGGTAGTTTAGTGTAATTAAGCCTATAGAATAATTCAGACCTCTATCTTAGGCCCCTTAAAAACTTAATGGGATGATTGTATTGTTCCATTGAATATATCTGCTAAGACCAATTAGCAAAGACACAGATTCAAGTAAAAATGCTTCGAAAGAGCGGAAATTACTGTTAATTGCATTCTATATTTTGATATCATGGCTTCAATAAAATTTTCAGGAGGTATTGTTGCTCTCTGAGGCACAGAGAGAATTGGAGTGAGGTAGTTGTTGATGAAATCGTTTGAACCGATTGTAACTGAGAAAAGAGAAGTTCTTAATAGTTTGACAGCCGAAGGCATGCCGATGCTTGAGATGATGTTTTGTCTTGTGTTAGCATAGTTATCAATTTGCGCATCCAAGTTTATGCGCCCACCCTGCAAAAATATAAACAACCTATTATTTTCTTGATATTGATACACATAAAGGATGCCTTCTTTTGGAGCAAGCACTTAATCAAGTGGACTAATTGATAGTTGAAATTAGGTGGCATTCAGTCTTATAAATTGATTTGGAATATTCTATTTGTTCATTTAATATCGTTTTCGAACATTAAAAATTTATGAACTCTTGAAAGCTAAGATTTTTTTCTTGAAAACAAATTGCATGATAAATGGATACAAAAAAGGCAAGGGACAATCAACCCACTCTAGATAATTTTGTTTGAATCCCACACAATGAATAAGCAAGGCGAAATTCTTATGATTTACTGGTTAAATTACACTTAACTACCCTTAACTATCTTTGCTTTTTCACCAAACTACCTTAAAGTTTATTGTTTTCTTTAGTAAACTCTCTTAAACTTAGGATCTGGAAGAGTACTATTGACTAAACATCCTTAAATTTAGCACCCTTAGAGAATTTAGTATAATAAAAACTTTACGAATGTCAACTAAACAACGACAATAGTTAATGGTTGTCAGGTGTAATTTAGCTTAACTTATTTTTCTTTTTTTATTTCCTAAGAGATTTGGGGCGGAAGATAAAAACATTATAATTTTAAAGAGCGTGTTCTGGATTATCCAAGAGAATATTAAGGGCAAAATACAAAGATACTAAAGTTAAAGGTGTTCTTTTCTATTTATCAAGAGAGAGATTTATGGATATAATATACAATAAAACGGAAAAAACAAATCTTTCCGTATCTTTTGATATACAGTTATTGTGTCATATTAAACAAATTCGTTCAATTGTATTGCTTCTCCGTAGCCCGTACATCATTTTAAATGTTTTTATATATCAGTATGGTACATATATGTTCAATATATGTGTCAATAAGTGAAATAAAATTCCAAACAAGTTACATACACACACACACATGCAAAATACTAGTTTTACTGAAACCAAGAGAATTGATCACAACAACATTTTACTATTTAGACAATTTATGACCAAACAATATTTCCACCTTAAAACTAATAATCCTGGAATAGAGATTTTGTAGAAAGAAAAATATGAAGTGAAGAAGAAGAAGAAGAAGAAGAAGAAGAAGAAACAAATCATTCCTAGAAAAATTTAGCCTGCAGAAAATACACAGCAAATAGGCATTAAGGCATCCAAATAACACCATGGAAAATTGAAATAAGCAAAAAAGGAAGAAGAAAACACTTACAAAAATTTCTCCTGTAGCATTTAAAATTCCCCCTCCTCCAGATGCATAATTGACACCATTTAGTACTGCAGATCCTGCAGTACTTGGAGCAAGATAAGGCGCTGTAAATTGTAAGCCCAGTTCTTGACCTAAAAACATAATCGAATTAAAATGAATCTGAGATTAAAATTTTATTTATGCAAGTAATATAAACAAGCAAAGAAAATCTTGCCTAAAATATCAGCAATTGTTCTTCCATTAGTGTATCGGCCTGTAGGTTGTCGAGCTGGGAGAAAGTCTATTCCATTCGGTACGTAATTAGCCTTAGAAAGGGAAACAATGTAATTATTGTTCCCAGCATCAACCAATGAATCGCCAAATATAAAAGAAGCGGTTATATTTTGTGAAGAGCATATCGAGAAATAACTTGTGGTTATCAATAGGATTCCAAGAATGAGATAACAATTGGAAAGGGGAAGAGCCATTGATGAACTTAGAGATAACGAGGAACAAGGAAATATAATTTCCTTTTGTGATCACAATCACAAAGTTTGAAGGAAATGGAGAATGTATGAACTATATGAATATAATACAACGTTTCTGCTAATGGAGCACAAAATGCATGAACACCTTATCGACGATCAAGACAATTATTTGAAACTATGTTTCAAAAGTATTGTAACATTGGGACCAAAGGTAATTAATGGTCTTGAATCAGAGGAAAAT
Source organism: Agapanthus africanus (assembly GCA_030015575.1). Classification (NCBI taxonomy): domain Eukaryota; kingdom Viridiplantae; phylum Streptophyta; class Magnoliopsida; order Asparagales; family Amaryllidaceae; genus Agapanthus; species Agapanthus africanus. The sequence goes on from JASDDO010000022.1 coordinate 710,647,178, forward strand.
GGCAACTAAAACTAAAAGAACTAAATTCTCCAAACAATTTTTAAGAACAACAAAGGATGCCAATGCAAATAGAACAAGGCCCAACAGAAAAGAACTAATCTCTTTCAGGAATTTCCTCAAATAGGTTTGAAGCACTATACTTTAAAAAGGAGTATCAACACTTTAAAAGGAATTTCCTCAAATGGGTTTCATGCACTCTACTCTAACACAGAGTCTAACAAAACCCCACACAAAAAAGAACCAATCTTTCTGTTAAATTTCGTCAAATGGGTCTCATGAACTTCACTCTAAGGGGGGAAAACAAAATTCTAACACTTTGAGAGCTTCAAACAATTCTTCGCAAAATAAAACAGAACCCAAACTCAAGTTAACCAATGCAAGCAGCTCACCTCATTATATAAAAAGTTGAGCGAGAGAGATAGAGCAAGCATTCAATATCCCATCGATTCCGCAACTGCCCCTGATAAATTTTTATAGAAAAAATAGAAACATGCGAGAATTTAAAGTGTTGAGCAAGAGGGTAGTTTTCTAATTGCCAAAAGCGGCGCGAAATTTCCAGTTGGTATCAGGGATAGAGCAACGGTCGAATATTTAAAAAGGGACGAATTTAAAGGGGAGGAGGCAACTGCCAACAACCTTTACCTCAAAATGTAAGCTATTAATGCAATACGAGGAGGTAAAATAAATGAGAATAACGGAGAAAGAGGCGCAGCAATGCTTTTTTCCTAAAAAACTTCACTGTCTAATACATAGATAAACCAAATTTCATGTGATTCCAAAACCTTTTCATAGTTGATTTAGTGGGTGCAAAATTAACCGTTAGAACTTTTTAGATTGCTAAATTAACGTTGAAATGATATTGTAATTATATGAAATTTGGTATATCGACAAATTCAAGAATAAAGATCAAATTGAAAAATGCAGATTGTCAAATAAAATAATGGAGTAGTAATTTTTGCTGCCCAAAATTCCTAGCCCTTTTCCCCATTATTCTGAAAATAAATACTATATAAGGGTATTTATTTAGTACTATATTTGGTCATCTTATCACAAACAGAGTGGCTTCTTGCTTATCTATTTTGGGGAAACGCTCTGACTAGATCTCGTGAGGCTTTAAATGCTCTGTTTGTTTTTCAAGTTAGAAAATTAATTTAACTTCTGTGCATCAATACATATGATAATAATAATAATAATAATATTATTTTACGGGCGGCGGTTTTTTCCTTTTGTTTCTTTAGGATGGATGTAGAAGGAGACGGATCCGGAAATTTTGATCAAGGCACCATTGACAAAGTATAAATTGATTCCCGGCGGAACAAAAATTCATTATAAAAATTGTCGAGTCTCAAATATTTTGGAAGCTAGTGTTCTCTTTAATTACGGTAATGAACATTTACATATTAACCGTCTAAAATTCTACTAAATCTGAAAATTTAAAGAAAACTATAATTGTAATCATTTAAAATAGTGTCGGGATGATTGTTTTTCTAATCAAAACTCTATTTTTTTATTGAAAAAATAGTTTTAGATTAATATTCAAACTTAGTTCACATTTGTCAAAATACTAAAAGTATTTAATTAATTACTTAAAGTTACTTTCAATCACTTGGTATCACATGTATAAAAAGAAATAAAGAAAGGTATAAATCGTTGATGCTTGGGACTTCCAACTAGTGCTTCATATCCAAAGCCATTGAACCAACCAGGCAAGCATGGTAATTGAAATCATACCTATACTGATTATTAACTTGAATACATAAAATGATATATATATGTATGTATTTAAAAGTCTACGTCCGCCCTTGTATTAACATTTGAATAATTATTTTGTTTATAAATTGCGGTAATTGTGTAGTTCTTGATAAATTAATTGTGGATGGAAGCTACTGCTTGTATATTTGTTATATTTATTTTGAGACACTTAGATAGGGCACAATGAGAGTTGAGACTAACATAAAAGTTAATTTGCATTTTTTTTCCTTCTCTTTTGGTAGTTTCTTTTTAATTTTTGAAATTGTTCATTAGTTGGCAAATTAAGGCATGAAGACCTATATTGTAACTGTTATATATGTAGGTGAATTCCAAGGATCCGTGTTGGATGATAATGAACGCATCGATATGTGTTGAAAAATCGACTTTTTGGCATAAATGGTAACCTTATCAGCAATTGATATTTGATCAACCTTGCTTGCCTTGGTGAGTTCTTAGGTTATAGATGATACGCGAAGAATAGAAGGTTAATTAGCAGAAGTCATTGGGTTTGCCAACTTTAGAGGAATTGATAGCGAGATCGAGCGGCGAGGACGAAGGCCAGGCAGCACATATACGGAGCTTCCATTGTTTATACGAGCGATGTCCGTTGGATTCAACATTGTTCAGGCCGCCATCGATTCTATCCCGACTACAACAATCAATGGATTAAAATTCACATTAGACTAAATGGGACTTACGGGTAAATAAATCTTTTAATATATATTGTTCTCTCACCCTCATCCATTAAGTCGTCTTATTAAGAAAGTATTCGGTACTTGCAAGATACCATTATATATGCATGGTGATATATGCATGGTGCCTCATGAGCAGAAGTACATGAATTTGTCCCGGGTAGTATATATACCTTATGAGCCTCATGTATTTTTCTTTTATGTTTGTAGGACATTATTTATATTTTTTGATCAGGTTGTCTTTTGCTCTTTATGCAGCGAGAAGGTGACTATACCTCAAGAAAAAGGTCATATAATCTTAGAAGGGGACGGATCACACGAAACTTCTATAGATTGGGGCGACCATGATTCATCTGAATCAAATTCGATATTAGATTGGGATAGCTCTTGGAAAACTGCAACATTTCTCTCTTCAGCAAATATATAATGTCATTCTTAGTGGAATTGGTTTCAAGGTTACGTTTTCAGCTACATTCTCTAATCTCTTTTTTTATGATGCAATGATCATTTAATATCTCAATAAGATTAAAAAACGAAAATAATTTAAAAAAAATCTCAAAAAGCAGCTCTCCCATAAAAAAATATGGAGGGGGTGGGGATCCAACATGCATGCATAATACATGATATATCTGAATCCACGCTTTCTGACACTTATAAGATCCTTACACGACATTACTCAAAAATCAAGCTTAATTATTTGGGAAATTGTTTTAGTGCTTATTTAAAAATCTATAATGTTTTGTGACGGAGGGTCGAATCTCCTTCAGATGTTGCTTCCCGTTGATCTGCTAATGGCTGTGATGGGTGACTAAAATTGGATCTTGAGGCTATCGCTCCTGAAACGTGTGGATTTCAATGGGTTGTGGTTGTGGTTGTCGAGTTACCTGCAAGGAAGTCCCGGGGTGGTTTACCACCGAGAACCCTTCGACGATCAAGTTAGTCTAGAGATCCGAGCAGAGTAACGACTTAGTGGAGTAAAGTTGGCTTACCTTGACCGTCTGAAAGAGGGGTTTAAGTAGTGGTGGCAGCAGGTGCAGCAGGTGCGAGAATCACGCCGGCCGTTACGCTCCCGACGTCACGCCCGCGTGATGAGCGGGACCTCCCATTAATTGCGAGACAGGCTCGTTAATGGGGGATCGTGGTGGCGTGGAACGTAGGATGCGGCCGGCGGAGATCTCGCGCATGGCGAGATTCGCGGGATGGCGGTTACGCCTGCAAGCGGTGCTGTTGTCGGTCGATGAGACCGAGGAAGATGACCTCAGCGGGGGAGCTCGCGGACGAGCGGGAGAGCCGAGGTATCTTGGTTCTACGGTAGCTCGGAGACGGACTGTGAGGCCGAGGAGGCCGGTTATGCAGGGGGCTCGTAGGTGAGCCAGCGTTTGCTCGGTAGGACAAGCATAGGCGTGGTCTGGTCGGACGCTGTAGGCCCTTTCTTGCATGCTCTGGAACACTTCATCTGCCACGTGTCATGATCTGGGAGATCACTGATATCGAGCCTCATCATTAGCCCCTGTTTACCCCACTCAGAGCAAAGCTTTGTTCAAATTCCAAGGCGGGAGACGAAGCAGCGCTTCTGTTTCCCCCAATCAGAGCAAAGCTCTGTTTTGAAATTGAAGTGAAAATTAAAGTCAAAATTAAATGAAGCAACGCTTCAGATGATCTGCGCTGCGCGCCACGTGGCAGCACAGTTGCGCTAGCACAGTTGCGTTAGCGCTCTGCGCTGCGCGACGCGTGGCAGCGCAGTTGCGCCGCGCTCTGCGCTGCGAGACACGTGTCAGGCGCTGGTGCGTTTGTGCCAAACAGAATTAAAATTCAGTAAGATCCTTCTGTTCTTGTTAAAACAAGAATATTGCCTTCTGTAAAACAGAAGCTCTCGGATCAAAAATCCAACGGTGGGGAAAATTCTCCAAATCACTCAGAGAAGGATCTCTTTAACAAATTTAACAAATCTATGGGTACTATATAAAGGCCTCTAGACCCCAACTCAATAAAAAGAGACAGAGAGAAACACAGAAAGAACTCCTTTAAAGAAAATTTTGAGAAGAGCTCAAAGAAAGGAAAGGTAAAAACCTTGAATAAAAGAAGAATTTCTTCTAAAAGGTTCATTGATCTAAGAACAAGATCAAAGATCTTCAATAAAAATATAATAATAATAAAGGCATTGCCTTTTGATGAACCACTGGTTCTTTGAAAACAAGAAAATTTGTTTTCTTTGATCTAAAATTGATCAAAATAATAAAACAGTGCCCTGCACTTGCAAAATCTACACTGTTGCGCTCTCGGGTTAGCGCAAGCCACCAGAGAGCGCCACGTGTCAGCACCAGAACCACTTGCGCTATGTGCTTTTAAGACAGAGCATTGCTCTCATGAATTGGCGCAACTCACCATAGCGCGCCACGTGTCAGCAGCGCAACAGCGCAGCGCTCACCGGAGCGTGACACGTGTCAGCTCCACATGGACTTGCGCCTTGCGCTCCTCAATTGGCGCAAAGCGCCTGACAAGCCACGTGACGCTCTGTCAGACTAATGCAATGCATTATTAAAGGGCAGAGCCCAATTAAGAGGCCCAATGAACTAAAATAAATACTCTGCATTATAAAAAGGGGACCGAGCCCAACTTAAAAGGCCTAACAGGCCAGAATAAAATGCAGTGCATTATTAACAGGGGCAGAGCCCTAATAAAGCCCTACTAGGCCAAAGATAAAAACGTTGAACGTTATCAACTGGACTTAGCCCAATCATGACCGTAAGTCCTCAAATTAAATTGACTGAGCACGGCTGCTCTCCTAAATCAATTTACATCCGGTTCAAGGGTACATCTCCGAACTCCTCTGACACCTATCGTTGTAATCCTTCAACGACGTCAGAGAGGTGACGGGTCCCGACGGTCATATATGCAATGGACCCCTATGTCCCTAAACTGGAACATGGACCGCAATGTCCTTAAACTACCAATGGACCGCAATGTCCCTAAACTACCTATGGACCACTACGTCCCTAAACTGGAACAATAGAGCACCAAACGCTCTTTTGTTGGATCTAAACGATCCCGTTTAAGTTGATCTTAGCCTCAAATATGGCTAACGTATCCTTAAACATTCAAACAGACTTTAGTCCCAAATTGGACTATAAGACCCCCAATCAACTTTGGTTCAAGGGTACATCTCCGAACTCCTCTGACACATGTCGTTGTAATCCTTCAACGTCGTCAGAGAGGTGACGGGTCCCGACGGCCATATATTAAATGGACTACCATGTCCCTAAACTGGAAATGGATCTAGACGATCCCGTTAAGTAGATCTTAGTCTGGAAATTAGACTAACGTATCCTTAACAAACGTTTAAGTTGATCTTAGCCTCAAATATGGCTAACGTATCCTTAAACCAAAACCCAAATCTAAGAAAGTACGGATTTGGACTAATCCACGTCCTACGGGCGACGAAATAAATAGTCTCCGTATACAATCCACGGGCAACCACAAACAAAACAAACACCCACGACACGAAGTGAAATTCTGGAGAAGGAGAAAGTTGTTACCGCGATGCGGTAGCGTAATTAACTGCAGGGGCTTGCGCTTGCAGGGAAGAGCGTCCCCACAATCAAAAACCCCTCAAGTGAGGGGGAATCTGACGAAGTCTGCTACATCGGCTGCATCTGTTAGTGTATATGCTCTAGAGGCCATTACTGTATCATACTAACTTGTATATTACTTGATGGAAGCTTGGGATATTCACAGTTGTATAGACAATCTTGCTCAAAATGGTAGTATGCTACTTGGTTTGTCTCTACTTTAATATGTGCATGTGTTTCTTTTAGCATATCGCTTATATACATATTAGTAGAGCCCTTAGGATCTTTGCTTGATTACCAGCGTTGTGATGGCGCTCACACTCGTGGGGGCTAGGTAATCCATAAGCACATCCTTATACAGGTCCCTAGTCGTAGGACTATCGAGACAGGGCATCGATACTCCGGAGTAGACTAGCGTATGCGCTTCTCATCCCAGCGGGGGAGACGGTCTGTCCCACAGCCGTCAGTACGTCGTACTTGAGATAGTATGCGGGTGCTCGTTAGGTTACGAGTACACTGGACAGGACTCGTCGGGAACTGTTGGTTGGTATTATACCTATCGTCAGTTATCAGTTCCCAGATGACATGAGTACAGCTTAGTCCGCAGACTTGACACTGTCACTTCGCCTCGAGTGTGTTCCCACTGTACTTAGATTACTACCCTACCACGGCTCAAAGGAGTCATGCAAACAGGTAGTAGTTGGGTGCAGTCCCGAAGCACTTGGAGGCAGTGACGGTTAGACAGGATTCGTCTCTCCCGGTATTGGGGGTTGACATCGCGCCATGTCTAGGAGAGCCATTACACAAGTAGTCCCTGGCCAGGGCAAGCGAGATATACTGGTAGGTTTCCAGTGTTATCTCAGGGTGTTCTGGGCTTCACTCCGACACGATTTGTACCGCTATTAGGGGACTGACGTTTACCGCCCCCTAGGCCCGCCATGCGATGTATCAGACGAACAGACCGGACTGTACGGAGATTGTCACATACAGGCTCAGTAGGGGTTCGGATGGGTTTACCTCATCGGCCTTCTTATCGACATCTACCTGGGGACCGTTACGTACAGCTAGTGCCGCTTGCGGTCTGTGGTTAAACCCACTGCCGGCGTAGTGTCGGGTCTTTAGAGTCCCACACAGAGAGTTTCCCTGCATTGAGCGAAACATGTAGAGGCCGTATGATTTTACGGCAGGGTTACGATCACTTACGTGCACTTGTGTGCGTATGCTGTTCGGGCAGGCAATACTAGTGGGCTTTGGTTTAAGCCGGATTCTAGTATTGCACAGATGGATTTGTTTTGTCTTCTGTGCATTCGCATTCTACGGAATGCGGATGCGGGTGTGTATGCACAGATTTGCGGAGTGGAGAAGGAGGAGGTGCCTCATTAGGGTTTTGACAGTTGGTTCGGTCAAAACCATTAGGAGCCGGAGACATTATTTACTAATCCTTTTATTGATAATTATGTTATGGCTAATTACATTGACCATTTGACCATCTTGACTTTGTTGACCGTTTGACCAAAGTTGACTAGGATCTTCTTGAAAGGTCTAAAGTATTCATTGGTTTTCTTTTTCATTTTGTTATGATAATGGTCATGTCATTTGTAACCATCATCTTTATCTTGATGGGATTAGTAATGATAGTGTTTTGCATTATTGCAACCATGGCCGTGTTTTCTCTTGGTTAAGCTTTTCATTTGTTCTTTCTCATTCTCTCTCATAGAAAAGAAATGAGAAACATTTCCATGGTTGCTCCTCCTTCTTCCTCCTCTTGATTCTTCCTTTGATCTCATGTGTTGAGAGAAAAAGGATTCCACTTGACAAACACATCCATACATCTTCTCTACACATCCTAGGGCTTCTAGACTAGTAATCTCTTTGCCCTAGTTGCCTCGGCTCGAGGTGGAGCTTGGTGCACATCTCTCAGGTGGATCGTCTTCGACTCAAGAAGGCCGCGGAGGTGCCCAAGGTCCGGATCGACACTTGGAGCTTGGATGGACGAGCGGGACAGCAGAATGAAGACCCGAAGGACCGGTTTCGTGAGGTATACTTTCTACAGCATAGTAGTTATAGCCTCTTGTAGTTTACTAGTTTCTAGTTTAGCAAAGATCCGTGCTCTAAGTCCATGTCACCTTGCGCCAAATTATTGTTTTTCGTCGTTTCCGCCTCCCCGTAAGAACTGGGAAGTGCAACGTGGACTTACAGTGGTATCAGAGCCTAGCTAAACATAAACTAGTAAGTTAGCAAAGTGTTAAGAATATCGATCGAAAAAAAGTCGCAAAACACATCCACAAAAACTCAAGTTTCTGTCGATTTTTATACTGCTCAAAAAGTGTTTTAAAATATATGAAAAATCGTCTCAGGGTTTTGTGAAAACACTGCAGAAAAATGATCCAGTGATTCGATCAAACGACCGCAGTTCCGCGGCAATGACATGCTCATTGCCGCGGTTCCGCCGCCGTTTTGACTCGGCACTGGATCGGGTTTTGTGCAGTGTTTTAGTTTGGATGTTTTGGGATTTTTAATACATGTTTTTTCTACCCAGATTTTCCAGAGAGCAAATTGACTTTTGGGGTGGTTAAAAATCCGTATTTTGATCGATATTCCGTAGACTTTGGCTAATGCATATTTTCTGTGATGTGATATATGTATTGAACGTTCGCTAATCGCTATACGTCGATTAGTGGGGGTTATACATATCTGTGATCTGTAATGTTGATGGTTTGTCTATATGAACTCGGTGGATTGTCGCGGATGAATAGCCGGGAATGGGTGTGAGATGAGAGTTTCTTTTTCTTTCATTCATTGTAAAATTTGTAAATTGATGTAATATTATTTGTTTGGCCGCACAACCGGGTCGGGGTTGTAGCCGTCATTGTATTATTTCTTTTTACTGTTTTTGCTCCTAGGATAGACCCAAGGTGGGGTGCACAAACTACCGGGTATCTCGAAATGCCGAGTGGCCTACTCACGGTGTTGAGGGAGGTTGCTTCGCTTCGGGTACTTGGCGGGTAGTTTGCCGCACCCGTAGGGGTCTAGGGTGGGGTTTGGATATTCATCGCGACCGTGTAATCCGTTTTTCGTTGCAGGCTCGAACGAATCGCGGATTCCTAGTATATCCAAAGTGTTCATCTGTGATCTGTAATGTCTATCATTGCCATATATATTAACTATTTAGGTGTTGCTTATGTTTTGCATCCGCGCTAGTCCAGCCCCCGCTCTGTCGTTAGTTAAGTAACCTAACGGGTGATGACGGAGCCCCGTGGCGAATGCGGATGGCATAAGCGTACACCATATTTTGGTTGTTTTCTGCAATGGTAGGTTTAAATGATGGGACGCATTAAAAGAACTAATGCAAGAAAACAAACCAAGTAAAAGTCGTTGGAACACTTTGAAAACCACTCGGTTCTTTTCAAAAACCAGCATTTTAAACGCGGAGCTTGAACCACTCCTTTTTAAAAGCTATCTCGTTCCATCGACTATATCAAGTTCACTACGTTCACGGTTTCGCCAAAACCATTCGTAGCCCTCCGTCATTTCGTATGGATATTCAATAGTATTCAAGCTATGTTTGTTGACCTTCGTCAAGGCATAGTGATTGGTAGCTGTTGGGTGTTCATATGTAGCATAGATAGATGCGTTGGTTTGGGACAGTCGTATTACCTTGTTGACCTTCGTCAAGGGTATGTACGGGTGGGTTCAAATTAACCTGGATAATGACGGGTAGAACTTGACATGTGACTTATGATTTGTTGACCTTCGTCAAGGTCATAAGAGCATGGGGCAAAAATCCACATCGGGAGTTTCATAAGCACTGAAACTTGCTAGCGCTGCATACCATTTGGAGTGTGATGATTCTGGTAGGATTCCTTCGGTTTTATCACGCGATGATATTTGGATCCCGACCCTACTGTGAGTATATGCTACTCCTCGGAAAATCTCTCACTTAACGATCAATGTTATAAACCAAGTACGTGTAGAAAGGTGTTAGCGGGGCTACGCCCACAGGGAAAAGAGGTTAATTAATTAAGGAACTTCGCGAAAGCGTTGGAAAACCTCCCTCGAAGTACCGACACTGGCCTGGCTGAACGGTTAAGCAAGTATTGTACGGTGAGATTGATCCTGACTAATTCTTCCTTTATGGTTTGAGGAGGGATTCAAGAGACAGTGGGAGCCATCCTGTTTAGATAAAATAAAAACCAATCTAAACTTGCAAGAGCATCATGCTGAGTGTTTTCTTCTCTCTCTCTTAATTGCAGCGACCCAGTGACCGCACCTAGGTTACATCTAGATAATAAAATGACTGAATCTGACTGTTATGACTGGCAAAGGTCTGTCCAGATGTCCATTGCCCATGACAAACTGGGACACCTCTTGACTGATCCAACCCCTGCCGTCTCAGGTCCAGTTTCCCCTGTCACGGATATTCATATCCGCGAGACATCGGAAAGGAACTGTGCGAAAGCCAAGTGCCTCGTGTCAGCCTCAGTTGATGGTTTATACCAGAGGCAGCACGAGAAGATGGACTCAGCTTCTATCTTCCTCCATAATAAAGTTTTATATGGAGAGCAATCTCGTATCGCAAGATATGAGACCTCGAACGAATTGCTTCCAGCGAGGTTGGCTATCGGGTCATCTGTAGGGGGGCAACGTCCTTACAGAGACTAGCTCTTTTGAGCTCTCGGACCTGAAGACCACGTTGAAGAACGAGTCAGATGCTGACTTAGTTCAACAGTCTCTACCTACTACCCTGAAGGAAACCAGGGAAGTAGAAAGAAAGAGAAGGGCAGAAGTTTCAGGAATGGATGCAGTAAAAGAGGGATGTTCCTATTGTTACGGGAATGAACATGGACAGAAGGATTGCAGGGCTTGCAAAGCCAGTAGCCAGAATTCGAAGCATGTTGTGGCTTCGGCTTCAGGTGTGTTTGTAATTGAGAACTGTATGTCAGTTAATCCTACTTCCTGGGTATTGGATACCGGATCAGGATCTCATATCTGTAATTCGTTACAGGCTCTGAGAAACCGTAGGGTTATCAAGAAAGGTGATATGACTCTCAGGGTTGCTAACGGAATGAGCATGTATGCTGAATCCGTAGGGGAATATCATCTAGGACTGACAACTGGGCAGATATTGATTCCGCGTAACTGTTTTTATGTACCAGGTGCGACTTGTAATATCATATCTGTATCCTTGATTTCCAAGGAAGGATATGATTTTACTTTTGTAAGCGATGCAGTAAACATCCACCTAAATCAAGTCCTGATTGGGTCAGGTACATTACAAAACGGAATATACGTATTGAATCAAGCTCAGATCTTCAGTGTCCAGAACACACTTAAAAGAAAGTCTCCGGAAACAAATCAGGCTTTCTTATGGCATTGTAGACTGGGTCACATTAATGAGACACGGTTAACAAAGTTACATAAAGAGGGATACTTGAATCCGTTTGAGTATCAGTCTTATGCCACTTGTGAATCTTGTCTCATGGGAAAGATGACAAAGACTCCGTTCACTGGACACGGAGAAAGAGAAAGCAAGCTCTTGGGACTCATACACAGTGATGTGCGTGGTCCAATGTCTACTGTCATGCCCCGCTTCCCAAAATACGGAATACGAGGTATGACTAGGCCAGCCATGCTCCTACGGTCAAGGGATTATCCCGTCGTAGTCACACTTCGGCTTCTAGCACTACATGGTAATCAGTAAATAAAGCACAGTATTAAAGGAATCACATCACTAATTTATTACATTAAAATTCCATTGTTCACAAAATTACAGATAATAAGAACAATAACTAACCAAGTTCAATCTCACGATCACTCTATGGAAAGCAGTAAAGATAGGGAGTACACCAGACTATATCTCTGTGAACTCGAAGGGTAGATCCGTCTCCTGTGCTGGTCCTCCGCGGAATTTGAGCATGCATACTCAGGTCATCAGAGCGACACAATAACAATATTATTATAATAAGGTGAAACAGGTAATACTGGAGTATGAACAATGTAAGTAATCACTATGTCACTATATGATGCAGAATATGTTATGTGTCCCTATCAGTCTCTAGGTCATGTTTGAAATCATATAGTGGAAGGAGGATCATGTTTAACAGGAGTCTCGTACATATCCGAGACAACGGCCCACATGCCCGGGACATAACCCTGTCAGCCGGATCGCTAGATCCTACCCTACATGTATCAGTATCACAGTTCGAATGATCATCCTCTAAACACGGTCCCGCTAAATACGATACTCTTTCCCCTTTGATTTCCCCTTTTCCCCTGGTTCTCACTAGTTATTACCTTGATTTAGTCGTGTACGAGTATACCAATGGCACGGTTTTGTCACTGTTCACTGTATCAATCACTGTCACGAATATTCACTTCCATTGGTGTACTCGTCACTCCTAAACCAACATCTATCACGCACGATAATGCAATGTCCATACGCACTAATCACTGAGTATATGGCAAGGGTATGATATATGTATTGTATGCTACCAATAAACTCTGTATGTTATGAATCAACATGCATGTCATTAACTAAATTAATTTGCATAAATTAATATGTTAGGAATTCAGCAAAATGATACAAGTGAGATAAATAGAACACTCAGTCAGCAATTCATCAAAATTTGTTTCAGTTCAATCGGGATTTCGGTTTTCAAGATATAGCTATTTCATTTTAAGTGCTCGCGGCTGGAAATTCAGTCTGGACGTCCGTTTCGCGACATGAATTTCACCCAGTTGGGCTCAGAATTTAGCGATGTTACAGTTAAATGAAATATAGGGTTTTAAATGGAGTATTCAACGCAACAGACGGATCACCAATCGTATCTGTACGTTGAAAGTTATGCACAGTTTAACCTCAGTATGTCATTTCAGAATATGTTCTGGAAAGTTATACGTTCTGCCCTTTTAAATACAGTCTAAAATAGCAAACGGCGATGAAACGGAATGGAACCACTTGTTTTGTTTATCCAACAGAATTGTCTTTAATCTACGGTAAGGTTCCGTAACATACTACTTCAGGAAACACAGTAACACAGGCCTTGGGACAGAACACAATAATCAGAAACGCTCTGGACTGCAGTCCAGAGTCGTATTCCGATCCAATTATCTTCACAGTTACAGAACAGAAATCATTAGAATTTTACATAGGTTTAAATTTTGTTGAGTCGGCTTCGATTTAAGCCCTCGAACATATCATTCCAGTTTGAATATAATTTATGGTGATTTTATTCGTTTTCAGGTACGAGAAAATATTAGTTTTAACGGCATGTTTGGGGGTATCGATTTTTGTCACTAATAATCGTATTTTCCCGCGAGATTCATACACGATATTTATCATCCTATGGGCCAACAGAAAATATCAGTCTCCGTAAAAATAAACAATCATTTCCATTGGGATCTAACATCGAGCACTTAGGTCATGATATATATCGGTAATCGGTAAGTTTAATAACTATGTGATTTAGGTTTGTAACACAACTAAATTAGCATGAAGCAAGTAAATACTTGCCTGGAAACGTCTCGAGGTCGCTCGGCAGCAGTGGCGTCACGGACGCGTGACGTACGCCGTGTAACGGATTCTCGCGAGCTTGGTTCGAAACATGGGTTTTACGTCGGAGTTTCCCGGAGTCGTCTTGTGCGCGCTGGAAGCTTAGGGGGTGCTCTGTGGTTCGCCTGAGAAGTGTTGGGGTTGCCGACGGTCGACGGCGGCGCTCCGGCGAAGTGCAACAGCGAAGTGCTTGGAAATGGGTTTGGGTGATTTTTGAAGAGAGGGAAAGGTTGTGTAGTGGGGCTAGGGAATTATGGTGAGGGTGATGATTCTGAGGGGGTGGAGGTCGATGACGTGGTGGGGGTCGCCGGCGTCGAGAAGGCGTGCAGAGGTGACTCGAGCTCGGTCGGGTGATGGGTTTCTGTGTGCAGAGGTGTGGGTGCAGGGGGTCTCGAGTTGGTGGGGGTGTGGAGTCGTGGAGGGAGAAGGAGGGTGAAGGAGATGTGAGGGATCGCTGAGGAGTTGTCGTCGGAGGTGGAGGTGGCAGTGGGTTGTTCGAGGTTGGGGGCTCGGTGGGTGTAGCGAGAGAGATGAAGAGTGAGTTGGAGAGGGAGAGTGATGAGAGGAGATGGAGATGAGGTTGAAAAACGTGGGTGTAACGTCGCAGTAATGGGCGTGAGCAAGGGCGTGGGCTGCGGCGGAGGAAACGATCGCGCGCGTGAACAGGGATGTTACCGTTGGGGATTTAAAGGAGGAGATGAACAGTGGCGTAGCGGGTCGGGTAGGAGGAAGCGGCTGAGGAAGTGGGCCGGGCTCGCAAGAAAAAAAGAATTCCCTTAAGAATAAAAACCTCGTGGGCTGCAGGGATTATTAAGGGAATGGGCTGAGGGAAATTTAAATGGAATGGGCTGAGGGAAAAGCTATTGGGCTGGGGAAAAATATAGTAAGGGCTGGGGAAAATTTTGTGAGGGCTGGGGAAGAATTTTAGTAAGGGCTGAAGGTATAGTTTAGGGTTTTAAATTATATTAGCCTTGGTTTTAATTCGGCTTTGGTTTTTAAATCTTGGGTTTTAACTTTTAGGGTTTGGAAAAATATAAATATTGGGCTTAAACAACCACTTCAAAATATGAAGGAAAGGAAAGAAAAAGAAAAGAACCTACTGGAAATCAGAGAATCGGAAACTTTTATTAGAATGGAAACGGGGATTTACATCTACACATGCGCGAAGTGGTTATTCATACTTCATTACTTTCACAGATGATTTCTCTAGGTATGGGCATGTCTTCTTGATGAAGCACAAATCCGAGGCCTTTGAGAAATTTCAGGAATACAAGAATGAAGTTGAAAAACAAACAGGCAAAAGTATCAAGACACTAAGATCTGATCGAGGTGGTGAATACTTGAGTGCCGAGTTTCTGGGCTACTTAAAAGAGAATGGAATTCTCTCTCAGCTTACTCCTCCATACACACCACAATACAACGGTGTATCGGAAAGGCGGAATCGAACCCTATTGGATATGGTTCGTTCCATGATGAGTAAGGCTGAGTTACCGCGATCCTTCTGGGGTTATGCGCTAGAAACAGCAGCATATCTCTTGAACAAGGCTCCAACCAAGACTGTGCCTATCACCCCATATCAGATGTGGAGTGGGAAGAAACCCTGTCTTAAGTACCTTAAGACATGGGGATGTCCAGCTTTTGTAAAAAAGCAGCATGTGGACAAGCTCGAGGCACGCTCAGTACTGTATAAGTTTGTGGGATACCCAAAGAACTCCAGGGGGTATCTTTTCTATTCCGCAGAGGAACAAAAGGTTTTTGTTTCTCAGCATGCCCACTTCTTGGAAACTAAATTTTTAGAAAATCAGATAAGTGGGAGCGCAATAGAACTGGAAGAAATTCCAGAACCACAAGCTGATGCTGAAACCTTGGTAGAACCAGAAGGTTTAGGAGAACCGGACATTCCAGCGCCACTCCGCAGGAGTAGTAGGCAGTCTCATCCGCCCGAGAGATACTACGGTTTTCTCATAGACGGGGATAGAGAGGATTGCACCATGGATTATGGTGAGCCTACTAGTTTCCAGCAAGCCATTCAGAGCGGTGACTCGGTAAAATGGCTGGATGCAATGCGGGCCGAGATGGAGTCTATGCACACCAACAAAGTTTGGACTTTGGACTTTGCTCCAGAAGGGGTAAAACCCGTAGGCTGCAAATGGATCTTCAGAAAGAAGATTGGTGTAGATGGGCAGGTTGAGACCAATAAAGCTAGACTTGTAGAAAAGGGTTTTCGTCAAAGACCTGGTTTGGACTATGACGAGACCTTTTCTCCAGTGGCTATGCTAAAATCCATTCGGATCCTTCTTGCCATTGCTGCCTTCCACGATTATGAAATCTGGCAGATGGACGTAAAGACGGCTTTCCTAAATGGAAATTTGGAAGAGTGCGTCTATATGGATCAGCCGGAAGGATTCATTCAGAGTGGGAGCAGCGGTAGAGTGTGCAAGTTGCTAAAGTCCATCTATGGACTTAAGCAGGCATCGCGGAGTTGGAACATCTGCTTTGATGATACTGTCAAAGAATTCGACTTTATCAAAAACCCAGATGAACCATGCATTTACAGTAAGATTGTAGGGAGAACTGTAGTATTCCTCGTCTTGTACGTAGATGACATTCTCCTAATAGGAAATGATATTCCTATGCTACAGTCAGTCAAAGGATTCTTGTGGCAGAGGTTCTCCATGAAGGACCTGGGCGATGCCAACTACATTCTGGGGATCCAGATCTATCGTGATAGATCTAAGAGGATGTTGGGACTTTCACAGTCAAGGTACATCGACACCATACTGAAAAGATTCAGTATGGAAGATTCCAAGCACGGTAATTTACCGGCTTGTCACGGGATCACCCTCTCCAAAGAGATGTCTTCCAAGACTGATTTGGAAAAGGATCGCATGTCTATTATACCCTACGCTTCCGCAGTAGGCTCTATAATGTATGCGATGTTATGTACCAGACCAGATGTAGCATACGTATTGAGCGTTGTAAGCCGGTATCAGTCGAACCCAGGGAAGAAACACTGGATAGCGGTAAAGAACATTCTCAAGTACCTGAGAAGGACTAAGGAGATGTTCTTGGTGTATGGCGGAAAAGACCTCCAGCTCGAGGCCTTTGCTGACTCCAGCTTCCAGAGTGACAAGGATGACTCCAAGTCCATGTCGGGTTATGTCTTTACCCTCAATGGAGGGGCGGTTTGCTGGAAGAGTTCCAAGCAGGAGACCGTTGTAGACTCTACTATGGAAGCGGAGTACATAGCTGCTTGCAATGCCGCAAAGGAAGCTGTCTGGATGAAGAAGTTCCTCACGGAGCTTCAGGTGGTTCCTACCATTGTTGATCCAATACCGCTGTATTGCGACAACAACGGCGCTATAGCTTTAGCGAAGGAACCCAGGTCCCATCAGAAGTCCAGGCACATTTTGAGGCGGTACCACCTAATCAGGGAGATCGTAGATCGCCGAGAGATCGAGGTGAAGAGAGTAAATACGGAGAACAACACTGTAGATCCACTCACAAAGGCCCTACCCCAGACTCAGTTCGAGCGGCTGATCGAGATGATAGGTCTTCGATACGCCAGTACATGGCCTTAGTGCAAGTGGGAGATTGTTAGTGTATATGCCCTAGAGGCCATTACTGTACATACTAACTTGTATATTACTTGATGGAAGCTTGGGATATTCACAGTTGTATAGACAATTTTGCTCAAAATGGTAGTATGCTACTTGGTTTGTCTCTACTTTAATATGTGCATGTGTTTCTTTTAGCATATCGCTTATATACATATTAGTAGAGCCCTTAGGATCTTTGCTTGATTACCAGCGTTGTGATGGCGCTCACACTCGTGGGGGCTGGGTAATCCATAAGCACATCCTTATACAGGTCCCTAGTCGTAGGACTATCGAGACAGGGCATCGATACTCCGGAGTAGACTAGCGTATGCTCTTCTCATCCCAACGGGGGAGATGGTCTGTCCCACAGCCGTCAGTACGTCGTACTTGAGATAGTATGCGGGTGCTCGTTAGGTTACGAGTACACTGGACAGGACTCGTCGGGAACTGTTGGTTGGTATTATACCTATCGTCAGTTATCAGTTCCCAGGTGACATGAGTACAGCTTAGTCCGCAGACTTGACACTGTCACTTCGCCTCGAGTGTGTTCCCACTGTACTTAGATTACTATCCTACCACGGCTCAAAGGAGTCGTGCAAACATGTAGTAGTTGGGTGCAGTCCCGAAGCACTTGGAGGCAGTGACGGTTAGACAGGATTCGTCTCTCCCGGTATTGGGGGTTGACATCGCGCTGTGTTTAGGAGAGCCATTACACAAGTAGTCCCTGGCCAGGGTAAGCGAGATATACTAGTAGGTTTCCAGTGTTATCTCAGGGTGTTCTGGGCTTCACTCCGACACGACTTGTACCGCTATTAGGGGACTGACGTTTACCGCCCACCTAGGCCCGCCATGCGATGTATCAGACGAACAGACCGGACTGTACGGAGATTGTCACATACATGCTCAGTAGGAGTTCGGATGGGTTTACCTCATTGGCCTTCTTATCGACATCTACCTGGGGACCGTTACGTACAGCTAGTGCCGCTTGCGGTCTGTGGTTAAACCCACTGCCGGTGTAGTGTCGAGTCTTTAGAGTCCCACACAGAGAGTTTCCCTGCATTGAGCGAAACGTGTAGAGGCCGTATGGTTTTACGGCAGGGCTACGCTCACTTATGTGCACTTGTGTGCGTATGCTGTTCGGGCCGGCAATACTAGTGGGCTTTGGTTTAAGCCGGATTCTAGTATTGCATAGATGGATTTGTTTTGTCTTCTGTGCATTCGCATTCTAGGGAATGCGGATGCGGGTGTGTATGCACAGATTTGCGGAGTGGAGAAGGAGGAGGTGCCTCATTAGGGTTTTGACAATTGGTTCGGTCAAAACCATTATGAGCCGGAGACATTATTTACTAATCCTTTTATTGATAATTATGTTATGGCTAATTACATTGACCATTTGACCATCTTGACTTTGTTGACCGTTTGACCAAAGTTGACTAGGATCTTCTTGAAAGGTCTAAAGTATTCATTGGTTTTCTTTTTCATTTTGTTATGATAATGGTCATGTCATTTGTAGCCATCAACTTTATCTTGATGGGATTAGTAATGATAGTGTTTTGCATTATTGCAACCATGGTTGTGTTTTCTCTTGGTTAAGCTTTTCATTTGTTCTTTCTCATTCTCTCTCATAGAAAAGAAATGAGAAACATTTCCATGGTTGCTCCTCCTTCTTCCTCCTCTTGATTCTTCCTTTGATCTCATGTGTTGAGAGAAAAAGGATTCCACTTGACAAACACATCCATACATCTTCTCTACACATCCTAGGGCTTCTAGACTAGCAATCTCTTTGCCCTAGTTGCCTCGGCTCGAGGTGGAGCTCGGTGTACATCTCTCAGGTGGATCGTCTTCGACTCAAGAAGGCCGCGGAGGTGCCCAAGGTCCGGATCGACACTTGGAGCTTGGATGGACGAGCGGGACAGCAGAATGAAGACCCGAAGGACCGGTTTCGTGAGGTATACTTTCTACAGCATAGTAGTTATAGCCTCTTGTAGTTTACTAGTTTCTAGTTTAGCAAAGATCCGTGCTCTAAGTCCATGTCGCCTTGCGCCAAATTATTGTTTTTCGTCGTTTCCGCCTCCCCGTAAGAACCGGGAAGTGCAACGTGGACTTACAGCATCCGTCTAAACCTCCGATACACGGTGCCATAAATCAACTTGGCATCTTCGGAGAGGTGGACGGGTAAAACCAAATAGCATCTGCCCCGAATCTCAGGCCAGACGTCCTAATGTCTCGGCCGCCTTTCGGAGGGGAACAGATTCTGGCACGCCCGGTGGGACCTTTTCCTCTTTTCACTCCACACTTTGTGTGTCGTGTTCGCGAACAAATCGCGGTTTGCTGTGGTTGCCTGTGGATTCGAGATACTAAGGTTTGGTGTCTTGCTCCGTGCAGAAAACAGAAGATCAATGGCTTCAAACTGCACTGCCTGCAACTGCAACTTTCGCTCGGTCTCTGCTAGAAGAGTGACTTACGGGCCCCAAGCGGCCTCTCTTTTCAAGATACCAGTGGATTAGGTAACTCAAGCCACCACTGGACTATTCTTCGGGACCATGCTCCCACCGATGAGCTTCAATGCCCCAATGGCGTCGCAAGAAGCTCTAAAGAAGCCGGTCTTTGATCGACTTACCCCTGCCGTGGCCCCTTTCAACGGGTCGCCCAACTTCAGTTCTTCAGTTTTCAACAAACTGGGACAGAGCACCTACAAGCCTGCGATACCCAAAACTGCCATCCCAAAGCGGATAGCCATCCCGGCTCAAGCGGACGGGATCATTGGAAATGCTCCTCCTTCCAAGAAGTCAGTTTTTACAAGGCTGGCCATTCCGGTTGCTGCTCCAAGCGAGGTCCTCAAAGCTGCTTCCCATGCCCAGAGGGGGCACGACAAAGTCACCCTTGTAGCTGAAACAACTCCATCCGCAAGACACGCTCGACGTCGCCACTGGCGCTGAGTAAGGAAGGCTGGGGGCAACTCCCCCTCTGGGATAACTCCGCCAACTCCAACGGTGGGGATCGATGCTGCTGTTTTAACCGGGAACAACTTTGAATTGCTGAACACGGTGCGCAGGAACTCTCCTACTGCGGTGTTGAAACGAACTCCTTCACCTGTGGAGGATGCTCCAGAGAAAAAGCTAGGGCAGCCCCCTCAACGGTTGTTCTCTAAAATTTACAAGGTCTGGCGTCAAGTCCAAGAGTCAGTGATCGATCAAGACTACCTCCGACGACAGAAAAAGATGAAGGTTCAGCAGGAGAAGGATTACTCCGTCAAGCCACAAAAAGCAACAGCTACTTGGGTGCACACTACAACGGCCCCCTCAACCCCAATCGCTCAAAAGAAAGGGAGGCTGCAAAGAGCCCCTGTGAATATGGCGAACCGTAAAAGCGTTGAGCGCAAACGCCCCAAGTCTGGGGGAATGGTATTGCACATTGTTTATATGGCTTCCGGAAAGGAGGAAAGCCGCGCTTCGACGGGTCACCGACCGCTCACCCGATCCTTGACGAAAGCCCAAGAGCAGCAACAAAAGCTTCAGGAAATGATGACTGTGATGGCTGCACTTACCGAACCGAAAGAAAGTTCGGAAGTATCATCAGAGCAGCGTCATGAACAAGAAACTGACGCTGACTATCTACGCAGAGTCCTCGAAAAGAAGGACAAAGAGGCAGCCGAACAAGCTGCCAACATAAAGCAAATGGCGCTCCTCTTCCAAGATATGGTAGGGATGATGTTACAGCCGTACCCTCCAGCTGATGACCCTCCAATCATTGTTGAAGACGATAGAAGGGAGACATCTAATCCTCCGCCGGCTCTTTCAGCAGCCAAAGACGAAACCATTTCTAAGGCCGTGCTGGATGACTATATAGCTCAGCAAATACGAACTCATCAGGCGAGTGAAGCGGCTGGGCAAACTGTTAGAACTGGACGACCCTATCCGGGCGGGTATGACCAAATCAGTTACCCGCCGGGATATACAATCCCTAAATTCCACGTATATAAAGGGACAGGGAATCCACATCAGCATGTCGCTCAATTCAGGGCCTTATGCAGCAACACTGGAGGCGATGACAAACTGTTGCTTCGCCAATTTGTCGGCAGCTTAGCAGAAACAGCCTTTGAATGTTATTCGGAGCTATCTAACGACTCTGTCAAAACATTTGCGGAGATGGAGTTATTGTTTACACAAAGATTCGCGAGTGCTAGTGAACGCACCCCGATAACAGCAGTGATAAATGCCAGGATAAGGCCAGGCGAAACGTGGGTCCAATATGCAACACGATGGCGGGACCTATGGTCGAAATGCGAACAACGCATAGAAGAGGCACCTGCGGTAGGCATGTTCGTGGGCACTCTTGATCCGCAAGCGACCATCTCGAAATTCATGATGTTCTTCAGGCCGACCACCTTCCAGGCCTTGATCGACAAATTAGCCCAAATGGACCAGATAGGCCATGGACCGTCTCCTCCACAACCAGACTCTCGAAATGAGAAAGGAAAAGGAAAAGCGACTGTCGTTGCCAATGCTCAACAACAGCCGAGCAACTCAAAGCTGGTCGTCAGCCAAAATAACGCGCATCCACGCCCATCCCTCGAGGAGAGACTAGGACGTCCCTAATCGTTTCTTCAGAATAAAACGAGAAGACTGTTTGAACTGGCAATATGCAACAGACTCGTCAATCTACCGAATCCAAAACGTCCGTTGCAGCCAGGCGATTTCAATGATCCCGATTACTGCCCTTACCATCAAACGGTATGTCAGCCGATTGAGGATTGTTTCGTCTTTAAGGGATGGATCGAGGATCAATACCTACAGGACAAGTTTGCACAGTCTGAAAACTGGAAGGTAAACCCACCACAGCCGCACACTCCAAAGAAGACGGGCACGACGGGGGCAGCTTGTTCTTTTGTCGAGGACGAAAATGATGGAGAAGACTCATCAGACGAGTCCGAAGACTACATAGCGACTTGTCACGTGATCTCTCACTCATTGGCGGATGATAAAGAGGTTCCTTGCGCTGATAAACCGATGGCGGACCCTGAACCAGAAATTCAGCGGCCGTCAGACGAGTTGATCGATGCCTTCCTGAATGAGATTCGTCTGAAAGTTAAAACCAATCAAGAGCGTGAGATGGCCATACTGGAAGGAGCCAAACACCGCCGACTAGATGAAAGAGTCGAGGCACTCCCGTCAAATCAAAAGTCATCCGCTGCGGATAAAAACAAATTCAAGACGAGGAAAAGGTTCGCCAAAGCCCTATCAGTGGGAATGAAGTTACCACCCCCTGAAGAAAATACTCTCGGTGAAGTAGAGATGCATCCTAACTTCTGCTTATATCATCAGAAGATCATACATCCTACCGAAGATTGCGACTCCTTTAAGTGTTGGTGGCAAGGGTATGTCGCTCAAAAGCAACACTTCAACAGGACAAAGTGTGGAGCTCGTAGACATCAGAAAAATGCGATAGATGAGCGCAAGAGAGCCGCCGCCGACTGTCACATAGCCGACTCAAAGGGATCGCAAATTATCACCTTTGGAAGCGACTCTGACGAAGAAGTTGCCCTCAACCCTCTCCTCAAGGAATCCATTTCAAAAATGAAAGAATTAGAGAGTTGCGAGAACATTCAGCCGTGCAATCGGCCGCTACTCGGAAAAAATCTCGGCCCCGCAAACAAAGGATCGAGTCAAAAGGATAAAGGAAAGGGGAAAATGACCTTCGTCGCCAACACTCAACAACAGTCGAGTGGCCCTAGACCGGTTGTTCGTCAAAAAAATATGCGTCCACGCATATCCCTCGAGGAGAGGCTAAGACGTCCTTACTCATTTTATCAAGATGAAACAAGGAGGCTGTTCGAAGTGGCGGTGCATAACAGGCTTATCACTCTACCGGAGCCGAAACACCAACTACAACTGGATGATGTCAACAGTTCTAATTATTGCCCTTATCACCAAGTATTGGGCCATCCGATCGAAAACCGTTACGTCTTCAAAAACTGGGTCGAAGACCGATACCAACAGGGCATGTTCGTCATCTCCGAAAACTGGAAGGTGAGCCCGCCACAACCACACGCTCCGAGAAAGATAGATACGCCGGGGGCATCATGCTCAGTCATAGAGAAAGCCCCATAGAACGAAAAGTCAGTAAACTAGAGCTTCGCCTCAAATAAGGCGATCACGGACCGAAACGTCCTTAAACTAATGATGGACCGCAATGTCCTAAAACTTGCAAACGACCGAAACGTCTTTAAAACTACTACCGCAGCATGCTCAGGCGGACGAGATAAAAAAAAGAATAAAGAATAAAATAATAATAAAAAAATAATAATAAAAATAAATAAAAATGAAAGATAAAAAAAACGGTACGTCCATAAGCAGAATGGGCACGGATGAAAACCCGAAAAGGCTCCGTGAGTAAAAACGGCAGGGCTACCGGCGAGTCTTGTGAAAACCCGAAAGGGCGCAACCTCGTTAAAAAAAAGAATAATAAAAAAAACGGTACGTCCATAAGCAAAATGGGCACGGATGAAAATCCAAAAGGGCTCCGTGAGTAAAAACAGCAGGGCTACCGGCGAGTCTTGTGAAAACCCGAAATGGCGCAACCTCGTTAGAAAAAAAAAATAAAAAGAATAAAAAAAAACGGTACGTCCATAAGCAAAATGGGCACGGATGAAAATCCGAAAGGGCTCCGTGAGTAAAAACAGCAGGACTGCCGGCGAGTGTTTGTGAAAACCCGAAAGGGCGCATTCTCATTAAAATGACACTTACCGGGTCCTCTCGACCTTGTAAGGAGAAACCACCCGCGTGAGATCCTTACGACTCACAAGGGAGCAACACACTTAGGGATACTCACGATTCCTAAGGAGAAATTACACTTGCGAGATCCTTACGACTCGTAAGGAGAACTCTCTTATGGGACCCCCACGGCTCATAAGATTTGAAAGTCTTGAGTTACAGAGACCTGAACTTGTTCTTAAGCAACCCTCACAACCTTCGATATTGCCCTACAAGTGGCTCAATACTGACCCTTGTATACAATCCACGGGCGCGAATAAACATTTCCCTAACCAAGTCCCATCCGTGACTGGGGATATGTACGCATGATGAACAACCCTTGTGTAAGTCCATGCTACCTCTCCCGGTACTTTCGGGCATGCGGAATTTGGTGAAAAACAATATTCTAGAGGCGGTAACATGGACTCAAAACCGGATCTTTGTTAAACATCTAACTAACAACCTAACTATGAGTTGTTAACTACTCGGTTAGAGGGTTATACCTTTCTTTCTTGAACTCCTTCGTCTTTGACTC
Source organism: Agapanthus africanus (assembly GCA_030015575.1). Lineage (NCBI taxonomy): Eukaryota > Viridiplantae > Streptophyta > Magnoliopsida > Asparagales > Amaryllidaceae > Agapanthus > Agapanthus africanus. The sequence continues at coordinate 710,671,629 of JASDDO010000022.1, forward strand.
TCGATGGTGTACGGATTGGCTTCACTCCGTCGTCTCCTTGCGCCGAAGATCGATCCACCCGAAAGCTTCTACCTTTGGCTTCTTCTTCGAGCTTTGAAGAAACTAGTTCACTCGGTTTGCTAAACCTTATGAACTAGAGTGAGTAGAGGAGAGTGTGTTGGGATTTTTCTCTATGGTTCTTGCTTCTCAACTCATGAGACAAGTGAACCATAGACTAGAGAGAGAGGGAGAGCAAGAGGAAGAGGGTGAGAGCTCAAGCCAAGAGAGAGAAAGGAAATGAGAGAATGAGCAAGACTTTTCTCTCTTGGCTCTCATAATCCAAAACCATCATAACAAATCATAGCAATCAAGTATTATGTGATAGTTTAAGCTACAATAGCCATATCATTTCATGCACTCATTTTGCACAAGAGAAACAAGCAAGCAAAAGTCTTTGCCATGAAATGATAGCCATTGTCATCATGATGGTCAACTAGTCCAACCTAGTCAACCGGTCAACAAAGTCAACAAGTCAACAAAGTCAACCCCTCAACAACTATGTCACCATAATACTTAATTAATATTATTTTTAATCATATATCATATTCTCATTAGGGTTTACCAAAAAGTCAATGGTCAACAGTCAACAGTCAACAACCCTAATGAGAATCCTCAGCCTCTGTCTTTCCGTCAACAGTGCATACACACCCGCATCCGCGTTCCGAGGAACACGAATACATACGAGATGAAACCAATCCCAAAACGTACACTAGGATCTGGCTTAAACCAAAGCCCGCTAGTGTTAACTGTCCGGACACTGTACGTGCACAAGTGCACGGATGTGACCGAACCCTGTCGCAAAACCATGCGACCTGTCGCAAAACCATGCGACCTCTACTCTTTTTCCTAAAGGCGAATAACTTTCTGTGTGGGACTCTAAAGACTCGACACTACGCTGGCAGTGGGTTTAACCACAGACCGCAAGCGGCACTAGCTGTGCGTAACGGTCCCCAGGTAGATGCCGACAAGAAGACTGACGAGGTGAAACCCATCTGAACTCCTACTGAGCCTGAATGTGACAGTCTCCGTACAGTCCGGTCTGTTCGTCTGATACATCGCATGGCGGTCCTAGGGGAGCGGTAAACGTCAGTCCCCTAATAGCGGTACAAGTCGTGTCGGAGTGAAGCCCAAAACACCCTGAGATAACACTGGAAGCCTACCAGTATATCTCGATTGCCCTGGCCAGGGACTACTCGTGTAATGGCTCTCCTAGACACAGCGCGATGTCAACCCCCAATACCGGGAGAGACGAATCCTGTCTAACCGTCACTGCCTCCAAGTGCTTCGGGACTGTACCCAACTACTACCTGTTTGCACGACTCCTTTGAGCCGTGGTAGGGTAGTAATCAAAGTATAGTAGGAACACACTCGAGGCGAAGTGACAGTGTCAAGTCAGCGGACTAAGCTGTACTCATGTCACCTAGGAACTGATAACCGACGATAGGTATAATACCAACCGGTCAGTTCCCGACGAGTCCTGTCCAGTGTACTCGTAACCTAACGAGCACCCGTATACTATCTCCAGTACGACGTACTGATGGCTGTGGGACAGACCATATCCCACACTGGGATGAGAAGCGCATACGCTAGTCTACTCCGGAGTATCGATGCCCTGTCTCGATTGTCCTGCGACTAGGGACCTGTATAAGGATGTGCTTATAGATTACCCAGCCCCCACTAGTGTGACTGCCATCATAACGCTGGTAATCAAGCAAAGATCCTAAGGGCTCCACTAATGTGTACATATGATATACTAAAATAAACACATGTACACATTGAAGTAGAAACAAACCAAGTAGCATACTACTATATTGAGCAAGATTGTTTATACAACTGTGAATATCCCAAGCTTCCATTAAGTAATATACAAACTAGTATAATACAGTAATGACCTCTAGGGCATATACACTAACAATCTCCCACTTGCACTAAGGCCATGTACTGGCGTATCGAAGACCTATCATCTCGATCAGCCGCTCGAACTGAGTCTGGGGCAAGGCCTTGGTGAATGGATCTGCAGTGTTATCTTCTGAAGCAACCCTCCGGACCTCGATCTCCTGGCGATCCACGATCTCCCTGATCAGGTGATACCGCCTCAAGATGTGTCTGGATCTCTGATGGGACCTGGGTTCCTTCGCTAAAGCTATAGCCCCGTTGTTGTCGCAATACAGAGGTATTGGATCAACAATGGACGGAACCACCTGAAGTTCTTTCAAGAACTTCCTCATCCAGACAGCCTCTTTTGCGGCATCAGATGCAGCAATGTATTCCGCTTCCATTGTCGAGTCTGCAACGGTTTCCTGTTTGGAACTCTTCCAACACACCGCCCCTCCATTGAGGGTAAAGACAAAACCCGACATGGACTTGGAATCATCCTTGTCACTCTGGAAGCTGGAGTCGGCAAAGGCCTCGATCTGGAGGTCTTTTCCGCCATACACCAAGAACATCTCCTTAGTCCTTCTCAGGTACTTGAGAATGTTCTTTACCGCTATCCAGTGTTTCTCCCCAGGGTTTGACTGATACCGGCTTACCACACTCAGTGCATAAGCTACATCCGTTCTGGTACACAACATCGCATACATTATAGAGCCTACCACAGAAGCGTAGGGTATAATAGACATGCGATCCCTCTCCAAATCAGTCTTGGGAGACATCTCTTTAGAGAGGGTGATCCCGTGACAAGCCGGTAGATTACCGCGCTTGGAATCTTCCATACTGAATCTTTTCAGTATGGTGTCGATGTACCTGGACTGTGAAAGTCCTAATATCCTCTTGGATCCATCACGATGGATCCGGATCCTCAGGATGTATGAGGCATCACCCAGGTCTTTCATGGAGAACCCGTGTGAAAAGAACCCCTTGACAGATTGTAGCATAGGAATGTCATTTCCTATTAAGAGAATGTCATCCACGTATAAAATGAGGAATACTACAGTTCTCGCTACAAATCTACTATAGATGCATGGTTCATATGGATTTTTGATAAAGCCAAATTCCTTGACCGTCTCATCAAAACAGATGTTCCAACTCCGCGATGCCTGCTTTAGTCCGTAAATGGACTTAAGCAACTTGCACACCTTTCCGCTGCTCCCACTCTGAATGAAACCCTCTGGCTGGTCCATATAGACACACTCCTCTAAATTTCCATTTAGAAAAGCGGTCTTTACATCCATCTGCCAAATCTCATAATCGTGGAAGGCAGCAATGGCAAGAAGGATCCGAATGGATTTCAGCATAGCTACTGGAGAAAAGGTCTCGTCATAGTCCAAACCAGGTCTTTGACGAAAACCCTTTGCAACCAATCTAGCTTTATAGGTCTCAACCTGTCCATCTACACCAATCTTCCTTTTGAAGATCCACATGCATCCTACGGGTTTTACCCCGTCTAGAGCAACGTCCAACGTCCATACTTTGTTGGTGTACATGGACTCCATTTCGGTCCGCATTGCATCCAGCCATTTTACCGAGTCAACGCTCTGAACGGCCTGCTGGAAGCTAGTAGGCTCATCATAATCTATGATGCAATCCTCTCTATCCCCGTCTATGAGAAAACCGTAGTATCTCTCGGGCGGATGAGATTGCCTACTACTCCTGCGGAGCGGCGTAGGAATGTCCTGTTCTTTTGAACCCTCTGGTTCCACTAAGCTTTCAGTAATAGCTCGTGGTTCTGGAATTTCTTCCAGTTCTACCGCGCTCCCACTAATTTCCTTTTCTAAGAACTGGTGTTCTAGAAAGTGGGCATGACGAGAAACAAAAACATTTTTTTCCTCTTCGCAGTAGAAGAAATATCCCTTGGAATTCTTTGGATATCCCACGAACTTGCACTGTACTGAGCGTGCCTCGAGCTTGTCCGCATGCTGCTTTTTGACGAAAGCTGGACTTCCCCATGTCTTAATGTGATTAAGATAGGGTCTCTTCCCACACCACATCTCATATGGTGTAGTAGGCACATTCTTAGTGGGAACTCGGTTCAAAAGGTATGCAGCTGATTCTAGCGCATACCCTCAGAATGATCGCGGTAACTCAGCGTTACTCATCATGGACCGTACCATATCCAATAGGGTTCGGTTCCGTCTCTCCGATACACCGTTATGTTGCGGAGTGTATGGAGGAGTAAGCTGAGAGAGAATTCCGTTCTCTTTTAAATAGTCCAGGAACTCGGCACTCAAGTATTCACCACCTCGATCCGATCTTAGAATCTTGATACTTTTGCCGGTTTGTTTTTCTACTTCATTCTTATATTCCTGGAATTTTCCAAAGGCTTCGGACTTATATTTCATTAAGAAGACGTAACCGTACCTTGAAAAGTCATCCATAAAAGTAATGAAGTAAGAACAACCGCTTCGTGCATGCGTAGACATTGGACCGTACACGTCGCTGTGTACGAGTCCCAAGAGCGAGCTCGCTCTTACTCCGTGTCCAGTGAACGGAGTCTTTGTCATCTTTCCTTTGAGACAGGATTGACAAGTGGCATACGATTGATATTCGAACGGATTCAAATATCCTTCTGTATGTAACTTCGTCAACCTTCTCTCATTGATGTGACCCAGTCTACAATGCCATAAGAAAGTCTGATTTATTTCCGGAGACTTTCTTTTGTGTGTATTCTGGACATTGAAAATCTGTGGTTGCTTAATGTACCTGACCCAATCAGAACTTGATTAAGGTGAATGTTTACAACATTACTTACAAACGCAAATTCATAACCTTCTTTAGAAGTCAAAGATACAGAAATGATATTACAAGTTGCGTTGGGTACAAAAAAGCAATTACGCAAAACCAAAACATGTCCATCTGACATTCCCAGGTGATGGTCCCCCACGGCCTTAGCATCCATGCTAGCTCCGTTTGCAACTTTGAGGGTCATGTCACCTGCCTTCAAAAACCTACGGTTTCTCAACGCCTGCAAAGAATTACAGATATGAGATCCTGATCCGGTATCCAATACCCAGGAAGTAGAGTTTATTGAAAGACAGTTATCAATAACATACACACCTGAATCTGAAGCCGCAACCTGCTTCAGTTCCTGTGTTCTGGCCTTCCAAGCCCTGCAATCATTTTTCCAGTGTCCCTTCTTATGACAATAGAAGCATTCTTCTTTATCCACAAGCTGCCCCGCTTTCTTTGTTGCCTTCGCCTTTCCCTTCGTATCCACTTTACTAACACCGCCCCTTGGTTTGGCGGGGGCTTTCTTCTTCTTTCCCTTGGCTTTCGCCTTGGACCTAGAAGAGGAAGATCCTCCTACAAACAAAGTGGATGTTTCCCTACCTTTCTGTAGGGTGCCCTCTGCGCTCCTCAGCATGTTGAGGAGTTCTGAAAGTTCAACTTCCTTTTCTTGTAAGTTGAAGTTCAGGATAAACTGGGCGTAAGTGGAAGGAAGGGACTGAAGAATCAAGTCCGTATAGAGCTCATTCTCCAACGTGGTCCCAAGGTCCGCGAACTCTTCTATGTAGCCAATCACCTTAAGCACGTGTTCCGCTACCGATGATCCGACGGCCAACCTTGCCGAAAATAACTTCTTCGACACTTCGTATCTTGCGATACGAGACTGCTCTCCATACAGTTCTTTTGTATGGAGAAATATGGACTCGAGGTCCGTATTCTCGTGCCTCCTCTGATGTTCGTTGTCCATAGAGGCAAGCACGAGGCACCTGGCCTTCGCGCAATCAATCTCCCAAGTCTTACGGATTTCCTTATCCGCGACGCTGGAGGTGGGACCTGGGACAGGGGGAGCTTTGGTGGTAAGAAGATACCCCAGCTTGTCGTAAGTGATTGCCATTTTGACATTCCTGAGCCAATCTTTGTAGTTTGGCCCTGTCAGTATGTTTTTATCTAGAAGTAACTTAAGTCCAGTCATGTCGATTGGTCGCTGCAATTAGGAGAGAGAAGAAGAAACACTCAGTATGATGCTCTTGCAAGTTTAGAGTGGTTTTTAGTTTGTCTAAACAGGATGGCTCCCACTGTTTCTCGAATCCCTCCTCAAACCAGAAAGGAAGAATTAGTCAGGATCAATCTCACCATACAATACTTGCTTAACCGTTCGGCCAGGCTGGTGTTGGTACTTCGAGGGAGGTTTTCCAACGCTTTCGCGAAGTTCCTTAATTTAAGAACCTCTTTTCCCTGGGGGCGTAGCCCCGCTAACACCTTTCTAGACACCTACTTGGTTTATAGCATTGATCGTTAAGTGAGAAATTTCCCGAGGAGTAGCATATACTCACAGTAGGATCGGGATCCAAATATCATCACGTGACGAAACTGAAGGAATCCTACCAGAATCATCACACTCCAAATGGTATGCAACACTAGCAAGTTTCAGTTCTTTTGAAACTCCCGATGTGGATTTTTGCCCCATGCTCTTATGACCTTGACTTTGGCCAAAATATCATAAGTCACATGTCAAGTTCTACCCGTCATTCTCCAGGTTAATTTGGATCCACCCGTACCTACCTTTGACTTTGGCCAAAATGGCAGTACGACTGTCCCAAACCAACGCATCTATCTATGCTACACATGAATACCCAATAGCTACCAATCACTATGCCTTGACTTTGGCCAACATACATAGCTTGAATACTATTGACTATCCATGTGAAACGACGGAGGGCTACGAATGGTTTTGGCGAAACCGTGAACGTAGTGAACTTGATATAATCGATGGAACGAGATAGCTTTTAAAAGGAGTGGCTCAAACTCCGCATTTAAAAGTTGGTTTTGAAAAGAACCGAGTGGTTTTTCGAAAGTGTTCCAACGACTTTTATTTGGTTTATTTTCTTGCATTAGTTCTTTTAATGCGTGTAATTCTTGCATTAGTTCTTTTAATGCGTCCCATCATTTAATCCTACCATTGCAGAAAACAACCAAAATATGACGTACGCTTATGCCATTCTCATTCGCCACGGGGCCCCGTCATTACCCGTTAGGTTACTTAACTAACGACAGAGCGGGGGCTGGGCTAGCGCGGCTGTAAAACATAAGCAACGCCTAAATAATATCATATATAGATATATATTGCAATGATAGCCATTTCAGATCACAGATGAACACATTGGATATACTAGGAACCCGCAATTCGTACGAGCCTGTAACGAAAAGCAGATTACACGGTCGCGGTGAATAGCCAAAACCCCACCCAAAACCCCTACGGGTGCGGCAAACTACCCGCCAAGTACCCGAAGCGAAGCAACCTCCCTCAACTCCGTGAGTAGGCCACTCGGCACTTCGGCATACCCGGTAGTTTGTGCACCCCCTCCATGGGTCTATCCTAGGAGCAAAAACAGTAAAAAGAAATTATACAATGACGGCTACAACCCCGACCCGGTTGTGCGGCCATACAAATAATTATTACATCAATTTACAAATTTACATGAATTGAAAGAAAAGAAAACTCTCGTCTCACAACCCCCGGCTATTCACCCGCGACAATCCAATGAATTCATATACACAAACCAATAACATTACAGATCACAGATTTGTATAACCCCCACTAATCGACATATAGCGATTAGCAGACGTTCAATACAAATATCACATCACAGATAAAAACCCGTCAGCTTAAGTCTTTAGAAGTTCGATAAAAAATATGGATTTTTAGGCCCCAAACACAAAATTTTCGTTCTGGAAAATCTGGGCTGAAAAGACATATTCCAAAAATCCCAAAACAACTCCAGAAATACACTGCACAAAATTTGGACCTCGGCCGAGTCAACTCGGTCGCGTTTCCGCGGCGCTTTGATCGGTTCGTGGGACCAAATTTTGTGGTTATTTAATAAAAAGCCTGAGCCGATTTTTAAGATGAAATTTATTAATTTTTGAACAGAAAAAAAATCGGCAGAAACTTGACATATCGGGTTCGTTTCGTGACTTTTTCTTTGATCGATCTTCTAGTTAATTTGCTAACATGTTAGATAGAGTTTAACTAGGCTCTGATACCACTGAAAGTCCATGCTACCTCTCCCGGTATTTTCGGGCATGCGGAATTTGGTGAAAAACAATTTTCTAGAGGCGGTAACATGGACTCAAAACCGGATCTTTGTTAAACATCTAACTAACAACCTAACTATGAGTTGTTAACTACTCGGTTAGGGGGTTATACCTTTCTTTCTTGAACTCCTTCGTCTTGGACTCTCGATGGTGTACGGATTGGCTTCACTCCGTTGTCTCCTTGCGCCGAAGATCGATCCACCCGAAAGCTTCTACCTTTGGCTTCTTCTTCGAGCTTTGAAGAAACTAGTTCACTCGGTTTGCTAAACCTTATGAACTAGAGTGAGTAGAGGAGAGTATGTTGGGATTTTTCTCTATGGTTCTTGCTTCTCAACTCATGAGACAAGTGAACCATAGACTAGAGAGAGAGGGAGAGCAAGAGGAAGAGGGTGAGAGCTCAAGCCAAGAGAGAGAAAGGAAATGAGAGAATGAGCAAGACTTTTCTCTCTTGGCTCTCATAATCCAAAACCATCATAATAAATCATAGCAATCAAGTATTATGTGATGGTTTAAGCTACAATAGCCATATCATTTCATGCACTCATTTTGCACAAGAGAAACAAGCAAGCAAAAGTCTTTGCCATGAAATGATAGCCATTGTCATCATGATGGTCAACTAGTCCAACCTAGTCAACCGGTCAACAAAGTCAACAAGTCAACAAAGTCAACCCCTCAACAACCATGTCACCATAATACTTAATTAATATTATTGTTAACCATATATCATATTCTCATTAGGGTTTACCAAAAAGTCAATGGTCAACAGTCAACAGTCAACAACCCTAATGAGAATCCTCAGCCTCTGTCTTTCCGTCAACAGTGCATACACACCCGCATCCGCGTTCCGAGGAACATGAATACATACGAGATGAAACCAATCCCAAAACGTATACTAGGATCTGGCTTAAACTAAAGCCCGCTAGTGTTAACTGTCCGGACACTGTACGTGCACAAGTGCACGGATGTGACCGAACACTGTCGCAAAACCATGCGACCTGTCGCAAAACTATGCGACCTCTACTCTTTTGCCTAAAGGCGAATAGCTTTCTGTGTGGGACTCTAAAGACTCGACACTACACTGGCAGTGGGTTTAACCACAGACCGCAAGCGGCACTAGTGCGTAACGGTCCCCAGGTAGATGCCGACAAGAAGACTGACGAGGTGAAACCCATCTGAACTCCTACTGAGCCTGAATGTGACAGTCTCCGTACAGTCCGGTCTGTTCGTCTGATACATCGCATGGCGGGCCTAGGGGGCGGTAAACGTCAGTCCCCTAATAGCGGTACAAGTCGTGTCGGAGTGAAGCCCAAAACACCCTGAGATAACACTGGAAGCCTACCAGTATATCTCGATTGCCCTGGCCAGGGACTACTCGTGTAATGGCTCTCCTAGACACAGCGCGATGTCAACCCCCAATACCGGGAGAGACGAATCCTGTCTAACCGTCACTGCCTCCAAGTGCTTCGGGACTGTACCCAACTACTACCTGTTTGCACGACTCCTTTGAGCCGTGGTAGGGTAGTAATCAAAGTACAGTGGGAACACACTCGAGGCGAAGTGACAGTGTCAAGTCAGCGTACTAAGCTGTACTCATGTCACCTGGGAACTGATAACTGACGATAGGTATAATACCAACCGGTCAGTTCCCGACGAGTCCTGTCCAGTGTACTCGTAACCTAACGAGCACCCGTATACTATCTCCAGTACGACGTACTGATGGCTGTGGGACAGTCCATCTCCCATACTGGGATGAGAAGCGCATACGCTAGTCTACTCCGGAGTATCGATGCCCTGTCTCGATAGTCCTGCGACTAGGGACCTGTATAAGGATGTGCTTATAGATTACCTAGCCCCCACTAGTGTGACTGCCATCACAACGCTGGTAATCAAGCAAAGATCCTAAGGGCTCCACTAATGTGTACAGGTGATATACTAAAATAAACGCATGTACACATTGAAGTAGAAACAAACCAAGTAGCATACTACTATATTGAGCAAGATTGTTTATACAACCGTGAATATCCCAAGCTTCCATTAAGTAATATACAAACTAGTATGATACAGTAATGGCCTCTAGGGCATATACACTAACACCTTGTAGGTCCTCTCGATTTACAAGGAGAAAACCCTCTTGTAGGATCCTTACGACTTACAGAGGAACATACACTTAGGAATTCTCACGATTCCTAAGGAGAAAATACACCTACAAGATCCTCACGAATTGCAGGGAGAAATACCTTTGTGAGACCCTTGCGGCTCATGAATTTAAAAGCCTTAGTCGACAGGACCTTAACCCTGTTCGCTAAGCCACCTTTGTTCGACATCGACAGAGGCAAATGATGATTCGCTCCTGGCAGTATCCCAGTTATAGCGATGCTGATGCCGAAATCGATGTCTAATTTCAGGTTTACGGTGAAAAGTCAGCAAGCCGCATATGCATACGAAATAGCCGAAATGATGGGGCAGCTTGCAATAAAAAGCAGCAAGTAAAGAAAACGTATGCATACAAAATAGTCGAAATGATTGGGCAACTCGCAATAAAAAGCAGCGAGTAAAAATAAAATAAACAGCCGAAATGATTGGGCAATCGCAACCTTTGTGATATAAAAGCTGAAATGATAGAGCATCGTGGAAAGAAAACAATAACATATAAAAAAAAAATAATAATGAATGAAACTTTTGCCCTAAAGGAGAGATCACATCGATCCCTGTATACAATTCATGGGCACAAACAAAGAGGGGACCATACCTTCCCAACAGGCTCCACCAGAAAGCAAAGCCAAATCTCGACGGTTCATAGACAACTTAGAGACAATCTCGACATTTGTCGCAATATTGCAGACACAATGTGTCACGCCCCGCTTCCCAGAGTAGGCTAAAGTGGGCACGTGACATGGCCAACCATGCTACCTGTGGGTAGGAAGTATCCATCCACAGTCACATTACGGCTGTAGAGATATCAAGAACAAAATAAAACTATCTAAAACATGTCTATAATCCAAGATAACATGAGTCAAGAATAATAAAATGCGGAAGCGAAAGATCCAATACAAAATAACTGGAATGTATGTCCCATAATGCGGGCTCACATCAGGAATAAAATGCAGGAAAGAAAAGCTAACTACTGCTGACACTCACAGCTCAGCCTGTCGGCTGAAGTACTCCTGCTCGGACTGCGACAGCGGTACAGAATCTGGGCCATGCAAAACCCAGACGTCAGCGCGTCAAGTCATCAAGTAATAACATATAAACAGGGTAACAGGCAATGCGAATATACACATGAATAAAGCAAGGGTAACAATAATATAAATCAGAGCAGTGCAGTGGGTAAACTAAACTGTTCTATCAGGTTTTCTGTTCTAAAGTCTTTGAAACCAAATTGATGAATCATCGATGTAACTCAATAGTATCCCGTACATACCCGGAACCACGGCCCCAGATTCTCGGGCTGAAACCGAGACATGCCGCTAGGCACCAAACAGGAAGGTGTACAGATGAATGATGTCATCAACATCATTCCAAGGCTGGCCTAGCCTCAAAACTGATCAGAACATGTAGCGAACTGTTGAGTTACAAGTCAGGTTTCACCTTTGATTTCCCCATACCCCCAAGCTATATGTGTATGTCAGGTCAGGTATCCCGTAATCAAGAAACTAATGCCAACACAGGATCAGGTAAACAGGTTTGTCTGGATAGACAACAGGAACGGTCCATGAGGACTACATGTCAGGTTTGTTGGCATTAGACACAAGATCAGGTAACGGGTCAGGTCATGGTACATTAGGTCAAGTCAAGCAGTATACGGTACCATGTCGGGTAAATCAATATGTATGTAGCAAGTCAGGTCAAGATGTAAACAATATCATGGGTGTGCTCGTACTCAGTTACATAATCAAGCATGATTATCAACAGTATGATCTAAGCAATGAATTAAGCAATAGGCAGATTCACTCAATTAGCAGTACAGTTATCAGTTGTGTCACGGAGATAATTTCAACATTATAAGAATGCAGTAAGACAATTATAGCCGTTTAATCATGTTAACAAGTTTAAGACTTCATGGATGCAATGATATATATATATATATATATATATATATATATATATATATATATATATATATATATATAGGTTCCATGGATGAAATCATAGTTTATATATATATATATATATATATATATATATATATATATATATATATATATATAGGTTCCATGGATGAAATCATAGTTTATGCAGGTTAAATGTACACGAGTGTCCGAATGAGGTAAAACGATAGATAAAGTGCCATAGGCTACGTCAATAGTAAAAGTGTGATCAAAACATGCAAATGTGGTTATTAGGTTTAATATAGTAATTGCAAATGGTAGGTTCCAAGTTGAAAGATAAAATGATATAACACGGTATTGAACATGAAACTGGGGAATTATAGTACTAAAGTTAAACTGCAGGTTTAGGGTATTATCAATGTATATGTAAATATTGTTTAGCATGTAGCAAGGGGTACTTGACTCGACGGGTCACGAATCGGAAAAACGGAACGTTAAACGTCGGTGGGGAAAACTCGCGACGGGCGCACGGTTCACGGAATGAACCCAAACGGCGAACAGTGGAACCACACAGACCAGAGTACCTCGCTGGATCGTCGGGACACGTCGTCGGCATCACCGGATTCCGGACAAGTACATAACAGTGAAATAATCAAGATATGCAACAAGAAAAGAGAAGAAAAATAAAGAAGGAGGGAAGGAGGATGGAGAAGGGAATGCTCACGAAGATCAGTGGGGAGATTGTGGTCATCGATCACATCGACAGAGCTCCGACGGTCGGCCTACGACGACGGCGACGGAAACCTACGGATCAAGAAAATATGAACCGAGAAAGAAGAAGAAAGGAGAAGAGAGGAGGAGAGGAGAAGAAGACACTCACTGAGGGGATGCGCGAGGCCGGGGGGCGAATCGAGATCGCCGGTGGTGATCCCACGAGGCACAGGCGGTGTGCAGGTGGTGTGCAGGTGCCTCGTGCAGGCGCTCAGGAATGAGGGGAGAGGAGGAAGGAGGTGAAGTGGCTGCGACGAGGGTGAGGAGGCCGGTTGTGATGGCATCGGCGTTGGGGCTGCGGCGGCGAGGGGCACGGCGGCTAGGGTTGCGCGAGGTTGGGTGCTTCGGCTGAAGGAAAGAAATAGAAAGAGGAGGGAGGAAAGAATATATATATATATAGGAGAGAGATATATAGGGAGATGTTCCCGCCAAAATTTTCTGCGCAAAAGAGTCCAAGGTATCAAATGGCAGCGATACGCTTAAGAAAATGCGAACCAGTATCTTCCGGCCTGTATTTTGATAAACTCCCCAATGAGAAACTGGTAAATTATGATGGTATTGAAAGCATCTCGAAAAAACCTTCGATTTGATATATTATGGGCCTCATAATTCATCCGGGATCAAAAGTTATGAGCAAATGTCCATGCACATGTGATCTAAGAAAGAAGATGCGAACCAGTATTTTCCGAGCTATATTTTGACAAACTCCGGAACGAAAAACAGCTAAATTCTGATGATATTGAAAGTATCTCGAAAAGACCTTCGATTTGATATATTATGGGCCTCATAATTCATCCGAGATCAAAAGTTATGAGCAAATGTGTTATACACGTGTAATCTAAAGTAATGCTCTACTACATGGGAAATGCATTTTTTAGTCCCACATCGGGAAAAGGAGAGATGACTTCTCTACCACTCCCATATAAATAAGAGGAGATACCTCTTATAAAGGTAGAGTAAAATTCTCAAAGGATTCAATACTCAAAGGAGCTTAGTTCTCCAAGATAGGAGCATGCTCCTCCATAATGCGCATATGCGCAAGCGCCATGTGCGCTACGTGCAACGCACGTGTGCCCGCCATGCGGCACTATGTGTAACGCACGTGCGCACCACATGAGAACATTTAATAATATTAAAAGGAGCATGTTCTCCATATATAGAAGCCCTGCTTCTCCTCATAATGTGCATGCGCGCACCACGTGCAACGCACGTGTGCTCGCCACGCGCTCACAACGTGCAACGCACGTGCGCACCACGCGCTCACAACGTGCAACGCACGTGCGCACCACATGAGAACATTTAATAATATTAAAAGGAGCCCGTTCTCCATATATAGAAGCCCTGCTTCTCCTCATAATGCGCATGTGCGCTACGTGCAACGCACGTGTGCTCGCCACGCGCGCACCACGTGCAACGCACGTACGCACCACATGAGAACATTTAATAATATTAAAAGGAGCATGTTCTCCATATATAGAAGCTCTGCTTCTCCTCATAATGCGCATGTGCGCCACGTGCAACGCACGTGTGCCCGCCACGCGCGCACCACGTGCAACGCACGTGCACACCACATGAGAATATTCAATTAAAAGGAGATTCGTTCTCCATAGGAGCTTGCTCCCCCCCATAATGCGCATATGCGCAAGATCCATGTGCGCTATGTGCAAATATGAGCGCCCAACACGTGCGACGCACGTGCGCGAACGCAAATAAGCCTTTTTCAACAGCGAGAAGCTTAAGTTCCAGCCTGTTCTTCCCCCTAATGAGTGAGACATGGTTCAAAGGGTACATCCATTCATACCTTCGATATATGGCACTGTAATCTCTCAGTGTCGTCGGAGAGGTGGTGGGTCCCAACGACCAATGATCTTTCTTTCTAAAATAAAAAAAAGAAGTAGAGAGAACATTGACAGAGAAACAGAGAAAGAATTCAGAGAACTCCTAAAAAGAAAGTTTGAGAAGAAATCAGAAAGAAAAGAAGGTAAACCTTTGAAAAGAAGAATTTCTTCTGAACAGATCATTGATCTGAGAACAAGATCAAGGACCTCTAAGGAAAAGGAAAATAAACAAATAAAAAACAGTGCCTTGCACTTCTTTTTATGAACCATTGGTTCTGAATCTAAAAGATTCTCAAGATAACAGTGCCTCGCACATTTTATCTGAAATTGATCCAAAAGAATAAGAACAGTGCCCAGCATTTGCCAGAAATGCACTATTGCACAAGCCGCGCCACGTGTCAGCAGTGCAACAGCGCAGCGCACTGACGCAGCGCACTGCGCTGTTGCGCTTGCGCTCACCAGAGCGTGACACGTGTCACCACCATATGAGTTTACGCTCATTACTTGGCGCAAAGCGCCTGACAAGCCACGTGGGGCACTGTCAAAGTATTTAATGCTCTACATTATTAAAGAAAAGGGACAGAGCCCAATTAAAAGGCCTAACAGGCCTAATAAAAAAGTGCTATGCAGGGCAGAGCCCAAACAAAATAGATGCTCTGCATCATTTATAAAAGGGCAGAGCCCAACCAAAACAAGAATAATGCAGTGCATTACTAAAAAGGGGCAAAGCCACAGGCCAAAGACAAAAGATGTTGAAACTGGACTTAGCCCAATCATGGCCGTAAGTCCTCAAACTAAATTGACTGAGCACAGCTGCTCTCCTAAATCAATTTACATCCGGTTCGAGGGTACATCTCTGAACTCCTCTGACACCCATCGTTGTAATCCTTCAACGACGTCAGAGAGGTGACGAGTCCCGACGACTAAACATTCAAATGGACTGCGGGGTCCTTAAACTCGTGGACCGAAACGTCCTTAAACTAATGTTGGACCGAAACGTCCTTAAACTAATAACGGACCACCATGTCTTTAAACTGGAATATGGACCACCACGTCCTTAAACTGGAACATGGACCACCACGTCTCTAAACTGGAACAATAGAGCCTCCAAACGCTCTTTCGCCGGATCTAAACGATCCCGTTTAAGTCGATCTTAGCCCCAAAACACGGCTAACGTATCCTTAAACATTTAAGTAAACTACAAAATTTCAAATCAACTCTGGTTCGAGGGTACATCTCCGAGCTCCTCTGACACCTGTCGTTGTAATCCTTCAACGACGTCAGAGAGGTGACGAGCCTTGACGGCCGTATATTAAATGAATCACTACGTTAAGTTGATCTTAGTCTAAAACAGGACTAACGTATCCTTAACGAACGTTTAAGTTGATCTTAGCCGCAATGCGACTAATGCATCCTTAAACTAAAAACACCAAACCCAAATCTAAGTAAATACGGATTTGGACTAATCCACGTCCTACGGGCGACGAAATAAATAGTCTCCGTATACAATCCACGGGCAATCTCAAACAAAACAAACACGCACGACACGAAGTGAAATTCTGGAGAAGGAGAAAGTTGTTACCGCGACGTGGTAGCGTAATTAACTGCAGGGGCTTGCGCCTGCAGGGAAGAGCGTCCCCACAATCAAAAACCCCTCACCCTGAAGGGGAATCTGACGAAGTTTGCTACATCGGCCGCATCCGTCTAAACCTCCGATACACGGTGCCATAAATCAACTTGGCATCTTCAGAGAGTTAGACGGATAAAACCAAATAGCATCTGCCCCGAATCTCAGGCAAGACGCAAAGTCTGCGCCGCCATTCGGAGAGGAACAGGAGAGAGAAAGAGAGAGAGAGAGACGGGGAGAGAGAGAGAGAGAGGAGAGAGATAGAGAGAGGAGAGAGATCGAGAGGAGAGAGAATTGGGGAGGAGAGAGAGAGATAGAGACGAGGAGAGAGAGAGGAGAGAGATAGAGAGAGGGAAGGTGGGGCCCACGGGGGGTTAAAATGAATCCGATTGGTTGGGATTGAAAATTTGAAAGATTTAGAAATATATAAAAAAAATATTATAAGGTTAAAAATATATATACGACGGTTTAAATATACTAGAAATTGGGATTTTTGCGCAATGTAAAACATTTCCAAATTGCGCCCGCGTCGGGTCCAAAAATTTGAAATTGAAATAAGAAAATTTTAGGCGGGATCCAAAATTTAAAATGAAGTATCATACAACCAAAAAGCATACCCCCAAAATGGACACACGTACGTGCGCGTAGCCGTCCAAACTCGCTCGTTTCACTGAACGGGACGAGAACACGATGCACGGACGCTACAACGGGGTTAGGGGTGTCAAGCATGCCAAGACGAATATTTTTAATTTTATTTTAGATGTCTTAAATTGTTATATGCAGAAATGAATTGACGGGATAAAATTACAATAAGTAACAATCAAGCAAGATAAATGAAATAAGTGCCACACTACGTTCAAACGGTAACTGAAATTAGTAGCATTGGGCTCGGGTGTTACATTATACCCAACTGCAAAAGAATTTCGTCCTCGAAATTCCAAGAATGCAAAGATAGACAACAAATAACTATAAGAAAAGATGAGGAAACTTCTGCCGGATTTCATCTTCTCGTTCCCAAGTGGACTCTTCATGCGAGCGATTACCCCAAGAAACAAGCACAAGAGGGATCACCCTGTTCTTAAGAACCTTTTCCCTTCGATCCACGATTTCAATCGGTCGCTCCTCAAAAGTCAAGTCTTCTCGTACTGTTAGCTCCGAATGATCCAATACGTGCGTTTCATCTCGAACATACCTACGGAGTTGAGGTAAGTGAAACACATCGTGCACATTCGCTAAGGACTGCGGTAACGCCAAACGATACGCTACCTCACCAACACGCTCCAAGATCTCAAAGGGTCCAACGAATCGAGGACTAAGCTTTCCTCGACTTCCAAAACGAATCACCCCTCTAGTCGGTGATATCTTTAAGAATACCAAATCACCCACGGCGAACTCTAGAGGTCTTCTCGACGTATCCGCCCAACTCTTCTGTCGGTCTTGAGCTGCCTTCATATGATTTCTGATAGTGTTAACCTTCTCAACTGTCTGCACAACCAAATCTGGTCCCAATAATCTTCGTTCACCGGTATCGTCCCAACAAACAGGTGAACGGAATTTACGACCATACAAAGCTTCAAATGGGGCCATTTGGATAGTTGCCTGAAAATTGTTGTTGTAAGAAAATTCTACCAAATGTAGATGATCCTCCCAAGAACCCTTGAAGTCCAACATGCATGCCCTCAACATATCTTCAAGTGTTTGGATCGTTCTCTCGGACTGACCATCAGTTTGAGGATGATAAGCTGTGCTAAACTTCAATCGAGTCCCCAAACTTTCCTGTAAACTTCTCCAGAAGTGTGATAAAAACCGTGTGTCATGATCGGACACAATGCTCACCGGTACTCCATGCAATCTTACAATCTCTTGCATGTACCGCTCCGCCAAAGTCTCAATTGATTGACCAACCCGAAAAGGGATAAAGTGAGCTGCCTTGGTTAATCGATCAACAATCACCCATACAGCATTGTTGCCCTTTGGACTTCGCGGTAAAGCCGTCACGAAATCCATGGTTATATGTTCCCACTTCCACTGAGGAATCGGAAGTGGTTGCAATAAACCAGCAACCCTTTGATGTTCAGCCTTAACTTGCTGACACATCAAGCACTTTGCCACAAAGCGAGCAATCTCCCGTTTCATGCCTTCCCACCAGAGATGCTGTCGAATATCTCGGTACATCTTTGTGCCTCCTGGATGTACAGAATAAGCTGAACTGTGAGCTTCTTTCATAAGCTCTTCACGACTATCTCCCTTTGGCACACACAAACGGCTACCATACCTCAACGAACCATCTTCGTGGATCAATAAATCTGTTCGTAGTCCGGCTCCAACCTGTTCTCGAAACTTTTGCAGTCTGGGATCCTGCGATTGGGCTGCTTTAATATTCTCGATCAACGATGAATGTACTTGCAGCTGCATCAACTGTCCCGAAGAATGCGGTAGCACAACCTCCAAGTCAAATCTTCGAAAATCTTCAACGAGCTCCTTCTGCGTAGTTAACACCTGAATTGCTAGTAACCGACTAAGCGCATCCGGCACGACATTAACCTTCCCCGGATGGTACTTAAGATCAAGATCGTAGTCAGCCATCAGCTCCAACCATCTACGCTGCCTCATATTAAGCTCCTTCTGCGTGAACACATACTTCAAGCTCTTATGATCAGTAAAAACTTCGACCCTTTCGCCTAAAAGGTAGTGTCTCCAAATCTTCAACGCGAAAATCACAGCCGCAAGTTCCAAGTCATGCGTTGGGTAATTCTTCTCATGGGTCTTCAACTATCTTTATGCGTACGCTACAACCTTCCCATGCTGCATCAAAACACATCCCAATCCTTTCCCAGATGCGTCGTTGTGAATCACCAATCTTCCGGAATTGTCCAGCACGGTCAGTATAGGGGCGGTTATCAACTTCTGCTTCAACGTCTCAAAAGCTAACGCACACTTATCCGTCCATACAAAAGGCACCTCCTTGCCCGTAAGCTTGGTTAACGGCTCTGCCAGACGAGCAAAGTTCTCCACAAATCTTCTGTAATATCCGGCGAGTCCAAGAAAGCTTCTTATCTTCGCAACATTCTTTGGAATCGGCCAATCTTGTACTGCTGCAATCTTTTCGGGATCGAAGGCGATTCCATTGCCAGACACAACATGCCCCAAAAATTTTACTTCCTCCAGCCAAAACTCGCATTTACTCATCTTCGCATATAACTTCTCTTGCCTCAACGTTTGCAGTGCGATCTTCAAATGCTCAGTATGCTCTTCAAAACTCTTCGAGTAAACCAGGATATCGTCAATGAATACCATAATAAACTGATCCAAGAATGGTGAAAAGATTCGGTTCATCAAGTCCATGAATACTGCCGGCGCATTCGTTACTCCGAAGGGCATCACTAAGTATTCATAATGTCCAACCGAGTTCGGAACGCCGTCTTGCAAATGTCTTCTGCTTTCACTCGGACCTGATGATATCCGGATCGCAAATCCAGCTTCGAGAATACCCTCGCGCCACTAAGCTGCTCAAAAGTTCACCAATACGAGGGATCAGGTACTTGTTCTTAATAGTCACCCGGTTTAATTCTCGATAATCGATGCGCATCCTTCTTCTTGACTAGAAGAACTGGAGCTCCCCAAGGCGATTTACTGCTTTGAATCCAACCCTTCTCAAGCAGTTCAGCAACCTGTTTCTTGACTTCTTCCAACTCTACTGGTGCCATTGGATAATACGCTTTAGATACTGGTGATGCACCAGGAACAAGGTCAATTGCAAACTCTACGTCTCGCTTCGGCGGTAATCCCGATATATCTTCAAACACATCCATAAAATCATGAACAACAGCTGGTTCTTCACCTTCCTCAACCTCCATTGATGCTAGAATATTAGTTGTCGGTCTAGCCCTAAACTCGACTGGCCCGATAGAACCGCTTCCTCTAGACAACCTCTGGATGTCCGGGAATCTGGAAATTTGCTTCCTTCACTCTACACTCCATATGAGCGTGGACAGTGCCGAGAAATTCCATTCCCAAGACTATATCAATTCTACCAGCAATAACTTCCAATACCTCAGCAATAGCTCCCGTCCGCAAACCATGACGAACCAACCTTACACCCTCTACTAGTTATGATTTTCCCAATCCCAGTGTGTATGTCGCAAAATTAAAATAAGGTTGTGAAGGTCATCGAGTGCACAACAATAAACTTGGACGGCATAAATCAATGGGATGCACTAGAATTGAATAACGCTAATGCGAGAAAACCATGAACAAATAGGGTACCTGAAACGACTTCCTCTGAAAGTTTAGCCTCTTCAGCCATCAGGGGAAAAGCCTGAGCCTGATTAGCTCCCTGAATTAACTGCTCCTGATTTGGAAGCTGCTCTTGCGGTGGCTCCCGAGTATCCTCCTCCAATCTCAGCCTTGACGGACAATTACCAATGGTGTGATCCACTGATCCACAAATCAGACAAAGTCCAAGCCTCTTACGACAATCTCTTTGCACATGTCCGTGTACATGGCAGTAGTTACAAATCACGCTCCTCTTCCAATCAACCACAATTATTTTCTTCATTGGTGCTATGCCGCGTCTGTTCACCGGAACACTTCTACGTACGGACGTTTGGTTTAGTGCAAACGCCGGCTTCAGCTCGGTCTGTCTCTTTTGATTCTCCAGCATTCCCCTTATCACTCCAAGCATGGCGGCTTCGTCCACATGCTTTTGGTACGTCTTCAAATTCTTACCGGCCATATTCCTGAAATCAAAACACCCAACATTAGCATGATGATAGATTCAAAATATAGATCAAGGCTAGAACTCCAAGTTACTTAAATAGAGTGCCGCATTGTAACTATGCCGCGGTATCATAGCCACAATTACATAACTCCACCCAAGTCGCCTAAGTCCTAGAGACAACAAGGAATCAGGTTTCGAGTCGATATGCAAAGGAAGTTTGCACATCGTAAAAGATATAATCAGGAAGAATTTGATTCAAGAACGGTAAAATGGCAAGATGGCAGGACATGTTTCCTAAATACGGGTATTCTGATTCGTGTATTGGGTATAATACCCAACTACAAAAGAATCAACCCGACTAACCTATGTCTCTGATACCAAAAAACCATGTCACGCCCCGCTTCCCAGAGTACGCTAAAGTGGGCACGTGACATAGCCAACCATGCTACCTGTGGGTAGGAAGTATCCATCCACAGTCACATTACGGCTGTAGAGATATCAAGAACAAAATAAAACTATCTAAAACATGTCCATAATCCAAGATAACATGAGTCAAGAATAATAAAATGCGGAAGCGAAAGATCCAATACAAAATAACTGGAATGCATGTCCCATAATGCGGGCTCACATCAGGAATAAAATGCAGGAAAGAAAAGCTAACTACTGCTGACACTCACAGCTCAGCCTGTCGGCTGAAGTACTCCTGCTCGGACTGCGACAGCGGTACAGAATCTGGGCCATGCAAAACCCAGACGTCAGCGCGTCAAGTCATCAAGTAATAACATATAAACAGGGTAACAGGCAATGCGAATATACACATGAATAAAGCAAGGGTAACAATAATATAAATCAGAGCAGTGCAGTGGGTAAACTAAACTGTTCTATCAGGTTTTCTGTTCTAAAGTCTTTGAAACCAAATTGATGAATCATCGATGTAACTCAATAGTATCCCGTACATACCCGGGACCACGGCCCCAGATTCTCGGGCTGAAACCGAGACATGCTGCTAGGCACCAAACAGGAAGGTGTACAGATGAATGATGTCAGCAGCATCATTCCAAGGTTGGCCTAGCCTCAAAACTGATCAGAACAGGTAGCGAACTATTGAGTTACAAGTCAGGTTTCACCTTTGATTTCCCCATACCCCTAAGCTATATGTGTATGTCAGGTCAGGTATCCCGTAATCAAGAAACTAATGCCAACACAGGATCAGGTAAACAGGTTTGTCTGGATAGACAACAGGAACGGTCCATGAGGACTACATATCAGGTTTGTTGGCATTAGACACAAGATCAGGTAACGGGTCAGGTCATGCTACATCAGGTCAAGTCAAGCAGTATACGGTACCATGTCGGGTAAATCAATATGTATGTAGCAAGTCAGGTCAAGATGTAAACAATATCATGGGTGTGCTCGTACTCAGTTACATAATCAAGCATGGTTATCAACAACATGATCTAAGCAATGAATTAAGCAATAAACAGATTCACTCAATTAGCAGTACAATTATCAGTTGTGTCACAGAGATGATTTCAACATTATAAGAATGCAGTAAGACAATTATAGCCGTTTAATCATGTTAACAAGTTTAAGACTTCATGGATGTAATGATATAAATATATATATATAGGTTCTATGGATGAAATCATAGTTTATGCAGGTTAAATGTACACGAGTGTCCGAATGAGGTAAAACGATAGATAAAGTGCCATAGGCTACGTCAATAGTAAAAGTGTGATCAAAACATGCAAATGTGGTTATTAGGTTTAATATAGTAATTGCAAATGGTAGGTTCCAAGTTGAAAGATAAAATGATATAACACGATATTGAACATGAAACTGGGGAATTATAGTACTACAGTTAAACTGCAGGTTTAGGGTATCATCAATGTATATGTAAATATTGTTTAGCATGTAGCAAGGGGTACTTGCCTCGACGGGTCACGAATCGGGAAAACGGAACGTTAAACGTCGGCGGGGAAAACTCGCGACGGGCGCACGGTTCACGGAATGAACCCAAACGACGAACAGTGGAACCACACAGACCAGAGTACCTCGCTGGATCGTCGGGACACGTCGTCGGCATCACCGGATTCCGGCCAAATACAGAACAGTGAAATAATCAAGATATGCAACAAGAAAAGAGAAGAAAAATAAAGAAGGAGGGAAGGAGGATGGAGAAGGGAATGCTCACAAAGATCAGTGGGGAGATTGTGGTCGTCGATCACGTCGACGGAGCTCCAGCGGTCGGCCTACGACGACGGCGACGGAAACCTACGGATCAAGAAAATATGAACCGAGAAAGAAGAAGAAAGGAGAAGAGAGGAGGAGAGGAGAAGAAGACACTCACTGAGGGGATGCGCGAGGCCGGGGGGCGGATCGAGATCGCCGGTGGTGATCCCACGAGACGCAGGCGGTGTGCAGGTGGTGTGCAGGTGCCTCGTGCAGGCGCTCGGGAAGGAGGGGAGGGGAGAGGAGGAAGGAGGTGCAGTGGCTGCGACGAGGGCGAGGAGGCGAGGAGGCCGGTTGTGATGGCGTCGGCGTTAGGGCTGCGGCGGCGAAGGGCACGGCGGCTAGGGTTGCGCGAGGTTGGGTGCTTCGGCTGAAGGAAAGAAATAGAAAGAGGAGGGAGGAAAGAATATATATAGAGGAAAGAGAGAGATATAGGGAGAGAGAGAGAGACGGGGGGAGAGAGAGAGAGGAGAGAGATCGAAAGAGGAGAGAGAAGGAGAGAGAGAGAGATAGAGACGGGGAGAGAGAGAGGAAAGAGATCGAGAGAGGAGAGAGAAGGAGAGAGAGAGAGATAGAGACGGGGAGAGAGAGAGAGGAGAGAGATAGAGAGAGGGAAGGTGGGGCCCACGGGGGGTTAAAATGAATCCGATTGGTTGGGATTGAAAATTTGAAAGATTTAGAAATATATAAAAAAATATTATAAGGTTAAAAATATATATACGACGGTTTAAATATACTAGAAATTGGGATTTTGGCGCAAAGTAAAACATTTCCAAATTGCGTCCGGGTCGGGTCCAAAAATTTAAAATTGAAATAATAAAATTTTAGGCGGGATCCAAAATTTAAAATGAAATATCTTACAACCAAAAAGCATACCCCCAAAACGGACACACGTACGTGCGCGTAGCCTTCCAAACTCGTCCGTTTCACTGAACGGGACGAGAACACGATGCACGGACGCTACAACGGGGTTAGGGGTGTCAAGCATGCCAAGACGGATATTTTTAATTTTATTTTAGATGCCTTAAATTGTTATATGCAGAAATGAATTGACGGGGTAAAATTATAATAAGTAACAATCAAGCAAGATAAATGAAATAAGTGCCACACTACGTTCAAACGGTAACTGAAATTAGTAGCATTGGGCTTGGGTGTTACACAATGTCAACAAATGGAGCAAAAGGAAGATCCCTAGCTTCAGGGTCTTGACGTCAACAACCGACCTCAGAGTCGCAATGAAATGGACCCACGGCATAGTCCTTAGTTCCAAATCTTAACGGCAATATCTACGGCCTAAGAATCAACAAAGGCGTTCCTTCGCAGTCCATCAAGGTGCAGATACAACGCCAACAAAAGACCTTGCGGTCGAAACAAAGCGAAGCGACGGCAAAATCCCAGCTTCAGTTCAACAATCATCCCGATACAGCTGACGAGATGTTAACAAAGGCGTTCCTTCGCAGTCCATCAAGATGCAGATACAACGCCAACAAAAGACCTCGCGGTCGAAACAAAGCGAAGCAACGGCAAAATCCCAGCTTCATCTCAACAATCGTCTCGATAAAGCAGACGAGATGTTAACAACGGCGTTCCTTCGCAATACATCAAGATGTAGATACAACGCCGACGAAAGACCCCATGGTCAAACAAGCGGAGTAACGGCAAAATCCCAGCTCCACCTCGGCATTCGTCTCGATACAGCAGACGAGATGTCACGACAGCGTTCTTCCCCCCAACAGGTTTGGACGTGACAAAAGCAAACGAAGTGAAGGCCAAATTCCTAACTTCAAGGTCTTAACGGCGGTCATATAAAGCCTGAAAGACAACTAGAGATCGTCCCACACCAATGCGGAATGGTCACCACTTCGACGTTCGTCTCGACACAGCAGACGCAACATCATCAAACAAATGGAGCCACGGCAAAATCCCTAGTTCCAAACCTCTACGGTTCACCGGCAACCTAGAGAAAACCGCGACGTTCGTCTCGATACAGCAGACGGAATGTCACTACAGCGTCCTTCCTCCAACAGGATTCGGACACACCAAAGCAAATGAAGCAAAGGCCAAATTCCTAACTTCAAGGTCTTAACGGCGAGTCATATAAAGCCTGAAAGACAACTGGAGATCGTCTCACACCAGTGCGGAATGGTCACCACTTCGACGTTCGTCTCGACACAACAGACGCAACATCATCAAACAAATGGAGCCACTGCAAAATCCCTAGTTCCAAACCTCAACGGTTCACCAACAACCTAGAGACAACCGCGACGTTCGTCTCGATACAGCAGACGGAATGTCACTACAGCGTCCTTCCTCCAACAGGATTCGGACACACCAAAGCAAATGAAGCAAAGGCTGAATTCCTAACTTCAAGGTCTTAACGGCGAGTCATATAAAGCCTGAAAGACAACTGGAGATCGTCTCACACCAGTGCGGAATGGTCACCACTTCGACGTTCGTCTCGACACAGCAGACGCAACATCATCAAACAAATGGAACCACGGCAAAATCCCTAGTTCCAAACCTCAACGGTTCACCAGCAACCTAGAGACAACCGCGACGTTCGTCTCGATACAGCAGACGGAATGTCACTATTGCGTCCTTCCTCCAACAGGATTCGGACACACCAAAGCAAATGAAGCAAAGGACAAATTCCTAGCTTCAGGGTCTTGACGGTAACTCATATAAAACCTGAAAGACTACCGAAGATCATCCCACATGGAATGGTCACCACTTCGACGTTCGTCTCGACACAGCAGACACAACATCATCAAACAAATGGAGCCACGGCAAACTCCCTAGTTCCAAACCTCGACGGTTCACCAGCAACCTAGAGACAGCCGCGACGTTCGTCTCGATATAGCAGACGAGATGTCACCCCAGCGTTCTTCCTCCAGCAGGGTTCAGACGCGACAATCAAACAAACGGAGCCACGGAAAAATCCCTAGTTCCCACCGCGACATTCGTCTCGATACAGCAGACGCGATGCCAGCAAACGAAGCAAATGCCAAATTCCTAGCTTCAGGGTCTTGACGGCAACTCACATAAAACCTGAAAGACTATCGGAGATCATCCCACACCAGCGCGGAGTGGATATGACTCATCGGGGCTCACCAAAATGAGCCTAACCTTAAGTAAAAAGCGGCATGGCAAATTCCTAACGCATGCTTTTCCGACGGTCAAACTGCCAAGGAGGATTGCTTGAAGACGTCTTGTCCAGCCCCCGAAGGGATCAGAGACACGGCAGTCGCAGGGCTACTCGAACAGCACGATTGCCTATCGAGAAATATATCAGCTAATGCGACGGTACGACGGCCAAAACCCTGAGTACCACAGACCCTAACAGACTTCTGTCGTAAAGAGCAGAGGTTAACTTTGACGTTAGGATATTCTTGCGAGAAATACTCGATTCGTCTCGACTTGTGAAGAATTGTTGTCTTTGCGAGAAATTCTCGATGCGTCTCGACTTGTAAGATAAAGCCTTAGGCAGTAAGGATTAAAAAACTTGTTCCCTAAGCACTGGGATCCTGCAAGTTGGCCTAAAACGGTCTCTTGCATACTATACACGGGTCTCACTCTCCAAACTCGAATCTCGACAAGGAGGGAAACAACCGCTTACGGGTCCTCTCGACTCGTAAAAGGGAAAATTCTTTTATAAGATCCTTACGACTTATAAGAGAAAACGTACTTAGGAATCCTCACGATTCCTAAGGAGAAAATACACCTATGAGATCCTCTCGATCCGTAGGGAGAAAAGTCTCTATGAGACCCTCACGGCTCATAAAGTTGAAAAGTATTAGACAATAGATCTGAACCTGCGGCCAAAGCCATCGCTGCCTTTTGAAGAAACCAATACAGGATGCTCGCTCTATCACCTGTCAACCATGTTTACTAAAGTAGTATACTGATAATAAAAGAAAGAGGGAAGCGACAGAAAAGGACATTCGATTTGCATTTGATCAAGCGTTCGAGACACATCCATTCATGCGTGTGCAAAAGACTCAGAATGAGAAATAAGACAAGCTGAAATAAAAAATTTCCATTCATATTGCAAAGGGTTCTTACAATCATAAAGAAATAAACAAAGACACTATCCAAGTGATTACAATGGCAAAACCTCAAATCCAGGACATGGATTGAGGAACTCAAAAGTGACCTTGTCCAAGACTTTCCAAGCCTGGCGAACCATCCTAGTGTGCTTCCTTTCGCGAGCACGAGCGTCGGGATCCCCACTGATGTCCTCCTCCCTCCGATAGGCAGCAGGTATTGAAGATTGTTGAAAAGCTTGTTGCAGAAGATCGATAAGGTTATCTCGCCTCCTCTTTGAGATTAGGCTCATCAGATACACCGAGTGCAACTTATCCTCGGCGGCATCCAATGCCCCAAGTGGCACAGCAGTACAGAATAGAGGAAGCGCTTCCCAGATGGCTCCCACGATAAGCTTCAGGAGGGAGGAACGTCGGGGAAGTAGTTGACCGTTATATGCGTCGAAGCGGCTCATGATTCCAGCACACTCCGCGTTTGTGAACTCTCGATTTTGAGAACGGCCAAGTCGGCGGATGTCCCCGTAAGAGATGATCTCGTCAAGATCGTACATGTGGGCGTCCATTGTTTCTGTAGAAGAAAATCAACAAAATTATCAGAAAAACTGATTAAGCAAAACGATATAATGCACCGAGGAATAAAATGCCATCTTTAAACTCCAAGATCAATGAAAAACTCCTAAGAGTTCTTTTGTATGATTTGGAAGGAGCAAAGCTCCATTAATGAAATGAGAAAATACAAAGAAAATCTTTTAGAGAGCAAAGCTCTATTAATGGAACTCTAATAGGGTTCCCTTTAGTTCTCTTTAGACCCCCTTAGAGCAAAGCTCTGCTAAGTGAAACCCTAAATGGGTTTTCTTTAGATCAGGGATCTATTGAGAGCAAGGCTCTGTCAATGAAAATTAAATTAATTTAATTTAATTTAAATTAAAAAAATTTACCTAAAAGTTTTAAGAGTTTAACTCTTGGAGTTCTTGAAAATAAAGAGCAGGGCTCTGAGGTTCTGAAAGTAAAATTTTGAAGATAATAACCATCTGTTGAGGACCAAAGGTCCTATTTATAGGCATCAAATGCCCTTTCAACTTCAAAAAGTTGCCGCGACGGTTGGAATTCTGCCACCGCTGCGCTCACGTTTGGGGGCCACGTAAGCGCAACGGTGGGGGGGGTGCATTTGTTTACCCCACTCAGAGAAAAGCTCTGTTCAAATTCCAAGGCGGGAAACGAAGCAGCGCTTCTGTTTCCCCCAATCAGAGCAAAGCTCTGTTTTGAAATTGAAGTGAAAATTAAAGTCAAAATTAAATGAAGTAACGCTTCAGATGATCTGTGCTCTACGCTGCGCGCCACATGGCAGCGCAGTTGTGCTAGCGCTTTGCGCTGCGCACCACATGGCAGCGCAGTTGCGCTAGCACAGTTGCGCTGCGTTCTGCGCTGCGCGACGCGTGGCAGCGCAGTTGCACTGCGCTCTGCGCGACACGTGGCAGCACAGTTGCGCTGCGCTCTGCGCTGTGCGACACGTGTCAGGCGCTGGTGCGTTTGCGCCAAACAGAATTAAAATTCAGTAAGATCTTTCTGTTCTTGTTAAAACAAGAAGATTGCCTTCTGTAAAACAGAAGCCCTTGGATCAAAGATCCAACGGTGTGGAAAATTCCCCAAATCACTCAGAAAAAGATCTCTTTAACAAATTTAACAAATCTATGGGCACTATATAAAGGCCCCTAGACCCCAACTCAAAAAAAAGAGACAGAGAGAAACACAGAGAGAACTCCTTTAAAGAAAATTTTGAGAAGAGCTCAAAGAAAGGAAAGGCAAAAACCTTGAATAAAAAAAGAATTTCTTCTAAAAAGATCATTAATCTAAGAACAAGATCAAAGATCTTCAATAAAAATATAATAATAATAAAGGCATTGCCTTTTGATGAACCACTAGTTCTTTGAAAATAAGAAAATTTGTTTTCTTTGATCTAAAATTGATCAAAATAATAAAACAGTGCCCTGCACTTGCAAAATCTACACTGTTGCGCTCTCGGGTTAGCGCAAGCCACCAGAGAGCGTCACGTGTCAGCACCAGAACCACTTACGCTATGCGCTTTTAAGATAGAGCATTGTTCTCATGAATTGGCGCAACTCACCAGAGCGCGCCATGTGTCAGCAGCGCAACAGCGCAGCGCACTGCGCTTGCGCTCACCGGAGCGTGACACGTATCAGCTCCACATGGACTTGCGCCTTGCGCTCCTCAATTGGCGCAAAGCGCCTGACAAGCCACGTGGCGCTTTGTCAGACTAATGCAGCGCATTATTAAAGGGCAGAGCCCAATTAAGAGGCCCAATGGACTAAAATAAATGCTCTGCATTATAAAAAGGGGACCGAGCCCAACTTAAAAGGCCTAACAGGCCAGAATAAAATGCAGTGCATTATTAACAGGAGCAGAGCCCTAATAAAGGCCTACTAGGCCAAAGATAAAAACGTTGAACGTTATCAACTGGACTTAGCCCAATCATGGCCGTAAGTCCTTAAATTAAATTGACTGAGCACGGCTGCTCTCCTAAATCAATTTACATCCGGTTCAAGGGTACATCTACGAACTCCTCTGGCACCTATCGTTGTAATCCTTCAACGACGTCAGAGAGGTGACGGGTCCCGACGGCCATATATGCAATGGACCCCTATGTCCCTAAACTGGAACATGGACCGCAATGTCCTTAAACTACCAATGGACCGCAATGTCCCTAAACTACCTATGGACCACTACGTCCCTAAACTGGAACAATAGAGCCCCCAAACGCTCTTTTGTTGGATCTAAACGATTCCGTTTAAGTTGATCTTAGCCTCAAATATGGCTAACGTATCCTTAAACATTCAAACAGACTTTAGTCCCAAATTGGACTATAAGACCCCCAATCAACTTTGGTTCAAGGGTACATCTCCGAACTCCTATGACACATGTCGTTGTATTCAACGTCGTCAGAGAGGTGACGGGTCCCGACGGCCATATATTAAATGGACTGCCATGTCCCTAAACTGGAAATGGATCTAGACGATCCCGTTAAGTAGATCTTAGTCTGGAAATTAGACTAACGTATCCTTAACAAACGTTTAAGTTGATCTTAGCCTCAAATATGGCTAACGTATCCTTAAACCAAAACCCAAAACCCAAATCTAAGAAAGTACGGATTTGGACTAATCCACGTCCTACGGGCGACGAAATAAATAGTCTCCGTATACAATCCACGAGCAACCACAAACAAAACAAACACCCACGACACGAAGTGAAATTCTGGAGAAGGAGAAAGTTGTTACCACGATGCGGTAGCGTAATTAACTGCAGGGGCTTGCGCCTGTAGGGAAGAGCGTCCCCACAATCAAAAACCCCTCAAGTGGGGGAATCTGACGAAGTCTGCTACATCGGCCGCATCCGTCTAAACCTCCGATACACGGTGCCATAAATCAACTTGGCATCTTCAGAGAGGTGGACGGGTAAAACCAAATAGCATCTGTCCCGAATCTCAGGCCAGAGGTCCTAATGTCTCGGCCGCCTTTCGGAGGGGAACATCCCCCCACTCTCGTCCCGACCAGCTGACGGGTCGGGTCGAGAGTGGTCTGCCGGGTCATCCAAGGTGAGCCCCATTTTCGAAGATATCGTTGGGCGTGTCCCCGGGCCATCCGTTGTATTTTCTGGATGATGTTAGCGAATTAGGACGAGATCTCCTGCATTAAAGAGGGTGCGCCGGATCGTGTGCACTTTGGTGTAGCGACGGGCCACGTGTCGGGTGCCGGTTGGCTGATGTGACGTGCCGCAGGCTTCTGGCGTCCGATGGGATGCTGCCAATGCGCTCGCGACAGGTGGAGCGATCGTGTCCTTCGAGTGCACTGAAACGTTTTGGCGGGAGTCGACCGTCGCCATTGGATGAGGACGCCGGCTGTATAAATCGAGGGGAGGCCTGTTTAAGGATCTCTCTCCCTCTCTTCCCATTTTTCTGATTCTGAGTCTTGTTAGCTCGGCGCTCTCCCCTTTAGGTTGGATCTCAGCGTTTTCTCTTCTCGGGGATTTCTTCTCATCAGGTTAGATCTCTTGTTTTGAAGAGTTTGTAGATGTCGTAGGGGTAGATGTTAGGGATTCTTCCCCTGAGTTGGAGCCCCTTCGGGAAGTTGGGGTCAGATCCTCTTCCCGGGGTCGCGCGTCTGGAGCGGTTCCCGGAGCGGTGGCGGTGGACGCTCCTGGTGCGTCGTCCTCAGTAAGATACGAGGACGAGCTTGTCACCGCTCGGACCCATTTCCATATTCTTTCCGGTTACACGCTACGATTGGCCGAGGAAAGAGAGAAGGCAGATCAGGTGAGGGGTAGAGAGATCGCCTTGTACCTGGAAGCCCTTTGGGCTGGAATGCGCCTGCCTTTCTCTCCCGAGGTTGTAGCTGCGTTAAATTATTTTGGGTTAGCCCCGGGCCAGCTAGTGCCGAACTCCTGGAGAATTCTCCTTGGGTTCCTGGTCCGGCTGAAGTTGCAGGCGATCCCCTTTAGTCTGTCCATTCTTGCCTCCTCCCTTGTTTACAAGAGTCATCCCGGAACTCACACGGGCGACCCGAGGTGGGTTTACCTCTCCTTTAGGAAGCAGTAGGGGAGTGTAGCTGGGTCAGGAGTTGTCGTCCTGCCTTCTTCCATCCATGATTGGAAGAAGAAGTTTTTTTCGTCGGCCCGCCAGAGGGTGAGGACTGGCCCGTACCCGTCCAGTGGTCTAGGGATAAGTGCTGGCAGGGAAACCCGTCCAATGACCCCGACGCGATGAGAGTGGCGGCGTGGGAGCCCATTCCTCGGGCCGATGTGTTTCTTTCTGAGCGGGCCCTCAGTTGGGCCGAGCTCAGCCCCGCCCAGTTCGTCGGTAAGTTAGGAGCTTGTATTTGTTCTTTACTTTGTTTGTGTCGCTAATTCCACTATATCTTGTCTTGTGCAGAAACCTTTGATGCGGGCATCCTCCGAGCAGCTATGCGCAAGCTGAAGAAGGGGTCGAAGGCAGGAGGGGCCAGCTCTTCCCGTCAGGCGCCGGCCCCGTTTTCCCCAGTAGCCGTTTCGCCCCAGCGCTCGAGTGCGGATCGCGCCCCGGAGCCCAGCCAGGCGCCGGGCAGAAAAAGGGCTCGGGGAGAGGACGCCCGAGCTTCGGAGGTGGAGACGAGCTCTCCGCCGTCGTATCTCAAGAGGTTCCCCTAAACCGTTCTGCAGGCCCCGGCCTCTCCGATCTTGGTGGACGAGGGGGAGCTCCGCTTTGAAGTGCCCTCGGGGCTTTCCGTCGCTGACAGCTTGTTGCACGACATGGAGAGGTCGGCCGGTGGCCGGGTCGCTGGGGGGACGCTAAAGGGACAACTGGCATCCATCGCCCAAGAGGCCCTGCAGGTTAGCGCTCGTACATCGTCTCAATGTTTGTGAGATTTGGTGCCCCTTTTTCATTCTGACCCCCTCCGATTTCTTCAGGTCCTCCAGCACGTCGCCATCGTCGCCCGGATGGAGGAGGAGGAGATAGCCCCGGCGATGCTAGCCGCGGGCGAGTTCTCCTCGCTGGGGGAGAGCTCGAAGCGGGAGCTGGAGGCGGTCATGGCGAGGGTCGCTGCCCTAGAGGGCGAGGCGGCGGCCGCGAAGCGGGAGGAGGCGGCCTCAAAGCAGGAGGTTGCTCAGCTCCGCAAGGCCGCCCAGGCCGCCGAGGCCAAGCTTCAGGGCTCTGAGGTG
Organism: Agapanthus africanus; assembly: GCA_030015575.1. Lineage (NCBI taxonomy): Eukaryota > Viridiplantae > Streptophyta > Magnoliopsida > Asparagales > Amaryllidaceae > Agapanthus > Agapanthus africanus. The sequence goes on from JASDDO010000022.1 coordinate 710,704,637, forward strand.
CTCGTCGGCACTATGAAGAAGTCAGTGAGCACCCTCCGAAAGGAGTTGGAGGCTGCGGTAGAAGCGACGAAGAGAGCCGAGCTCAGGGCGGCGCAGGCGGTGGAGAACTTCCAGAAGTCGGTGCGGTTCTACACCGCTGTAGTTTCGACCACCACCCTCATCTGGCATGAGGTTCTCGACGCCGTCAAGGCCCGGGTGCCGGAGTTTGCTGATGAAGAGCTCCTCGCAGAATATCCCCGCGGGGATGACGAGCAGGTGGATGCCCCCGGTAGCACTGCCGGGGAAGGGACTCTCGGCGAGGGCGACGCCGAGGCTCCTGTGAGGGACGCGTCCCTAGTCGCGGTGGAAATCAAGCTCGTCGACATCACGCCCGGCCCTGAGGCCTGAAGCCCCTCGTCTTCTTTTTGTCTTTTCTCTTGTCGCGTCGGGTATTCTGTAGGCCTTCGGGCATTTTTGTAAAGCTGGGGAGCCCACAGTACCCTTGTAAAAGATTTGACTTTTTGAATAAAAACTTTTTGTTTTTGCAGTGGTGTTTGTGCTTGCACTTTCTTTCGTTGGTAGACATTTGTATCTGCACAGTACTGCTTTATGGTCGGCATGTTTCTCGTCTAGCGATTACTCGTCGACTTGACTCTTATCATTTGCCGAGTGTGCGAGGACCGGCGGGAAGACGGTGTCTGCATGGCCCCGAAGTCAAAGTGTAGATCGCTAAGACGTTGATAGACTAGATGCCTCTTGTTGAGTTCACGTTCCTTAGTTGTTGGAGGGGCCGTAATTGGCTAACTGAGGATGGTGCCGAGCAGGGTAACTGCTCGGTGCCTCTTGGCGAGGGCTTTGATCCTTAGTGCGCGAGGGGCCGTGAGAGGCCTGCTGAGGATGGCCGAGCAGGGTAGCTGCTCGGTGCCTCTTGGCGAGGGCTTTGATCCTTAGCACGGGAGGGGCCATGAGAGGCCTGCTGAGGATGGCCGAGCAGGGTAGCTGCTTGGTGCCTCTTGGCAAGGGCTTTGATCCTTAGCGTGGGAGGGGCCGTGAGAGGCCTGCTGAGGATGGCAGAGCAGGGTAGCTGCTCGGTGCCTCTTGGCGAGGGCTTTGATCCTTAGCGTGGGAGGGGTCATGAGAGGCCTGCTGAGAATGGCCGAGCAGGGTAGCTGCTCGGTGCCTCTTGGCGAGGGCTTTGATCCTTAAGGATGTCCGAGCGGGGTTTCCTCCCGGTGCCTCTTGGCGAGGGCTTTGATCCCTAGCGTTCTGCCAGGGATAACCGAGCACGGATCGTGCTAAGCGGTTGCCTCTTTCGAGGGCTTTTCATCCTTAGCGCGGGAGGGGCCGTAGGAGGCCTACTAAGGATGTCCTGGCAGGGTTGCCGCCCGGTGCCTCTTGGCGAGGGCTTTGATCCCTGGTGTATTGCCAGGGACAACCGAGCACTGTTCGTGCTAAGCGGTTGCCTCTTGCGAGGGCTTTTGGGTCTTTAAGGATGACCGAATAGGGTTGCTGCCCGGTGCCTCTTGGCGATGGCTTTGATCCCCGGCATCGTGGGGTAGGGAATCTACCAGCCAGGGATCGCCGAGCAGGGTAGCTGCAGGGCTGCCTCTTTGTGAGGGCTTTGATCCTTGGCGTTGTGGGTAGGGAAGCTACCAGCCAGGGATAGCCGAGCAGGGTAGCCGCTCGGCAGCCTCTAGGTGAGGGCTTAGATCCCTGGCGTTGTGGGTAGGGAAGCTACCGGTCAGGGATAGCCGAGCAGGGTAGCCGCTCGGCTGCCTCTTGTTGAGGGCTTAGATCCTTGGCGTTGTGGGTAGGGAAGCTACCGGCCATGGATAACCGAGTAAGGTAGCTGCTCGGTGCCTCTTGATGAGGGCTTAGATCCCTGGCGTTGTGGGTAAGGAAGCTACTGGTCAGGGATAGCCGAGCAGGGTAGCCGCTCGGCTGCCTCTTGTTAAGGGCTTAGCTTCATGAGGAAGGACCGAGCAGTGAAGTTGCTCGGTTGCCTCTTGGCGAGATTCTGTCCGACCTTCCCAAGGTGAGCACCGAGGAGTGGGACGGTCGCGGGGACACGTGTCGCAAGGGAGCTGTGAAGGCGGAGCGCCGGAGTCGCGTCGTTTCGGTTTCGCATGGGGAGGCGCGACGCTTGCCGCGTAGCGCCTGCGTTGCGGGTGAAACGGGCAACTGTTGGACTCCCAGACGTCGTTGCTATAAAATGGAGGGATTGTTGATTACTCCTTTCTTTATAACCGAAACGCCATAATGGAGGATTTCCCCTTCACCATCGAAGATATCGTAAGCTTCGAGGATGTCTACCTTTATGACCCATACTGCACGGAGGACACGGTGCAGTTGGTATTAGGCAAGATCGAGGACCATTTCGGTCGATTGCTTCCCCGGTGGTCCTCCCTCCTTCAGCTGCTGATGTACTCCATCTGGAGGGCGTCACCGGGGCTTTACAACTCTTTGTCCGAAATGCTGTTCGACGAGGCCATAGGCAAGCTAAGGTCTCTGAGGCGCTTCGGCCTGATCTCTGCGAGTCGGCTAGACCGCTCGGAAGCGCTCGTTCGTGAGTGCTACCAGTTGAGGCTCGACGCCGAAGCTCGTAGAGGGGATCAGAGGCAGATGTTGCTGGGTTATGCCGGCGCCCCGGCCCTCAAAAGTGGCCGGTGCGGAACAAAAACGACGAATAAAAATCAGGCGCCGACGGAACCCAATCCCAAGATAGAACCCATAAACACTAAAACTAGCAAACTAACAAAAGGAGATAGAACGGTTATACCTAATGAACCAAGTCCTTCGGGTCTTCAACCATTTCCAAGCTCCTAGTGATGCGGATCGACTTTGGTCGCCGGCCTTCCTTCATCTCCGATGATCCACCCGAAGGAAACGACACAAGCTCTAGGTTCTCCAAACGGACCAACCGACCCTCCAAGATCGCTAGTAGTGGAGAGTGGGGAGTGTAGGATAGTCTCACCATATTTCTCTCTCTCAAAAACTAATGCTCATTGAGCTACCATGGAAGATGTGGAGGTGATGAAAACATGGAAGGCATGAGCTTAGAAATTGGCTAAGTGTTTTGGGTGTATGAGTAATGAGAGTGAGCTTGAGAGTGAGCCTCAAAATGAATCAATTTCAATGAGCAAGAAAAAACCACACCATTAGAAGTGGCCGGCCCCTCTCTCCTCTCTCTAAAAATCATGCACACCCAAAAAACCTTTTCCAATTAAAGCAATAAAGAAATGATAACCATACCAATCACTACATGCAAAAAAGACCATGCTTTGACCAAAACCCATGCCTTGCCATGTCACCATTTCCACCTCATTATTAACATGTGATTTTATAAATAAAATCAATAATGAGGTGGCATCTTCTAGAAGTCATTCCGCACAAATACGGAATACTTCCCGGTATATGTATCGAAATACACATACGCGTATTCGTACGAAAATACGAATAGCCAAAGAGAGAAAATAAATGGTGAGCAATAATACTAGAATACATACATATAAATACGTATGTAAATTATTAAATCAAAACTTGATTTAACAATCTGGCTTAATCCTAAGCCGCTAGTATTATCAACTGTCCGATTAAAGTCTGTGCAGTCCGTGCACATATTTAATCGGACACCTGTATGTATCAACATACGTCAACTACACCATATCTCCTGAACCGTGAAAACCCTCTGTGTGGGACTCTAAAGACTCGTCAATATGCTGGCAGTGGGTTTAACCACAAGTACGTCAGCGGCACTAGCTGTAGGTATTGAGTGAAAAGAAGGCCGACGAGCAAACTCATCCGAACCCCTACTGAGCCTGTCAGTGACAATATCCGTACAGTCCGGTCTGTTCGTCTAAGAGTATCGCATATCGAGTCTAGGGGGTGGATAAAGTCAGACCCCTAACAACGCGATAATTCGTGTCGGTATGATAACCCATCACTACCTGAGAAACTATCGATCCTGGATCGGTAAATCTTACATACCCCGGCCGAGGATTTCTAGTGATGGCCACCCGTGCACTGCGCGACATCAACCCCCAATACCGGGAGAGACGAATCCCCGACGATCCGCTCACTGCCTCCATGTGGCTCGGGACTGTACCCAACTAAAACCTGTTTGCACGACTCCTTTGAGCCGCGGTAGGGTAGTAATCAAAGCACAGTGGGAACTCACACGAGACAAATGACGATCTCAGGTTGACAGACTAAGCTGTACACATGTCACCAGGAAACTGCTATCTGACTATAGGTATAATACCAACTAGCATGTTCCCGGTGAGTCCGTCCAGTGTACTCATAACCCAATGAGCACATGTATACTATCTTAGGTGAACAACTGACACCAATAGCTTGTGAGACCGGCCACCGCCCTTCGTCAGGGTCTAGATAAGTATACACCAGTCTACACTGGAGTATCGATGCCCAGTCTCGATACTCCCATGACCAGGGACATTTAAGGATGCGCTTATAGACCCCCCGCTCCCACGTATGTGATCGTCATCACAATGCTGGTAGTCAAGCAAGAATCCTATGGGCTCTATCAACATATACATGATGATAAAAACAAACCAGATAGCATACTATCATCTCGAGTAAGACTGTTATATCGGTATAGGTCCTCTCTCAATCATCATAATCACTTGCCTGTGACTACGATAATTGCCTTGAGGGCACTATAACCAACAGAGGTTAGGCGCTGCGAGGGCTCGGCTGGAGGAGATTTGCTCGGAGTACCACGAGCAGTGCTCTCTGCACCCCATTCCCCCGCTGTTGTATTTTTTTTGTGTACGGCTGAGGAGCCTACAATACCTCTTGAGTGAATAAAATTCTTTTTCTTTTCTGCAATGCTCTATTGATCTCTTTATTATATAAACAAAAGATCTCAAGAAGATGGCGCATTGCTTTTGAAAAGAAAATACATGCTAGTAGATGCTTTTATTCATGCAGCTTGAGCCCCCCATACATCTGTTGGTATCTATGCTCGGCATGGGATACCGAGCTTCGGGGATACCAGACGCATGCTCCGCCGATACTACCATGATCTGGACGATGGTCTGCTCGGCTGGAGGGGGACACTGCTCCTGCTCGCGGTCAGCTTGCCGCTTGTCCCTCAGGTACGCTGCGAGGTGCCCCGAACGGATATGCTCTTCGATATAATCTCGGAGTTGTTTGCAGCTCTCCGTTGAGTGGCCTAACGACCTGTGAAAACCGCAGTAGGTGCCCCGGGTTCGCTTCGAGGCCGCGCGCGGGATCAGAGGGAACTTGAAGAACCCTTCGCCCTTGGCCTCCTCTAGTAGCACCGCCTGGGAGACGTTGAGCGGCGTGTACTCTTGGAACTTTGGGGGTAGGGCTTTTGCCGTTCAGGTCCCCTTCTCTCGTCCCTTGCCCTCTTCTTCTGGTCGGCTTGCTCTGCCCGGGAGAGGTTCGCATTCACCTCGGATTCGATCTAGACCTCGCACTCGGTCCAGGCCTTTACCTCGGCCATGGTCTTAGGTTGAGCCAGTGCAAAAGAGCGTAACCACTCCTTGTGCCTAAAACCAGACCTCAGAGCCGTGATGACCGTTTCGTCTCGGTGCTCTGGGACCTCGAGGAGGGCGTTGTAGAAGCGGGTGACGTAGGCCTTGAACGTCTCCTTGTCCCCGCTCTTGATCATGAAGAAGTGGTCGACTGTGCGCTTCTGCCGTCTGTTCCCGACGAAGTGGCTGAGGAATTGTGTGGCTAGCCCGTCAAAGGTTGAGATTGAGCGCGGCTCGAGTCCTCGGAACCAGTCTCGCCCGGAGCAGATAAGATTGGCCGGGAAAGCTCGGCACTGGGCGGCATTAGAGTGGTCTTAGAAGCTCATTCCCGCGGTGAACGCATCCAAGTGGTCCTTTGGGTCAGATTTTCCGTCGAAGAGGGAAACCTTTGGGGGCTTGTTTCGAGAGGAGACGTGGACGGCGAGCAGCTCCTCGGTGAACGGTTTTGTGAGCGAGTCGGCGGCGTACTTAGCTCCGTCACTCGAACGGTGGCCTTCCTGATGTAGACTCTCGGTCTTCTTCTCGAGGGCGTCGAGTCGGCCATGGTACCCCGACGATTCGGCGCATTTTGATCCCAGGCCTCTGCTGTTGGAGGCCTGCGTCTGGCCTCGGCCGCGTCTTCTCTCAATGAGGTTCCTCAAATCCCCGGGTGAGGTGGCCCTTGAGCTTCCTGGACGAGCCCCGTCTGCGCGGCCCCGTCGGGGGAGGGCATGTCGGTCATGCCTGGTGACAGGCGAGCTGACCGATATTTCCTCAGGAGGGATAGGTGCGCGAAAGACCTCGGGGCGGGGTGCTCTAGTGACGGACCTAGGTGTCGAGCTGTTGGGCGTCCAGCGGGTCGCAGAACGTACTGGCCCGGGGGACCCTCAGCCGTGGGAGGCGGCGAGGCGGTGGTCGGCTGTGCCGACGTGGGCTGAGTCCTCTCTCCCCCTGTAGGGGTCCCGGTCCCGAGGCGGGGGAGCGCTGACCTGGGGATTTTGCCCCGCCGTTTGGACGCGGACGAGCGCCTCCACGAAGGATGCAAGTCGGTCTATCCGGCCGGCGAGGGTGTTGATGGCGTTCGGCGGAGGAGGCTCGTCTGCGCCTCCGTTGAGAGGGAGGCGACGGTTGGTGCTTGGATCGTCGTGATGATCGCTGGCCATTGGAATGAGATCGGAAGGCGAACTTTTGTTTTTGTGGAATCTAGTTTTCCCACAGACGGCGCCAGCTGACGGAGAGTCGAATCTCCTTCAGATGTTGCTTCCCGTTGATCTGCTGATGGCTGCGATGGGTGGCTAAGATTGGATCTTGAGGCTGTCGCTCCTGAAGCGTGTGGATCTCAATGGGTTGTGGTTGCCGAGTTACCTGCAAGGAAGTCCCGGGGTGGTTGTACCACCGAGGACACTCTGACGATCAAGTTAGTCTAGAGATCCGAGCAGAGTAACGGCTTAGTGGAGTAAAGTTGGCTTACTTTGACCGTCTGAAAGAGGGGTTTAAGTAGTGGTGGCAGCAGGTGCAGCAGGCGCGAGAATCACGCCGGCCATTACGCTCCCGACGTTACACCCGCGTGATGAGCAGGATCTCCCATTAATGGCGAGTCAAGCTCGTTAATGAGGGATCGTGGTGGCGTGGAACGTGGGATGCGGCCGGCGGAGATCTTGCACATGGCGAGATTCGCTGGATGGCGGTTACGCCTGCAAGCGGTGCTGTTGATCGGTTGATGAGACCGAGGAAGATGACCTCGGCGGGGGAGCTCGCGGACGAGCCGGAGAGCTGAGGTATCTTGGTTCTGCGGTAGCTCGGAGACGAGCCGTGAGGTCGAGGAGGCCGGTTATGCAGGGGGCTCGTAGGTGAGCCAGCGTTTGCTCGGTAGGACAAGCATAGGCATGGTCTGGTCGGGCCATTTCTTGTATGTTTTGGGACACGTCATCTGCCACGTGTCATGATCTGGAAGATCACCGATATGGAGCCTCATCATTTTGAAATGGTCAAAAGAAGGGGGGAAAATCCCAAATACATTTACATGTTTTAAACGCAATGCATAGATCTTACATATTAATATATCATACACGATTCTTTTTTCTTTTTTCTCTTAATTTTTTTGATGAAGGAGCCGGGCTTCAAATGAGAGCCTCGTCTCATATTTATATTTATCAGAAAAAGTATTTTTCCCTTAATTTTAATTGACTAAATATATAATCAAGCATTCAAAGTAACTAAAGTATTGAAAAATATGGGAAATTATAAAACGTGATTGCAGAATACATATAAAAATCAAAGCCATCCTCAAAATGCAGTTGCAGCTCTCATCAATGGGGACAAGACTGCTATTTACGATTGTAGTTTTCTTGGAATACACGATACCTTATCGGATCTCCATGGGCGACATTATTTCAGAAATTGCTGGCATTGTAGACTTTATTTTTGGTTATGGACAATCCATTTACGAGGAATGTACGCGTGTGTATGCACATTTCCCCCCGTTTCCCGAGAGTACTATTGGTTTGTTGGTGCCATTTACAAGATAAATGAACATTTTACGGTAATTAAAATGGAAAAACAACGATAAATGAGAGCGTTTTTCGTGCAATTTACCCTAAAAATTGATCAAGATGTCTTTGATACACCAGTTTTAGAATATATATCAACATAAACGTTGCTTTTGCAATCATAAAATATAGAGTGTTTCCTCGTATCATAGAATTGATATTTTTTTTTTGGATTAGTTTTTTAAATATGAAATTTAATAGTTTTGTTGCAAGCAGGGATGCACACTTGATACTGTGTCAAGTGGTGATGCAGTAGGCTTTGTGGCTGCACAAGGAAGGGAGCATTCCAATGACACAGATGGATTTGTGTTCAAGTATTGCAATTTGAGGGGTGCTTCAAAAGCAATTTTAGGGAGAGGTTGGAGAAATTATTCTAGGGTTTTGTTCTACAAAACTCACATGGATGATGTTGTTGTTCCTCAAGGATGGGATCCATGGAAAGCCGGCACCCGTGGGTAAGTACTCAGTCTCTTCGTTACACATGACATCCTGAGCGTCGGAAAAATGATTTTATCGAAGAGTCCAGTGAATAGTTTTACTGGTCAGTCCAATAAAAGGAATTTGGTCATTCAGTTTTGTACCACCTAGAAATTAAGCGAGCACACTTCATGACCTTGGAAGGACGTTGGATTTCAATCCTGACGTGTGAGGTTGACTTCTTACTTGCGTTTTAGCATCCAAATATACATACATGAAAACTGATATGAGGTCTGAGGTCCGCGTTCTAGCCGTCCAAATGAAACTGAATGACTAGATTTCAGTAGACTCAAAATACTCCGGTAATTTTATTTTCTAGCGAAAAATTGAAACTCATTAAGACCTTTGACAATGTTGCAGGAACCTAACAGCATATGCAGAGTATGAATGCACTGGACCAGGTTCAAGCACTGCAGGAAGGGTAAAATGGGAAAAGAAACTCAGCGACGAGGATGTCAAGAAGCTTACAAATGTATCAATTTTTATCGATTACGGCGGTTGGCTCGATCAGCAGCCATATGGTTAGAACTATAGTTCGGATTGAATCAATACTGGCATTTTATCATATGGTTAGAACTATACTTCGGAATGAATTAATACTGGCATTTTAGCATGTAGCATGCAACAAGAGATATTGAATTAAGTTGCAACTTCAAGTGTATTAAACAGCTGAAATTAGAAGAAAATCGCATTTGAACCCCCGGAAAAGTTGTATAATTAAGACAGGATCAAATAAGCTTACAAAAATATTCGATGAAGCGCGACCTGCAATAATGAAATGGGCATTATCCCAGATTGAAATCCTTACATCAAAAGTAACGAAAATGCTGTGAAAAAGAATTTGGAATGTTATTGCTGTTGTACTTGGATTTTCTGAAGATACGATTACTTTGTGTATAAAACATCTTCCCAAGGGTGGCGATAGAGTGGCTGCTTCAACCTCTTTTGATCGAAAGTATGCCTGAGATTTTGATAGAGAAAACGCAACAAAATTAGTAAGCAAGCTTATTCTCTATCACAAGCATCATCAGTTATAATCATGGCTTAATTCCAAAAAACCACCAAACCTTTTAGCTAAACTATGAGAAACCCTTAAAAACTTTCAAAATTACGAGAAACCATGATACAAAAATTTTTCAGTTTTTTGGCAGTTTCGTGCAATTTATTGCAAACGTGGCACCTTATTTCTGGTAGTTTTTGAAAGCTTTGTAGTAGTTTCTTATGTATTTTGAATGTTTTGTGGTAGTTTCTTGTGTGTTTTAAATGTTTTTGAGGGTTTCTCATAGTTTAGCTAAAAGGTTAGGGTTTTTTTTTGGAATTAAGCCTATAATCATTTTCCATCAAAATTGTGCCAACTTCAAAGCACAAAGTCTCATGCCAGATTTGACAAAATCGGAGCCCAAGTCGACAAGAATACAAACAGGAAAGGCACTTTCCATGATCCAAATGAAAAGGTTGCATTCTCCAAATTCTACTAGATCGGCAAACAAATGATAGTTGTGTTTCAAAGAAATTACATTACACTAGATTTTCTCAGAGAAACCATAAAATGGTGCCCCAGAAACAAAGAAATCTATCATTTCGGCCATTTATCTTTTAGCTATTAGCCTTTGTAGGGTGTTTTTCGTCACCCCATTGCGATGGGAATACGCGTCGCTTGTCAGGCGTACTACAGATTTTTCCTGCCTAGGATAGACGAGGGTTTATTGATTGTGGAGATCCGAATCTCCGGCAGCCGCGGACTAAACTGCCGTTAATTATCTTTCGCCTTTAGAACGAGAGAACCTCCGATTGACGGATCAAACAGGTCATGCGAACTCAATGTGCAGTGTTGTGTTTTGAAGGGGTTTTGGATATATCGGGGGTCCCGCAGAGTTTTTCCGAGGGTCCTGCTACCCGGATAGCGGGCTGGGGATCAAGGGGCTAGCAGCCCCCTTGCGGGGTGCGGGGCAGCGCCCCGCTAGAATTTTTTTCTAATGAGGAAAGTATATTTAGTGTGGAATGTATATAAAATGAAGGGGGAAAGCGTCTTAAAAACGCGTGCATAGAGCTGGGCGCCAACGCTTCACGTGCTTATCACGTGCTTGGCGCGTGGGCGCTGGGCGTCAGCATCTCACGTGCCTAGCGCGTGGGAGTTGGGCACCCGCAGAACAGGGGACTTGGTCCATACACTGGGAGCTGTGCTCCTGGTTTGACTTCTGGAGTTAAACTCCCTAAAAAAGATTAATTTATGGAGTTAAACTCCAACAGATCTTGAATGGAGTTAAACTCTTAGAAATCTTTGGAAATGATCAAAGGAGCCCTTTTTTTTCCTTTGGCCCTGGATCTTCCCAAGATGGGATTTTTGGAGATGGTTATCCTTCCTCTCGGTTGGCCGGATTTTGGAGAAAGGAAGGGTGGGATTTAAAAATCTTCCCTTTTTGAGATCTGATGGAAGATCTGGGTTCCCCTTCAAGGGTTTGTACTGTTTATTTTTGGAAAAAGAACAGTTAAACTCTTGATTTAATTCAAAGAAAAGAGAAGAAGGTTTTAGAACCTTGAGGAAGGAGGAGGCACAGACCTTAATTTTTGAAAGAGAAAAAAGTTGTTAGATATTTTCATCATCTTTCCTTTTATAGGCTACACACTTTACATATAGCCCCTTGGGCTTTACAAAATGGCATTTTGCCCATCCCATACCTCATCTGCTCATTTCTTTTGCACATGAGCCATGGGTTTTACAAAAATTTGGCTTTATGCCCATTTTTCTTACATTTATTCATAAAAAAATACACCAAAATTATTTATTAAAAAAAAATTATTTTGGCATTGCGGAGGTCGGCCGCTTCATGTTCAGGCTCGACTTGGGTATGAGCCCACTTGACCTAGGCTTAGGCCCACTTGGCTTGGGGTTGACTTTGATTTTGACTTGGTCAATCGGGGTGTAAATTTTGACCCCAACAAATTGCCCCCCATCAATAAATGCACACCACATATGTGGGTTGTGTGCATGAAATTGATAGATCTTCTTTCGCGTTGAGGTTGATTTAATTTGGTTCCCGTTTTGACGACGCGGAGGTCGTTTCTGCCATTTTAGCGACTTGGACGGTCGATTCTGCCCTTTTAGCGACTTGGACGGTCGGTGCTGCCCTTTTTGCGATGTGGACGGTCGGTTCTGCCACTTTAGCTACTTGGACGGTCGGTGCTGCCCTTTTTGCGACTTGGATGATCGATGCTGCCCTTTTAGCCACTTGGACTGTCGGTGCTGCTCTTTTTGCGACTTGGACGGTCGATGAGTTGCTCCGCTTCTTACGGTGTCGGGGTTTGATTTGACTTGCTCCGTTTTCTGCAGTGTGGGGATTTGATTTGACTTGCTCCGTTTTCTGCGGTGTAGGGGTTGAAGTTGACTTGTTCCGATTTCTGCGGTGTCGGGATTTGATTTGACTTGCTCCGTTTTCTGCGGTGTCGGGGTTGAAGTCGCCTTACTCCGTTTTCTACGGTGTCAGGGTTGATTTGTTTGATTTGATTTATTTTAGGAGTTCCCTACCCGTCCAGCGGAACTTTTGATATGTTTGTTTTCTGTCTTATTTGGCGGGACTTTTGAATTTGAGAGGAACCTGGAATTTGGATTTTGTTTGGCATCAGCATTGCTGCACTGGAATAATACCAGGAGCAACTCATCATTTGCCGTTACGAAAACTTGGGATTTAGGTTTTGGGTCGTCATCAGCATTGCTGCACTGGAATAATGCCAGGAGCAACTCATCATTTACCCCAGGAGGACTTGGGATTTGGTTTTTGGGTCGGCATCAGCACCGCTAACAGTGAAGCAATGCCAGAAGCGACTCATCATTTGCCGTTGCTCGTTGGAGAGCGATGACTTAGGAGACAGGTTTAGATCTCTATCACCTAAGGCTTTTCAATTTTATGAGTCGTAAGAGTCTCATAAAAACATTTTCTCCCTACGAGTCGAGAGGATCTCGCAGGTGTATGTTCTCCTTAGGAATCGTGAGGATTTATAAGTGTGTTGCTCTTTTGTGAGTCGTAAGGATCTCACGCAGGGATTTTCTCCTCACAAGGTCGACAGGACTTTGCGAGTGTATTTTATCTCTTTTCACGAGTTTGCGCCCTTCCGGGTTTTCATAAACTCGCCGACAGTTCTGCTGTTTTTACTCACAGAGCCCTTTCGGGTTTTCATCCGTGCCCGTTTTGCTTGCGGACATACCGTTTTTTTTCTTCTTTTTTTTTGCTGGTGGGAATTTAAAAGTAGTCTCGCCGGCAGGACTTGGGAGAGATAGGGGTCGTTTACGCCCGTGGATTGTATACGGTTTTACAGGATGTATGATCCAAACCGTAGCGCCGGTGTGCTCAATTCGTCTGCGACTTGGAGAATTCACGCGTAGTATTTCTTGAGATATCGGCCATTGATAGGTGACATGAGCCTTTCTCTCTCGGTATTTATCAGCTGGTAAGATCCTCCATCAAACACTTTCTCAATGACGTATGGTCCTTCCCGGTTTGGCTCGAATTTTCCCTTGGCATGTCGATTGGGGATGATCGGCCTTTTGAGGACCAACACCAATTCGCCTTTCTTGAAAGCGCGAAGACGGGTTATCTTGTCATAGGCCCATGACATTTGGGCTCAGTATAGCTCCAGATTTTGCTGTACTGTGAGCCTCTTTTCTTCGAGCCGAAGGAGCACGTTTTCCTCCTCCGTCAATTCATATTGAATGACCATTCTTAGGCTTGGAACTTCGACTTCGAGCGGGAGGATTGCTTCCACTCTGAAGAGTAGTGAGTATGGGGTGGACTGAGTTGGAGTGCGGTGTGTGGTACGATATGCCCACAACGCCTCGTGGAGCTTGAGATTCCAGTCTCTCTTGTTGGCCGAAATATTTTTCCTTAGGAGCTTGCATAGAGTCTTATTGAAGGTTTCGGCTAGCCCATTGGCTCTTGGATTATAGATGGAGAAATATCTCCAGTCTATCTTGTGCTGAGTAGCGAACCTTGAGATTTTGAAGCTCTTGAAAGAAGGTCCGTTGTCAGAAATGATCTTTCTTGGTATACCGAAGCGGTATAGAATATTATGTCTGAAGAACGTCAGAATGTCTTCTGTTTTGACTTCTTTTAGCGGGACAGCTTCAGCCCATCTGGAGAAGTAATCTGTCGCAGCCAATATGAACCGGTGGCCTTTGGATGATGGAGAATCAATTAGGCCAACTATGTCGGTGTCCCAAACTTCGAAAGGCCACGACGCCACTGTAGAATGCAACGGATTGGGATGCTTGTGAATGAAATCACCGTGAATTTGGCAGAGATGTCATTTCTTTGCATGCTCTTCACAATCCTTTATCATGGTGGGCCAGTAATATCCAAGTCGTTTGAGCTGAAGCCGTATTTTGGGGCCGGACTGGTGAGCCCCGCAGACGCTCGAGTGAACTTCTTTCATGATTTTTGGGTTTCGGCCGATGACAGACATCTGAGCAAGAGTTGGTCATATGATCTGCGGTATAGCGTATTATTTACAAACACGTATCAGAAAGCTCTTTTCTTCAGCTGAATTCTCACAGATTTTTCTTCGGGCAGCTTGTCATATCGGAGGTACTCTATGAAGGGTTCTCTCCAATCGAGCTCGTCTTGGATGATCGAAGCTTCTTCGGCAGGATTGTTCTCTTATTCTACGCTTTCTTCTTCACGCAAAGAGACTGGAGGCAGAATTTGCCGGCTTCTGACTATGATTAGAATTTCGTCCATGTCAGAATCAGCTAGCTCTTTAGCTAGCCGAGCGAGTATGTCGGCTTTTCCGTTCAACGCTCTAGGGACTCCCATTAGTTCAATGTGAGTGAACCGTTTCATGAGTTACACCACTCGGCTTCTATATCGAGCTAACACGGGTTTGTATATCTTATAGGCGCCGCTTACTTGGTTGACGACAAGCTGGGAGTCACTGTAAACCCGTAGCCGAAGGATTTCCATTTCTATGGCGAGCTCAAGACCAGCTATCAGAGCTTCGTACTCAGCCTCATTGTTTGTGCGAGGCTCGGTGAGAGCAAAAGAACGTCGTAGGGTTCCCATCGATGGTGTGATGAACACCAATCCTATCCCTGATTTTATCTGAGGGATGCTTGATTTGCCGGAGCTCCTCATTGATGAGGCTCCATCGAAGTAGAGCTCCCAACATGGCCCATCTTCCTCGAGGTGCAGCACTTGTTCGTCGGGTAACTCGCAATTGAGCGGCGACCCTTCTGGTACGGGATGAGCAGCAAGGAAGTCTGCAATAGCTTGCTATTTTACTGCTTTCTGAGGAGTATAAACTATGTCAAACTCAAGTAGCATGACAGCCCATCTTGCTATTCTACCGGCTAGGCTTGCTTTAGTCATTAAGTGTTTGAGCGGGTCGACCTTGGAGATCAGCATAACCCGATGAGCGAGCAGATGGTGCATCAGCTTCTTCACAGCGAACATCAGAGCCATGCATTGCTTTTCAATCGGGAAATAGTTGTGTTCCGCCCCGACTAAACTTCGACTGAGATAGTAGAGGGCATTTTCTTTTCCCTCCTCATTGTTCTGGGCAAGGAGCGCACCGAGTGACTCATCTAGCGCGACAGTATAGAGAATCAACGGTTTATTTGAAATAGGAGCAGCAAGCACTGGAGGGTGCAACAGGTACCGTTTGATGCTTTCGAACGCTTCTTGACATTCAGCATCCTAGACAAAAAGAGCTCCTTTCTTCATGAGCTTTGAGAAGGGCTTACATCTCCCCGATAAATTTAAGATAAACCTTCGTATATAAGCAAGCTTGCCTTGAAAAGATTTTAGCTGCGTCAGATTCTTCGGAGGGGGCATCTCCATGATGGCCTTTATCTTGGATGGGTCAACTTCGATCCCTCGATGTCGGACTATGAAACCCAGGAATTTTCCCGATGATACGCCAAAAGCGCACTTCAGAGAATTCATCTTCAGATCGTATTCCCTCAGTCTAGTGAGGAGGTCCTAAGATCTTGGATGTGATCGTCCTTGGCTTTAGTCTTGATGACTAGATCATCAACATAACATTCGACGACTTTATGGATTAGGTCATCAAAGAAATTGGTCATTGCCCTTTGATATGTAGCATCTGCGTTCTTCAGTCCGAACGGCATCACTTTGTAATAGTATATGCCGATAGGAGTTCGAAATGCTATGTGTTTCTCATTCTCGGGTGACATCTTGATCTGATTGTATCCAGACGGGCCATCCATGAAGGTGAACAGCTCGTAATTTGAGGTGTCGTCGACCATCATTTCTATGAACGGTAGCGGGAAATCATATTTAGAGCATGTCTTGTTAAGGTCTCTGAAATCAACGCACACTCGAATCTGCCCATTCTTCTTTTTCTCTGGGACGATGCATGTGATCCAATCCGCATATTTCTCTTCTCTGATGAAACCAGCATCGATGAGTTTCTTGATCCTCGATGACCTTTTCTTCCAGTTCTCTTCTCATTCTTCGAGGAGCTTGTTTGACTGGCTTGGCATCAGAAGATATAGCCAGCTTATGCATGACCACTTCAGGGGAGAGGCCATGCATTTCTTTGTACGTCCATACGAATCAGTCGGCGAACTCATGCAGCAGGGCGATTATCTGCTCTTTCATTTCCTCTGACAAGAGTGAGTTGATGTAGGTCGGCCTTGGATTATTAGGCGTTCCCAAATCGATCTCGGTTAGCTCACCGAAGGTTGCTTGTCCGCCATCTTCGAGCTCTTGAGGGACTTCTTCTGGCTCGGCTAGCTCGTCTTCATCATTTGACCTTTCACTGGCTTCACCAACATGGATCATGTAGCATGCCTTGGAATCAGGCTGGATGAAACCTATGCCCCGTATATCTGGAATTCATCAATCGATGAGTGCTCGGTCCTGAGGCGGATGCCATAGCCCTTCATAAAACTTTGCTTCGAACTCTGTTTGATATAACCGGCATCCGCACCTTTTGAAATATTCCTGCATCTCGGGCGCATAGTATCTGGGATTGAGGACGGCTCTTATGCCTCTCTCATAGGGAAGGCACGCGACAGAAAATCGTCCGGATGCACAACAGGATTTGACCCATAAAACAGGATGCCGTTCTGTCCACCTTTCCTTTCAGGAACGTAGAAAGTTTTCAGCTGGCCCATGGTAGAGACTAACAATGCATCGAGCTCTTTGCACATCTGCTCCAGCACCCTTGTGACGGCTAGGGACTCTTCTGTAATTTCGAAGGTCTCTTGTAGTTTTGCTTGTTGCGTGGGGGCCCGATTTGCACAGCTGTTGCAAGACGGATCCTCTTCTTCTGATTCTTCAGTGTCACTGCCTATACGAGGGCGAATTTTGCTGCCGGATGAGCATTCAATATCGGACTCGTCCGTATCGCTACCGAAATGAGGACGAGTTTTACGGAAGGACAGACTTCCAGCATCGGACTCATCAGTGTCACTGCCGAAATGTGGACGCACATGGGGGTTTCTGCTTTTGAAAGTGACAGCCGGCTCAGACTTGCTTTTGAGATTCGGGGTCGTTCTATCGTTGGTCAGCTGTGGCTCAGCACTTTGGAGGTTCACAAAGTACCGAGAATCTTCATATCGGACTTCATGCACACCGAACGGCTGGATGTCTCCGTCAATGCGTCTTTCTTCGCCATTTTTAATATACTTCATGCATTCATAGAGAGTTGACGTAACGATGCCGTAATCGTGGAGCCACGGCCGTCCCAAGAGAATTTTATAAGACGTGTCAACGTCAATCACGTATATCTTAGCTTCGGTTTGCAGATCCCCAAATTTGATTGGCAGAGCTATGGATCCCAGAACTTGCTCGCAATTTTGGTTGAAACCTTGAATAAAAATCCTTTCCCTTGACAGGTGTCGGACGTCCATTGACACTCTTCAGAGTCCGCAAGTTCATGAAGTTCACTGAGGATTCCGGATCAATCAATATGCGATTAATCCGATCTCCGTCGCTGTACCCGGTCACGTAAAGCGGCCGATTATGCTCAGCCGTTCCCAGTAGCAAGTCTTAGTCCTTAAACGTGACCGTGGCGGCATGCAGAACGTACTGAGCTTCTTTCATATTAATTTCTGCAAAACGAGCCTGATACCGCTCGGGGTTTTGTAGAGCGTGAATGAGAACATCTCTAAGCCCTTTAGATAAGACCAAGGCATCATAGATGTTCAGGAGAGACGAAAGCTTTCGGAGATGAGCCAAGACATTATAGTCCACCGAAGGACTCGAATTTTCATGAGCCGGCTCTCCGCCATTTTCTTCATTAGCGACTTGTTTTTCCTTCCCTTTTGGGGTGTTGCCCTGATTCGGCGGTAGAACCCTGCCGCTTCTGAGCTGGATTTGGTTGACCTTTGTGTCTAGCTCCTCGTTCTGTTCGGTAAAACAGAGCTCCTCCTCAGAGTCGCTGCCTAGATGGATGGCGTAGCAGGTCATTGTAGGGATCTCTTCATTGGAGTCTTCTTCTAGCTCCTCCAGAATCTCAGCTGCTTCTATAGGAAAGAACTCCTTCAATTGAATTAGAGTTCTTTCCTTTTGTTCATAGTCTTCGAGCGAATCGATATATTTTTGAATGGTCGATCTTCATGCAGACTCTTTTTCACGTCGAGCTGCACTTTTCTTCTTCTTGAGCTTTTTGGATTTTGAGCCTGATTGAGCCGAATTGACAGCGGGAATGGTAGGCTTCTTCTGCCCTTCCCATTCTGTTCTGGGCTCTTTCCGAAGTAGCTTTAGCATCTTCTTCGTCTTATTATATATGTACGTGCTCCAGGGAGGTTGCGGTGAGTCAGTTTCGTTTCTCAGGGCAGCGGCTTCAGCTGTCTGCTCCCAGAAGGCTTCAGCTTCTGACTGTATAAAATTGGTGATTGCAACTTGATTGTTCACTAACACACTCTTGGACAGCTCGATCTCTCCAGTCTTATACCGCTTCTCGACCCAGTCTTTGAAGATATAGCAATCTTTGATCGCATGACTCACTACTCGGTGGTACGGGCAATACAGGAGATTGTCGGTCATTTTTGCTTCGTGGGGTCTTTTTGACTCCGGCAATTGCAGACCATTGTTCAAGGCATCTTTGAATATCTTGCGGACCTTGTCCCTTCTGAAAGAGTAAACCTTGTTCTTTTTCTCCTCTAGGGAAGGCTCTTCTCCTCCCAGCACTGGCTTTCAAGACCGATTGGTTTTGGATTCGCTCGCCTTTCGCTTGTCTTCATTGTCGGACGCATTGAAGACATTGGTACTGCTCGAATTCCCGCTTCTACGGTTGTCGTCCCTCTTGCACTTCTGAGTCTGGTCTCTCTGAGAGTCCGGAGTAGACTCTTGCTTTGAGCGTTCCAGCATTTGGACTTTCTTGGTCAGCTCCTGAAACGTCTTAAGGCCTGTTGTACACAAGAATGGGACCATTCAATTGCTGAGGTTCCCAATGAGGAGGCTGACAGACTGGTCCTACTCTAGCGGCGGTTCACACTTGACAGTGAGGTTGCGCCACCGGGAAATAAAGTCCGTGTTGCTTTCATCCTTCCCCGGATTGGTCCTCACAAGGTTAGCAATGGAGATTTTGTCACTAACACTCATGAATCTTTGTCGAAACAGAGACTTTATTTGGGCAAAAGTAGTGATGGACCCGTCTGGTATGCTCGCGTACCAGTCGAAGACGACACCAGTCAAGCTGTTGACGAATTGACGAAGAAGAAGTGCGTCGTTGCCCCCTGTATTTCCGCACGATACTTTAAAGTGGGTGACGTGCTGATTTGCATTTTCCGTCCCATCAAATCTTCCGAACTTATGAATGACGTAGCCGCTCGAGAACTCAATCAGATCGTATTGTGCGGGATATGGCCGTCCACTACTGCCGATTTCTTTCTGAGCTTCGGCCTTGGCTACCAATGGTCTAACCTAGCTAGTGACTATATCCATTATCCGATCTTGTGTTAGCGGGATAATGTTGTTTGGGGACAAGGCGTCCCCAGAAGCGGAATGTGGCCGGCTTTCGTGTGGCTCACCCAATTTTGGACCCAAGAGGACATGCATCGGTTGCTTCGGGTTATCATCACCCGGTCCATGAGTAGAGACATGTGCCTAATTGGAAGGTGCTCGAGCAATTTGAGATGTGACCTGTATCACAACATTCGTTAGGTCATCGGTTTTTTAGTAAAGCTTGGCCATTTCTTTATCTTTGCTCCTGAGCTGTTTTCGAAGCTCTTGAAGCAGCTCTTGCTATGCGGTCTTGGGGCGGAAAGTCGGCTCTTTCTCGCTGTCCGAGCTTGACTCTACATGGACTGAGGGGACTTTCTACCTATCATCCTCATCGAGAGGGTTTTCATCATCCAGCGGAGGCGGCTGATCTTGGGAAGCGGCAACCACATTCAAGCCAGATTGGGCTTGGGATGTGGTGACATCATTCTTACTTTTGTTGCGCAGGTTGTCGCTGGGACGCGCGCCCGCCATATAAACCGTATGGATAACATATTCGGCAGTCATTTTATTATTATTAGCCGATTTTATGGACCGGCGTCTTGGCCCTTCTGTTTTGGTAGCGGACAATCGATTGAAGATGGCTGGTCCGACCGGATTCATGAGTGGTGTTGGTGCTTCTTTTCTGAATTTGCCCCGCTGTTTTCGCGCGGCGCAGAGCGCCTGATAGACTCTTGAAGAGATGGTGTCATGCTTTCTCTTCTGGGGCTGGAACATGTCCCTTTGTGGCATTGTTCGGACCGCTGTCTTCTTGATTCTGGCAGTCATGGTATTTTTCTGAACCCGCTTTAGAGGTTCGAATGAATTGTTGACTTTTACGGCCGACTCAGCCGTTGTCACGGAGTAACCCTGCTCTTGGAACCTCACAAAATTCCACATGGCCGAAGTCCTGGTCCTTCTGTTGGCTCGATACCTGAGCCGCTTCTGCCTTAACTTTTTTGTTTTAAGCACTTGGCAGATTTCGGCTCTTTGGGAAGACGCCATAGACCGATTGACAGAGAGCCTAGAGAAAATGCCTGCTCGTGTGATTGTCAAGGGCACCATCTGAGCTTGCTGGAGCTGCTTTGTGGCCCCATTGGTGTTGACGGCCTTTCCCCCAGTTGGAACAGTGGAGAGCCGTTCGAATACGGATTTGCATTTGGGGTGGGATGCTCCGGCGACCATAACGTTCGGCCTCCTGCCCCTTGAGGTCGGTTTAGCCGCTTGGTTTGTCGGGACCTCCGCCAGATGAGCGCTTCCAACAGGGTAGATGACGACGGAACCAAATTGACGGGATGACTCCTCCCATTGCCGGCTGAGACTGACAGGGAGAACCACACGAGCATTGATCTTGACCGCGTACGAGATTAGGGTCACGTCGGCAGTTGAATTCATCTTGGGAGACATCGTCGTTGAAAGCTGATTGTTGCATAAAAGGAACATAACTTCAGTACAAACATCGGTATATATGTTAAATGAATTCGCATAAACGCTTGACCCGAGATATGGGAGGAGAGAAAGGTCCCACCGGGCGTGCCATAATCTGTTGGGTGTTTTTCGTCACCCCATTGCGATGGGAATACGCGTCGCTTGTCAGGCGTACCACAGATTCCCCATGCCTAGGGTAGACGGGGGTTTATTGATTGTGGAGATCCGAATCTCCGGCAGCCGCGAACTAAGCTGCCGTTAATTACCCTTCGTCTTTAGAGCGAGAGAACCTCCGATTGACGGGTCAAACAGGTCATGCGAACTTAACGTGCAGTATTGTGTTTTGAAGGGGTTTTGGATATATCGGGGGCCCCGCAAAGTTTTTACGGGGGTCCCGCTCCTCGGATAGCGGGCTGGGGGTCGAGGGGCTAGCAACCCCCTTGCACGGTGCAGGACAGCGTCCCGTTAGAAATTTTTTCTAACGGGGGAAGTATATTTAGTGTGGAGTGCATATAAAATGAGGGGGAAGCGTCTTAAAGACGCGTGCATAGAGCTGGGCGCCAGCGCCTCACGTGTTTGGCACGTGGGCGCTGAGCGTCAGCGTCTCACGTGCCTAGCGCGTGGGAGATGGACGCCCGCAGAAAGGGGGGCTTGGTTCATGTACTGGGAGCTGTGTTCCTGGTTTGACTTCTAGAGTTAAATCTCCCAAAAGAGATTAATTTATGGGGTTAAACTCCAACAGATCTTAAATGGAGTTAAACTCCTAGAAATCATTGGAAATGATCAAAGGGGCTTTTTCCTTTGGCCCTGAATCTTCCCAAGATGGGATTTTTGGAGATGAGTCTCATTTTTCTTTCTCTCGGTTGGCCGGATCTTAGAGAAAGGGGGTGAGATTTAAAAATCTCCCCTTTTTGAGATCTGATGGAAGATCTGGGTTTCTCTTCCAGGGTTTGATGGTGAAAAACTGTTTATTTTTGGAAAAGAAAGAGTTAAACTCTTGATTTAATTCAAAGAAAAGGAGAGAATGTTTTAGAACCTTGAGGAAGGAGGAGGAGGCACAGACCCTAATTTTTGAGCGAGAAAAAAGTTGTTAGATATTTTCATCATCTTTGTCTTTATAGGCTGCACACTTTACATATAGCCCCTTGGGCTTTACAAAATGGTATTTTGCCGATCGCATGCCTCATGTGCTCATTTCTTTTGCACATGAGCATGTGTTTTACAAAAATTTGGCTTTATGCTCTTTGTTCTTACATTTATTCATAAAAAAAATACACCAAAATTATTTATTAAAAAAATTATTTTGGCATGGGAGAGACCGGCCGCTTCATGTTCGGGCTCGACTCAGGCATGGGCTCACTTGACCTGGGCTTGGGGTTAACTTTGATTTTGACTTGGTTAACCGTGATGTAAATTTTGACCCCAACAGTCTTAAATATTGAACTAAGGGAGAAGGGGCAAAAACACTGGCAGATTTTGGGAAGGTGATTATTAGATCGAATATTGCCTAAATATTTTCGCTGAAGAACCTTGTTTATTTTACTGGAAGCAGCACAATTACCTTCTTTTCCAGAATATTTTATGTATCTTTCATATAAGAAAATAAATATTAAATTTCAAGCATTAAAAAAACGAATGTTAAAAAATTCGATGTTCATCCTAGGCGACATTATAAATTTTCCTATCTAATCCAGGAGCTTATAAAATAAAGAGCATACACCAACAAAACGATATTTGTTTAATTGTGACAACATTATTGCTTTCAACTTTCTCCAAAAAAAACATTATTGCTTTCAGACAAGAGTTACTTTTGGTCTTTGCATACCAAAACAACCAAATGATACTGGAAGCGACATTATTCATTAATTCTATTATAATTTTTTACTTTACATCCGCAAAATATTGAAACAACCCTAAGCATGAATATTCTTAGGTTCTTCCATGCTTATATTCAATAGGTTAATGTTATTCTCTTTCGGTACTTGGTAATTGCGATGAAACAAACAAGCCTTTACTAAGCATGTGTGTCCATCTATTTTGAGCATTAATGTCCCTTTTTTACACGGGCGTTACATGAAAAACATATATCAAATATTATGAAACAGATTTAGAAAAATTGAAAATTATTTACAGTTAAAACATAGGTGATTATTTTAAATTTTCAAGTAGAGATTTTACTCATCTTCAATAAGATTTGAACAATTAGATATAGAATTAGAAGTCGAAATATAGGTTTCTAATTTTTATTATTATGAGGATTCTTAATGCCACATGTCATGTTGAGAATCATATTGGAATTTTAACTGACACTCCCCTTTTGAATTAAAATAGCTGAGATGCGATGCACACAAAGTTCATGTAACTACGATCTACACTATCATAAGTAGTTAGGATGCAATCACAGGATTTGCTACCTTCCTCTATAAGCAGTTTGAAGCTCATGCACAAGAACAAAAAATAATAGTTTAATCTAAACTCACCCGATAAGATCGATTCAATCGATCGTGCGAGCACAAAGAGCCCGTTCAGATATCCGATCCCAACAATCTCATCGATCTCTTGCTTGGTGAACATTCCACTCCCAGAGAGGAGATCAAGAAATAGAGACCCAATTGCTCCATCAACATTCAGAACCAGGTTATTTGCTTTTGACAATGTGTACTCTACTTGGACAGCGTACCCCATGTACTTCACTGAAGGGAAATGAGTGTGCGTATTTTGCAGCGGCTGCACTCTCTTGTCCCTGCTCTTGATCCTGCCTGTTCACCGCCGAAAACGGGGACGCACCCGGGATGGTGATTTTGGCAATTGGGTGTAATTTTTTACCCCAACAACAAGAAACTTGAAAACATGGGGAAAGGGAAACCAAGAATGGAACCGAATCGTAACTCAAGAGAATATTGACTTGTACCGTATTCCCGGACGTATACGGGATAATTTTGATGATATTGACATGTACCATGTTCCCGGACGTGTACGGGATATACTATTGTATCGTAGTCCCGGACATGAACGGGATATACTATTGAATTGCGAAGAGAATTGCATTGATTGGTTTCAAATACTTGTTGAATAGATAACTTGGTAACATGGACCCATAGGTCACACATGACATGATTGACTTGTTATACTTTGCTTGTTGCATCACACGTTATTGCAATTGTTTATTGTTATGATCACATGACATTGATTTATGTATAATGACATGTTATATCACGTAACCAGTTATTTCATGAAAATATTATATTCGACGCTCTGACATCTAGGTTTTGTGTAAATCCCTGTACATTTGTATCAAGTTCAATGTATATATGAATGTATATTTCACTATGAGTTATAAGTAAGTTTTGTTAAATAAAAGCAAGAAACTCCTTATAGTTCACTGGTTAAGGCTCTCCACTGATATTCCTTAGTCCGCGTGTTCGAATCCCATCAGCCCCTAATTATTTTAATATTTTTCTTTTCGACGTTTTGGAAAACCAAAGGTTTGCACGAACTTCACGGGTTTACAAAAAGTCACAACTGAAAAGAGATATTTAAATAGGATCCTAAACCAAACCCAGACCCCGCGTGTTCGAATCCCATCAGCCCCTAATTATTTTAATATTTTTCTTTTCGACGTTTTGGAAAACCAAAGGTTTGCACGAACTTCACGGGTTTACAAAAAGTCACAACTGAAAAGAGATATTTAAATAGGATCCTAAACCAAACCCAGACCCTAAGCCCTGAGGACCAAGCTCGAGGCCTGGCCGCCGAAAAGCCATAAGTAGCGGCCTAGGTGTTCCCAAATTGGCTCGTGCTTTGCACGAGCGACCCTTTAACTCCCCACTACCTATTTTAATACTTTAAAATTTCTGAAAATACCCAGAGAGCTGTCAGACCTTTCATCTACCCTTTTTACTCTCTTTTAATTATTTTTAATTATATTTAATCCACCATACTCCTCACTCTTTCTCCTATAAATACCTAAACCAGTCATAGCTCTATCACTAGACATACGCCTCTCAAATTTCACTATCAAATTCCTCAAGAAGTCGATCAAGTCTCTAAGTGAAGTGCCAAGATCCCGAAACCGAAAGCTCAAGCTCGCTAATCATCCGTACACCGTCGGCGTCGGTTCTTCAAACCGAGTCTACCGCTCTTCTATTTCTCACGAGTACGAGTACGAGCGGTACAGATAAGTCCCCTTTCTATTCCACTTCCCTTTGAATCCGCCATTAACTCCTCTCCTTGACTCTTCTCTCATAATCCCACATACAATCGATACTAGACTAAACTTCATAAAGAAATTTTGTATCACAAACATTTGACTTGTTAACCATAATTTTCATGCTAAAAGGTTAAGAAAAACAAACTGTCAATTTTACCTTTCTTGCAAACCTTATGCTACACGTAATCCATGAAAATTTCCTTTCCTTTTAAGAATGTATTTTTGTGACATATTAGCCTAACAATTAAATACCATAGACTTCTATTTTCGTATACATTATGCACGGGGTAACGACCTGCCCCTCACGTACACATGGAAAACATAACACGATACCATATTTATAATTTTCGAAAGAAACGTATTTCTTTAAAATACCCTCAAGATAAAAATATGACTTTATCAATATTTGTTCCCTTACAAATAAGCATCTACAACTCTCGTTATGGGATCCGTTTATGGATGGTACGAATTATCACACATCCTAAAAATAGTAGAGTGAGATTTAGAACACCTTACGGAGAATTTGGTCTTGAAAAGAATAAAAATATGGTTTTAAAGAAAGTATAAAATTTTAAAGCAAAGTTAAATAAAATGAAAATAACTTAAATACTATATTCGTAAATTCAAAAAAAAAAACAAATTTGTGAAAATTAGATTTTTAAATACTCTAAAAGGAAAAGATTAAAGTTTTTAAGAAATCACCCTCAAGTTTCCAAAAGAAAGATTTTCATAAAAATAACATAAACTTTTAAAAGCTAGGCTGTATCAATAAAATATCACTAAATCAAAAAAAAACTTTTTATAAAAACATGGCATTTAAATTAACATGTTTTTTTTTCAGAAACGCCCTCGAGGTTTATTTTTAAAAAAATTAAAACAATTTACATAAACCCCTCGAGAAATGCAAACATATAAATACATACAATAAGCAAATTGATAAATCTTTAAGGACTTTAGATTAATAATGGGTTTAAGCGGTATCAGTTCTCTAGGCCTCCGGGAGCCGAAAAAAGTGAGTGCTTGCCTAACTAATTTAAATAACAATGCAAATTAAAGGAATTATCATTGGCAATCATTTTTTAAAAAGTCACAAATCTTGTCGCACATGTGCAGTGATTGCCCGATTATTTCCAAACCAAAGAATTTCAAAAGATAAATGTTTTTAATAAAATATGATCAGAACTTGAACTCAAATTCTAACTTGACTTGAATTCCAATCGAACTTGAACTCGAATTCTAAATTTACTTCAATTCCAATCGAACTTGAACTCGAACTCAAACCCAAACTCGACATGAACTTGAACACTTGAAATTGACTTGACCTGACCCGAACCATGAATATGACTTACATGAACTTGACATGAATACTTGCACACAATCTGAACCTGAACTTGTACTCTCTATATTGATGGATTCGGTCAAGACCTGAAAACTTGAACTATACAATAAAATACGCGGGAATAAGGGGTAGGTTGGTAAGGAATGTATGTCGTGGCAAGAGAGATCACTTTAAAAGACACAACCTGAATACCGACTATCGTTGTCCCGTAGGTTATAACGAGGCCTTGTACTTCCTGTTTCCTTTGGTCCACAGGGTAAGTTGAACTACTCTCGTATACACGCAAACTTTCTTTATCAAACTACAAATAACCACGCTAGAATAGAATAACCATATACATGTACCTGTCAAGCTTGAGATATTTTTTCCCTACATTCATATCTGTTCATTTTTACATACACATCATTACTTATTTTCTTTTAAAGACTTACCGAGCGCTGGATCACTGACGACATTCCTTCCTCTTTTGTTTCCTTGGAATGTTCGTCGGGAGGAGAGGATTCGGAGAAGATCGAGCCAAGTCAGGATGACTTCGATCGGCTTACCGCTCAGCCAGCCTACTAGTTTCCTTTTCTGCATTTATTTCCAGTTGCCATTGTTTAGACACCTTTCAGTTATTATATCTTTTATTTCAGACATCTGTACTTGAAATTTGAATGTAAATAAAGTTGTTGAATTTTAATTACTCTTGTTAATTCTTGCATGTTATTATATTACTTAAAATTGCTTAACGTATTTATTAAGGGAAATGACATTCTCGTAATAAATACGCTGTGGACCTCGTCACGTGCCGTTACCGTCTTCTGAGAAGCGGGGCGTGACATTTTGCATGGCCCAAATAACTTGGCTTTAGATACAAAGAGTACTTTGAAAAGCTTACCGAGCAGTGAGGATTAATAGCATTGATCTGGTTATTATAGTTTAAGTTTATTTTCCAATATGAACTATTTCTTGGATTATTGTTGTAGACCCATAAGAGACGGCTATTGTTTATTGTTTCCTATTTTCCTTAAATCATTAAGACTTGTTATTACAGTTATTGCTTCCGATATTGATTCTATTATTGTTTATTGTGGCGTAATGGACATGATTAGTGATAGTTATATATATTATCTATGCTTGATTACTACATAACAGTCTTAATGTGCTATGGAATGATGATTCATTACCGTAGGTAGCATAACTTGCTTTGTTGCGTTCTCGTATTTTGTGTATTCTGGGAAGCGGGACGTGACAATAATTGAATGCTTTATTAGAATAATATGTTGATTTTTTTTAAACTGCACATTTTTAATCCTTTTAATGCTTTCATGCAGGAAGGGGTGACGCATTGAGTTTTCTTCTGAAGTCTTCGAGTTTAATAAAAGCACATTAAGAAATATTTATTATATTGTCTTAAGCTTCATATATTGATCATGTTTTCTTTTGTTTTGGATAATTATTATTTCGAACTTGTTGAAATTTGATTGGAAAATATATTATTCAAGATATTTGATTGGTGAATAACTTGTTCCGAAGTTGGTTTTTGTTGGTTTATGTTTGTTTAAATTTGTATGGAATAGCTACAATTACGTTAGATGTTTGATACAGGGAAGTCCTATTTTTAAGTCTCTGAGGATTTGATCAATGGAAGTGGATGAATGGCATGAAAAAGTTGATTGGACTAAAAAAAATGGCAAGATAAACAGAGAGGATTAAATAGAAGAACAATGAAGAATGTGTTTTTTGATTAAAAAAATAGTCTATATGCAAAAGGCTTTGTTGTCATTATTGTTTAATCTCAAGAATATTTGTTGCAACTTCAAACTTTCTGAAAACAATTAGAAAATTTGTAGAAAGATAAATGTGTTCCTCTATAGCAAATTTGCTCCCTTTCTTAACATATTTGATAAATACATATTTAAATCACTCTTGGTCGTTAGGAAATATAAAGTCATCTTATTATATTAATTCATCGTAATTTCATCAAAAAGGATACAATAATTCATGAAGTTGTAATTTCATCAAACATGATACAAGCAAGAGAATTTAGCGACGGAAGCAAGCTTGCGGATCATGTCTAAATTCGTACCAGCGGCAAGTGGTTTAGTTATAAAGTAAGTTTATGCTTCGTAAACATTAGATAAATATGATCACAAACACCCAAATTTGATCACGAGGCTCAAAATTCTTTGGAAAATAATTCTTATTTGACCCCTTGTTTTTCTGTGCTCACGGTGGAATTTTGTCAAAAGAGTTTAGATCATGAGCTAATCCTTATATTCCAAAGCCATTGAGCGAAGAAAAAAACCATGCAACATGTAACATACTATGGCCTCTCTCTCTCTCTCTCTCTCTCTCTATATATATATATATATATATATATATGTATATATATATATATATATAAGAAAATCCTTGCATTATATTATTATAGAAGAAAGCTTATTTGTCTCTAACATGTAACATGAATAAGCTACCCATTTTATTAAAAAAATTAAAAAAATATCCACGATCAGTTAAACTGCCTCTATTTTCCTGTCGTTCTGCTAAAGGTAAATTACATTTATCTGAATGTCAAGAGAGAAATGTGCATGTGGATGGCAGACTATCTTTACATAAATGCCGTGCAGTTTCTTTACCAACATGGAGAAGGCAAATGTTTACAAGAACTTTTTGCTAATCTGCTCAAGTAAAGTCAAGAGATAAAGCTGCTCTATCAAGATATGAACTCGACATAGATTAGATTAGACTAATCCCTGGACATAAGGGCCTCACCAACCGATCTCGATTTCTAATTACTTTTTGAAAATTGATAGAAACAGTATATCACCTTGGATGAACCGGAATGGGAATTTCCTCCTGGCCAAAGAAGAGTTTTAGAAATCCCTCTGCACCAGGATTAATTATTCCAGCGACAGAAGGTGTTTCTCTCCCTGCAAATAAGATAAATGGCGCCACTTTGAAAACCATCCAAATAATAGGAATCACAAGGTAGACATCAATGGGTATAAAAGAGTGCGCAGCACTCACCACAAAGGAAGTCAAAATCAAGCATTCTTTGGACGGGAAGCTGCTTGTAGTTATAAAATAAAGCTTGTGTGGTTTTTGAGAAAATATTTCCTGTAGCCATGACATAGGATGGCAACTACAGACCCTGAAATAGACTTACAGTTAGTTTGTAGGATTCAGGAAACGACTATGAATCTAAAGTCAAACAGGAATAAGGAAACAAATATATATTATTAAGTTAGCTACCGCTGTGGAAAGAATTCATCATGATTAATTGCTTTACTTTTCAAGCAGAGACATTAGGAAGAGGAAAGGATTGTTTTACATTTTGACATTTAATCACCAACATTCTATTCTGGGTTCATGTCTGCCTGATAAATTCCATGTAGAATGGTGGATGTCGGGACATATCAGAAACATTTAGCACATATCGCTGCCAAGGCTGGAAGTCTTGTGGTCTAAATATGACCTTAATAAATTATATATTTGGTGACTGGTGGGTATCCCAATTATCATCTATTTAATTTTATAGTCAGATAAATTCATGGAAATCAAACTTGTACTAAATGTAAATAATTAAACACATGCTGATTAATGTCAAAAACATAAAAATATTTAAAAATTGTATTTAAAAGGGTTTTTTTTTGAAACATGGTAGTTTAATATTAAAATTATTAAAATAGAGGGTTTTGTTTTAAAATTATTGAAATAGGGCGGTTTGAGCCCGACCCCACCACCTCAAAACAGAAGGCGGGTTCTAGGAACCCGCCCCCTACCCTATATAGGGGAGGGCGGATTCCTAGAACCTGCCCTCTCCTATAATGCGAAGAGGGCGGGTTCTCATAACCCGCCCCATTTATTTAAAAAAAAATAAAATAAATAAAAAACAGTTTAATGCGAGATTAATTAAATATCCAATAAAATAATAAAAATTGTATAATATTATTGATGTTTAAATATGAATCTGGTATACACTCTAATAACAAAATGATTCCGTCAAATTTACAATACAAAAAATCGTATCTGTTTGTAAAATTTAAATTGTACAAGTTTCTTTACAAGCTATTGGCACTATTTTAACAGACAGCCGCTATTGGCACTATTTTAACCGATTTTCTTCCGGTGCACTTATCACGATCTCGAAGTTCCCGTCCTTGTTGACTGTCCTGGACATCTGGTCCTATAATGACCTGGTTGTTTGCATAGGCTACATGTGGCGTGTCTTTGCTGAGGATCAGCATCCATTGTCATTCGATCTCGACGCACCTTAGGTCTTCCGGGCCCTATATTTTTTTCCGGCGGTAATACAGTCGGTGTTTGTATGTTCCCAGTATAATAGTGTCAATAGCGATTGTCTGGTATAGGATGAAATTTTGGATCGTATGCGTCTTGGTAATTGGAAACTGTATAGTAATGGGAAGCAAAATTGTAATGTGAGTTATGCATGCTGCTTGCAGCAGCAATTGCGTGGGCACAAGGTAAATGTTGTTGCTGGAAAACACCGCATGTGCACGAAGAGAGCCCTTCATCTCTAAAATTGACGGTATATTGATTCACATTACTCCCCGTAACTTGAAACTCCGCCGTGTCAAACCTTTCAGATCTGTAGTATTGTGTTCTGCGCTCTCTTTTCCAGAATATATCTTCGTAATACGCAGTGAGTGGAGTCTCCATCGCCAAGGACTTTTCTCTTCTATGCACAAAGTAAGTATTCACTCGGAAAAATGTTCGAACAATCAACCCCTGTATCGGTAAGCCTCTAACACCTTTAAGGACCCCGTTGAAGCTTTCAGACATATTAGTGGTCATTAGTAGATATATGCATCCATTATCATGTGCTTGTGACCACAGGCGTACTAGATACTCATCTAACCACGCTTTCGTGGCTTGACCCGTCTCTCCAATTTTCGTCATGTACATGCCATGAACATTAGGGTCAGACGCTTTACCGGCTTTGTACATAAGCTTATGTAGATCTGAATTTTTTAATTTTCTATCAAAATTTTGCCTGAAGTGCCGCAGGCAAAACCTATGTAGGGTCGTCGGAAATTCAGATCTCATTGCAGCTAGTATTCCTAGATGTCTATCAGATATGATGTATAAATCTGTTTTATCAATAACAGATGTGATACTTTTGAGTTGACGGAAAAAACCATGACCAGGATGATGTATTTTCACCCTCGACAATAGAAAATCCCAACGGAAATATACCGTTATTAGCATCAACACCTGTAGCAATTAACATGCAACCTCTGTACTTACCATATAGATACGTTCCATCCACGCACAATACCGGCCGACAGTTTGTGAAACCAGCCGCACAAGGAGCGAAGCACCAGAAAATTCTTTGAAACCTGACACAGCCATCGACATCTGTTTCTGTGGTTTTTAACCGGTATACGGACCCCGGATTTGATGCTTTCATGGGTTCCATAAAAGGGACTAGGGAGTTGTACGAGCTTTCCCAATCCCCAAATATCTTGCATAAAGCCTTTCTACGAGCATCCCATGCCTTCACATACGAAATCTGAATTTTGTGCTCTCCGCTAACGTTGAGCCGTATCTCTCGGGGAGTCATCGCCACATCTGTACGGATTAGTGGCATGATTAGTGAGCAAATGTAAAATGAAGTGCAATTCCTGTGATCTTTTAACATAATAGAATTGATACAAGTATGTTCTTGGTTGTATTTCGTGACCTTCCAAGCTTTGGCTCTTTTGGAACAACATGCATGCAATCTCCAGTTACATTCAGGAGCTTTCGTACATACCACGGTATAGTACGTCTTATTTGACTCTTGGGTGTTAAATGTAACGTTTTTTTGAATAGCCCAAGTCTTCAGCTTACAAATAAGATCCTCTTTTTCTTGAAACATATCCCCAACAGTGACGCAATCTTCGCTTGCTACTGTCGCTTCCAAATAGGGTTCCGCATTTACTTCTGCCATGGCTAAGTCTACCCAACTATCATCTTCCAGGGGATCGAGACCGGGATCTTCTAGTTCAACAAAATCATTATTCGCAGCCATATCATCAAACAATGCTACTTCATTCAATCCAGCGGCATGTTCCACGCTATCCTCCCCTTGATGACCTTTACCAGTTTCATCATCATCACTGCCATACATTTCAATGTCTCCCATAACAATATAAGGCTCGGGTGCAATATATGATGGTTAGGGTCGGTGTAATGTGGATGGTTCGGGGTGAAAAGACCGGAAAGATGTGGACGGACATGCTTGGAATGCGCTACTTGGATCGTGTTGGAATGATGCGGAGGTATGGGAAAATCTGCGTTCAGTATATAAATTGTTCTTATATAATTATTCCTTAATATTTTCGTATTTCGAAGAATATAAACATAATCACCACTTGTTTCAGATTTATTTACCTTTGGAAGGTTGTATATGGTAATCCTTATTGTTTTTCAGGGGTGCATGTAACTGCAGCAGTCTCTTGGGAAAACATGTATTCAATATATAAAATATATTAGTATTTTGGTATTACAAAAGGTGGATTTATAAAATGTTTACCCTTGAGTTTGAAAGCTTGAATAATGTTGTGTATAGTCATATCCACCGAGACTGACGGTATCATCGTTAACCATGTGGCCGTACCCCCAGGAACTACCTCCAGCATACCATCAAAATTACCCGTTGGAGCGACATCTGATACTTCCAATTGTTCATTCTGAACCAAAAGTTCAAAAGAATGCTGGGTGTTTGCCGGACCAAAATCTATCATCGAAGATATTGATGCATCGTCTATAATTTCAACCAATACATTTCCACTAAACATGGGTCATATACAACTTAACTTAAGCTTAATTTCACGGGGATCGCATTTCGTGATTTTAAACACTTTATTCTCGATTTCATTTTAAGTCGTTGATGGTTCGAATCGCATGATTCTTGCGGACCCGCCCATATACTCGGGACCTTGTGCACTTGTGATAATCCGGCCATCGTATTTACATACAACAAATAAACTTGAACGCTGTATCAAACAATATCAAGCCAACAATAAAAAAAGAGTTAACAACTTAATCTGACAACACTACAAAAAATGCTAACGAACGCGGACTAGGCGAAAGAGGTAAGGATGTATGAACATAATCCCGGTCAACATCGGAGTTGGCCGGCAAAGGTAAAGATGAAAGAGGTGTGGATGGAGTTTCGACGTCGGAGTCGATCGCGTAGTCAAAGCGTAGAAAGTGAGGGTAAGAAAACATGCACAATCATACCTAGAGCTATGCTCTTCAAAGTCCACTAGACTGCTCCTAACTGTTCCAAAATGACAAGTTGTGAGATAACCGTCAAATCGTCTCTTCACTGTCAATTGTGACCAGGTAAGCACAAGTGAGGAAATGAGGGTTCCGCTCACGAATCTGTTGGATATAGTGCCCTCAGAGTCAATTCTTGAATCGCAGGCACGTGATTGCAATGATTGAGGGAGGACCTATACCGGTAGGGCAGTCTTACTCGAAAGCTTTGTATACTATCTGGTCTGTCTTTATCATCGTGTACATGCATTAGGTGACATTGCAGTTCACTATTACACGTTGATAGAAAATAGTATACTACCTGGTTTATCTTTATCATCGTGTACTACTTTAGGTGATGGTACAGATCACTATTGCACGTTGATAGAGCCCTTGGGATTCTTTCTTGACGACCAGCAGTATGATGGCGATCATATACGTGGGAGCTGGGGTCTATAAGCGCATCCTTAAAGTGGTCCCTAGTCGTGGGAGTTTCGAGACTGGGCATCGATACTCCATTAGTAGACTAGTGTATACAGTCGAGACCCCGACGAGGGGCGGTGGCCGGTCTCACAAGCCATTAGTGTCAGTTGGTTCACCTAAGATGTATACAGGTGCTCATTGGGTTATGAGTACACCGGACAGGACTCGCCGGGAACATGCTAGTTGGTATTATACCTGACGTTAGATAGCAGTTCCCTGGTGACATGTGTACAGGTTAGTTCATCGACCTGAGGTCGTCATTTGTCTCGTGTGAGTTCCCACTGTGCTTTGATTACTACCCTACCACGGCTCAAAGGAGTCGTGCAAACAGGTTTTAGTTGGGTACAGTCCCGAGCCACATGGAGGCAAGTGAGCGTATCGGCAGGGGTTTCGTCTCTCCCGGTATTGGGGGTGAGATCGCGCTGTGTTTAGGAGAGCCATTATACGAAGCCCTCGGCTGAGGCAGGAGATTTACTGGTAGGTATTCCAGCAGTATCTCAGGGTGTTCTGGGCTACACTCCGACCGACTTGTACCGCTTTTGGGGGTCTGACTTTTACCAGCCCCCTAGGCCCGACATGCGATACTCATAGACGAACGGACCGGACTGTACGGATATTGTCACTGACAGGCTCAGTAGGGTGTCAGGATGAGTTCGCTCATCGACCTCCCTTTTGGTCAATACCTGGTTGCCCGTTACGTACAGCTAGTACCACTGACGTGCTAGTAGTTAAATCCACAGCCAGTGTATTGACGAGTCTTTAGAGTCCCCCACAGACAGTTTCTCAAGTTTCGGGCGAAACGTTGTAGAGGCCGTATGATATATGGCAGGGTTCGATTTTATACGTGCGGTATTGCACGGATCATGATCGGACGGATCATACTAGTGGTCTTTGGTTTAAGCCGGATCCTAGTATTAGATTTGTTGGATTACTTTAGTCTCATCGCATTCGCATTCAGTCGGAATGCGGATGCAGGTATGTATATACAGGTGAGGGGTATCCTTGTGATCCGTCACGAGTTTACTTTAGATGTTGCCGGACTTTTATTGTTGCAAACATTGGATTAATGTTTGTAAATGGAAATAATGAGCTAGAATTTCATCATGACATGCATTAAATGTGACATGGACTTCATTAGTGACTCATGGTCTCTATTTTAGCAAAAATGTCACATTAGTGGATTGATTTGAGTGATGAAATGAGAAGGAGAGAGAAAGGGGCTGCCATGATGATATGTTTGGTCTTGTATTTTTCTCACTCTCTCTAACTCTCATTCTATCACAAGAAAAGAAAAGAAAAGAAAAGAAAAGAAGAGAAAGCCTTCTCTTCTTCTTCTTCCTCTACTCAAAACTTCCAACAATGGCATCATCTCCATCCAAGCCATGGATGCAAGAGACAAAGTGATCACAAACATTCTCTACAACACCTTGGACACGTCGGCTAGCACACTTCGCGCCCGAGTTGCTTCGAATGAAGCGGGAGCCCGTAAAAAGACTCGTAGATGTGGTGCCCTTTCCGACGAGAAGATCAAGAACGGAGATGCCGCGAGGAGCTTGGGATGGTGGCCGAAGACCGAAGGACACGGATCGATCGGTATAGCTTTCCAACCCTCTCTCTAGATAGCTAGTTGTAGGTTAATGGTTCGATCCGGATTTTAAGCATACGATAGCACCGGTTTTCAAGTTAAGAAAAATTTGTGTTTCCGCATTTTGGCCTCGGAAAGACGGCCGAGACGCTACCGTAGACTTACATGGTATCAGAGCCACGCCATTAACCTTTACTAGCTTGCTCTAGCGTGTTTAGAACTTCGATCGGACGAAATTTCCAAAAACTGCATTTCCAATTTAACAGTTTCTGTCGAAATTTTTCTGTTGTCAAAAAATTATTTGGTGTGTTGCAGAAAATCAGGCAGGGTTTTCTAAGAATACTGTTGAAATTTGGTGAAACGATCTCACTGTAGCGCCGCGGAACCGCGGTCGTACCCACGTTTTGGCCGCGGTTCCGCCGTGTAACAGTATCTTCTCTGCACCATTTTTCTACAGTGGTCTTTAATGTTGGAAATGGGGTTTCTAATATTTTTATTTTGGGCCCAGATTTGTTTGAGTACAGGAAATTGTGCTTGGGGCCCACTTCGGGAAATTTTGTCGATCGAAAATTTTAAACATGTTAGTTCACAGTATTTACGTTATATCTGCGACCGTGAATGTCATTCGATCGGTAAATCATGTCTAATTGCTATAGTTCTTTTAGACGGATTTGCGAACGTGACATTCACGTTGATGTTCTGTGTTGTGCCGTGATGTTGTGGATTTGTCGTGGTGGATAGCCTGGATGCAATGTTAGTACAGTTTGGTTGTATATGTACATTTGATATTGCGGGGCGAGCGTCCGACATGTGGAATGTCGTCACTGCATGTTTGTATATTATTCTTTTGGGGCACGACCGGGCTGAGGTCGATGTACCCGTTGTATATTTTACTTTATGTACTAGGATTACCCCAAGGTGGGGTGCACGGATAGCCGGGTTCTAGAGGGCAACGAGCCCGCATCTCATAGCTTTGAGATGGAGGGGGCTTTACTCTAGAATTGGCGGGCTATTCGCCGCACTCGTAGGGGTACAGGTTGACCCAAGGAGGGGTGCTCAAGTTACCGGATTCCGTGAAGTGCTGGGTGGTCCATTCACTTTGTTGAAGGGGGCTGCCTCGCTTCAGGTTTTGGCGGGTAACTTGCCGCGCCCGTAGGGGTCTAGGATTTCATTGCACAGGCTATCCACACGACCAGGGGAACGTCGGGTTTCAGTAGCGGCTCTGTGAAACCCGGGGCTTCCAGATTATCTGTATTGTTCTGTGATGCTTATTACATTTCTGTGATGTTGCATTTTATGACGCCATGAGCGATTATTAAATATTGATATATATACTAGTAGATGTTGTATATGTTTTACATCCGCGCTAGTCCAGTCCCCGCTCTGTCGTTAGTTAAATAACCTAACGGGTGATGACGGGACCCAGTGGCGAATGCGGATGGCATATATGTACATCGTTTTTTCGTTCTTTTGTGGTGTGATTAATTGATGGGACTGCATTGATTCGGATCAATGCAAGCTAAACAAACCTATTCTGATGTTGTTGGAACATTTTTCAAAAAGCTGTTATTGCAAGGGCGTTCTCTTTTGCTTTGCATAGTGGTATTCAGTTGGAATATCCTGCACCTCAGTAGACGAGGCAAGGGCCGAGATCCCTTCACCGGGAGTGACCCCTTGGACAGAAGTTTGCGTCAGGGTAATAACTTCACTATAGCCGATTGCCTTTTGTTTTGCATCGTGGTATTCAGTTAGAATATCCTGCACCTCATTCTACGGGGAAAGAGCCGAGATCCCTTCACCGGGAGTGATCTCTTTAGCAAAGGTTTTCGCCACTATATTTTTATAAAAAGCTATGCAGTTCCTTCAACGATATCAAGTTCATTATGTTAAAAGTTTTTTGCCAAAAACTAGACGTAGCCCTCCGTCATTTCTTACAAGTATTACTTAGTATTCGTGCTGCGTTTGTTGACTGTGTCAAGGCGTAGTGTACGGTAGCTAAATAGTGTTCGTTCGTGGCATATTAATGGGATTGGTTAGGAAAGTCGTGCGGCCTTGTTGACTGTGTCAAGAGCTCGTACGGGTGGGTTTAATGCAATCCAGAATAATGACGGGTTGAACTTGATTAGTACTCTTTGATTTGTTGACTGTGTCAAGATCACTTGGGTCCTAGGGGTAAAAATCACATCGGGAGTTTCTAAAGAAACTGAAACTTGCCAGATATGCGCATACCTTTTGGAGTGTGATAACATGAGTGGATTCCATCACGTTATCATGCGATGATAGTTGGATCCCGATTCCCACTGATGAGTTGGTTTACTCCTCGGGTGATCCCGACTAATTCTTCTTTCAGGTTTGGAGGAGAATTTGAGGTTACAATGGGAGGTTTCCTGATTGGATAAAGTGATAACCATTTTGATCTAGGTTAGAGTGCACGCTGAGTATTTCTTTTCTTTCTCTTTTTGGCAGCGACCATGGCCCGGCCCTTGACTATGACTTAGTGACCAAGATTAACCGAACCTTCTTAAAACACTGGCTTTTGGATTGTCAGAGTTGCATACCTCATTGCTACTCCTACTTTTACCATTTTTCTCCAGAACACCCTGTATTACTATGAACGTCCACTTCCATTGGATAAAACTATCGTATGGTTATATACGAACTCGAAGGAACTTATTCGAGGATGGTTTCCGGTTCTGGAGAAAACGAATAGGACTATTCAGTTGTCTTTTATCCTCGCCTTCTCTCAGGTTGCGAGTGCTCCTAGGATTAAGACAGTACACCCATTATGCTTATTGGATAGTCTTCTTCCAAACCATAGGCTGGTGCCGAACGGTAGGGAAGGAAGAAAACCATTTAGCCTAAGAGGGTGTACAGAAGGTAATGACTAAAGACATATAAAGGGATTTGGAGAGATGGCAAAGAGATATACGGTCACAGTTGTGAATCTGATAATGGAAGAGGCATTACTAGGAATACCCGGATACCCCTCCGAAACATTTACATGTTTCAGTTTCACTGTGTATTGTTAAAGGAAAACTGATTTCCCAATTAGACACTTGCTCCAGGGTATGTATTTACCAGGTATGATTCTCACATCTGTATGGTTTTACAGATGATGAGTGGGAATAAGTTATTGGGAATTGGGTGATCATCCTCATTATATCGGGATTCATTGTAATTGGTGATATTTGAGGAAATCGCCTGGGTTGTTTGCCGGACGGCAGATATTTGGTTTTGAATATCCATTGTTATGCACCAATTTCAAATTGATATATCTGTACGTCTATTTTTATAGAGTGAGATATAACTTTTTGAAATTATGTCTGTGACATTTACCTATATCAGTGGATGGTTAGGTAAGGAGCATTAAACAGCGGTGTAATTCTTTTTAACCATAAGTACAGTTTTCAACCTACGACACACAGGGAATGAGTTATTAGACTCAAGGGACTTATACAGAGTATTATATGTTGTCCAGTGTCCATTAGGACAGAGGGGTTGGTACTCGTACTATATTCTGTTTACTTGTGACTTCTCTAGTTCTTAGACATGTGTTTTGTTGAAATGCAAGGTCTAAGTTTTGAGAAGTTATAGGTATAAGAATAAAGTAGAGAACCAGGCGTTGAAAGTATCAGGATTCTTCAAGGTGATCGAAGATATAGATACTTGTGTATGGTATTCAGTTGAAAAGTAATGATTAAGAGAGCTTGCTTCTCTTTCAAGCTACTCATATCTGGATGTATTCCTAAGTTGAGTAATGTTGATCGGCCTCTCTCCATTTAGTTGACATGCACTGGAGACAGCTGCATGATTTGAATCTGGTTCCGATTAAATCAGTGCCTCTGTTTCTATATTGGATATAGAATAGTTCATATCTTAACAATGTTAAGGTACGGGGAGTTGTCCGGCTTATGCTTAAAACCAGACTCTGGATAACTCAAGGCACGTTTCTGTAATGGCTGTTTTGTGGGTTGACCCGGGCTATGACGAGGGTTGATTTTCTACCATCTGGAAGATCAATAGTGATATTATTCTTGACTCGCCACAGTTTTAGTAAAATGGATTTTTTCAGAAAACAGTAGTGGGAGTATGGTAGAACTGGAAGTGATTCCAGAACCGCAAACGATTACTGATAATTTGATAAGAACCTAAAAATTCAATCTGGTTTGACATTCCATTAGCCACTCCGCAGATATGGTGGGTAACCTCAGGCACTCGATAGGTACTTCGGTATGCTCAAGGACGGTGACAGGGAGGTTCTTGTTTATCCAGACTTGCCATTGCTGTTGTTCCAGACTGTAAGACCCGGCAGGAGGATGAGTATAGCGTCGTTCTGAACTGGCTTTAGAAGTGCACGTGTATATTATTCTGCCAGAGGGTTGTCGTAGTCAGTGGGAGCAGCGGAAGCATAGTGGACAAGTGGCTTATGTCTGTTTATAGACTAAAGCAGATATAGCGGAGATAGATCATCTATTTTTGATGTGACAGTCATAGGTTTGGCTTCATCAGAATAGGAGATGGATCAGTTAAGAAGGTAGTAGGGTGTGATGTCCTGGTATTTGGATGACATACACAGAGTAGGAAGTGAAATTCCTATACTACGATCGGTTATACTTTGGTTGTCACACAGTGGTTTCTCCATATGGGAATTGGATATTATACCAGATATTCTGGTTACTAGATCTATGGTTTTAGATCTAGATTTGGGTAGTTTCCCAATCAGGGTACTTAGACAGCATTCTAAAGGTATTTGGAATGGACGACTCCAGGCATGGTAGTGTACCTGTAGGTGATGGAGTCACCCTCTCTAAAGGTGTCTTACAGACTAAAGGGGAGAGAGATGTGGATGATTGACAGATCACTTGCTTAGGCAATTGAGTCAATCATGAGATGTCAAGTACCACACCAGATGTTGTTTTTGCAGTAGATGCAATAAGTTGATATTAATCCTATCCTGGAGAAACGTTCGGAAGCAGTTTTAGAACATAAGTGGATGTTCTAGGGATATGATAACAACAGCCTCTTTTCGGTGACGGTTATCATTCCAGGCTTCCAAGGTGACCTGGATGACAGAGTGGCTGTCAGAGTTATAGTTTTCCCTCTGACGAGGGGCAGTGTTTTGGACAGGTGATCCAAGCAAACACTGAGGGAGGCATGACGCAGGTTACTGATTAAGTTCAGTTGACGATACAGTCTAAGAAGTTTGGATTTGGAGTTCATTTATGAACTAGGTCTCATCAGATATCCAGACATATTCTAAGACAGGTATTACTCATTTTCGGGAGATGGTTTTCTCCGCGAACTTGAGATAAAGAGAAACATAGAAAGGAACATCAAGGCGGATCCACTCACTGAGGCTATTCCTCGAACGCAATAGTTTCGCAAACGGGCTTTGTGAGACTGTTTAGTAGAGGAGTTGGGTGTTCGGTATCACACGGGCTGTGAGTACGCGACATCGCAATAATTAGCCTTGAGTGCAAGTGGGAGATTGTTGGATATAGTGCCCTCAGAGTCAATTATTGAATCGCAGGCACGCGATTGCAATAATTGAGGGAGGACCTATACCGGTAGGACAGTCTTACTCGAAAGCTTTGTATACTATCTGGTCTGTCTTTATCATCGTGTACATGCTTTAGGTGACATTGGAGTTCACTATTACACGTTGATAGAAAATAGTATACTACCTGGTTTATCTTTATCATCGTGTACTGCTTTAGGTGATGGTACAGATCACTATTGCACATTGATAGAGCCCTTGGGATTCTTGCTTGACGACCAGCAGAATGATGGCGATCATATACGTGGGAGCTGGGGTCTATAAGCGCATCCTTAAAGTGGTCCCTAGTCGTGGGAGTTTCGAGACTGGGTATCGATACTCCATTAGTAGACTAGTGTATACAGTCGAGACCCCGACGAGGGGAGGTGGCCGGTCTCACAAGCCATTGGTGTCAGTTGGTTCACCTAAGATATATACAGGTGCTCATTGGGTTATGAGTATACCGGACAGGACTCGCCGGGAACATGCTAGTTGGTATTATACCTGACGTCAGATAGCAGTTCCCTGGTGACATGTGTACAGGTTAGTTCATCGACCTGAGGTCGTCATTTGTCTCGTGTGAGTTCCCATTGTGCTTTGATTACTACCCTACCACGGCTCAAAGGAGTCGTGCAAACAGGTTTTAGTTGGGTACAGTCCCGAGCCACATGGAGGCAAGTGAGCGTATCGGCAGGGGTTTCGTCTCTCCCGGTATTGGGGGTGAGATCGCGCTGTGTCTAGGAGAGCCATTACATGAAGCCCTCGGCCGAGGCAGGATATTTACTGGTAGGTATTCCAGAAGTATCTCAGGGTGTTCTGGGCTACACTCCGACACGACTTGTACCGCTTTTGGGGGTCTGACTTTTACCAGCCCCCTAGGCCCGACATGCAATACTCATAGACGAACGGACCGGACTGTACGGATATTGTCACTGACAGGCTCAGTAGGGTGTCAGGATGAGTTCGCTCATCGAGCTCCCTTTTGGTCAATACATGGTTGCCCGTTACGTACAGCTAGTACCACTGACGTGCTAGTGGTTAAATCCACATCCAGTGTATTGACGAGTCTTTAGAGTCCCCCACAGACAGTTTCTCAAGTTTCGGGCGAAACGTTGTAGAGGCCGTATGATATATGGCAGGGTTCGATCTTATACGTGCGGTATTGCACGGATCATGATCGGACGGATCATACTAGTGGGCTTTGGTTTAAGCCGGATCCTAGTATTAGATTTGTTGGATTACTTTAGTCTCATCGCATTCGCATTCAGTCGGAATGCGGATGCAAGTATGTATATACAGGTGAGGGGTATCCTTGTGATCCGTCACGAGTTTACTTTAGATGTTGCCGGATTTTTATTGTTGCAAACATTTGGATTAATGTTTGTAAATGGAAATAATGAGCTAGAATTTCATCATGACATGCATTAAATGTGACATGGA
Organism: Agapanthus africanus; assembly: GCA_030015575.1. Taxonomy (NCBI): domain Eukaryota; kingdom Viridiplantae; phylum Streptophyta; class Magnoliopsida; order Asparagales; family Amaryllidaceae; genus Agapanthus; species Agapanthus africanus. Next base: position 710,747,355 of record JASDDO010000022.1, read on the forward strand.
CTTCATTAGTGACTCATGGTCTCTATTTTAGCAAAAATGTCACATTAGTGGATTGATTTGAGTGATGAAATGAGAAGGAGAGAGAAAGGGGCTGCCATGATGATATGTTTGGTCTTGTATTTTTCTCACTCTCTCTGACTCTCATTCTATCACAAGAAAAGAAAAGAAAAGAAGAGAAAGCCTTCTCTTCTTCTTCTTCTTCCTCTAGCTTAAAACTTCCAACAATGGAATCATCTCCATCCAAGCCATGGATGCAAGAGACAAAGTGATCACAAACATTCTCTACAACACCTTGGACACGTCGGCTATTACACTTCGTGCACGAGTTGCTTCGGATGAAGCGGGGGCCCGTAAAAAGACTCGTAGATGTGGTGCCCTTTCCGACGAGGAGATCAAGACCGGAGATGCCGCGAGGAGCTTGGGATGGTGGCCGAAGACCGAAGGACACGAATCGATCGGTATAGCTTTCCAACCCTCTCTCTAGATAGCTAGTTGTAGGTTAATGGTTCGTTCCGGGTTTTAAGCATACGATAGCGCCGGTTTTCAAGTTAAGAAAAAATTTTGTTTCCGCATTTTGGCCTCGGAAAGACGGCCGGGGCGCTACCGTAGACTTACAGAATCACCGTGAGACGGGCCTTTTAAAATTACATTTCTCAATTATCTAGCCTAGGCACCACAAAGTCAAGTTTAGATAAACGATCGAATGCGCACAACCTTCCTCTGTCCTATTGAGCACGACAGTCCTTAATTGGCAGAGTGGAGATATTTTTTTTATTAAGCTCAAGGGTAATGCGTATGCTTTTAGTGATTTTTTGGGTCTTAGGAAGGGTGATGAAATCCCCACCCAATCTGAATTGGTGTTATAGCCCCTTAAAGTCCGTATTATTTATGCAAAACAGTAACAAACAAAAATCTAAAACACATGCAAAAAATTTATTTGGGTCGGCGCAAAGAATCCTGCACACAAACAGTTTTAGATTTTTGAGAGGGGAAGAGAGTTTGTGCAAAGAATATTGCAGGAAGAATAGTTCAGAGGAGGTGAGAAGAGAATTGAAATACTCACAGAGAATTTGGTACTTCAAATTTCTTCCATGTGCTTGTTTTGGACTCCTCTTCCTGTATAGAGCCCCTGAACTTTGGTTTGGTCACTGAATTTGCTCCAGAATTTTACAGCGAGCAGTGGTTCCGTCTTGATCCGTCGCGGTGTAGCCGCGAGATATGGGTCTAACTCCCCACGACTATGGCACTGAACTTGACCTTCTTCCTAACCTGCACACTTGCACGAATGGAGAGTTGCTGGATAGGAGAGAGCTGTATTTATAGGATTCTTGGATCACGCCCCCTTCAAACAATGTTAAAAAAATATTAACCAAAGATGAGGGCGGGTTCTTGGAACATGCCTTCTTCAAATTATTGAAGGGGGCGCGTTGTAAGAACTCGCCCTCTTCGTTTCACAGGTTTAATTATTTTTCCTGCTTGATTTGACAACAGACTGTTAAAAAAAATTAATAAAAGATGAGGGCGGGTTCTTGGAACACGCCCTCTTCAAATTATTGAAGGGGGCGCGTTGTAAGAACCCGCCCTCTTCGTTTCACAGATTTAATTATTTGTCCTGCTTGATTTGACAACATACTGTTAAAAAATTATTAATAAAAGATGAGGGCGGGTTCTTGGAACACGCCCTCTTCAAATTATTGAAGAAGGAACCCGCCCTCTTCCCTCTTCAAAAAAAATAATTGAATGTAAACATTAAAAAACAAGATGTGACTTGACACTAAATAAAACAAGATGTGACTTGACACTAAATAAAACATGATGTGACTTGACACTAAATAAAACATGATGTGACTTGACACGAAATAAAACATGATGTGACTTGACATATCACTATACAAAATCTAAAACATATCACTACGTCCAAAAAAACATATCACTGCAAAGATGAGGGCGGGTTCTCAACCCGCCCCCCTTTCCCTATAAAAACCCGCCCTCTTCAGTATGGTTTTCGCAACTCTGTCTTCAAATTAACTCCGTGTCCAAATTCCCTTCTCTTATCTAAATCTTTCAAGGATTAAAATATCAAAATAATTTCAATGGAAAATCAACCATTCGACAAATCTCTGCTCGTAGATCAAAACGAACACAGATCTTTCAATATATTACACGGAGAGGAAAGATTAAAAACTGATTCAATTTTTTTTAATTCCCAATTTCTTTTAATTCTAATAGTTGAAAATAACATGATTTAATTTTGTAGGGTGGAGATAATCTCACAGTCGTTAGCCATAGTTCTGACAAATGACAAGTTACCGACCAGCGAATAATCGAGCGGATTCGAAGGGCCAGATTTTATGAAGCTTCATTGCTTCATCATATCCAAATTGACCACGCCCTCGTTACCTCTCTAGTTAAGCTTTGGAGAAAAGAGACCCACACTTTTCATCTAAGATTGGGTGAGGCCAATATCGCACTTCAGGATATTGGCCTCTTACTCGGTTTACGGGTCAATGGGCTTGGATTGGTCGCAGGAAAAATTGTTGGTCCAGATACCGACCACCCATACTGGGATATATATGCCGAGTCTGCTCTCGGACAGGTAAAAAAATTAATGTCAATAAACTCTCGATATCTTTTCAACACCAAATATTGTTTTATACCTTATTAAAAACTATATCTTATTTTTAATATAATTATGAAGTTTAAATTTTAGCTAAGTAAATTATTTATATTTAATATTCAGATTCTCTCTTATTTCCCCTCTTTAGTGTACTTATTGCATGGACATTTTGTACATTATTTTTAGCTTTAATATTTCACAAAAAATACTAATATCAGGCACCAGGAGGCTATAGTAAGGGGTATAAGATCAGTTTAAACTGGCTGAAAGATACATTTACTAATATCCCTGATGAAGCCACCGATGAAGTCTTGGATAGACATGCACGTGCCTACATTCTGTACATGATCGGTTCTTAGTTGATACCGGACCAATCGGCAACGCATGTCCATCCTTTATACCTTGGGTTCCTTACGGACTTTGATGTGTGTGGCCAATATGCTTGTAGAGCAGGGGTCCTGACCTTTCTTTACAAGGAACTCGATAAGGCATGTGCTCCAACGAAGAATAAAATTTGTGGCTGCATTACATTATTTCAGGTACATTCCTTGTTTTTAACAGCTAGACCTTTGCAAAATTGTAATATTGGTTCTTTTTCTTATCATCTGACACTTTATTTATAGATTTGGTCATGCGAGCACATGTGTATGGGAAGACCGGATCGAATTAAAATCACTGCCGTGGATACCCCTGGAAAGCCTCTCGGCTCTTGGTGGAATGACAAGAAAGCTTATAAGGCTCCTCGTCGAGTACCTAGGTACTATAGAAATGAGTTGGATCGCATGGAGGCGACTCAGGTAACCATAACTTAGGTAATTAACTTTGTTTTAAAATTTTAAATTGCCATCATTACAATTTGGTACTATGTTATTTGCGCAGTTCACGTGGACGCCTTATACAGCATATCGTCTGCAAGGATTATCCGGCATTTGTATCGAAGGAGAGCCGGTTTGGCGGGCTCGATGCCCACTCCTCTGCATTAATATCGTTGTCATGCACCTACCGGACCGGGTGTTGCGACAGTTTAGTAGATTGCAACATATTCTTGTCCCGCCGCCTTCGCCTATGACAATAGAAGGAGACATGCGAGGAGGAAAGACGGAGCGTGATTGGAGGGAGCATCATCATCAATATTTGCTGAGATGGGAGGATAGGCAGCGTAATATTTCCTTACAGCAAATAGATGACCAAACAACCACCGACGCTACCGAAGCATATCTACAGTGGTATAAGCGTGTCACCATAAGATATCTTTCTGCTCCCCCTAACGACTTTCCAAACATCCAGCGGTACGAGCCTAGAGGCCACGTGGAACGAGATCTGGTAAGTTGAATTCTTTAAATTGTATTACTTTTTAACATCCGGCGGTATGAGTCAATACTTATTTCTTATTTCTAATGTAACGACAGGCTCGTGGGTTGCATCATATACAATCAATGATGCAGGATCCATATCCGACTGATGCTGGTCCGGATACTCAGGCTTTATTTTCAAATATATACTCATATATTGGTGGTATGTTCGGTTTATATAATATGCTTCCACATTTATCGCCGGCACCAGAGCAGCAGCATGAGCCGGCACCGGAACAGCAGCATGAACCGGCACCGGAGCCGCAGCATGAGCCATTTTATTGGGTTTTTTTTTTAAATAGGGTAGTTTAATATTAAAATTATTAAAATAGAGGGTTTTGTTTTAAAACTATTGAAATATGACGGTTTGAGCCCGACCCCACCCCCTCAAAACAGAGGACGGGTTCTAGGAACCCGCCGGTTCCTAGAACCCGCCCTCCCATATAATAGGAAGAGGGCGGGTTTATTTAAAAAATTTAAAAAAACAGTTTAATGTGAAATTAATTAAATATCCAATAAAATAATAAAAAAATTGTATAATATTATTGTTGTTTAAATATGAATCTGGTATACACTCTAATAACAAAATGAATTCGTCAAATTTATAATACAAAAAAATCGTATCTGTTTGTAAAATTATATAACTATCGCTTTCCCTTTCCCTTTTCCTTTCCCAATCCAAGGAGGCTTGACATAAGCTTATGCATCTTGGGATGACTGGAGAACCCTCCCGTTTCTTGGGTATATGGCGGCGGCGGCGGCTGCTCTTCTGCTTCGGCTTCAGCAGCGTCTTGGACATAAGCTTATGCCTCTTAGGATGACTGGAGAACCCTTCCGTTTTTTGGGTATATGGCGGCGTCTGCTCTTCTGCTTCGGCTTCAACTTTGTCTTCAGCAGCGTCTTGGACAGGCTGTTGTTCAGCAAATCCTGAATGTGGAACATATGTCGGATATGTGCTGCCTCCCAACAACTGTATGTAGGACGAAAGATCCGTCTCCCAACTGGGCAGTTGTTGCGAAGAACCTGTCCCGGTTTCATGCGGCTGCTGTTGCACAAAACCTGGGCCCCATGGCTGCGCAAATCCTGACCCCCAAGATTGTTGTTATTGCGCAAAACCTGACCCCCAAGACGGCTGTTGTGCAAAACCTGACCCCCAAGACGGTTGTTGCGCAAAACCGGTCTCCCAAAATTGTTGTTCCTCCGGTTGTTGCGCTTGTCCGGTTTGCCAGGGTTGCTGCTGACAGTATGGTGATCCAAACCACTGATCCTGCTGCTCTGGATCTCCCTGATGCTGCGGCTCCGGTGCCGGTTCATGCTGCTGCTCCGGTACCGGCTCATGCTGCTGCTCTGGTGCCGGCGATAAATGTGGAAGCATATTATATGAACCGAACATACCACCAATATATGAGTCTACATTTGAAAATAAAGCCTGAGTATCCGGATCAGTCGGATATGGATCCTGCATCATTGATTGTATATGATGCAACCCACGAGCCTGTCGTTACATTAGAAATAAGAAATAAGTATTGACTCATACCGCCGGATGTTAAAAAGTAATACAATTTAAAGAATTCAACTTAACAGATCTCGTTCCACGTGGCCTCTAGGCTCGTACCGCTGGATGTTTGGAAAGTCGTTAGGGGGAGCAGAAAGATATCTTATGGTGACACGCTTATACCACTGTAGATATGCTTCGGTAGCGTCGGTGGTTGTTTGGTCACCTATTTGCTGTAAGGCAATATTACGCTGCCTATCCTCCCATCTCAGCAAATATTGATGATGATGCTCCCTCCAATCACGCTCCGTCTTTCCTCCTCGCATGTCTCCCTCTATTGTCATAGGCGAAGGCGGCGGGACAAGAATATGTTGCAATCTACTAAACTGTCGCAACATCCGGTCCGGTAGGTGCATGACAACGATATTAATGCAGAGGAGTGGGCATCGAGCCCGCCAAACCGGCTCTCCTTCGATACAAATGCCGCATAATCCTTGCAAACGATATGATGTATAAGGCGTCCACGTGAACTGCGCAAATAACATAGTACCAAATTGTAATGATGGAAATTTAAAATTTTAAAACAAAGTTAATTACCTAAGTTATGGTTACCTGAGTCGCCTCCATGCGATCCAACTCATTTCTATAGTACCTAAGTACTCGACGAAGAGCCTTATAAGCTTTCTTGTCATTCCACCAAGAGCCGAGAGGCTTTCCAGGGGTATCCACGGCAGTGATTTTAATTCGATCCGGTCTTCCCATACACATGTGCTCCCATGACCAAATCTATAAATAAAGTGTCAGATGATAAGAAAAAGAACCAATATTACAATTTTGCAAAGGTCTAGCTGTTAAAAACAAAGAATGTACCTGAAATAATGTAATGCAGCCACAAATTTTATTCTTCGTTGGAGCACATGCCTTATCGAGTTCCTTGTAAAGAAAGGCCAGGACCCCTGCTCTACAAGCATATTGGCCACACACATCAAAGTCTGTAAGGAACCCAAGGTATAAAGGATGGACATGCGTTGCCGATTGGTTCGGCATCAACTAAGAACCGATCATGTACAGAATGTAGGCACGTGCATGTCTATCCAAGACTTTATCGGTGGCTTCATCAGAGATATTAGTAAATGTATCTTTCAGCCAGTTTAAACTGATCTTATACCCCTTACTATAGCCTCCTGGTGCCTGATATTAGCATTTTTTGTGAAATATTAAAGCTAAAAATAATGTACAAAATGTCCATGCAATAAGTACACTAAAGAGAGGAAATAAGAGAGAATCTGAATATTAAATATAAATAATTTACTTAGCTAAAATTTAAACTTCATAATTATATTAAAAATAAGATATAGTTTTTAATAAGGTATAAAACAATATTTGGTGTTGAAAAGATATCGAGAGTTTATTGACATTAATTTTTTTACCTGTCCGAGAGCAGACTCGGCATATGTATCCCAGTATGGGTGGTCGGTATCGGTATCTGGACCAACAATTTTTCCTGCGACCAATCCAAGCCCATTGACCCGTAAACCGAGTAAGAGGCCAATATCCTGAAGTGTGATAGTGGCCTCACCCAATTTAGATGAAAAGTGTGGGTCTCTTTTCTCCAACGCTTAACTAGAGAGGTAACGAGGGCGTGGCCGATTTGGATATGACGAAGCAATGAAGCTTCATAAAATCCGGCCCTTCGAATCCGCTCGATTATTCGCTGGTCGGTAACTTGTCATTTGTCAGAACTATGGCTGACAACTGTGAGATTATCTCCACCCTGCAAAATTAAATCATGTTATTTTCAACTATTAGAATTAAAAGAAATGGGGAATTAAAAAAAATTGAATCAGTTTTTAATCTTTCTTCTCCGTGTAATATATTGAAAGATCTGTGTTCGTTTTGATCTACGAGCAGAGATTTGTCGAATGGTTGATTCTCTATTGAAATTATTTTGATATTTTAATTCTTGAAAGATTTAGATAAGAGAAGGGAATTTGGACACGGAGTTAATTTGAAGACAGGGTTGCGAAAACCATACTAAAGAGGGCGGGTTTTTATATGGAAAGGATGGCGGGTTCCCGGAACCCGCCATCATCTTTGCAGTGATATGTTTTTTTGGACGCAGTGATATGTTTTAGATTTTGTATAGTGATATGTCAAGTCACATCATGTTTTATTTAGTGTCAAGTCACATCATATTTTATTTAGTGTCAAGTCACATCATGTTTTTTAATGTTTACATTCAATTATTTTTTTTTGAAGAGGGAAGAGGGCGGGTTCTTAGAACGTGCCCCCTTCAATAATTTGAAGAGGACGTGTTCCAAGAACGCGCCATCATCTTTTATTAATATTTTTTTAACAGTCTGTTGTCAAATCAAGCAGAACAAATAATTAAACCTGTGAAACGAAGAGGGCGGCTTCTTAGAACGCGCCCCCTTCAATAATTTGAAGAGGACGTGTTCCAAGAATCCGCCCTCATCTTTTATTAATATTTTTTAACAGTCTGTTGTCAAATCAAGCAGGACAAATTATTAAACCTGTGAAACGAAGAGGGCGGGTTCTTACAACGCACCCCCTTCAATAATTTGAAGAGGGCGTGTTCCAAGAACCCGTCCTCATCTTTTGTTAATATTTTTTTAACATTGTGTTGTCAAATCAAGCAAAACAAATATTTAAACCTGTGAAACGAAGAGGACGGGTTCTAAGAACGCGCCCAACACGCCCTCATCTTTTATTATTATTTTTTTTACAGTGTGTTGTCAAATTAAGCATGAGCAATAATTAAACCTGTGAAACGAAAAGGGCGGGTTCTTGGAACGCGCCCCCTTCAATAATTTGAAGAGGGAGTGTTCTAAGAATCCTATAAATACAGCTCTCTCCTATCCAGCAACTCTCCATTTGTGCAAGTGTGCAGGTTAGGAAGAAGGTCAAGTTCAGTGTCATAGTCGTGGGGAGTTAGACCCATATCTCGCGGCTACACCGCGACGGATCAAGACGGAACCACGGCTTGCTGTAAAATTCTGGAGCAAATTCAGTGACCAAACCAAGGTTCAGGGGCTCTAAACAGGAAGAGAAGACCAAAACAAGCACAGGGAAGAAATTTAAAGTTCCAAATTCTCTGTGAGTATTTCAATTCTCTTCTCACCTCCTCTGAACAATTCTTCCTGCAGTATTCTTTGCACAGACTCTCTTCCCCTCTCAAAAATCTAAAACTGTTTGTGTGCAGGATTCTTTGCGCCGACCCAAATAAATTTTTTGCAAGTGTTTTAGATTTTTGTTTGTTACTGTTTTGCATAAATAATACGTACTTTAAGAGGCTATAACACCAATTCAGATTGGGTGGGGATTTCATCACCCTTCCTAAGACCCAAAAAATCACTAAAAGCATACGTATTACCCTTGAGCTTAATAAAAAAAATATCTTCACTCTGCCAACTAAGGACTGTCATGCTCAATAGGACAGAGCAAGGTTGTGGGCATTCGATCGTTTATCTAAACTTGACTTTGTGGTGCTTAGGCTAGACAAGTGAGAAAGGTAATTTTAAAAGGCCCGTCTCACGGTGATTCGTGAGCGGAACCCTCCTTTTCTCACTTGTGCTTACCTGGCCACAATTGGCAGTGAAGAGACGATTTGAGGGTTGTCTCATAACTTGTTATTTTGGAACAGTTAGGAGCAGTCTAGTGGACTTTGAAGACCATAGCTCTAGGTATGATTGTGCATGTTTTCTTACCCTCACTTTCTACGCTTTGACTACGCGATAGACTCCGACGTCGAAACTCCATCCACGCCTCTTTCATCTTTACCTTTGCCGGCCAACTCCGACGTTGACCGAGATTATGTTCATACATCCTCACCTCTTTCGCCTAGTCCGTGTTTTGTTAGCATTTTTTGTAGTGTTGTCAGCTTAATAAAACGAAAAACCAATCAGCTTCTTATTATACAATTGTTGGGCCTTGGTTTCAACAAATATTAAGACATGTCATGTGTACATGGTAAACATAGTGCATTTCTTGTTTCGATGAACATATAAAAACAGTTAAATGCATTATGTGGAAATACAGATTATTAATATAAAGAAACATTGCAAATGAATGCATCCACTCATTTTCTATTTTAGGATATATTTTTATGCTAAAACAAAACAAAATTACATATTTTCTGCTTCTATTTTACAGCTTTACATTATAAAAAAAAGAAGCTTGGGCCTTTTATTGAAAAATGATATATATTTATGCTAAAACAAAACAAAATTACTTGCTTTCTGCTTCTATTTTACAGCTTTGCATTAAAAAAAAGTAACTTAGGTCTTTTATTGCAAAATGATATTGTAAAAATAAATAATTGAAATATGATATTGTTAAAAATAAATGATGCCCAAGAAGCTTAAACCCACATCCCTATGCACCTAGACTTTATGCACAGTGAGACGTTTGTTCTTTTTGTAGCAATAGAATATATTTTATATATAAATAACCTATTAACCGTGCATATCCACATCGATAACGCGGATTCAAGTGGGACGGCCGTCTCACCTTCGTTCTATGTAAATCTGCCCCTGTATACATGCATTTAATCAATTAGTTTCTAAATTGGGCAAGGGCCCCATGGCCCATTCGGTGGGCAATGGGATTTTGTGAGGAGAGCGATCGAATCCAAGGTCTTTCATTTAGTACTTTACGAGGCGCATGCAGGACCTGTGGGCTTTCGTTGCCTCAAAAAACATTAGGTTCTAAATTGAATTAATCATCGCTATGCATCTAAAGATTTGAGCATGAATCGTAATTGGATGTATGATTTTATTTGGTTCCCTTTGATAAACACACACTCCCGCTCATCCTCACATCTTTAATTCCCGTCAGATGGTTTCAAATTACGAGAAATCTCAATGGTATGCAGTTTTGTGTTATTTGTTGCTAACACGACACCTGATTTTTCAGGGTTCGACGTAGTTTTTGAAAGTTTTTATGGTGGTTTCTTGTATATTTTTAAGTGTTTTGTGCTGGTTTCTTGTGTATTTTTAAAGTTTTCAGAGGTTTCTTTTATTTTAGCCAAAAGGTTTTTTTTTAATAAGGTCGTGTATGTGTGTGTCTGTAGCAGGGTTCTCCCGTGGCGTCGGAAAAATGCACCCTCCATGATTTTTTTCGACGATCAGCATACATCACCTCCATTTTTATCATCTAAGATGTGGATACACCAAATTTAATATGATTATACCATTTTTTCATCGTTGATTTAGTTGGTGCAAAATTAATGGTTTACCGACAATAGAACTTTTTACATTGCTAATTCAACGGTGAAAAAGTGATGGAATCACATGAAATTTGGTGTATGCACATCTTAGATGATAATGATGATGATGATGGATGCCGATCGTCGGAAACAATGGTGGGGTTTGTATTTTTTCGACGCCATAGGAGGAAATCCCTTTCTATGTCCTCTTTCCTCCATTATTCTCTCTCTCTCTCTGTATATAATACGGGTTAGCGACTTTAAAAACATGAACCGGATCGTTAGATCTTGTGTTTTTAATCAATGGTTAAAATTAATTCAGTTTATTAAATCGTTAATAAATGAAAAGTAAATAATCAACTCTTTGATTTTAGAAAAAAAATCAAGAGAAACATCAAATCCTTTAGTATTACCTACACAATATTTGGCAATGGATTTAATGTTTCTCTTGATTTTTTTCTCTAAAATTAAGGAAGAATATTTACCTTTAATTTATTAATGATTTAATAAACTGAAATCGTTGATTAAAAACACAAGAGTCAATATAATATGCCGGTAATACTAAAGAATTTGATATTTCTCTTGATTTTTTTCTAAAATTAAGAAGTTGAGTATTTACCTTCCAATTACTAACGATTTAATAAGCTGGGTTAATTTTCACCGTTGATAAAATCATAAAGATCCAACGGCTATCGTTCATATTCGTATTTTTAAAAAAGCGAACCCACCCTATAGGATATGTACTATGTATAAATCGGTAGGGGGGGGGGGGAGAAGGTGTTATAGAAGAGAATTTCTTTTATAGTCGTATGATGTCGTATGATGTCGAAAATATACATTCTACGATATTTTTTTTAGCGATCGGTATTCATCATATTCATCTTTATCATCTAAGACGTGGATATACCAAATTTTATATGATTTTACCACTTTTCACCGTTGATTTCGTGGGTACAGTATTAACACTTTACCGACAATAGAGCTTTTTATATTGCTAATTGACTGGCGAAAAAATAATAGAATCACATGAAATTTAGCGTGTCCGTATTTTTGATGATAAAGATGAAGATGATGAATACCGATCGTCAAAAAAATTCTTGAAAGATGTAGATTTTTTAAGCCGCTAACGAAAAAATCCGTCTCTTTTCTTCATTATTCTCCCTGTCTATGTATATACCCTTGGTGTGTGTGTGTGTGTTCGAGGATTCAAGTATTGAGCAATGGTCATGAAAGCTATCGAAAGCCTAGCCTCCATCTATCTAGAAATGGATGGACCTATTCCAACCTGGGTCGACTTTGGACCAAGAGACACAAGAGAAGTGCGATCCTTTTTCATTTTTTTACATGATGTGCATGGAGTAATTTTCTCTACTGATCCCACTGTTTTCTTTGAGGACTGTTTTGTTTGTAGAAATTCAAAATAAGCCCATGGATATTAACTTTCTGGCAATACTTTAGAATTCGAAGTACCGCAATTGCAGCAACAATTTTCAAGCATATAATTTTTGTACACATGATAACCTAGCAACAAAAAGATTACAAAGCGCCCCAACGTGGTATTCCTTGTTTATCTGAGAAGGCTTGCATTTAACAAATGTTGTGTTCGGGCGTTTTTAAAACAGCCATTTTTCATACACAAGGACGAGGGGGCGAAAAAATGAATTCAATGGCCCTTACAATATTGTTTGGCATTGAATTCTTTAAACTGCCAATTCCATCTGAAATCTGACGCCCCTTTGATCGTGGTTTATCAATGTTTTACGCACCGCATCTTCGCTTATAGGCTAAACCTGCGAGTAATAATACGACAAACTGCAGATCCTAAGAATGATAAACGGGCTCCACAACAATGTGCTGAAATGTAGCTTAAACCGAGCGTTCGCATTTCATTTATTTTTTTCCAATGACTTGTTAAAGTACTAGGCCGCTAGGCACAGTCCGAATGCAAATTTGTTTCTATTTGGCGAGAAAGCAATGGCAAAAGAAGCCTTGAACCTGTGCGGGGCACATAGCCCGGTGGTGGGCAGTAGGAGTTTGTGAGGGAGACCCGGGTTCGAACCCGAGATCTCTCATTTAGTGCTTCGAAAAGGGGTACATGGAGCCGATAGACTTCGTTGCGATAAAAAAAAAAAAAAGATGACGCCTACAACCCTTACTTCTTCAACGTAATATACCAACCAACCAACACCCACCAACTGCCGGCACCTTTCCTATCCAAATTGTCACAACCACCAACCCTAAACAAGATATTAATGGCTGTTCAATTTAACTGGTCACATTTAATTTATGAAATGGGCTGGATGGGTTGGCATTATTATGGACCAACAAAATCATCCGGTTCAATTTATAAGCATCTTGGGTCGCAGCCGAGAAATTATATGCCTAAATTTTAATTTTTTTTTTTATCGATACTGGTATTTTTGAATGTATGACACACATTGACGCGACCTGGATCGCGGCAAGATGTTACCTTCCGTTGATCTGCTGATGGCGGCGATGGGTGGCTGAGATTGGACCTGGAGGCTGTCGCTCATGATGCGTGTGGATCTCAATGGGTTTGAGGTTGTGGTTGCCGAGCTACCTGCAAGGAAGTCCCGGGGTGGTCGTACCACCGAAGACCCTCCGACGGTCAAGTTAAACTAGAGATCTGAGCAGAGTAACGGCTTAGTGGAGTAAAAACGGCTTACTTAAATCGTCTGAAGAAGGGGTTTATATAGCGGTGACAGTAGGCAGGGCAGGTGCGAGAATCACGCCGGCAGTTACGCTCCCGACGTCATGCCCGCGTGATGAGCGGGATCTCCCATTAATGGCGAGACAGGCTCGTTAATGGGGGATCGTGATGGCGTGGAACGTGGGATGTGGCCGGCGGATATTTCGCGTATGGCGAGATTCGCGGGATGGCGGTTGCGCCTGTGAGCGGTGCCGTTGGTCGGTCGATGAGACCGAGGAAGATGACCTCGGCGGGAGAGCTCGCGGACGAGTGGGCGAGCCGAGGTATCTTGGTTCTGTGGTAGCCCGGGGACGAGTTGGTAGGCCGAGGAGACCAATTGTGCAGGGGCTCAGAGGTGAGCCAGCGTTTGCTTGTAGGACGGGCACAGTGGTGGTCTGGTCGGCCACGGTAGGCCCTTTCTTGTGAGCCCTGGGACACGTCATCTGCCACGTGTCATGATCTGGGAAATCACCGATATCGAGCATCATCATTAGCCCCCCACTCTCGTCCCGACCATCTGACGGGCCGGGTCGAGAGTGGTCTGCCGGGTCACCCGAGGTGAGCTTCCTTTCGAAGATATCGTCAGGCGTGTCCCCGGATAATCTGTTGTATTTTCTGGATGATGTCAGTGAATCAGGGAGAGATCTATGCATTAAAGAGGGTGCGCCGGATCGCGCGTACTTTTGCTAAAGCGACAAACCACGTGCCGGGCGTTGGTTGGCTGACGCGACGGGCCGTGGACCTCTGGCGTCTGATGGGATCTGGCCAATGTGCGTGCGACACATGGAGCGATCGTGGTCGTCGAATGCGAAGAGTTGTCTTGGCGGGAGTCGACTGTCGCCGTGGGATGAGGACACCGGTGGCTATAAATAGAGGCGGGGTCCGCTTCAGGGCCCATCTTTCTTCATATTTCCCTCACTCTTGATCCTGTAAGCTCGGCGCTCTCCTCTTAGGTCGGATTTCTGCGTTTCCGAGGACTTCTCTATCAGGTTAGATGTCTTCTTTACCTTTCTCCTGCTTCTTCTCCTTCTGAGTTGAGCCTGCTTCTCTCTTTGGCAGGACCAATGGATCGATCTGGGACTCTTGGTGCCCTCGGTACTCGGCCCCAGAGGGGGGCCGTCGGTGCGGCCGTGCTTCCGGCTGAACCGAGTCCTGCACCGAATGTGCCGATGATGGCGGGTCCATCAACCTCGTCACGAGCTCCCGATAATTGCCCCAGCGGAGGCCAAAGGCGTCCACGGGTTCCCGAGCCCCAGACGAGGGATGCAGGAGAGGACGAAGATGGGGTTCCCCTTATAAGAGGAAGAGGACAGTCTCCCGTGGGCTACCGTCGGAGATTCCTGCGGGGGTTCCCGTGCAGGAGGGGGATGCCCACTTTGTGGTCCCGTCGGGACTTTCCGTTGCTGCCAGCCTTCTTGCCGGTATGGAGGAGTCGGCCGGGGGCCAGATGCCTCGGGGGACCCTCAGGGCCCAAATGGCGGCTATCGCACAGGAGGAGGTTCAGGTATGTACTCCCTCATATGTTGTTTTGAGCGCCCTCTTCTTAGTTCGAGTGTCCCTAAGTCTCTCTGCCGTTTTTCGCCAGGTCCTTCAGCACTGCGCCCTCGTTACTCGTATGGAGGCCGAGGGGGCCTTCCATGCTGCGAGGTCAGCAGAAGAGTCTTCTTCGGAGGCCGAGGATTCGCGACTTGAGCTGCATCTAGAGAGGGAGAGGATGGCTGTCCTTGAAGCCCGATCGGCCGCCGCGGAGCTCGCCGTCTCGAAGTGCCGGGAGTCTTATCACCGCCTAAGTGAGTCCCACAGAGTTGTCGAGGCGAAGTTGATGGAACTGGCCGATCTCTTTGCAGCTATGAAGAGGGCGAGGGATGCTAGCAAGTGGGATGCCGAGGCGGCGCTTCAGGCGGCGGAGGTCGCCGAGACTCGGGCTAGAAAGGTCGTGACTGATTACAAGGAGTCGGACCAGTTCTACGTCATCCTCGGCGAGACCTCCGCCATCGCATGGAACAAAGCTCTTAACGCCGTCAAGGAGCAGTTTCCGGAGTTTGCCGACGGTGAGCTCCGTGCTCGGGTCCCACTTTCGGTGGTCATTCCTCCAGCCGATGGTGATGAGGGAGGCGACGTCTAGGCGGGGCCTGTGGCCAAACCCCTTTTTGTTTGTTTTTTTGCTTTTCCTCCTCTCTCTTTTGTAAGCCTCCGGAATTTTGTAGGCCTCCGGGCATTTTGTAAGGCTGGGGAGCCCACAATACCCTTATAAAGACTTTTTGCTTTGTGAATAAAGATTTTTTTTTGCAGTAGTGTTTGTGCTTGTATTTTCCTTTGTCGGTAGACACTTGTGTTTGCGCAGTACTGCCTTCGTTTTATGTCGGTTCTTTGTCTAGCGATCACACATCGAGTTGAATCTGTTCGTTTTCCGAGTGTGCAAAGACCGGCGGGGGACGGTATCTCGATGGCCCCGAAGTCGAGGTGGAGATCGCTTAGACGTAGAACCGGATGTCTCTTGGATCTACCGGCCAGGGATAACCGAGCAAGGGCGGGCCCGGTTGCCTCTTGCGAGGGCTTCTGTTCCTTAGTGCGGGAGGGGACGTGAGTGGCCTGCTAAGGACGGGGCCGAGCAGGGTAGTTGCTCGGTGCCTCTTGGCGAGGGCTTTGATCCTTGGTGTGTTGGGGTAGGGAGCTACCAGCCAGGGATAACCGAGCAAGGGCGGGCCCAGTTGCCTCTTGCGATGGCTTTGATCCTTAGCGCGGGAGGAGCCATAATTGGCCTACTAAGGATGGCCGAGCAGGGTTACTGCCCAGTGCCTCTTGGCGAGGGCTTTGATCCCTGGTTTGTTGGGGTAGGGAGCTACCAGCCAGGGATAACCGAGCAAGGGCGGGCCCGGTTGCCTCTTGCGAGGGCTTTGATACTTAGCGCGGAAGGGGCCGTAATTGGCCTACTAAGGATGGTCGAACAGGGTTACTGCCCAGTACCTCTTGGCGAGGGCTTTCATCCCTGGTTTGTTGGGGTAGGGAGCTACCATCCAGGGATAACCGAGCAAGGGCGGTCCCGGTTGCCTCTTGCGAGGGCTTTGATCCTTAAGGACGGGCCGAACAGGGTTACTGCCCGGTGCCTCTTAGCGAGGGCTTTGATCCCTGGTTTGTTGGGGTAGGGAGCTACCAGCCAGGGATAACCGAGCAAGGGCAGGCCCGGTTGCCTCTTGGAGAGGGCTTTGATCCCTGGTTTGTTGGGGTAGGTTGCTACTAGCTAGGGATAACCGAGCAAAGGTGGGCTCGGTTGCCTCTTTCGAGGGTTTTTCATCCTTAGCGCGGGAGGGGGGATGGCCGAGCAAGGTTACTGCCCGGTGCCTCTTGGCGAGGGCTTTTTGTCCTTAAGGATGGCCGAGCAGGGTTGCT
This sequence comes from Agapanthus africanus, assembly GCA_030015575.1. Classification (NCBI taxonomy): domain Eukaryota; kingdom Viridiplantae; phylum Streptophyta; class Magnoliopsida; order Asparagales; family Amaryllidaceae; genus Agapanthus; species Agapanthus africanus. Next base: position 710,764,146 of record JASDDO010000022.1, read on the forward strand.
TCCCGGTGCCTCTTGGCGAGGGCTTTGATCCCTGGCGTTGTGGGGTAGGGAAGCTACCAGCCAGGGATAGCCGAGCAGGGTAGCTATAGGGATGCTCTTAGTGAGGGCTTCGATCCCTGGCGTTGTGGGGTAGGGAAGCTACCAGCCAGGGATAGCCGAGCAGGGTAGCTGCAGGGCTGCCTCTTGGTGAGGGCTTCGATCCTTGGCGCTGGAGGGGCCGTGGGAGGCCTGCCAAGGATGAACCAAGCAGTGAAGCTGCTCGGTTTCCTCTTAGTGAGGGCTTAGATACCTGGCGTTGTGGGGTAGGCGAGCTACCGGTCAGGGATAGCCGAGCAGGGTAGCTGCTGGGCTGCCTCTTCATGAGGGTTTTGAGAAGATGGAAAGTCCCGAGTGACACGTGCCACGAACGCGTGGAGGAGGTGAAGCGCCAGAGCCGCGTCGTTTCGATTTCGCGTCGAGCGGCGAGGTGGGACAGTCGCCGGCGACACGTGTCGCGATTCGGAATGTCGTGCCATTTTTGCCACGTGGTGGTGTGGCATTGGGGTAGTTGCTGCGATTCCCAAGATTCGCGCCGGCATGCCCGAGAATCCAGGTCCTTGAAGATTCTGCTTGAAGCTATAAGTAGGGAAGGAGATGGCAGTTCCTTTGGTACCGCTTACTTTCGAGATGACTGGGCACGTGTATTTGATCGAAGAGATTATCACCCTTGGTGATGTCTCCTTGTACGACCAATCGCTGACCGAGGAGGGGTACCGGGGAGTTGTAACAACTCCAATTTTTGTATACATAAATTTGATTTAAATTTGAAGTATACTTGGAGTATTTAATATTGCTGTTATCACTTTAAGTATCTATTTTCCCACAATAATTACAAGAAGGAGCTTGTAGCTCATTGGTAATACCTTGCACTGCTGAACCAGGCCACCAGAGTTCAAATCCTATGCCCCACATTATTTTTAGATTATTTTTCTTTTAAAATTCTTGGAAGTCCAACAGTCCACAGGCCATAACTCCCAAAAGTTGAACTGAACCCTAAAAAGTGAATATACCAGGAGCTACGTCAGAGAAACCCACACCCGACGATCACCGGACTCGGCCGGCGGACCGGCCGACTCGTGCCGGCGCCGCCGGCCAGACTCGGCCGGACGGCAGAGTCCCCAAAACGAAAAGGTTGCCTTTTCACATTCTATAACTCCCTGCACACACCATTTTATTAGATCGGTTTCCGAATGTTAATTATACCCTATTTACTACAAATTTTAATGATTTTTCTATTATTTTTACAATTTTTTAAAAATAAAAACCTTTCACCTACCCTACCCTAGACTACCCTATAAATAGACCCCCTACCCTCTACCCTCTCATCCCAAAACACTAGGTTTACTCTCTCAAACTTTTTACAAGAAGGGTGTACTTTGAAATCGAATTCACGGCGAAGCTCTGACGGAATTCCGGCGACGTTTTTTGAAACAACCGGCTACGAAACAACGTCTCGGCCACTCACCTAGTTCCCCTATACTCTTTAGTATAGATCGAAATCCGTAAGTCCCATTCTTCCCTTCTTTCTACTTCTCAAAAATACGAAATTACGAAACCCGACGGAAATCGGAACAAACCGATTTCTGATTCGGTTTTTCTATAAAATCTCACTTGGCACCAATTCCATAATACTTAAACTTATTCATGATGACTATTAATCACATAACAACTAATTTGGATAAAGTTTCTCACATGAAATGATAGCTTTTGCAATATCGTATTCTTTTTCACTTTAATACCATAATATTTATTTTTCTTCTTCTAATCAATTCAATCATTCCCAAACATCTTTATCTTGACCATTGAACTTGTAAAAATCAATTTGAATAAGTTTTCACACATGAAATGATAACCTTTTCAATTTACCGTATTTTTTCACTTTAATATCATTATGTTTCAATTTCACGTTTAACCCCTTAACCTTAATATACATTTAAAGTAGAGCACGAGGTAATGACCTACCTCCACACACACGCAAATACAACCCTAAAACGATATCATCAAAACTTAGAATACGATAAAACGAAACTTTCATTAAAATACCATAATCTTAATAAAACCATTCTTAAAGGTTTTAGATTTGATACACTTTTAAGTAAATACTTCTTAGTAGGAAAAATACGATAAGTTGTGAACATCGATCGTTTATCTAAACCTGATTTTGTGGTGTCTAGTCTAGGCAAGTGAGCTTAGGTAATTTTAAAAGGCCCGCCTCACGATTCGTGAGCGGATCCCTCCTTCCTCACTTGTACTTACCTGGCAACAATTGGCGGTGAAGAGGCGATTTAAGCCTTCTAACGACTTGTCGTTTAGACCATTTAGAAATAGGCTAGTTGGCTTAGGAAACCCTAGAACCTAAAATACGGAAAATTACACTTTTCAAATAAATATCTTTTACTTTATAAAACCGTTTTCTAAAGGATTAGTATTTTACAATCTTTGCAAAGCGCCGCTACAACCCATCTTTGGGGAACCCATTCGGGATCGTGCGGTTTATCGCGCACCCTCGGGCTAGTAGTGCGAGATTCAGACCTCCGCAAGGAGCATTCGGTCTCGAAAGGTTTAAAATACGACATCTTAAGAAAAAGAGATTTTTGAAATATAAAATATTTATTAAAATTATTTTCTGTATAAACATATGTATATTTATCTTTTAAATACCTATTTTATTATAATATAAATTTTTCACCTTTTTCTAAAAATCACAAAAGAATAAATGTTACACTAAAATACCATGAATTTCAAATAATCAATATTACAGATAAATACCATTATTTATGAAACTAGGATATTTTCATTAGAAATGTCACAACATAAAATCCACAACTCTAAAGACGAAAAATAAATACTTGAGGTGTATTTTGAAAAGTATATAAAAGTATTTTTATATAAAACCCCCTCAAGTTTTATAAATTACCCTAAGGACCTTAGCAATTATAAGACTTCGATTCACAATTCTGATTGTCTGACTCGGGTTTGAGTCTGATTAATCTGACTTGAATATGATTCAAGTCAATCCATAATCTACAAGTTTCCAATTCAATATGAACATATGAATCCATGAATACAATTATCAGTTTATACAATTTGGCTGAACCGAACCATGGATATATATTCCTTTTATATGATTCTCAGTATTCCATTTACATGACTCTACGGTTATAACCGTTTCCTGATATCATGGTTTCGGTCAGTCAGTCAATCAATCATTCAACCAACAAAATTTACAAGATAACAATACAAACAAGACATCGCGGGGTTTAAGGGGTAGATTGGTACGGAAGGTGTTAAAGGTGGCACGAGGTGGTCAGATTTAACACACCTAACATGAATCCAGTTGCTGTTGTACCGTGACATAAACGGTACCTTGTACTATACGTGCCCTTAGTCTCTGGCATATAGAGACTCCCCTCGTATACACTGGCATCCTTCTGTACCAAGCTACAAACAACAGCGTTGACATAACATTACAACAATAGTACACTTTAAAATGTATCTTCTTATTCTGTCTTTTTCTACTTCTCTCTTATCTTTGGGACTTACCGAGCGATTTGTTCGCTGACGACATTTTGTTTCTCTCTTTTTTGAATGTCGTCAGGTGATTTGGACTCGGCAGAAGTTGAGCCATCGCAACAAGACTTGGAGCAGTTTACTGAATACCCTGCACTGTAGTTTCATTGTACACTTTTCTTTTCAGTATTTTTCATTTCCTGTTATGCCACTGTTTAGGCATCTTTTATTTCAGTTGTATTTCCTTGCATGTATTGTACAAAGAATGTTAATAAATAAAAGTTTTTGTTCTTTTTATTCTTGTCTCTTGTGTATTTATTTTATATTGCTTAGATACGCTTAGCGTATGTACTTTTTAGTATATATGTAGCGGACCTCGTCGCGTCCCCCTCGCCGTACACCGGGAAGCGGGGCGTGACAGGTTTTGTTGGTGGCCCATGCAGGTCAGAGCTGTATGAATCCCTATCATGCAGTTCTGGTCTGCGTGAACAACCTAAGCAATATAACACAAGAACCAGCAACTAAAACATTCTTTACAATTCATGTTTCTTGAATCTTACAAATTTCTATTCCTTGAATCTTATCATTTCATGTACTTGAATTTGTCCTAACCCAAATTTTTCTTCAGGGTTATGGATTCCCCAAACAACACCAGCACCAACGTCAACAACACACATCCAGCACTACCTCTCACACCAGCTGTTCTTGCGCCCCCTACCGAGCAAACAGTGCTACTTGAGGCAATCCGCAGCCTTCTCGAGGGACAACAACAACTCTTGAACCGTCCCGAGACTGACGCTCCGGGGGTAAAGCAATTCAGGGCTTTACATCCGAAGCAGTTCTCAGGAAAAGGGAGCCCACTGGAAGTTGAGGAATGGGCTCAAAGTATCGAGGATGATCTGGCCGCAACACAAGTGCCAGACATCGCTTGGGTCCGTATAGCGAAACTACAGCTCATGGACAACGCTCGCAACTGGTGGAAGGCGGAAGAAAGCCGCCTTGCACAGCCCATTGAATGGAAAACGTTTCGCGAGAAGTTCGATGCGAAATACTTCCCTGTGACTGCCAGGTTTGCCATGGAGCAGCAGTTCATTCATCTACAGCAAGGATCAATATGGGACAAATTGGTAGATGAATACGACGCTGAATTCACCATGTTAAGCCGGTAAAATATGTCGCAATAGTTCAGTTTTAAATATCACATACCACACAGCTAACACTATCCTTGAACAGATTCGCGGCACATTTGATACCGACGGACGATATCAGAGCCCGTCGTTTCCAACAAGGACTGGACACGGAGATTCAGGCTGCTTTAGCCACAGGAAAATTTTTGGCTCATGAGGATGCTCTAGAAGTTGCCTGCAGTTATGAGACAGTGATAAAAGCAAGGGGCAGACCTCAGTCTGCAGGAGTCAAGCGCCCTGCTAACCAGATGGCAGGTGGAGCCTCGTCCAGACCACCTTTCATGCCAAGACGTCCTGGAGCACCAACCAGCAGACCCAGCCCAGCCTTTTGTAACTACTGCAAGAGAAATGGGCATCTGGCGAGAGATTGCCGACGTGCGAACAACCTTTGCTTGATCTGCGGCTCAGCTGCTCATGGTATTGGGGCTTGTCCTCATAAACAAAACCCAGTTGCCGCACCCAGGCCAACAAACAATTATCCACAGCGCCCAGCCATCCAAGCCCCTGCTCCAAGACTGGCACTGCCTGCACCACACAGAGGACCACAAGCTGCACCACCTCCTCGACAGTTCCATCAAGCTCAAAGGAACGTTCCGAGGAATGCTCCTCAGGCCAGGAGGAATGTGCCAAAGCGCCAGGCTTTCATGATGTCTGTGGAAGAAGCTGAGGCCACTGGCCAAGTCATTATTGGTAAACTTTCCTTCTCAAACTTATCTTTTAGTCCTGGTTATTTACACACTTTCCCTATACCTAAAACATATCCCATATACCTTAGGTACAATCCTAGTAGCTTCAATACCTGCACTTGCACTGTTTGATACTGGAGCATCCCACTGCTTTATGTCACAACGGTTTGTCCGAACCCATGCGATTCCAGTCTCGCCGCTTGTATCTAGCTGGAATGTCAGTTCCGGAAATGGCGTTCTAAAGGCAACTATGGGATACAGCTTGTGTCCAGTCGTCGTCTGCAGTCGAGAGTTTTATGCTGACTTCAAAGTACTGGACATACCGAACTTCAATGTGGTTCTAGGAATGGATTGGCTTGGAACCTTTTATGCTACCATCGACTGTCGTCAAAGGAGGATAGTATTCGAGATTCCAGACCATCCGATCTTCTATTTCAAGAGCGGAGATCGTACCCTGGAGCCAGGGACCTACAAAGCGAAGCCAAGGGAAGCAGTAGTTGTGGCAGCTCAAGCGGAAGAAGAATTAAGACCAGAGGTAGTTCGAGAGTTCGACGATGTATTTCCTGACGATATATCAGGTTTGCCTCCCGATCGAGCTCTTGAATTCAGTATTGATTTAGTACCAGGAGCACAACCGGTGATCAAAGCACCGTATAGACTAAGTCCGGAAGGTTTGAAGGAAGTTCGAACACAGTTGAACGAATTATTGGCGAAAGGATGGATTCGTCCCAGCAATTCAAGTTGGGGAGCACCTGTACTACTGGTGAAGAAGAAGGAAGGTTCATACAGAATGTGCATCGATTATAGGGCCTTGAACGAAGTCACTATAAAGAACAAGTATCCACTCCCGCGCATCGATGATTTATTCGATCAGCTAAGTGGATCTTGTGTTTTCTCTAAATTGGATCTTCGTTCAGGCTATCATCAAGTGAAGGTCAAGGAAGCTGATATTCACAAAACAGCTTTCAGAACTCACTATGGACATTACGAATTTCTAGTGATGCCATTTGGAGTGACCAATGCACCAGCAATATTCATGAACCTAATGAACCAAGTTTTCCAGGAGTATTTAGACAGGTTTGTTGTTATCTTCATCGACGACATCCTGGTATATTCTAAGAATCGGAAAGAGCATGCAAAGTATCTACGAATTGTCCTGGAAACTCTTCGACAACATAAGCTTTATGCCAAGTACAGAAAGTGCGAGTTTTGGCTAAATCAAGTTGGTTTTCTTGGACATATCGTATCAGGAGAAGAAATTTCTGTGGATCCAGCCAAAGTTTCAACAGTTAGCGAATGGCCTACACCAAAGTCAGTGAAGGACATTCAGAGTTTCTTGGGTTTAGATGGATATTACAGAAGGTTCATTGAAGGATTCTCAAAGATAGCAACACTCCTGACCAAGCTCACACGAAAAGATGAAGAATTTGTGTGGTCAGAAGCATGCGAACAAGCTTTCGTAGAACTCAAGTCAAGATTGACATCTGCACCTATTCTCGTAATACCGGATCAATCTGGAGGATTCGAAGTGCATTGTGATGCATCCGGTAAGGGATTTGGATGTGTTCTACATCAGCACGGTAAGGTTGTGGCTTATGCTTCAAGACAACTGAAGACTCATGAGCGCAATTACCCGACGCATGATCTGGAGTTGGCAGCCGTCATCTTTGCTCTCAAGATTTGGCGCCACTACTTACTTGGTGAACGAGTGAACATCTACACAGATCATAAAATTCTGAAGTACGTGTTTACTCAGAAGGAGTTGAATATGCGACAGAGAAGATGGTTAGAACTCATGGCGGACTTTGACATCAACTTGCAATATCATCCAGGGAAGGTGAACGTAGTACCTGATGCTCTTAGTCGCCAACCCTTATCGATGAATCTCACCGCTCAGTGGAAGCTTCAGCAAGACTTACATCAGATGGCGATTGAAGTAGTCATGCCAGGTAATGCTTCAAGTTTGATGAATCTACAAGTTCAATCAATCATTGTCAATCAGATCAAAGCAACTCAGGCAAGTGATGCTAAGTTGCAAAAGATCAGAGAACAAGTGGAGAATGGACTCAGAACAGACTCCATCATCCATGAAGATGGATCTTTGAGATACGGCAGTAGATTGTGTGTACCAAAAGGTCCTGTTCGGAAAGAGTTAATGAAAGAAGCTCGCAACTCTCCCTACTCAGTACATCCTGGAGGTACCAAAATGTACAAAGATCTACGTCAAAATTATTGGTGGCATGGAATGAAGCGTGAAGTAGCCAGAAGCGTCGCAAAATTCTTGGTGTGTCAGCAAGTAAAAGCTGAACATCACAGGACAGCTGGACTACGTCAACCGTTACCAATCCCAGAATGGAAGTGGCAGCACATCACGATGGACTTTGTGACCGCTCTTCCTCGCAGCACAAAGGGTAACGATGTTATATGGGTCATTATGGATCGACTCACAAAGTCGGCTCACTTCATCCCATTTCGAGTTGGCCAATCAACTGAGACACTAGCAAAGAAGTACATGGAGATAATAATCTAATTATGATTTAAACTCTTCATAATGTACTATCTCTGATACCCATGAACTCATACAGGAAATTGTGAGACTTCATGGAGTACCGGTCTGCATTGTCTCCGATCATGACACCAGGTTCCGATCGCAATTTTGGCAGAGTCTACAAGCTAGCTTGGGAACAAGTCTGAACTTCAGCACGGCTTATCATCCACAAACAGATGGTCAGTCGGAACGAACTATTTAGATCTTGGAGGATATGCTCAGAGCGTGTATGCTCGACTTCAAAGGATCGTGGGAAGATCACCTGCATCTTGTGGAGTTCGCGTACAATAACAGCTACCAAGCAAGCATAGGAATGGCACCTTTTGCAGCATTGTATGGAAGGAAGTGTCGATCACCATTAAGTTGGGACGACATCGGAGATATGGAACTTCTTGGACCAGAGATGATAGTAGCGACCGTTGATGTGGTTCGTACTATCAGGGAAAGAATGTGCATATCCCAAGATCGACAGAAACACTGGGCTGATGCAAAGAGACGACACTTGGAGTTCCAGCCAGGAGACCATGTATTCTTGAAGATATCTCCGAACCGCGGAGTGATCCGATTTGGAAGACGGGGTAAACTGAGTCCGAGATACATTGGACCGTTCGACATACTCGAACGAGTCGGTGAAGTGGCATACCGCTTAGCGCTTCCACCCTCATTGGAAGGAGTGCATAACGTGTTCCACATATCCCAACTCAGAAAGTATGTGAGTGACCCCAGCCATGTACTTGATCATTCCGAGCTCACTATACAGCCCGACTTGTCTTGTGAGCAACAACCTGTGGAGATCCTGGACAGGAAAGTGAAGACACTTCGGAACAAGGAAGTTAACTTGGTCCGGGTAATGTGGAGGAAAGACACCCCAGGAGAATCCACGTGGGAAAGGGAAGATGAAATGCGTGCAAGATATCCTCACCTTTTTGTAAACTAGTCCTCAAATAAAAGTTGTAAATTTCGAGGACGAAATTTTTGTAAGGAGGGTAGATTGTAACAACTCCAATTTTTGTATACATAAATTTGATTTAAGTTTGAAGTATACTTGGAGTATTTAATGTTGCTGTTATCACTTTAAGTATCTATTTTCCCACAATAATTACAAGAAGGAGCTTGTAGCTCATTGGTAATACCTTGCACTGCTGAACCAAGCCACCAGAGTTCAAATCCCAAGCCCCACATTATTTTTAGATTATTTTTTTTTTAAATTCTTGGAAGCCCAACAGTCCACAGGCCATAACTCCCAAAATTTGAACTGAACCCTAAAAAATGAATATACCAGGAGCTACATCAGAGAAACCCACACCTGACGATCACCGGACTCGGCCGGACGGCCGAGTCCCCAAAACGAAAAAGTTGCCTTTTCACATTCTATAACTCCATGAACACACCATTTTATTAGACCGGTTTCCGAATGTTAATTACACCCTATTTACTACAAATTTTAATGATTTTTCTATTATTTTTACAATTTTTTTTAAAATAAAAACTTTTCACCTATCCTACCCTAGCCTACCCTATAAATAGACCCCCTACCCTCTACCCTCTCATCCCAAAACACTAGGTTTACTCTCTCAAAATTTTTACAAGAAGGATGTACTTTGAAATCGAATTCATGGCGAAGCTCTGACGAAATTCCGGCGACGTTTTTTGAAACAACCGGCGACGAAACAACGCCTCGACCACTCACCTAGTTCCCCTATACTCTTTAGTATAGATCGAAACCCGCAAGTTCCATTCTTCCCTTCTTTCTACTTCTCAAAAATACGAAATTACGAAACCCGACGGAAATCGGAACAAACCGATTTCCGATTCGGTTTTTCTATAAAATCTCACTTGTCACCAATTCCATAATACTTAAACTTATTCATGATGACTATTAATCACATAACAACTAATTTGGATAAAGTTTCTCACATGAAATGATAGCTTTTGCAATATCGTATTCTTTTTCACTTTAATACCATAATGTTTATTTTTCTTCTTCTAATCAATTCAATCATTCCCAAATATCTTTATCTTGACCATTGAACTGGTAAAAATCAATTTGAATAAGTTTTCACACATGAAATGATAACCTTTTCAATTTACCGTATTTTTTCACTTTAATACCATTATGTTTCAATTTCACATTTAACCCCTTAACCTTAATATACATTTAAAATAGAGCACGAGGTAATGACCTACCTCCACACACACGCAAATACAACCCTAAAACGATATCATCAAAACTTAGAATACGATAAAACGAAACTTTCATTAAAATACCATAATCTTAATAAAACCATTCTTAAAGGTTTTAGATTTGATACACTTTTAAGTAAATACTTCTTAGTAGGAAAAATACGATAAGTTGTGGATATCGATCATTTATCTAAACCTGACTTTGTGGTGTCTAAGCTAGGCAAGTGAGCTTAGGTAACTTTAAAAGGCCCGCCTCACGATTCGTGAGCGGATCCATCCTTCCTCACTTGTACTTACCCGGCCACAATTGGCGGTGAAGAAGCGATTTGAGGCTTCTAACGACTTGTCGTTTAGACCATTTAGAAATAGGCTAGTTGGCTTAGGAAACCCTAGATCCTAAAATACGGAAAATTACACTTTTCAAATAAATACCTTTTACTTTATAAAACCGTTTTCTAAAGAATTAGTATTTTACAATCTTTGCAAAGCACCGCTACAACCCATCTTTGGGGAACCCGTTCGGGATCGTGCGATTTATCGCGCACCCTCGGGCTAGTAGTGCGAGATTCAGACCTCCGCAAGGAGCATTCGGTCTCGAAAGGTTTAAAATACGACATCTTAAGAAAAAGAGATTTTTGAAATATAAAATATTTATTAAAATTATTTTCTGTATAAACATATGTATATTTATCTTTTAAATACCTATTTTATTATAATATAAATTTTCCACCTTTTTCTAAAAATCACAAAAGAATAAATGTTACACTAAATTACCATGAACTTCAAATAATCAATATTACAGATAAATACCATTATTTATGAAACTAGGATATTTTCATTAGAAATGTCACAACATAAAATCCACAACTCTAAAGACGAAAAATAAATACTTGAGGTGTATTTTGAAAAGTATATAAAAGTATTTTTACATAAAACCCCCTCAAGTTTTATAAATTACCCTAAGGACCTTAGCAATTATAAGACTTCGATTCACAATTCTGATTGTCTGACTCGTGTTTGAGTCTGATTAATCTGACTTGAATATGATTCAAGTCAATCCATAATTTACAAGTTTCCAATTCAATATGAACACATGAATCCATGAATACAATTATCAGTTTATATAATTTGGCTGAACCGAACCATGGATATATATTCCTTTTATATGATTCTCAGTATTCCATTTACATGACTCTACGGTTATAACCGTTTCCTGATATCATGGTTTCGGTCAGTCAGTCAATCAATCATTCAACCAACACAATTTACAAGATAACAATACAAAAGACATCGCGGGGTTTAAGGGGTAGATTGGTACGGAAGGTGTTAAAGGTGGCACGGGGTGGTCAGATTTAACACACCTAACATGAATCCAGTTGTTGTTGTACCGTGGCATAAACGGTACCTTGTACTATGCGTGCCCTTAGTCTCTGGCATATAGAGACTCCCCTCGTATACACTGGCATCCTTCTGTACCAAGCTACAAACAACAGCGTTGACATAACATTACAACAATAGTACACTTTAAAATGTATCTTCTTATTCTGTCTTTTTCTACTTCTCTCTTACCTTTGGGACTTACCGAGCGATTTGTTCGCTGACCACATTTTGTTTCTCTCTTCTTTGAATGTCGTCATATGATTTGGACCCGGCAGAAGTTGAGCCATCGCAAGAAGATTTGGAGCAGTTTACTGAAGACCCTGCACTGTAGTTTCATCGTACACTTTTCTTTTCAGTATTTTTCATTTCCCGTTATGCCACTGTTTAGGCATCTTTTATTTCAGTTGTATTTCCTTTCATGTATTGTATAAAGAATGTTAATAAATAAAAGTTGCTGTTCTTTTTATTCTTGTCTCTTGTGTATTTATTTTATATTGCTTAGATAAGCTTTGCGTATGTACCTTTGAGTATATACGTAGCGGACCTCGTCGCATTCCCTTCGCCGTACACCGGGAAGCGGGGCGTGACAGGAGTGGTTCGGCGCCTCGAGGATCGCTTCGGCCGTCTCCTCCCTCGGCGTCCCTCCTTGCTCCAGCTCCTGATGTACTCGATCTGGAGGAGGTCCCCGGGGTTGGACAACCCCTTCACTGAGGAGCTTCTGGACGAGACGCTTGACAAGGTGCATTCGATCTTCCTGTTCGGCCTCATCTCGAAGGCCAGGCACAACCGATCCTTGCTTCTGATTCTTGAATGTTTCAAGATGAGGTACATCGTGGGTCAAGGCTCAGCGGGCGGTGAGTCGGGTGCTTCCGTGGTGTCCCAGGTCCGCATGCAGCGTCGGCAGGAGCGGGCTGCAGCGGCTAGGGCCTGGTTGACGGAGATCTACTCTGAGTATCACCAGGAGTACTTCCTCGATCCCGTTCCACCTCTTTTGTAACCTCCCTTTTTGTAATGCTGAGGAGCCCAGAGTGCCTTTTTGAATTAATAAGATTCCTCTCTTTGCAATGCTCTAGCATTCCCCTCTTATTATTTGAGTAGAAAGAACTTTTTAGAAAAATTTACATTGCCTTTGAGAAAGGAGAGGTACACACTCGTAGGTATCCGTTTCGTTGGTACAGCTTAAGCTTCTCAGCGTTGTAAGGCCGTGGAAACTTGCGGCCGTCCGCGTCCTGTAGGCGGTAGGCTCCTCCGGGAAGTACTTCGGAGACGAGGAAAGGACCGTCCCATTTCAGGGAGAACTTATGCAGCCTGCCTTGATCGACAAACTCGTTTCGCCGTAGGACCAGGTCTCCGGTCTTGAAGGAGCGATGCTTGACCCGCGCGTTGTAGTATCGGGCAGTTTGCTGCTGATAGGCGGCAGCCCTGATTTGAGCCCGGTCCCGTTTCTCCAGCAAGATGTCCAGGTTGGTCCGTAGTGCCGTGGTGTTTGCTTCGTCATCGAAGTGTTCGACCCGGTGACTGGGTAGCCCGATCTCCACCGGGACCATCGCCTCGGTCCCGTAGCAGAGGCTGAAAGGGGTTTCCCCGGTGGGGGTCTTCTTTGACGTGCGCAGGGCCCATAAGACCCAGAGCAATTCCTCGACCCAACCGTCTTGGCGTCCTTCTAGGCGGGTCCGGAGACTTCGGAGGACGTCCCAGTTAGCAACCTCGGCCTGCCCGTTGCATTAGGGATGCGCGACCGCGGTAAACTTCATGAGGATATGATATTCCTTGCAGAAATCCTTCACTTTCTCATTTTCGAAGTTCGTCTCATGGTCGGTGATGATACACCTCGGAATGCCGAATCGGTGTATCAGGTTGTTCTGCAGGAACTTGATGGTCGTGGTGGCGTCCGGTCTCCTTATGGGGACAGCCTCGATCCACTTCGTGAAGTAATATACTGCGACGATGACATATTTGTGCCCGCCTGCCCCGGTAGGGAACTGGCCTATCATGTCCAATCCCCACTGGGCGAATGACCACGGGGAGGTTAGTGCAGTCAGCTCGGTAGCCGGAAGGCGAGGTATGCTTCCGTGGAGTGGCAACTTTTGCATCTCCTGACGAGCTTATGGGCGTCCTCGTGAATAGTTGGCCGGTAGTACCCCTGGAGCAATGCCTTCTGGATTAAGGTTCAGACCCTTTGGTGCGTGCCGCCGACCCCTTCATGGATTTCATGGAGGACGTAGTCGGCTTCGTGGGGGTCGACGCACCAGAGCAGGGGCTGAGTGAAAGATTTCTTGTAAAGGTTCTCATTGCTCCAGACGAAGTGACGGGCTTTGGCCCGGAGACGGCGGGCTGCTCCCCGATCTTCTGGGGGCGTACTGTCCCTTAGGAATTCCACGAGGGGCTTCCTCCAGTCCCGGACATCTTCCTGCGCTGTATACACATGAAGTATTGTCGCACCGTCTTCCACGCTGGGCCGTGGCAAGGTTTCGAAGAGGATAGACCGCTTGTTGTTGGCCGAGTAGGATGGGGCCAGCTTGCTCAGGGCGTCGGCTTGGGCATTGAGCTGCCTGGATATTTGTTCTATCTGGACTTCGTCGAAGTTCTTCCGAATTTTTCTTACCTCGGCCAAATATTTCACCATTAGGGGTTCCCGAGCCTCGAAGTGGCCGGTCACTTGGCCAACGACTAGGGCCGAGTCACTGCAGATTCGAATTGTCTTCAGCCCCAGCCCAGAGGCCATGCGAAGTCCAGCCAGCAGGGCTTCGTACTCTACCGCGTTGTTTGAAGCCTTGAATCCGAGCTTTAGGGAATATTCCATTTCTGCCTCATTCGGGCCCCGAATGATAAGGCCGGCGCCACAGCCTTCCTCGGTTGAGGACCCGTCGACGTAGATGACCCATTCAGGGACTGAGTCGGGTCTCCCCACGATCGGGTGTTGATCCGCGAGGGTCGGCGCGGGCTCCGGTTCCTTGCTGGGATGGTGCACTCGACGATAAAGTCGATCAGGGCTTGTGCTTTGATGGTCTGCCTCGGGCGGTATTTTATGTCAAACTGGTACAGCTCCCACCTCCACTTCTCTAGGCGGCCCGAGGATTCGGGTGAGGCGAGGATAGCCCCCAGCGGGCGCTCGGTGAGAACGAGGATAGTGTGCGCTTGGAAGCAGCGTCGTAGCTTCCTTGAGGCCACAACGAGTGCCAAGACAATCTTCTCTATGGCTGGGTACCTCGTTTCTGCGTCTTTGAAGACGTGGCTCATGTAGTACACCGGCCTCTGCGCTCCGTCGACCTCTCGAACGAGCACAGAGCCGGCTGCTTGGTCGGATACCGCCAGATATAGTGATAGCTCATCTTCTTCCACTGGTCGGGTGAGCAGTGGTGGCGTCGCAAGATATCTTTTTAATTGGTCAAAGGTGGTCTGGCACTCTTCTAACCACTCGAATCTCGGGATTTTCCTTAGAGCTTTGAAGAATGGGAGGCACTTTTCCCCAGACCTTGACATGAAATGGCTCAGAGCGGCTACCCGCCCCGTCAGTTGCATGATCTCGACGTTAGTCTTGGGCGCGGTCATGTTGAGGATAGCGTCGATTTTTTCCGGGTTAGCCTCGATCCCACCGTGGGTGACCATGAAACCGAGGAATTTTCCCCCGGTGACCCCGAATGTGCATTTGGCGGGGTTCAACTTCATCTTGAACTTGCGGAGTACCTCAAAGGCCTCGCCTAGGTCCTTGGAGTGGTCGGTCGACGAGACCGATTTGACGAGTATATCGTCGACGTAAACTTCCATGTTCCTGCCGATCTGTGGCTTGAACATGCGGTTTACCAACCGTTGGTACATAGCTCCGGCGTTCTTGAGGCCGAAGGGTATCACCATGTAGCAGTATACCCCCTGCTCCGTTGTGAATGCGGTAAGGTCTTCGTTTGCTGGATTTATACGGATCTGATTGTAGACGGAGAAGGCATCCATGAAGCTCAATAGCTCGTGGCATGCCGAGCTGTCGACGAGCTGGTCTATCCGAGGTAGGGGATAGTTGTCCTTGGGGCAAGCCTTGTTGAGGTCGGTGAAGTCGACATACATGCGCCACTTCCCGCTTGACTTCTTGACTAGGACTACGTTCGCTAGCCACTCCGAATAGGGCACATTCCGAATGAAGTCGGCGGTGAGGAGCCGATCCACCTCGTCCTTAATAGCCTTCTGTTTGACCGGGGCGAAACTTCGCTTTTTTTGTCTGACGGGTCGGGCCGTAGGATCTGTCCCGAGCTTGTGAGATATAACTTTGGGGTCGATCCCAGGCAAACACGTCGGAGCTGTTTCTGAGGAAATGAACCAGGTCGTCTCGCTGAGTTCCTGTCAGAAGCGACCCGATCTGAACGAGTTTTTCGTCGTCCCCTTCCAAGAGGGGGACCTCTGTCAGAGGCTCCACCTGGGTCCCTCGGACCTCTCTTTGCTCGTCTCGAGTGTCCAGAGAACCCTTGATGTCACCTTCACCTTCGACATCGTCGGCCATCCCATCCGATGAAGATGTTGCGGTGAAGAAAACCTTTGCAATTCGCTGGTCTCCATAGACCCGACCTATCCCACCCTAGTCGAGAGGGAACTTCATCGCCAAGTGGTAGGTCGATATCTGGGCCCGGAGGGAGTTCAGCGTGGGACGGCCGAGGAGGATGTTGTATGCCGATGGAATCCTCGCTACGATGAATTCCACCGGCAATGTCCACGTACGGCCGGCTTCTCCGACATTGAACTGTATAGTGATCATCCCTTCTGCCGGGATGGAGTGGTTGGTGAATCCTAAAAGGACGTGGGAGGTCGGCCTCAGGTCTGCCGCGGTGAGTCCCATGCACAGAAAGCAGTCGTAGAAGAGAATGTCTGCGGAGCTTCCTGAGTCGACCAGGATCTTGTGCACCTCGTATTGATGGACCCGAGCCGTAATCACCAGGGGGTCATTGTGGGGGCAGGGATATGCCTTGAAAGTCCCTGTCGTCAAAGGTGATCGGCTCGGTCTCCCTGGTCTTCTTCCTCGGGCGGCCGTCGGCCACTGCGACTGGCATAGGGCACTGAGTCTCGCAGGTACTTGATGTACCCCCCGCCTTCATGACCATGATTTTCGATGAGCCTCGGTTCCCTTCGGTGAGGTTCCTTATGCCTTCCGGCGAGGTCGTTTTTGAGCTGCCGTGGCGAGCCTCGCGTGCGCGACCCCGTCGAGGGAGGGGGTGCCGTCATGCCTGCGAACAGGCGAGCTGTCCGCCATCGCCTCGGGAGGGACATGGGTGCGACGAGATTCGGGGCGAAGCTCTCTAGTGCAAGACCTCGGAGCCCAGTGAAGCGAGGCCCCCCGGGTCATTGAGTGTGCTGGCCCGTGGGGCCTGCAGCCGTTGGAAATAGCGAGGCGACGATCGGTCGTGCCGGCACGAGCGGATCCTTCTCTCCCTCCGCAGGGGTCCTGGTCCCGAGGCGGGGGAGCGGCGACCTGGGGATATTGCCCTGCCGTTTGGACGCGGATGAGCGCCTCCACGAAGGACGCGAGTCGGTCTATTCGGCCGGCAAGGGCGCTAATGGAATTCGGCGGAGGAGGTTCTTCCTCGCCTCCATTGAGGGGGAGGCGGCGGCTAGTGCTTGGATCTTCATGATGATCGCTCGCCATTGGATTGAAATCAGAAAGCGAACTTTTGTTTTTGTGGAATCAAGGATTTTCCCACAGACGGCGCCAGCTGACGCGACCTGGATCACGCCAAGATGTTACATTCCGTTGATCTGCTGATGGCGGCGATGGGTGACTGAGATTGGACCTGGAGGCTGTCGCTCCTGATGCGTGTGGATCTCAATGGGTTTGAGGGTGTGGTTGCCGAGCTACCTGCAAGGAAGTCCCGGGGTAGTCGTACCACCGAGGACCCTCCGACGGTCAAGTTAGACTAGAGATCCGAGCAGAGTAACGGCTTAGTGGAGTAAAAATGGCTTACTTGAACCGTCTGAAGAAAGGGTTTATATAGCGGTGGCGGCAGCAGGGCAGGTGCGAGAATCACGTCGGCAGTTACGCTCTCGACGTCACGCCCGCGTGATGAGCGGAATCTCCCATTAATGGCGAGATATGCTCGTTAATGGGGGATCGTGATGGCGTGGAACGTGGGATGTGGCCGGCGAATATCTCGTGCATGGCGAGATTCGCGGGATGGCGGTTGCGCCTGTAAGCGGTGCCGTTGGTCGGTTGATGAGACCGAGGAAGATGAGCTCGGCGGGAGAGCCGAGGTATCTTGGTTCTGTGGTAGCCCGGGGACGAGTTGGTAGGCCGAGGAGACCAATTGTGCAGGGGCTCGGAGGTGAGCCGGCGTTTGCTTGTAGGACGGGCACAAGAGTGGTCTGGTTGGCCACGGTAGGCACTTTCTTGTGAGCCCTGGGCCACGTGATCTGCCACGTGTCATGATCTGGGAGATCACCGATATCGAGCATCATCAAACATGAACCGATAACGTATTGTTTAAATAAACATTATGCAATATAAATGTTGGTTTGAAAATAAAGTTTTAAAGATGCCTTTAAAAATTAGAAGATACGTCATGAATATTTGTGTCTAAACGCATGGGGTTACCAATCAGCAAAACTCAATCACTTTTCCTCTTGGGGGGAGTGCGAGGCTCGAATCCCAGGAGGGGAAGTGACTACAAATTAATGCTTTTGAGGCAAATTAGTGGGTTACTATATGCTTGTGTGTAATGTGTATTTAGATGAGTCATGCGGTTCAGTTAAAAAAATAAATAAAAGGGGGTTGAAATCTAATGTAATTTAATTGGCTAATGACGTTGGAAGGAATCATATGACAAATAGATTGGAGTTTTTTTTTCATTTATAAAATGGAGAGCGTGTCAATATTGACGGGGATAGGTATAGCTATTCCGTCAGCATTACAACGGTAGAGACAGAAACGGAGAATTAGAGATATCACAGGTGTCTCCACAGGTAAATGCCATCATCCAAAAATGTTGCAGAAGCAGCCTACCGAACAATTGAAGAAAACAGGGATCAAACCCAACTCAAGCAAAAACATTTACGCTGGCTTCAAGCCAAAAGACTCCACAATCCCCCACTAATCCACAACATGAAACTTTTATGCCCTTAAACTGCTTGAGGAAATGCTTAACTCATACGATTTTCCCTTAAAATACTCTCAGTAAAGACTGCATCAAGAATGATATCTGGCTCGATACTTTGTATCGGTGTGTCTATCATCGTATCGATGCTTATATAGGCACAGTTTGAAGTATTTGATTCGGCTGATTGTTTGGTGGTCTCATGCACAGAATGGGCGCCAACAACGGAATTGCTTGGATGTGTATATCAGAAACAAGCACACCGTCCTGTTCTTGAAATGGGGCAGCTCAGATGAGGCTAGCAAACTATTCTGTGAAAAGGGTAATCGAAGATTGCAGGAGGTGAGAATCAGTTCAGGCATGCAGGAACTTTCAATAACCTAGCGGAAAAAGGCCTTTTTCGACGGCTTAAGATTCATTTTTAGAGTTGGATTTTCTATATGGTGGCCAATCTGATATCACTTCTACATTTCTCATATGAGCTTAGAACCAAGGCACTCTATTTGATCTGCCAGTTTCAAATTTTTGTCCTAGATGGGAAAAAAAGAAAAAGATAATTAGCATTTATATAGATGCTAAAACTATTTTTTCACATGATACCATGGATTACTATGTTGGTATTTTATAAATTTATATCATTTTCTTTAGACATGCAAGCTTCATTTGCTTGTCTCACTTGACACCAATATGTTGTGCTAATGCCTCTCTTCATGAATCTGCGTGGTTGTCTTCTAATTGTTAAATGAGTAAATTTGTAGTTCCTTATTCCTGCATCCATTTTTATTTTCGTCTTTGATGTAGGTCCTTTTCGGGTCTCCGTCAGATGTTGTCTTCCGTCGATCTCCCGGTGGATTTTGAAGGTGATCTCCTGTTGCGTGTGGGTCTCAATGGGTTTTGAGGAGATTGGTGGTTTGAGAAGTTTGCGCCGAGTACCTGCAAGAAAGTCCCGGGGTGGTTTGGTACCACCGATGACCTTCCGACGATCAAGTTAGAACAACATCTGAGCAGAGTAACGGCTAAGTGGGTGAAAAAAACTTACTTGACCCCTCTGTGATGGGGGTTTATATAGTGACGGCAGCACGCAGTAGCGGGCGTGAGAATCTCGCCGGCAGTTACGCTCCCGACGTCACGCCCGCGTAATAAGCGGATCGCCCGTTAGTGGGGATCGTGATGGCATGAAACGTGGGATGCTGCCAGCGGAGTATCCGCGCATGGCGAGATTTGCGGAGCGGCGGTTACGCCTGTGAGTGGTGGAGTTGGTTGGTCGGACGGACCGATGAAGATGGCCTCGGCAGGAGAGCTCGGGAACGAGCGAGAGGGCCGAGATATCTTGGTCCTGTGGTAGCTCGGAAGCGAGCTAAGAGGTCGAGGAGGCCAATTTGCAGGAGGCTCTGAGGTGAGCCAGCTTTGTGCTTGCATGTCGGGTACAGGGGTGGCCTGGTCGGCCCTCTCTTCTGAATTCTGGGACATGTCATCTGCCACGTGTCTTGATCTGGGAGATTGTCAATATAGAGCATCATCATTAGCCCCCCACTCTTGTCCCGACCAGCTGGCGGGTCGGGTCAAGAGTGGACTGCCGGGCCGTCCGGGGTGCACTCCCTCCTAAGATTTCGTCGGGACGAGTCACCGGGCTGTCCGCTGTCTTTTCTGCCAGCGAATCGTGGCGAGATCTCTGCATTTAAGGAAGGTGCACCGGTTCATGCATCCCGTCACTGAAGCGACGGTCCACGTGTCAAGCGTCGGTTGGCCGACGCGACATGTGCAGGCCTGCCGCGTCTGATGGGATGCGGCCCAGTGTGGGAACGACAAGTGGAGTGATCGGAGCCGTTGTTCGTGAGGGGGCGCTTTGGCGGGAGATGAAGGGCGCCGTTGGATGAGGTCGTTTGCGGTGATAAATAGGGGTGGGGCCCACTCCAGGGCCCCTACTTTTTCAAATTTCCTTTCTTCTAAGTCTTGGCTGCTCGACACTCTTCCTTTTTTGGGTTGGATACATGGTTTGTTCCCACTCTTTGGGTTTCTCGTTCCAGAGGGAGGCCAGCGGCACGGCCGTGCCCCCGGCTGGCACGTGCCCTGCGCCGAATGTTCCGCCGGCGATAGGGCCGTCCGCTTCGTTGATGGCTCCTGGTGATTGTTCCGGCGGCGGCCAGAGACGTCCACGGTCATCCGAGCCCCAGACGAGAGACATAGAGGAGGGCGAGGATGGGGTCCCCCTTAAGAGGAAAAGGACAATCTCTCATGCGCCGCCGTCGAGGGTTCCTGAGGGTATTCCCGTGCAGGAGGATGACGCCGTCTTCATGGCTCCATCTGGGCTTTCCGTCGTTGCCGGCCTGCTCGCCGAGATGGAAGAGTCGGCCGGGTGGAGGCTTTCGCATGGCACCCTGAGGGTACAAATGGAGGCTATAACCCAAGGGGCGGTCCAGGTACGAACTCCTCTACGCGTTGTTTTTTGACCTTCCTTTCTTTGGCTCGAGCGTCTCCAAGTTTCTCATCCGTTTCCCTTCAGGTCCTTCAACACTGTGCCATCGCTATTCGTATGGAGGCCACGGGGGCGTTCCACGCAACGAGGCCGGTAGAAGCGTTTCCTTCAGAGATCGAGGTCCTGCGGCGTGACCTGCGTCTGGAGAGGGCGAGGTACGATGTCCTGGCAGTCCGAGCAGAGGTTGCGGAGCTCGCCAATTCAGCGAACCGGGGTGCCTATCGCCGCCTGAGTGCATCCCACCGAGTTGCCGAGAGGAAGCTGGCGGATCTGGACGATCGTTACGCGGCCATGGAGAAGGAGAGAGACGCCAGCAGGGGGGATGCCGAGGCGGCGCTTCTGGCGGCCGAGACTACCGAGGTTTGGGCTAGGAAAGCTGTGGCCGATTACAAGGTGTCAGAGCAGTTTTACGCCGAGCTTGGTGAGCATTCCGCCGTCGCGTGGAATAAGGCTCTGGATGCCGTGAAAGAGCAGCTTCCTGAGTTCGCCGATGACAATCTCCGTTCTCGGGTCCCACTCCCGGTGGCAAGGCCTCCGGCAGACAACGATGAGGGAAGCGAGGCGCACCCCTGGTGGAAAAACCTCCGGTGGTGAAGCCTCCGGCAGACCGCGATGACAGTGATGAGGGAAGCGAGGCGCAGGAGGGGGTTTGTGACTTAGGCCTTTTTGACATTTCCTCGTCCCTCTTTTGTAAGCGTCTGGAACTTTGTAAGGCTGGGGAGCCCCCAATACCCCTGTAAAAACGTTTTACTTGTGCGAATAAAACTCTTGCTGTTTCATTGCTTTGCACTTTATCTTTTGGATGTGAAGAGTACTCATAGAATATCCTTGCTAGCTTTGTTGGGCTTCCATGTCAGGCGATCGTACGTCGAGTTGATCTCGACCACTTGTCAAGCTGCCGAGTGCTGCTGAGAAGGAGGTATTCCCATGGCCCAGGAGTCGAGGGGGATCGCTCAGACCGGAACAGATCTGATGTCTCTCAATGGGGTTTCGGGTCTGCGGCATTTGATGAGCAGCATGCTGCCCGCCGCAGATTTGCCAAGCAGAAGGGAGCTAGGTGGCCTCGTTATGAGGGCTTCAAACCAGCAGCGTGGCAGGAAGATGCCCCACGGTGGGCGCCATCCGGGCAGTGAAGCTGCGCGGTTGCCTCTTGGCGAGGGCCTTGATCCCTGGCGCTGCGAGTAGGAAAATTACCGGCCAGGGATGACCGAGTAGGGTAGCTGCTCGGTTGCCTCTTGCAAGGGCTTTGATCCTTAGCGTTGGAGGGGCTGTAAAAAGCCTACTAAGGATAACCGGGTAGTGAAGCTGCGCGGTTGCCTCTTGGCGAGGGATTTGATCCCTGTCGGTTGTGGTAGGAAGCTACCAGCCGAGGATAGCCGAGCAGGGTAGCTGCTGAGCTGCCTCTAAGGAGGACTTTGATCCTCAGCGTTGGAGGGGCCGCAGGAGGCCTGCTGCAGTGAAGCTGCGCGGCTGCCTCTTGGCGAGGGCTTTGATCCCTGGAGTTGCGTGTAGGGAAGCTACCGGCCAAGGATAGCCGAGCAGGGTAGCCGCCCGGCTGCCTTTAGGGAGGACTTTGACCTTTAGCGTTGGAGGGCCGTAGGAGGCCTGCTAGGGATAACCGGGCGGTGAGGCTGCGCGGTTGCCTCTTTGGTGAGGGCTTTGGATCGCAAAGACAGAACTCTATTTGCAATGTTCCGACGTTTCTTTATTCGAATGGAAAGGATTTTTAGAAAACATTTACATCGTCTTTGCGAAAGGAGGGGTACACACTTGTTGGCCTTGGCCTCATTGGTATAGCTTGAGCTTCTCGGCGTTGTAAGGCCGCGGGAACTTGCGTCCGTCCGTGTCTTGTAGGCGATAGGCTCCGCCGGGGAGCACCGCAGAGACGAGGAAAGGACCGTCCCATTTCGGGGAGAACTTGTGTAGCCTGCCTTGATCAATGAACTCGTTTCGCCATAGGACCAGATCTCTGGTCTGGAAGGAGCGGCGCTTGACCCGAGCGTTGTAGTATCGAGCCGTTTATTGTTGATAAGCGGCAGCCCTGATCTGAGCCCTGTCTCTCTTCTCCAACAAGATGTCCAGGTTGGTCCGTAGCGCCGACGTGTTCGTGTCGTCGTCGAAGTGCTCGACCCGATGTCTGGGTAGCCCGATCTCCGCTGGGACCATTGCCTCGGTCCCGTAGCAGAGGCTGAAGGGTGTTTCCCCGGTGGGGGTCTTCTTTGACGTGCGCAGGGCCCATAAGACCCGGGGCAGTTCTTCGACCCAACTGCCTTGTCGCCCTTCTAGGCGGGTCCGGAGACCTCGGAGGATGTCTCGGTTAGCGATTTCGGCCTGCCCGTTGCATTGGGGATGCGCGACCGCGGAGAACTTCATGAGGATATAGTATTCTTTGCAGAAGTCCTTCACTTTCTCGTTCTCGAAGTTCGTCCCGTGGTCGGTGATGATACATCTCGGGATGCCGAACCGGAGTATCAGATTGTTTTGTAGGAACCCGATGGTCGTGGCGGTATTCGGTTTCCTGATGGGGATGGCCCCGATCCACTTGGTGAAGTAGTCTACCGCGACGAGAACATATTTGTGCCCGCCCGTACCGGTAGGGAATTGGCCGATCATGTCCAATCCCCACTGTGCAAACGGCCATGGGGATGTTAGGGCGGTCAGCTCGGTAGCGGGGAGGCGAGGGATGCTGCCGTGGAGCTGGCAACTCTTGCATCTCCTGACTAGCTTCTGGGCATCCTCGTGAACAGTGGGCCAGTAGTACCCCTGAAGCAATGCCTTTTGGATCAAGGTTCAGGCCCCTTGGTGCGCACCGCCAACCCCCTCATGGATTTCACGAAGGACGTAGTCGGCTTCGTGGGGGTCGATGCACCGGAGCAGGGGCTGAGTGAAGGATTTCTTGTAGAGGTTCCCATTGCTCCAGTTGAAGTGGCAGGCTTTGGCCCGGAGACGGCGGGCGGCTCCCCGATCTTCTGGGAGCGTACCGTCCTTCAGGAATTCCACGAGGGGCTTCCTCCAATCTTGGTCTCCTTCCTGCGCCGCATATACGTGGATCGTTGTCGCTCCGTCTTCCACGCTGGGCTGGGGCATGGTTTCGAAGAGGATAGACCGCTTATTGTTGGCTGAGTATGACGAAGCCAGCTTGCTCAGGGCGTCAGCTTGGGCATTCAGCTGCCTGGGTATTTGTTCTACTTGAACTTCGTCAAAGTTCCTTCGGAGTTTCCTCACCTCGTCCAGATACTTCATCATCAGAGGCTCCCGAGCTTCAAAGCGGCCGTTTACTTGGCCAACGACAAGGGCTGAGTTGCTGCGGATTCGAATTGTCTTCAGCCCCAGCCCGGCGGCCGTGCGCAGTCCAGCCAGGAGGGCCTCGTACTCTGCCGCGTTATTCGAGGCTTTGAAACCGAGCTTCAGAGAGTACTCCATTTCTTCCTCGTTCGGGCCCCGAATAATGAGGCCGGCACCACAGCCTTCCTCGGTTGAAGACCCGTCGACGTAGATGACCCACTCAGGAACCGAGTCAAGCCTTTCCGCGATGGAACACTGAGTTGCGAGGGGCGGCGTGGACTCCGGTTTCTTGCTAGGGATGGTGCATTCAACGATGAAATCGGCCAGGGCTTGGTCTTTGATGGCCTGTCTCGGGCGATATTTTATGTCAAACTGAGACAGTTCCCACCTCCACTTTTCTAAGCGGCCCGAGGATTCCGGTGATGCAAGGATAGCCCCCAACGGGCGCTCAGTGAGGACGATGATGGTGTGTGCTTGGAAGTAGTGCCACAGCTTCCTTGAGGCCACTACGAAGGCCAAGACAATTTTCTCTATGGATGGATATCTCGTCTCTGCGTCCTTAAATACATGGCTCACATAGTACACCGGCTTCTGCGCTCCACCGGACTCTCGGACGAGCACCGAGCCCGCTGCTTGGTCGAATACCGTCAGATATAGCGACAGCTCGTCTTTGTAGGGTGTTTTTCGTCACCCCATTGAGATGGGAATACGCGCGCGCTTGTCAGGCGCATTACAGATTCCCCCTGCCTAGGGTAGGCCGGGGTTTATTGATTGTGGGGATCCGAATCTCCGGCAGCCGCGGACTAAGCTGCCGTTAATTATCCCTCGCATTTGGAGCGGGGGAACCTCCGATTGACGGGTTAAACTGGTCATGCGAACTCAATGTGCAGTGTTGTGTTTTGAAGGGGTTTTGGATATATCGGGGGCCCCGCAGAGTTTTCACGGGGGTCCCGCTACCCGGATAGCAGGCTGGGGGTCAAGGGGGCTAGCAGCCCCCTTGCGAGGAGCGGGGCAGCGCCCCGTTAGAAATTTTTTTCTAACAGGGACAGTGTCGTGGTGCATGTGTGTGTGCATATATGTATGCATATGTGTATATATATATGTGTGTATATATGTATATATATATAAGAAAGAGGGGGAAAAGGCATCCAAAGGATGCGTGGGGCCAGCGCCTTGGGCGCTGTGCACCCAGGTGCTATGCGCTCAGGCGCTAGCGTGCCACGTGTCGGCACGTGGGCGCTCTGCGCTGTAGCGCAAGCGCGCCACGTGTCGGCACGTGGGCGCTCTGCGCTTCAGTGCCTGACGCTCGAGCGCAAGTGCGCCACGTGTCGGCACGGGGGAGACTTGCGCCTGAGCGCTGGGCGCTGGAGCGCAAGTGCGCCACGTGTCGGCACGGGGGCGACTTGCGCCAGAGCGCTGTGCGCTTGAGCGCAAGCGTGCCACGTGTCGGCACTGGGGCGACTTGCGCTCTAGTGCATGCGCGCCTCGTGTCGGCACGTGGGCGCTTTGCGCTCGAGCGCAGGACGCTGTTGTGCAAGCGCGCCACGTGTCGGCACGTGGGCGCTCTGCGCTTGAGCGCCGGCGAGGAAAATAGGCTTTTAACCTAAAAAGATTCTCGAAAGAGAAATCAGAGTGGAGTTGGACTCCTAAGTGTGTTTTTGGGGTTAGTGGAAGGGGTTCTTCTTCTTCCTTCTCTGTTAGCTGGATCTTGAAGATCAAGAGATGTGAGATCTCAAAATCTCTCCTTTTGGGGATCTAAAGACAGATCCAAGTTCCCCTTTGTGGGTTTGGTGGTGAAAAACTATCTTGTTTTTGAAAAGGAAGAGTAAAACTCTTGATTTAATTCAAAAGAAAGAAGAAGGTTTGAGACCTTCAGAAAAAGGGAAAGAAATACAAACCCTAGGTTTTTTTTTGAGAGAATGAAAGTGTTCCTTTTTTTATTCATCATGTTGCCTTTTATAGGCTTACATATTTACATATAGCCCCTTGGGCTTTACAAAAATGGCATTTTAGCCATCCCATGGCTCATGTGTCATTTCATTTTTGCACATAAGCCATGGGCTTACAAAATATTGGCTTTATGCCCATTTTGTTTACATTCATGCATAAAAAATTACATAAAAATTATTTATTACATGGTCTATATTTTGGAATGGAGGAGGCTGGCCGCGGGCTCGACTTGGGCATGGGCTCGCTTGACCTGGGCTTGGGCCCACCTAGCTTGGGGGTTGACCCTGACTTTGACTCGGTCAACCGGGATGTAAATTTTTACCCCAACAGTTTTCTTCAACTGGTCGGGTGAGCAGTGGTGACGTCGCGAGCTGCTTCTTCAATTGGTCGAAGGCGGCCTGGCACTCCTCCGACCATTCGAACCTCGGGATCTTCCTCAGAGCTTTGAAGAACGGGAGGCATTTCTCCCCCGACCTGGACATGAAACGGCTCAGAGCGGCGAATCGTCCCGTGAGCCGCATGATCTCAACGTTGGTCTTGGGCGCGACCATGTTGAGGATAGCGTCGATTTTCTCTGGGTTAGCTTCGATTCCACGGTGAGTGACCATGAAACCGAGGAACTTTCCCCCGGTGACTCCGAATGCGCATTTGGCGGGGTTTGGCTTCATCTTGAAATTGTTAGTGTATATGCCCTACGGGCCATTATTGTATCATACTAGCTTGTATATTACTTAATGGAAGCTTGGGATATTCACAGTTATATAACAGTCTTGCTAAACATGGTAGTATGCTACTTGGTTTTATCTATCTTAATATGTGAGTATACGTATTGATAGAGCCCTTAGGATCTTGCTTGACTACCAGCGTTGTGATGGCAGTCACACTAGTGGGGGCTGGGTAGTCTACAAGAACATCCTTTTCCAGGTCCCTAGTCGTAGGATTATCAAGACAGGGCATCGATACTCCGGAGTAGACTAGTGTGTACGCTTCTCATCCCAGTTGGGGAGATGGTCTGTCCCACAGCCGTCAGTACGTCGTACTGGAGATAGTATACAGGTGCTCGTTAGGTTACGGGTACACCGGACAGGACTCGCAGGGAACTGTTGGTTGGTATTATACCCGTAGTCAGTTAACTTTTCCCAGGTGACATGAGTACAGCATAGTCCGCAGACTTGACACTGCTACTTCGCCTCGAGTGTGTCCCACTGTTCTTAGATTGCTACCCTACCACGGCTCAAAGGAGTCGTGCAAACAGGTAGCAGTTGGGTGCAGTCCCGAGCACTTGGAGGCAGTGGCGGTTAGACATGATTCGTCTCTCCCGGTATTGGGAGTTGATATCGCACTGTGTCAGAGAGCCATTACGCAAAGTCCCTGCTAGGGCAAGCGAGATTTACTGGTAGGTTCCAGTAGTTTCTCAAGGTGTAACGGGCTTCACTCCGACACGACTTATACCGCTTTTAGGGGACTGACGCTTGCCGCCCCCCAGGCCCGATATGCGATAGTCTTAGACGAACAGACCGGACTGTACGGTGATTGTCACATCAGGCTCAGTAGGAGTTCGGATGGGTTTCCTCATCTGCCTTCTTATCGACATCTACCTGGGGACCGTTACGTATAGCTAGTGCCGCTTGCGGTCTGTGGTTAAACCCAATGCCAGCGTAGTAGTCGAGTCTTTAGAGTCCCACACAGAGAGTTTCCCTGCTCCAGGCGAAACGATATAGAGGTCGTATGGTTTTACGACAAGGGTTCGGACGCATACGTGTGTTTACGTACGTACGACGTTCGGACAGTTTTTACTAGCCGGCTTTGGTTTAAGCCGGATTATTGGATTTATACAGTCTAAAGTTTTCTCGTGTTTTCACGGATAGGAGGGACGTTCTCGTAATTTGGCGGGAAGATTCTAGAAGGATGATGACTTGGGGGTTTAGGTGGCATAAGCATTAAATGATTTAGTGACTCATTTGTGTGATTCATCCAAGTCATTAATGCATCATTAATGGTTAATGACTCATGTAGATGAATCACTCATATGAATAAATGAAGCATGATGATTAATCATTTTATTTATTTATTTTGATAAATCATTATGCTTCATATATTCAAGAGAGATCATTATCTCATGATCATTCTCTTGCTCACCTTCTCTCTCCTCAAGCTCTCTCTCTTCAAACCCTAATCCTCCCCTCTCATGTGTTGAGATCAAGGATTAGATAGACTAATTAATCCATAACCTCACTCTATATCACCTAGGCGCCTTTGATTAGCAACTAAAGAAACCTAGTTACCTCAAGATTAGAGGTGGAGCTTGGAATAGAAGCTCTCGGGTGGATCGTCTATTACGTAGAGGAGGCCGAGGAGGAGGTTGATAACGAAAAGACGAAGTACTAGATTCACTAGGTATAATCACTTCTCATAGTAGTTAACAACTCCTATGTATTTGTTAGTTATAGTTTAGCAAAGATTCTTCGGTTAGTCGATGTTAACTCAAAGAACAAGATTGTTTTTCATATTTCCGCCTCCCCGCAACTCGTGGGGTGTTGTACATCGACTTACAGTGGTATCAGAGCCTCGCTAAACAATAACTAACTTATTTGCAAAGTCGTAAGAATTTCGAACGCAAAACGAACCGGAAAAAATATCGAAATCACCAAGTTTCTGTCGAATTTAAAATGAGGTCTAAAAATTTTCCAGGGGCCTCTAAAAATACAAGCAGGGAAATACAAGAAATCTGGAAAAAATTGGGTGCATGAATCGGCCAAACAGCCGCGGAACCGCGGCCGATCCCACCCATCCGCCGCGGATCCGCGGCCGAGTTGAAGCCGATTCACCCCAAATTTTCCCAGAACTCTTCTGTGATGTTTTTTGTCGTTTCCGGAATGTTTATTTTCTGCTCAAGTCTCAGGTGCACAGAGAAGTTTTGGAGTAGAATCTAAAGTGTTTGCTCGATCGAAATTATACGATATTTGCTAATTAGATTATATCTGTGAACTGTATAATGTGTTCGTAAACCTCCCTTAATTGCTAGTATGTCGGTTGGCAGGGGGTTGCACATTTCTGTAATGATTTTACTGTTTGTGGTTATGAACTGTATTGGATTGTTGTGATGATTAGCCGGGGTTTGAGATGGGTTTCTAAATTCATTCATTCGATGTAATTGTAATATGTTGTAATGTTATTTTGCGGGACACATCCAGGTTGCGGTTGTAGCCATCGTTGTATTATTTCATTTTACTGTTTTCCCCCTAGGATAGACCCAAGGTGGGGAGCACAAACTACCGGGTACTTTGAAGTGTTAAGTAGCCTACTCACGTTATTGAGGGAGACCGCTTCACTTCGGGTACTTGGCGGGTAGTTTGCCGTACCCGTAGGGGTCTAGGGTGGGGTAATGGCTATTCATCACAACTGTGTAATCCGTCTTTCGTTGCAGGCTCAAAAGAAACGCGGATTGCTTGCATATCCAATAATGTTCATCTGTGATCTGGAATGCCTATTATTGCGTATAACGAATGTACAATATCTATATATGATAGCTATTTAGACATCACTTATGTTTTACACCCGCGCTAGCCCAGCCCCCGCTCTGTCGTTAGTTAAGTAACCTAACGGGTGATGACGGGACCCAGTGGCGAATGCGGATGGCATAAGAGGACGTTGTATTTTCGTTGTTTTCTGCAATGATAGGTTAATGATGGGACGCATTATTATTAATGCAAAGAAAATAAACCAAAATTGAATCGTTGGAACAATTTAAAAGAAACCACTCGGTTATTTTAAAACAGAGGATATTTTTAATTGCGGAGCTTTAACCACTCCTTTTAAAAGCTATCAGGTTCCTTCGGTCATATCAAGTTCACTACGTTCACGGTTTCGCAAAAACCATTCGTAGCCCTCCGTCATTTCATTTGGGTATTCAGTAGTATTCAAGCTATGTATTTTGACCTAACGCCAAGGCATAGTGTTTGGTAGCTGCTGGGTATTCATTTGTTAAATAGATAGATGAGTTAGTTTGGGACAGTCGTATTATCATTTTGGCCGAACGTCAAGGATATGTACGGATGGGTTCAAATTAACAAGATAATGATGGGTAGAACTTGACATGTGACTTATGACATTTTGACCTAACGCCAAGGTCATAAGAGCATGGGGCAAAAATTTATATCGGGAATTTCTAAAGAAACTGAAATTTGCAAAGAGATGCATACCATTTGGAGTTTGATGAATGTTGGTAGGATTCCTTCAGCATTATCATACGATGATATTTGGATCATGATCCTACTGTGAGTATATGCTACTCATCAGGAGATTCGTCACTTAACGATCAATGCTATAAACCAAGTAGGTGTCGAGAAAGGTGTCAGCGGGGCTACGCCCCTAGAGAAAAGAGTTATTTAATTAAGGAACTTCGCGAAAGCGTTGGAAAACCTCCTTCGAAGTATCGACACCGGCCTGGCTGAACGGTTAAGCAAGTATTGTACGGTGAGAATAGTCTTGGCTAGTTCTTCCTTTTTGGTTTGAGGAGGGATTCGAGAAACAGTGGGAGCCATCCAGTTTAGATAAACTAAAAACCACTCTAAACCTGCAAGAGCATCATGCTAAAGTGTTCTCTCTCTCCCTCCTAATTGCAGTGACCCAGATAATGACAGGACTTAAGTTACTATTAGAGAAAAATATATTGACAGGGCCAAACTATAAAGATTGGCTGCGTGACAAATTGGGGTATGTCCTCACCGCTAAGGCACCTGCTGTCCCAGGTCCCAAATCCAGTAATGCGGATAAGGAAATCCGCAAAACCTGGGATTTAGATTGCGGGAAGGCCAAGTGCATCGTGCTTGCCTCGATGAATAATGAACATCAGAGGAGGCACGAGGATATGGATCTAGATGCCATATTTCTCCATACAAAGGAACTTTATGGAGAGCAATCTCGTATAGCAAGATACGAGACCTCAAAGAACTTGTTTCGAGCGAGGTTGGCTGTCGGATCATCGGTAGGAGAACATGTCCTAAAGATGATTGGATATATTGAAGAGCTCGCAGACCTTGGGACGACTTTGGATAATGAGCTCTATACAGACTTGATTCTCCGGTCCCTTCCTTCCACCTACGCCCAATTTATTCTGAATTTCAACATTCAAAGAAAAGAAGTTGAACTTCCAGAACTCCTTAACATGTTGAGGAGTGCAGAGGGCACCTTGCAGAAGGCAAGGAAAACACCCGCTATGTTTGTTAGCGGTGCTTCTTCTTCCGGGTCCAAGGCTAGGGCCAAAGGAAAGAAGAAGAAGGCCGCCACCAAATCTAGAGGAGGTATTAGTAAGGTGGGAGCGAAGGAAAGAAAAAGATTGCGGTGCCAGTAGTGGCCCAGGATGAGTGCTTCCATTGTCATAGGAAATGGCACTGGAAGAAAGATTGCAAGGCGTGGAACGCCAAGAACCAGGGACCGAAGCAAGCTGTGGTTTCGACTTCAGGTGTGTTTGTAATTGAGAATTGTCTGTCAATCAACTCTACTTCCTGGGTATTGGATACCGGATCAGGATCTCATATATGCAATTCATTGCAGCACTGAGAAACCGTAGAGTGCTGAAGGATGGTGATATGACCATGATGGTTGCTAACGGAGCTAGCGTGGGAGCTGTGTCCGTAGGGGATTATCACCTGGGATTGACGAGTGGACATATTTTGGTTTTACATAACCGTGTTTGTGTACCTAGCTTAACGTGTAATATCATATCAGTTTTCTTGTTATCAAATAAAGGTTATGATTTCACGTTTGTAAGTGATGTTGTTAACATCCACCTTAATCATAGTTTGATTGGGTCCGGTACACTGGATAACGGTATATATGTCTTAAACCAACTACAGATTTTCAATGTCCAGAACACACTAAAATGAAAGTCTCCAGATTTAAATAAGGCTTTCTTGTGGCATTGTAGACTAGGTTACATCAATGAGACAAGGTTAACTAAGTTACATAGAGAATGATATTTGGACTCGTTCGAATATCAAACTTATGCCACTTATCAATCATGTCTCAAAGGAAAGATGACAAAGACTCCATTCACTGGACATGGAGTAAGAGCGAGCGAGCTCTTAGGACTCATACACAGCGATGTATGTGGTCCAATGTCTACACATGCAAGAGGTGGTTTTTCATATTTCATTACTTTTACGGATGATTACTCTAGGTACGGATTCATTTATCTGATGAAACATAAATCCGAGACTTTTGAGAAATTCCAGGAG
Organism: Agapanthus africanus; assembly: GCA_030015575.1. NCBI lineage: Eukaryota > Viridiplantae > Streptophyta > Magnoliopsida > Asparagales > Amaryllidaceae > Agapanthus > Agapanthus africanus. The sequence continues at coordinate 710,796,697 of JASDDO010000022.1, forward strand.
TATAAGAATGAAGTAGAAAACCAAACCAGCAAAAGTATCAAGACACTAAGATCTGATCGAGGTGGTGAATACTTAAGTGCCGAGTTCCTAGGTTACCTAAAAGAGAAAGGAATTCTCTCTCAGCTTACTCCTCCATACCCTCCACAGCATAACGGTGTATCGGAGAGACGGAATCGAACCCTATTGGATATGGTACGTTCCATGATGAGTAATGCTGAGTTACCGCGATCTTTCTGGGGTTATGCGCTAGAATCAGCGGCATATCTTTTGAACATAGTTCCTACCAAGACTGTGCCTACCACGCCATATCAGATGTGGAGTGGGAAGAAACCCTATCTTCAGTATCTGAAGATTTGGGGATGTCCAGCTTTTGTTAAAAAGCAGCATGTGGACAAGATCGAGGCACGATCAGTACTGTTTAAGTTTGTGGGATATCCAAAGAACTCCAGGGGGTATCTATTCTATTACGCAGAGGAACAAAAGGTTTTTGTTTCTCGTAATGCCCATTTTCTAGAACATCAGTTTTTAGAAAAGGAAATAAGTGGGAGCGAAATAGAACTGGAAGAAATTCCAGAACCACAAACTACTACTGAAAGTTTGGTAGAACCAGTAGTTCAAGAAGAACAGGACATTCCCGCACCCCTCCGCAGGAGTAGTAGGCCGTCTCATCCGCCTGAGAGATACTACGGTTTTCTCATAGATGGGGATGGAGAAGATTGCATCATTGATGATGATGAACCTACTAGCTTCCAGCAGGCCATCCAGAGCGGCGACTCGGTACGATGGCTAGATGCAATACAGACCGAAATGGAGTCCATGTACACCAACAAAGTATGGACTTTGGACTTTGCTCCAGATGGGGTAAAACCCATAGGATGCAAATGGATCTTCAAGAAAAAAGATTGGTGTAGATGGACAGGTGAAAACCTATAAGGCTAGACTTGTTGCAAAGGGTTTTCGTCAAAGACCTGGTTTGGACTATGACGAAACTTTTTCTCCAGTGGCTATGCTCAAATCCATTCGGGTCCTTCTTGCTATTGCCGCCTTCCATGATTATGAAATCTGGCAGATGGACGTAAAGACGGCTTTTCTGAATGGTAATTTAGAAGAGTGCGTCTATATGGATCAGCCAGAAGGTTTCAATCAGAGTGGAAGCAGCGGGAAAGTGTGCAAGTTGCTTAAGTCCATTTATGGACTGAAGCAGGCATCACGGAGTTAGAACATCTGTTTTGATGAAACAGTCAAAGAATATGACTTTATCAAAAATCCAGATGAACCATGTATATATAGTAAAGTTGTAGCACGAACTGTCGTATTCCTCGTCTTGTACGTGGATGACATTCTATTGATAGGAAATGACATTCCTATGTTACAATCTGTCAAAGGATTCTTGTCACACAGGTTCTCCATGAAAGACCTGGGTGATACCTCTTACATTCTGGGGATCCGGATCTATCGTGATAGATCCAAAAGGATGTTGGGACTTTCGCAGTCCAGGTATATCAACACTATACTGAAAAGATTCAGTATGGAAGATTCTAAGCGCGGTAATCTACCGGCTTGTCATGGAATCACCCTCTCCAAAGAGATGTCTCCCAAGACTGATTTGGAAAGGGAACGCATGTCTATTATACCCTACGCTTCTGCGGTAGACTCTATAATGTATGCGATGTTGTGCACCAGACCAGATATAACTTACGCACTGAGCGTGGTAAGCCGGTATCAGTCAGACCCAGGGGAGAAGCACTGGATAGCAGTAATGAACATTCTCAAGTACCTAAGAAGGACTAAGGAGATGTTCTTAGTTTACGGCGGAAAAGACCTCAAGTTGGAAGCCTTTGCTGATTCCGGCTTCCAGAGTGATAAGGACGATTCCAAGTCTATGTCAGGTTATGTCTTTACCCTCAATGGAGGGGCGGTGTGCTGGAAGAGTTCCAAGCAGGACACCGTTGCTGACTCAACGATGGAAGCGGAGTATATTGCTGCTTGCGATGCCGCAAAAGAAGCGGTCTGGATGAAGAAGTTCCTAACAGAACTTCAGGTGGTTCTTACCATTGTTGATCCAATACCTCTGTATTGCGACAACAACAGAGCTATAGCTTTAGCGAAGGAACCAAGGTCCCATCAGAAGTCCAGACACATCTTAAGGCGGTATCACCTGATCAGGGAGATCATAGATCACCGGGAGATCGAGGTCCGGAGAGTTTCTACTGAAGAGAACATTGTTGATCCATTCACAAAGGCCCTACCTCAGATTCAGTTCGAGAGGCTGCTCGAGATCATCGGTCTTCGATATGCCAGTACATGGCCCTAGTGCAAATGGGAGATTGTTAGTGTATATGCCCTAGGGGCCATTATTGTATCATACTAGCTTGTATATTACTTAATGGAAGCTTGGGATATTCACAGTTATATAACAGTCTTGCTAAACATGGTAGTATGCTACTTGGTTTTATCTATCTTAATATGTGAGTATACATATTGATAGAGCCCTTAGGATCTTACTTGACTACCAGCGTTGTGATGGCAGTCATACTAGTGGGGGCTGGGTAGTCTACAAGCACATCCTTTTCCAGGTCCCTAGTCATAGGATTATCGAGACAGGGCATCGATACTCCGGAGTAGACTAGTGTGTACGCTTCTCATCCCAGTTGGGGAGATGGTCTGTCCCACAGCCGTCAGTACGTCGTACTGGAGATAGTATACAGGTGCTCGTTAGGTTACTGGTACACCGGACATGACTCACGGGGAACTGTTGGTTGGTATTATACCCGTCGTCAGTTAACAGTTCCCAAGTGACATGAGTACAGCATAGTCCGCAGACTTGACACTGCTACTTCGCCTCGACACTGCTACTTCGCCTCGAGTGTGTCCCACTGTTCTTAGATTGCTACCCTACCACGGCTTAAAGGAATCGTGCAAACAGGTAGCAGTTGGGTGCAGTCCCGAGCACTTGGAGGCAGTGGCGGTTAGACAGGATTCGTCTCCCCCGGTATTGGGAGTTGATATCGCGCTGTGTCAGAGAGCCATTACGCAAAGTCCCTGGCCAGGGCAAGCGAGATTTACTGGTAGGTTCCAGTAGTTTCTCAAGGTGTAATGGGCTTCACTCCGACACGACTTATACCGCTTTTAGGGGACTGACGCTTGCCGCCCCCAAGGCCCGATATGCGATAGTCTTAGACGAACAGACCGGACTGTACGGTGATTGTCACATCAGGCTCAGTAGGAGTTCGGATGGGTTTCCTCATCGGCCTTCTTATTGACATCTACCTGGGGACCGTTACGTACAGCTAGTGCCGTTTGCGGTCTGTGGTTAAACCCACTGCCAGCGTAGTAGTCGAGTCTTTAGAGTTCCACACAGAGAGTTTCCCTGCTCCAAGCGAAACGATATAGAGGTCGTATGGTTTTACGACAAGGGTTCGGACGCATACGTGTGTTTATGCACGTACGACGTTCAGACAGTTTTTACTAGCCGGCTTTGGTTTAAGCCGGATTCTAGTATCGGATTATTGGATTTATACAGTCTAAAGTTTTTCCGTGTTTTCACGGATAGGAGAGGCGTTCTGGTAATTTGGCGGGAAGCTTCTAGAAGGATGATGACTTGGGGGTTTAGGTGGCATAAGCATTAAATGATTTAGTGACTTATTTGTGTGATTCATCCATGTCATTAATGCATCATTAATGGTTAATGACTCATGTAGATGAATCACTCATATGAATAAATGAAGCATGATGATTAATCATTTTATTTATTTATTTCGATAAATCATTATGCTTCATATATTCAAGAGAGATCATTATCTCATGATCATTCTCTTGCTCACCTTCTCTCTCCTCAAGCTCTCTCTCTTCAAACCCTAATCCTCCACTCTCATGTGTTGAGATCAAGGATTAGATAGACTAATTAATCCATAACCTCACTCTATATCACCTAGGTGCCTTTGATTAGCAACTAAAGAAACCTAGTTACCACAAGATTAGAGGTGAAGCTTGGAATAGAAGCTCTCGGGTGGATCGTCTATTACGTAGAGGAGGCCGAGGAGGAGGTTGATAACGAAAAGACGAAGGACTAGATTCAATAGGTATAATCACTTCTCATAGTAGTTAACAACTCCTATGTATTTGTTAGTTATAGTTTAGCAAAGATTCTTCGGTTAGTCGATGTTAACTCAAAGAACAAGATTGTTTTTCATATTTCCGCCTCCCCGCAACTCGTGGGGTGTTGTACATCGACTTACAGAACTTGCGGAGCACTTCGAAGGCCTCGCCCAGATCCCTGGCATGGTCGGCCGACGAGACGGATTTGACGAGCATATCGTCAACGTAGACCTTCATATTCCTGCCGATTCATGGCTTGAACATGCGATTGACCAACTGTTGGTACGTGGTCCCGGCGTTCTTGAGGCCGAAGGGCATCACCTTGTAGCAATATACCCCCCGGTCCGTTGTGAATGCGGTAAGATCTTCATCTTCCGGATTCATACGGATCTGATTGTAGCCGGAGAAAGCATCCATGAAGCTCAATAGCTCATGGTCGGCCGAGCTGTCGACGAGCTGATCTATCCGAGGGAGAGGATAGTTATCCTTGGGGCAGGCCTTATTGAGGTCGGTGAAGTCGACGCACATGCGCCACTTTCCGCTTGACTTCTTGACCAGAACCACGTTCGCCAGCCACTCCGAGTAGGGTACATTCCGGATGAATTTGGCGGCGAGAAGTCGATCAACCTCATCTTCGATAGCCTTCTGTTTGACCGGGGCGAAGCTTCGCTTTTTCTGTCTGACGGGTCGAGCCTCAGGATCAACTCCGAGCTTGTGAGAAATGATTTTGGGGTCGATCCCAGGCATGTCGGCAGGCGCCCAGGCGAAGTCGTCGGAGTTATTTCTGAGGAAACTGACCAGGTCATCTCGCTGAGTCCCTGTCAGGAGTGATCCGACCTAGATGGTTTTTTCATCGTCCCCTCCTGTCAGGGGCACCTCGGTCAATGGTTCGACCGGCGTCCCCCGGACCTCCTTCTGCTCGTCTCGGGTGTCCAGAGAACCCTTGATGTCGTCTTTTACCTCAGCGTCGTCGGCCGGCTGCTCGGACGAAGATGTTTCGGTAAGGCATACCTTCGCGACCCGCTGGTTTCCGTAGACCCGACCTATCCCGCCCTGATCGAGAGTGAACTTCATCGTCAGGTGGTAGGTCGATATCTGGGCCTGGAAGGAGTTCAGCGTCGGGAGGCCGAGGAGGACGTTGTAGGCCGATGGGACCTTTGCTAGGATGAAGTCCACAGGCAACGTACGGGTGCGGCCGGGCTCCCCGACATTGAACTGCAGGGTGACCACCCCTTCCGCCGGGATGGAGTGGTTGGTGAACCCTGAAAGGACGTGGGAGGTCGGTTTCAAGTCTGCTGGGGTGAGCCCCATGCGCAGAAAGCAGTCGTGGAAGAGGATGTCTGCCGAGTTGCCCGAGTCGACAAGTATCTGGTGGACGTCGTACCGGTGGATTCGGGCCGTGATCACCAGAGGGTCGTTGTGGGGCATGGATATGCCGTGGAGGTCCCCGTCGCCAAAGGTGATAGGCTCGTGGTCCCTGGCCTTTTTGCTCGAGCTGCTGTTGGCGTCCGTTGCCGGCGTGGGGGTGCCGAGTCTCGCGGGAGCTCGACTGACCCCCTGTCGTCATGACCATAGTTCTTGATGGGCCCCGGTTCCTTCCGGCGAAGTCCCTTGGGCCCCGCGGTGAGGTTGTCCTCGAGCTGCCTTGGCGGGCTTTGTGGGCATCACCCCGAGGGGTGCGACAAGGCTCGAGGCGAGGCTCTCCGACGTGGGACTTCGAGGTTGAATGGGACGGATCGAGGGGCCTGCGACCGCCGAAGTCTGTGAGGCGGTGGCCGGCGGAGGAGTCGACGACATTCGGCGGAGGTTCACCCGCGCCTCCGTTGAGGGGGAGGCGGCAGCGGGTGCTTGGATCTTTAGGGTGATCGGTTGCCATGCGGATGGAGATCGGAAGGCCAACTTTGTTTTTTGTGGAGTTTCTGTTTCCCACAGACGACGCCAACTGATGGAGGCCCTTTTCGGGTCTCCGTCAGATGTTGTCTTCCGTCGATCTCCCGGTGGATTTTGAAGGTGATCTTCTGTTGCGTGTGGGTCTCAATGGATTTTGAGGAGATTGGTGGTTTGAGGAGTTTGCGCCGAGTACGTGCAAGGAAGTCCCGGTGTGGTTTGGTACCACCGAGGACCCTCCGACGTTCAAGTTAGCACAAGATCCGAGCAGAGTAACGGCTAAGTGGGTGAAAAAAACTTACTTGACCCCTCTGTGATGGGGATTTATATAGTGGCGGCAGCACGCAGTAGCGGGCGCGAGAATCTCGCCGGCAGTTACGCTCCCGACGTCACGTCCGCGTAATAAGCGGATCGCCCGTTAGTGGGGATCGTGATGGCGTGGAACGTGGGATGCTGCCGGCGGAGTATCCGCGCATGGCGAGATTTGCGGAGCGGCGGTTACGTCTGTGAGTGGTGGAGTTGGTCGGTCAGAGGGACCGAGGAAGATGGCCTCGGCGGGAGAGCTCGGGAACGAGCGAGAGGGCCGAGGTATCTTGGTCCTGTGGTAGCTCGGAGGCGAGCTGAGAGGCCGAGGAGGCCAATTTGCAGGGGGCTCCGAGGTGAGCCAGCTTTGTGCTTGTATGTCGGGTACAGGGGTGGCCTGGTCGGCCCCCTGTGGGCACTCTCTTCTGAGTTCTTGGACACGTCATCTGCCACGTGTCTTGATCTAGGAGATTGTCAATATAGAGCATCATCAGTCTTCATTTTCATTTTTATCTCGTGTCGCCCGAGTGTTCTAGCACCTACATGTACCATGTAGTAAAGGTTGCTGATAAAGTAGCGATATTATATATTAATCTTTAAACATTATAATTTATAAGAGAAAAAACTGCGGATATATTAATCCTTGAGAAATTATGTTAGAAAACATCGATTTATTAACACTTCTGCTTAAGGAAATCAAGTTGAAACATTATTTTAAGAGAAAAGGAAAGAAACGGAAAATACAAAGAAGGAAACAAAAAAATGAAATCTAGTTTGGCGATGTACAAGCAACAAAATCGATATGATTCTATCATATACACACTCTGATTTCAAGTATTACCAACAATGAACTTCATGAATCAACATTAGCAAGTCTTCAACTTTTGGCCTCAAAACTCCTAGTCTAAAACTTCTAAAAACTATGGAGATTTGCCTCTCATCCAAAGAATTGAAGAAAGAACCTTTTCTTTGGCAATGCAGCACATAAAAGCTGTATAATTAAACCAAGAAGCTGAATGTTTATGTGATAGAAACTTCCAACTACAAAATTTTCTTAAAATGCCGAAAAAAAACATTACCAAATGCATAAGAATCACTGAAGAACCATGTAATAAACACAGTAGAATTATCCAGTACAATAAAAAAAACATATACATGCAAAATATAAGACAGTACTATAATCAATAAATCAGAGAACCGACTCTCGTTTTGTCCCCATAGAAAATCCTGTCTTCGATTATGCGGCACATAAAAGGAATTGCCTAGACTGTTTATCCGATAGAAACTTCTGAAACTCGTAACTGTTTGTTAATGCCAATAACAACTTGAACAAAAGTATACGAACTCGTCAAGAACTGGATGTGATGAACATTGCAGAATTTATATAAAACTCAATGAACCTGTTTTGTAATGTGCAGGCAACCAAATTGCCACACGCACGCGCACGTTGAGACAGTAAAAGATGTTTAGTAGTTAAAAATTTCTGAGACTCGTATATGTTTATTAACAACACCAACATAAGTATAAGAATTAATTAAGAACCAGATGCAATAAAAAACAGTAAAAAAAATTTCACCTGTTTAAATATGAACTGATGTCTGCATTCATATAAATTGCTAGTTGAAAAGCTGAAACAGCCCACGCCTTCTTCTATCGTCCCTTTGGACTAATAAGTTGTATGTCTGTATGATAAAAACTTCAAACTCAAAGAATTTTTGTTAATGCTGAAAAAATATTAACCGAAGATAAGAAATACCGAAAAAAACTAGTAATAAAAACAGTCGAATTTACCAACATACTGATAAACAAATATGTATAGGATACCAGACGATGGATGAGAAATTGTTTACACCTTTTTAATACAAATTACCGCCTGTACTCGAATAAAATGCTAGATAAAAAGCTGAAACAGCCTGCGCTCTTCTTCTTCTTCTTCTTCTATCGGCCCTTGGGACTTACAAGCTGTGAGAACATCGCATTGCTATCGGTGTCATTGCTCGCCTCGCTCCCTCCAATGCTCCCGACTCGGTTGTGGGACCCAACGACACTCTCACTCATATCAACACTCTCGGTTCTTCTCGAAGACCCGCCATCTTCAAAATTCTCTTGAAGCTGAAGAGCAAACTCGAGATTCCACAACACATCGCCCATCGAAGGCCTATCGACTCCGTGATCTGACAAACATTTCTGTGCGGTCTCAACGAATTTCTTCAAGCACTCGGGATCAATCTTCCCTTTGAGTTGTGGATCAATAATATCATTAAATGTCCCCTTTCTTAGACAATGCAAAGCCCAATCAGCGAGACTCACTTGTTCTTTAGCCAAGCTCGGGTTTAAAGCGGGCCGTGCACATAAAACTTCGAATAAAACGACCCCAAATGAGTACACATCGGATTTATCCGTGAGTTGTTGCCTTCGGAAATATTCGGGGTCTAAATACCCGAAGCTCCCTTTGACGACCGTGCTCACATGCCCTTGGTTCATCATGGGGCCCGTCTTCGATAAGCCAAAGTCCGAAACTTTAGCTACCCATTTTTCATCTAGCAGGATATTAGTAGTCTTCACGTCCCGATGAATGATAGTGTACTTTGCGCCCGTGTGAAGATAGTGAAGTCCTCTCGCGGATCCAATGCAGATTTCCAACCTTTGTTTCCAACCCAATGGAGCTTTTTTCGTGTTGTAGATATGCTCTCTTAAGGTTCCATAGGCCATGAAGTCGTACACCAGGCACATTTCGCCTTCTTCTTCGCAGTATCCGATCAAAGAGACCAAATGCCGATGCCTTAGCTTCGAGAGCATCTCAATCTCGGTCTGAAACTCGTGCACTCCTTGCTCCGATGAAGGATTCGATCTTTTGACAGCGACTTTCGTACTTCCATCTACAATACCTTTATAAACTTTTCCGAATCCTCCAACTCCAATAACAAATGATTCATCAAAGTTTTTAGTGCCTTGTCTGATTTCCGAAATTGAAAAATGCCGGCATAAACTGGCAGCCATTACAGAAACATGGCTGTTGGTTCCCCCAGAAACAGTGGACTTACCACCCGAAGTGTGAGAATTTCCATATAGAGGAAGCCAACCCGAGCGAGTCGACGGGCTCGATAAAGTCCTCTTCTTTCTTTGATATACCGCAATGCATATAGCACAAACTAACCCTAGAGCCGCCGCCCCACCGGTTACACCTCCGATTATATGTGCTTCATTGCTTGCCGGATGCTGAAACCCTTGTCCAAACCCTTGCTCTGCTGCTTGCATCATCGGAGACAAAACCGGATTTGCTCCAGCCATATTTCCATTATTATCGCTGAGCTTGAATATCTCGAGGCCACTGAGTATTGAATCATAAAACTCAGGATGAGCCGCTTGGTTCGGATGAAGAGCTATCCATAGAACATCGTCGGTGACATAACTTGTATAATCTTTATATATCGCAACATCTTTACCTGCGGCCCAGCCGATGACATCAGCGGCGGATTGAGCAGTTTGGTTATTTACAAAAATATCAAAAACTCTTTGATTCGCCTTCGACAGCTGAGTCTCACACATATGGAACCTCACCATGTAGGTGAAGTTCGCATCAACCTGAACTGCCCAAGTGAGGTTGTAGTTTAAATTGATTTTGCTATCGGGCCCCATTGATCGAACAGTCTTGTACACATCGTCGGGGGCCACGAGCTCCGAATCCGGGTTTGGATATTGGATCTTGACGTGGTTCCCAACACCGGAGGTGACGCCAGTAGCAGCTCCATAGATATAAGGGGAGTCATCGTACCAAGTCCGTGTCAGGCCCGTGTCGTTCGCCGGAGGAATGTATTGGCCACCAACATTGAGCCTGAACATTGTTTGGATCCCCAAAGAGCTGACATCGACCGTCTGTTGATCATTGCCGACTAAAACCGCAGGGGTGCTATAAATATTAGGCATCGATGCAATCTCGATGCCGTTGATGAAAGCATAAGACCCTTGGTAATTCTTCGACGGGGTAAAAGTTAAAGCTATAACCCCATCCTCCGAAGGCGGCACGGAGAATTCTTTGATGAGATAAGCTTGTGTCAAGGCTTGCGCCGTGATATAAGCGCTAAAATTTTTCAGCAATGTAAGCCCATTCGAGGCCGTCACATCAAAAAACGAATTCGACGAGTTGAGGTTATTGTAAGCTGTCGGATAAAAATGAAGCCGGACCCAATTCCGATCCTTCCCGCTCACAGGGAACCTATAAGTGGCTTCCGAAGTGAAGACGTTGGCGGTCATGTAAGGGACGGGCGACGTTATCGAAGGGTCCTGAAACGCGGCGGTCGTCGGCTGAGAATTGCTCGAATTCAACAGCTCTTTGAAGAACGACTCGCCGCTCCATTTCCGACCGTCGGCATCCGTGCCGTTCTCGCTCGACCCGCAGTTCAGCAGGATGGAGTCGGCAGGCGTGTATTGGGACCAAACCAGAGGGACGAAACCGAGAAGTGCGAAGAAGATCGAGATACGGGCGGCCGAACTCATGGACGATTTTCTTTCGGCGTACAAGAAGAAAACTTTGTTCTTTCCTGTACGCCGACGATGTATATGGGGAGGAGATTAGGGTTTTGGGGGTTGGAGAATGGATTGGGCTAGGCCATGGATTTCAGAAGAACAGAGGCTGGGGGATCTGTTTTCTCTCTCTCTCTCTTTTGATAAAACAGAGGAAAAAGGGGGAAGAAAGCAAAGATTGTTTTGTGTTTGTATTTTTGGGGCATTGACTGAGCAAAATGAGGACGTTAGGATTGGGGGCATGGGAGTAAATGGCGGGGAATTTCTGTTTTGATTCATTGGTGGAGAATGGAAACGGCTCGGTGGATCCTAGACGTTGTTATTCAGATCAACGGCTGTGATTGAAGATATCTCAAATGTTTTTATCTAGATTTTAGTAAAGATTTAATGTCGTGTGTTATATCTCAAATGTTTTTATCTAGATTTTAGTAAAGATTTAATGCCGTATGTTTAAATTTAAAGTGCTTTTGATTATGCAAAAGTATATATATTTTTATTTATATTATCTTTACTCTTACCTTTGATGCAAAAATAAAAGGGTTGATTATCTTACACATGATAGGAAAGTTGTAGAATCACATGAAATTTGGTGTACCCACATCTTAAATGATGACGATGAATATGATGGGGGCCGATCGTCGGAAAAATTGGTGGAGGGGGTATTTTTTCGACGCCATAGGAGGGAATTCCCTCCTATGGCATCTTTTCTCCATTATTCTCTCTCTCTCTCTCTCTCTCTCTCTATATATATATATATATATATATATCTATATATATCATAGACTTATAAATTAAATACAATGTGAGTAATTACAATGATGAACATTTAGAATTAAATGTCTACTGTGTACGGGTTGGTTTGAGGCATGTCGGAAATATGAACTGGGTTTGATAAGGGAAAGGTTTAGGGTTTGGGTTGCATGGATTTGAAATAAACTCATGCCTTTGAAGCTAATTTTAAATCCGTCCGTACAGGCTCGGACGGGTATATGATGCCACAAGTCCCGAAAATGTCTGGAAGAGCAAGATCAGATTTGGGTCAAGCTGAGCCCGACTAACACCCCTGCCCCCAACCAAAAAGGGAAAAACACTTTTCTTTTAATGGATGTAGTTTATTCAAAATATGTTGATGAAATCAAGATAACAAATATAGCAGATTAATCGGTAAACACTGCTTGCGTGAAAATAAAAAATGAAAACGAGAGTTGCCCGTGACTCATGAGTCACCGTGTGAGGAAAAAATTTGGGTTTTAGCACTAATTAGAAATTAATTAGGGAATTAGGCCACTTTTAAAACTATTTAGAGATTCAGCACATTTGAGTCACATCGGTGACACCTAAACGCTACGTAAGATACCCAGTTTCGAAGGTGCCAAGTCAAATCCTGCACTTGCAAAGTGTGGTTTTGAACTTTGCCCTAGGTCAGTTGTGACTAAGTTTTATTCCGCAGTTTGCAAGTGCGGAATTCGACTTGGCCCCATACAAAGAATGCCTGAGATGTGGACAAGACTTATTTCGCACTTTGCAAGTGCAAAATTCGACTTGGCCACATCCAGAGAGCTTTGTCTCTGTTGGCCAAGTATATTCTGCACTTGCAAAGTGCAGAATATACCGGCCCTCCACCTTTCGCACTGCCCCATCCCCTTTCCCTTTTAATACGTTACAATATCTCTCTCTCACAGTCTCTCTATCTTCTCTCTCTTTCTCTTCCGTCGATCTCTCCCCCTTTTCTCCTCATTCGAACCCAAGCCCCATCTCCAAACCAAGATCCATCTTCGAAACCGAGCCCTCTCCTCCAGCGTCGATCTCGAACCTCTCTCCTCCTCCTCCTTCGAAGTTCTCAACTGTGTCCGATCTCTTTCTCGTCGAGGCCGAACTCCTATCCTTCCAAGTGTGTTTTAATTTAAAATTAATTTAGTTGAAATTATTTTAAATTTTGGTTTTTAATTAGTGAGTTTTGGGTTAGGGTGTTGTGTTGTTAGGATTAGGGTAATTTATGGCATGTTAGTGTTAGGGTTAGTGTAATTTAGACTATTTAGTGTTAGGGTTAGGGTGATTTAGTGTATTTTGGAGGTTGGAGTTAGGGTAATGTAGGGTATTTTGGGGGTTAGGATTAGAGTAATTTAGGTTTTTTAGTGTTAAGATTAGGTTATTTTAAGAGAAAGGGTTAGGGTAATTTAGTGTTTTTGTGAGGGTTAGGGTTGGTCTATTTTGGAGGTTAGGTAAAATGCATAAGCACTGAATTTAAATTAAAATAGGGTATTGAATGTTGTTGTTGTGAATGTTGTAGAGTGTATAGGTTTGTTTCTTAAGTTTTTGATAATTTCACAATTATTATTAATATTAGGTGCGATGACAAATGAGCATACCGTGTTGATTTGTCATTATAACGGCACCTTAAATATTGAAGCGAGTGGAAGGCCGAACTACATTGGTAGAAAAAGTAAAATGATAAGAGTCAATAAATCGTGCTCATACAATGGGTTGAAACGAAAGATTTATGCAACCACACGGATAAATCCGAGAGATAATAAGATCGAATTGGTATGCAAGGTTCCGATCATAAGTCAGGACTATACAAGCGTTGAAGTAGCCGATGACGAGGATACATGATGCTTAGCTTGTATCCTAAAAATCCATCAATACAGGTGTTGGTGGTGAAAGAAACTGTACAATCGCATCAAGAAGATGTACAATTGCTTCAAGAAGCAGAACAGTCACATCAAGCTTATGAACCATAGGGGGAATTTACACGAATGCGGCTATGTGCAATCTCGGAAAGCCGAACATGCATGATGACGCATTCAATTCTATGCAAGTTCCATTCCATGGTACGCAGATTGACACGGATATGTATTACTGTGATTGGAATTTGTATGGTCAATCAATGTCAAATCCGTACAATACGGATTTCACAATTGGGATGGCTGGAGCGTAACATACTAAATTAAATAAAACTGACGATACTTATCGTATATCGAATCATAGTTAATTGATAATTGATATTTGTATCTTTATATGTCGCGAAGGTCTTCGTTTTTTGCACCAGAGCATATGCGAACACAAAGTTCAATACAAGGGGAGTTTGGTGTTGGTGCATCTTTAAAATTGGAACACCTTACACGGGATTATCTTTCTCACATCATGTTGAAGAAAGAGATGATCTTGAGAACGAGGAAGATGGTGATGATGTAGATACCGATCGTGAAGGAGATGGTAGCATGTAAGAAAATAGTATACAGTACGCAGACCAAGATGAAATGGACGATAAGTGGGTGGATCAAGTGTATGCTAACAACGAATATATTGAGTTCGAAGAGCCACATCTTTATGAGGCGATTGATGATGTCATGGTAGAAGTTTATACTACTGAGGATATGATCATCGATGACACACGTTGGACGACGCGAATGGATGATAATGTCGGATTTTAAGACGGATAGATGTTTGCGATAAAGAAAAAATTGATTGAAGAAGTCAATGCATGGTCCATTAAGAGGTGTGTCATCCAAAACGGCCAGGAGTACTAAACCAAAGTACATTGTGGTGTGTGATAACAATCCAGGTATGAGCCCTGGACAATGTCCTTGGAAACTTCATGCAATAATATCAAAACCGTGGACACATTCGAAACACTTCACTATAAAGGAATATAATCCAGAGTATCGGTGCCGAAACACTGTAAGAGTTATGGGGAACAAACAGACCACAACAACATTTATATGCCAGTACATCTTACCATTGCTGAAGAGGCGGCTTGATATGACACCGGCCGCCATCCAAGATCAAATGGAAGGGGCGTATCAAATTAATATTTCTTATTTCAAAGCGTGGGAGGAGAGAAGGAAAGCTTTATGCATGATATTTGGGGATTGGGAGAAATCATATCAAACTCTACCATGATACCTCGAGGCAATCACAAAAAGCAATCCCGATACAATCTATAAGATCACCTACGAAAACCTGACTCCGACAGCAGTCCAGTTTACTGGCGTGTTCTGGGCATTTGGACCATCAATTAAGGGATTTGAATACTGTCGTCTAGTTCTGAGTATTGATAGCACACACTTATATGATAAATATAAGGGGACTTTGCTTGTTGCTACCGGGGTGGATGCAGATGGAGAGTTGTATCCTTTGGCGTTTGCGGTTGTCGGTGGTGAAACTGAAGCAAACTGGTAATGGTTCTTCGTATGTATTCGTATGTATATCCCTAGTGTAAGCCGTCGTCAAATTACATGGTCATCTGATCGGATGAAGGGTCTTCCAAGGACACTAGCTCAAGGCTGGAGAACGCCCCACTATTATCGCTACTGTTTGCGGTATATCAGAGCTAATTTCTCAAAAAAAAATCAAAGACAGATTATTACAGCTTTTGTTGTATGAAGTCGGCCGTGTTTTGGATCCTCTAGTTTATGCACAAAAAGGAGTTCGTATTAGAGAATTAAATCCAGAGGCAGATACTGTTGGAGATAGTGCCCTCATAGTCAATTATTGGATCGCAGGTACGTGATTGCAATGATTGCGGAGGACCTATACCGGTAGAACAGTCTTACTCGAGATGATAGTATGCTATCTGGTTTGCCTTTATCAGTCGTGTACATGTTCAGGTGACTGATTGCATGTTACACTTTGATAGAGCCCTTAGGATCTTGCTTTACTACCAACAGTATGATGGCGATCATATACGTGAGAGTTGGGTAGTTTATACGCATATCCTTAATTGTGGTCCCTAGTCGTGGGAGTTTCGAGACAGGGCATCGATACTCCGGAGTAGACTAGTGTATACAGTCGAGACCCCGACGAGGGGCGGTGGCCGGTCTCACAAGCCACTGGTGTCAGTTGGATCATCTAAGATGTATACAGGTGCTCATTGGGTTATGAGTACACCGGACAGGACTCGCCGGGAATCTGCTAGTTAGTATTATATCTATCGTCAGATAGCAGTTCCCTGGTGACATGTGTACAGGTTAGTTCATCGACCTGAGGTCGTCATTTGTCTCGTGTGAGTTCCCACTGTGCTTTGATTTCTACCCTACCACGGCTCAAAGGAGTCGTGCAAACAGGTAGCTTTTGGGTACAGTCCCGAGCCATATGGAGGCACGTGAGCGGATCGGCAGGGGATTCGTCTCTCCCGGTATTGGGGGCGAGATCGTGCTGTGTCTAGGAGAGCCATTACACATAGCTCACGGCCGTGGCAGGAGATTTACTGGTAGGTACTCCAGTAGTATCTCAGGGTGTTATTGGGCTTCACTCCGACACGACTTATACTGCTCTTGGGGGTCTGACGTTACTAGCCCCCTAGGCAGATATACGATACTCATAGACGAACGGACCGGACTGTATATACATTATCACTGTTAGGCTCAGTAGGGTTTCTGGATGAGTTCGCTCATCGGCCTCCCTTGAGTGCGCTCATCGGTCTCCCTTGAGGTCAGTCCGTGGACAGCCGTTACGCATTGCTAGTGCCACTGACGGTTTGTGGTTAAACCCACTGCCAGGGTACTGACGAGTCATTAGAGTCCCCCACAGACAGTTTCCCAAGTTCGGGCGAAACGTTGTAGAGGCCGTATGGTTTTATGGCAGGGTTCGGAAAATGCACGTGCGTTTACGCACGTGTCACTTTTCGGGCAGATGATACTGGTCGGCTTAGGTATAATATCTTTGTCTCAGTTGCATTTGTATTCGGTCGTAATACAAATGCGGGTATATTTATACAGTTTCGGGGTTATCCTGAAAGTCGTTTCAGGATCACTTTTGGAAGTTGCCAGTTTCCAGTTTTCTATCAGCCGTCTTTTAACATTCTGTTAAAGACGGATTTATCTTTTCTTGGATGAGGGTGAGTCAGTGTTCTAGAAGCATCTAGATGAGGTGACTAGGTGATTTGGTGTTATGTTCTAATTGGTTGCTTTTAATGAAATGATGACTAAGGTTATGAGTCATCATTTTCATTATGGTATTTTGTTTTCCTTAAGATCTTTTCATATGATATTTTCCCTTAAGGTTACCTCCCTCCTCCTACCATCACCTCCCTCCTTGGATAAATATGGCTGGCCCTCTCTCTCCTCCCTCACTTGATTCACTTGAGAAAATTATGGTTGTAAAAAGAAAAGAGTATAGTTTTGGATGCATGGAAATTTCATAGTTCATTTCTTGTTCCATTTCATTTCCATCGGCAACTTCATTAACCGATCGTCCACGGATTTGGACGAAGTGAGACAAAGTCATCTACTCATTCTCTACATCATTCTTGGTCGTCTCTTTTAGCAAACTTGACGATCGAGTTGCCTCGAGTCAGAGGCGGGAGCCCGTTTAAAGAATCGGTGATGTGGTGCCACCTCGACGAGGATATCGGAGATCGACGAGATCGGAGCAGTCGCAACGGAGCGTGGGATGATGGTTGAAGAACGAAGGACTCGGATCGTTCGGTATAACCTTTCTACACTCTTTACAGTTTGTTAGTTTAGCAATAATGGCAGATCCGGGTTAAAGTATACGATAGCGCCAGTTTAAAAGTTTTTGTTCCGCATTTGGCGTCTATAGACTGCCGGGGCGCTAGCGTAGACTTACAGATACTTGGATTAACAAAAGTTTAGAGAGGTACGAAAATCGTTGGGTGTTATGTATGGACGGCGGTGTAAGGTATTGTATTATGACTACAAATTGCTCTGAGAGATTTAATTGTATTGTTCTCCTCCGAACACAGAGACGCGACTGCGTAGGTTCGTCTTGTCTGAATTTAGGGCAGATGCTATTTGATGTTATCCGTCCACCTCTCCGAAGATTCCAAGTTGATTTATGGCACCATGTATCGAAGGTTTAAACGGATGCGGCCGATATAGCAGACTTCGTCAGATTCCCCCTCATTTGAGGGGTTTTTGATTGTAGGGACGCTCTTCCCTGCAGGCGCAAGCCCCTGCAGTTAATTATGCTACCGCTTCGCGGTAACCACTTTTTCCTTCTCCAGGTGGCCACTTCGTGTCGTGTATGTTTATTTTATTTTTGGTTGCCCGTGGATTATATACGGAGACTAATCCGTAGGGCGTGGATTAGTCCAAATCCGTATTTTCTTAGATTTGGGTTTGGGGTTGGGTTTAAGGATATGTTAGTCTTGTTTGAGACTAAGATCAACTTAAACGTTTGTTAAGGATACGTTAGTCTAATTTTAGACTAAGATCAACTTAACGGGATCATTTAGATCCAACAAAAGAGCATTTGGGCTCTATTGTTTAGTTTAGGGACATTGCGGTCCAAGGTTAGTTTAAGGACATTACGGTCCAATGTTAGATTAAGGACATTACGGTCCAGTTTAAAGACATTATAGTCTATAAAGGTTAAGGACATCATAGTCCATGGGTTTAAGGACCCCACAGTCCGAGGTTAAGGACATCATAGTCTATGGGCTTAAGGACCCCACGGTCCGAGGTTTAAAGACGTCATAGTCTATAAAGTTTAAGGACATCATAGTCCATGAGTTTAAGGACCCCACAGTCCATAGTTTAAAGACGTCATAGTCTATAAAGTTTAAGGACATCATAGTCCATGAGTTTAAGGACCCCACAGTCCATGGAATGATTGGTTATCGGGACTCGTCACCTCTCTGAAGACGTTGAAGGATTACAACGACAGATAACAAAGGAGTGAAGAGATGTACCCTTGAACCAATGTTGATTGGGAAATCTGTAGTCCAATTTGGGACTAAGATCAATTAATTAGATTATGAACACATGGGCTCGGTTAAATCTGAATTGAGGACTTATGACCAGCTTGGGCTAAGTCCAATTAGGTTTAAAATATTGGACTTTTGTTTGGGCTGCTGAGCATTTGTCTGGTTCAGCCCCCCATTATTTAGCAATGCTAAACATGGGTCTGGGTTCTGACAATGTTTTGTCTTTTATTGAGTGCTGAGCACTCGTATGAGATATGAGATGATCAATCTTGGAAGATAAGAATGTGTTTGAGGCTCAGTCAAAAGGGGAGTCTTGCCTCTGGAAAACGTAGCCAATTTGGGCTAAGACTGGTTCAAATATAGTGTTAAACACTAGAGTACATTCGGCGATCACGTGTTCCCACGTGAAATATTTAAAATAGTGTTAAACACTAGGGACGAGCCGCGAAAAATAGTGTTAAACACTAAAATTGAAGCGCTCACGTGGGATCACGTGAGGCGCCTGAGAATTGGGCTAAACTTTCTTTATTGATTCTCAGAATTTGCAGGTAAGTGTTAAACACTTAATTTCCATTTTTTTCACGTGCGGCCATGTGATGGTGCCCACAGCCTGTTCTGCTCTCCTTATTTTGAAGAGTCTGTTCAAGGGTCACGTGTGAGCACGTAACCTGATCTTGTTCGTTCTTTTTTGATCTCTGAGGGGGATGGTCACGTGTTGACATGTGAACATGCTGGGTACTTGATGCTTTTACGTGCATGGAGAGTTTTTAAGTCCCTTATTTAAGAATTAAATTCTTTTGTGGGGTTAAACCCTAGTTTTATTTAGAGGAATTAAATTCCTATGTGCCTTGTGGGAGAATATAATTCTCTGAACTTAGGTCTTCTCTTAGGTTTTAGATCTGTATGGCAGAATCTTCCCGATGAGAATTAAATTCTCAACTTATGGGAAGATCTGCTTCTGCAGACCTTCAACCAAAGGAAGAACTAAGTTCTTATTCAGAAGAGTTAAACTCTTAATTTGAGAATTAAATTCTCTTTTTCTTTTGTGGAAGCTTATAGGATGATCTCTCACTTAGGATTTCTTTCTTTTCTCTGAAGAAATCTTCTTTCTCTCTGGAGAATTAAATTCTCTTATTTTTTCTCTCTGTTGTTGTCTCTTTTTCCTCTTCTCTTCTTGGCTAATATTTATAGGAGAAAGAAAAGAATCAGTTTGTTTAGTCAATCTTTCATTGAAAGATTTTGATTGATTCTGTAACCAACATGATCTTTTAGATCACTCAGCGAATTTTATTTACCATTGGATTTTTAATCCAAAAGATATTTTGTCTGTTATTCCTGGCAAATTTCAGGGAAATATCTCCTTGTATAGAATCTTTCTATAGATTGGTGATTTTCAATCACCATTGGATTTTTAATCCAACGGTGCTCCACTTTACAGAGCGCAATCTTTTTGTTTGGAAAGATCTAGGGAAATATTAGGGTTTTTGATTTCCCTTAATTAGAATTTAATTCTATTAGTTCAGAAGGTTTAAGAGCCTATCACGTGTTAGCATGTGACCCCACTGATTGACTATTTAATTAGAATTTAATTCTATTAATTCAGAGATCTTTAGGAACCCGTCACGTGTTGGCACGTGACCCCTTGATTAAGCATTTAACCAGAATTTAATTCTGTTGTTTTAAAGAACTCAGGAATTATCACGTGTCACCACGTGACCCTTGGTCACGTGTAGGCACGTGATGCCCTATTGGGGGTTTTCCCTGTTGTTTTATTATACCTTTAATTCTTTTCAGTGGGTTTAAAGGCCTATCACGTGTGGGCACGTGACCCCATTTGATTAGAATTCAATTCTTATCATTTCAGACCCCTCAGGAAGCCATCACGTGTCAGCACGTGACCCCGATCACGTGTGTGCACGTGATGCCCCATTGGGGTTTTTCCTTGTATTTTATGAGGGAACAAATGCCCCTACAGCGTTGTTCTTACGCGTTTGCACGTGAGTGCAACGCTGTAACTTTTGTGGCCGTTGGATCTGCCTAGAGAAGGGGGTAGATGAACCGTTTCCCATCACATCCTATAAATGCAGAGGTCTCTTCAGAAGCGCCTCTACTCTTTCATCTTCTTCCTTGTTCATTTTCCTTTGAGAATTTAATTCTCTTTCTCAGAGCTCAGTTCTCTGTTCCAAAAATTTTCAGAGTTTAACTCTGTCAACAAAAGATTTCCTTTTTCAGGTAAGGATCTTGAATGGCCGAGGAACTTCTTGTAGAAATTTTCTTTGGATTTTAAATCCACACCAAGGGTTTTTCCCTTTAACAAAAACCCATCTTTCCAAGTTCTTTAAAAATGTCCAATCCTTAAATAATAAACCTCTTTTGCTAGGGTTTCTCTGATCTTAGGGATTGATGATGATACTTGTCCTACTTCTGGAATTTAATTCCATTTCAAAGAGCTTAGCTCTGAAATTTTTTGTGGGAATTTAATTCCTCTGTTCAAAAGGAATTTAATTCCTCTAAAGAACTTAGTTCTTAAAAGAAGACTTCTTGGGATTTTTCATCCTGAATTGTTCTTGCAGAGATCCTTCTCGATTTGTACAAAATTCCTGTAATGGGTTTTCTCCTTGGGGGAATGTGTAGAGTCATTTGAATTTATTGAGAATCTTTCTTTTGTTCTCATGATGATTGCTCAACCTCGTTATTAGTGAGCTGCCATATTGATTTTGCAGGGCCCACGTGTTTTGTAACCAATGGTCTCATAAAATAAGTTGTTTGTCGTTTTCTTCCACTGTCCTTTTATATATATATTTATAAATATATATACACGTGTGGGCTTCGCTAACAGTTTCCTCTTCCTTTATTTCAGGCACAATGGCTTCTCTTCCATACTTTTCCTTTACTCGCTCGGAGGCAGCTTTTCTTCAATCACCGTCGGATGAAGAAGTGATGGCAATGATCAGGGCCGATGATCCGGATTGCACCAACTTACTTTTGTGGGGGACCTGGTACGGTCATATCATCCGCGGTCGCCGAAGCTTTCTTTGCGTGGTGCCAACAGAACCTATCCGCCCATTCCTACCGATGGACCGTCCGCGGACTGCTTTTGCTATAGAGGTGGCGGATTGGACTCCTACAGGTCGACTTGAGCCGTCAAGAACTAGGATACCAAACCAGCCTGTGCCGGCCATATACATCTTGGGGCGTCGTATCTGCCAAGGTGAAGCCCAGCCCTGGGGACAAGTCTACAAGATAGGGCTTACCCCTCGCCATCCTACGGGCTATCTTCTCTGGGCTCGTTACATCTTGTCCGTCCATCGTGCGCGACTGCAGAAGGTCGGGCTTTACCAGGCGGTGTACGCGTCTCTCTTCCATTATCAGTCTCGTCACATATAGTGGGTTAAAGCTTTCCTTAATCAATGGAATCTTCCCACCAACACTTTCTTATTAGGGGACCGCGAAGTTTCAATTTCTTTAGAAGAGTTTCACGAGATCTCGGGATTACCGATCAGGGGAACGCCTTACGAAGAATTGTTACCCTCCGACGAGTATGTCTTCGAGACTGTGCCCGCTACGCTTGACGGCTTGTCGACTGAAAATGCCGTCCACTTAAGTACCCGAGTCTAATCAAGACTCTGGGGATTTTTGAGAAGCTGTTCACGGAGTCCGAAGAACAGGGTGTCACTTTTAAAAGCTTTATCGCCTGCTTCCTTCATGGAGACATTCTATCAAAGGCGGCTCCGAAGTTCGCGAATATCAACGACCCCTTCGGGTTTGGTTTAAATAGGCTACCGGCTAGAGAAGAGGATTTGCCCCAGTTCTACATTCCAGTCTTGTCAGCTGTACCTTTCGAGTCGATCGCAGCTCCTAGCATAGATGAAGAAACTTTCTTCATCGGCTTTATCAGCGTTTGGCTCAGTTGGTTTGTCGTTCCAACGCACCGTCGATTCATGAGAGCCTTGGTCATTTACCCTGCTCATCGCATTGCCGAAGGGACGCAACTGGCTGTGGGCATTGCAGGGCTGTCACATCTGTACCATGGGCTAAGCACTGCACCCAATTCCTAAACCTCAAGTGTGAACGTAGTGAGTTTCTCTCTTCATTGCTTTACGTCATGGATTGAGATGCACGTGCTAGGGGCATTTGCTGCGCACCAGAGACCCAGTTGTTATGATGCTTATACCTTTCCGCGGCTCATGAGGTTGGTTGACGCTTGACGCTTCTGCTCCTGACCCGACTCAATTAGGGGTTCTTCGTGTGCTGCTCAATCTGTATGCTAACGAAGGCAGAATGGTATTTAGTGATCGAATCCTCTCTGCTCCTTCAGGACCTGTTCAACGGTTGTTTGACTTGTCGAAAGAGGGAGCACCCTCCTTGAAGCCCAAAGAAGCCATGCACTTATAGTCGATCAGACCCGGTTATCTGGTGTTCCGTCGAAATAATGCGGCTCTTTTCATGCGGTACAATCCACACCGCTTTGCCCGGCAACTGGGATATAACCAGGGTGTCCCCTTCGAGGCGTTCACAGTGGAGCCCGGCCCTTCTTTGGAAACTGTTCATGATGCCACCCACCATTTCATGAGGCTGAACACCGGTTCTCATTTCATGATCCCCTAGGCCGACTACATTCCGAGGTGCGTGAGGGCTTTCACGGGTTGGTATCGCCACCGGGTTAGTCCAATCATTGCTGAGGAGAGGAGGATACTTTTTGGGCTTAGATCTCCCACCCCACTCCAGGCTACGGGAGTCCCACCGCGACCGCGGACAATGGTTCGCCCTCCTTTGAGGGATACTGGTATCGTACTCATTCCTGAGGCGGCGGATGTGGACTTAACTCCGACAGTTGGTATGACAATGCGCACTAGAGCTCAGGCAAGGGCTTCTGATAAGGCGCCGGTAGCAGTTTCATCGGTTGCGGTGTCAGCGATGGCAGTATCCTCATTAGTAGCACCGCCGAGAGAGGATACTGAAGGCGAAGTGGGTCAACGCCGCAGCAAAGCACCGAGGGGAAAGAAGCGATCGTCTTCTGGTGTTAGTTCTGGGTCA
This sequence comes from Agapanthus africanus, assembly GCA_030015575.1. Lineage (NCBI taxonomy): Eukaryota > Viridiplantae > Streptophyta > Magnoliopsida > Asparagales > Amaryllidaceae > Agapanthus > Agapanthus africanus. The sequence goes on from JASDDO010000022.1 coordinate 710,820,215, forward strand.
AAGAGGCAAAAGAAGACGGTCGCCAATCTGCTCGACTTTTTAGTGGAATCCGAGCCTATCTTTCAAGATGAACCGCTAGCTATGCAAGAGCCGGATGGTGATCTTCTTTTTCCAGGTTTATCTGCCGAGGTAGCCGCACAATTGGCTGTAGGGTTACTAGGCACTGTCACAAGGGTCTATAAGGCATCAACCATGCCCGATTTAAAATTTAGACGTGCCGAACAACCTAAAGCGAGGTCTTTGCTAGATAATTAGGGTTAAACATGCAAGTAAACATCTTTACAACTAAGAGAGAGAGAGAGATTACAACCTTTGTTGTCCGCTCCTTCGCTTCATAAGCTCCGAGTAGTAGTCCCTTCGCTGCGATCCTTGATCTCCCGGACTCAAGAGAGGCTCCATAAGCCGAACGATCCATGCTTGCTTAAAGTCTTCCTTTTCGAAGATGATCTACCTTGAAGAATCTTTAACTCAACCTCTCACTTCTCTAATCAAGTATTAATGAAGTGAACACCCTAATCTAATTGGCTAGATTAGATGAGGATGATGAAGTAGGAATTATGCTCTCTTTTATTTTCAAGATCTCACACTAATTCATCACAAAATCAAAAAGCTAGAAAGCTTTCATGAAGGAAGAAGAAGATGATTTCTTTTATGATGAATAATGAAATTTTTTATTCTTATTACAAATGAACCTTGAGTTAATAATATCAAGAATTAACTCATGTAGAGAGTTAACTAGGGTTAAGGGTTTTGGGTTGGGTTAAAAAATATCTCCAAAATATCAACACATAATATCTTTGCTTAAAACAAAACAAAAGCTTCTAGAAGCTTCAAGAAAAGTCTAACCCAAATCAAACCCTAACCATGTTTAATCTCCACTAATCATGTTGCATTTGTAATCATAACTTGTTACAATATTATATATCACATATATAATATTTATTTGTAACAAAAAAAAATAATACAATTAACATATATCGCATATATATCAATGTATTATCCGGTGAGAAAATGAATCAATAAAGCGAGCCAATATCAGATAATGTAATGTAATATATCACATATATAATTATACATTAAATTATCGAATCAACACTTGATCCGACAATCCGGCTATTTCTCAAATAACCGACTAATATAAACTGTATCAGTTCATCGAATCAACACTTGATCCGATGATCCGGCTATATCACATATACCCGGCTGATATCTAATATCGCAAGAATAGAATACGGTATCTCATATCGTATTATCCTCGGTTCTGCACATATCACATATGTGCTCCTACTCCGTTTTGCCTGAGTCAAGAAACCTCTGTGTAGGACTCTAAAGAATCATCAATACACCGGTAGTAGGTGATGATCATATCAAACACCCACAAGCTGCAAGCGGTCAGCTAAACGTAACAGCCACCCAGGTATTGAGCGATCAGAAGATCAACAAGCAAGCCTGTACATTCTCCTGTGAATCCAATCAGTAACACTACCGTACAGTCCGGTCTCTTCGTCTAATATGTTGCATATCTAGTCTAGGGGTGGTAAACGTCAGACCCCAGTAACCGATAAGTCGTGTCGATGTGAGGCTCATAACAGGTCGAGAACCTACTGATAACACTTACCAGTAGTACTCAATATCCGCCCTGGCCAGGGACTTCCAGTTATAGCCAATCGAACACAGCACAATATCAACTCCCTATACCGGGAGAGACGAAACCCCTCCTATCGCTCATTGCCTCCATGCGATTCTGGACTGTACCCAAAAGCCACCGTTTTGCACGCCCTCTTGGACGTGGTATGATGGAAATCAAAGCACAGTGGGAATCACACAAGAGTCTATGACGATCTTGGGTCTACAGACTAACATGTACTAGTGTCACCAGAGAACTGTCATCTGACGTGAGGTATAATACCATCTAGGAGTTCTCGGCGAGTCCGTCCAGTGTACCCAGTCTCCACTGAGCACCCGTACACCATCTTTGATGTCAAACACCGATGGATATGGGATCATCCATCGCCCATCATATGGGTCAAGATGCGTATACGCTAGTCTACTTTGGTGTATCGATGCCCTGTCTCGATACAGCCTCGACTAGGAACAGTTATAGGATGTACTCGTCGACTACCTTGGCCCCACTAGTATGATCTCATCATAGTCCCAATAGTCGAGTACATATCCTAAGGGCTTTATCAACATGTGAGAGCAAGATAGTAAACTAATACAAGTCAACATGTTAAGACAAAGTAAAACCAAATAGCATACTATCATGACGAGCAAGAAAGTCCTCTCTATATATATCTAAGCATCCATTATAATATACATCATATGTACAACAATGGCCTCTAGGGCATATATATAACTAACATTGGCTGAGGCTATAAGACGCTCCCAGGATGAGACTGAAAATATAAGGATCTCGAAGAGGCCTTATCCTGCCGTCATCTTCTATGAAGATCCTCCATCGATACGGCGGATATTTATGTCCTTTGGAAGAGGAAGGCGAGATAGCCTTTAAGCAGCCTATCTTGGCAGATACCGAAGATGCGCTGTCATTGTGGGCTGGTAGCCACGAGTCTACCCTCGCACCCCGGCGAGCACGAATTCTTGAGAAGGAACGCCGGCTTGAAAAAGCCATACTAGAAGCTCATTTGCGCATTGGTATACTTATATATCTTTTTGTAGTATTTTGCACTGCTCATATACATATATATATCCTTATCTTCGTGAAAACTTTGCACGGACTTCGGCAATGGCAGAGGATCTGAGTTCGAGTCGCCCCTTAACAATGGACTTTGTAAATATCCCAGATGAGACACTAGTAAGTGTGGAGGGGGTCGATACAGCTGTTCTTCCTGCCACGGAGTTTCCATTGGTGATTTCCATTCCCCCGGTGCTTGCTCTCCCGGAAGAGGCATCTTCATTGGCCGCGGATTCAATGGATCTTTCTGGGGACGGCCTGGAGACTATGGGACAGGTAGTCGAGGCTACCGTCCTTTCATTGGAGCCTGCAGCGATGGCCACTGCTCCTCAATTGAAAGTTGTTATACCGGCCTATGTCCCCGATGATGTGCCTGGGGGCATGGAGGAGGCCGCCGAAGCTGCTATCCCTCCAGTCCAGAGTGGGAGGAGCATCGAAGGTATTCTTCTATCTTTTGTTTTAATGATATCTTTATTATCTGAACCTTTCTGTCTTCTACGAGGATTGGCGGAGTCCATTGCGGACTTGTCCCCTAGGAAGTCTTTTCAGCGTCTGCTAAAGATGGCCGCTTCGCAGGCAATAACCCCTCAACGCATCGTCCTATCTTCCGGGCAAGATTAGTGTTATTTGCCTTCTCCTCATAGGATTATTATTATCTCATATAATGATACTGATATCTTCTGCAGTTCTGGAAGCCGATGATGAAGTTGAGATTCTTGACGGGCCTGGGGATCTTTTGGATCCTTCTTGCATGACTGTGGGTAAGTAAAGTTTCGACGTTGTTTCATCTGCTCTTTGCTTGCAAGTTTCGCTGATTGTTTATAAATCTTAACACCTTTGCCAGTTCTTACAACACTAGAATCTCGCATCGCCATGCCACCCGGCCCCTATGCTCTACGTGCCTCAGAACGGATGGCAAAGCTAAGCCTTCACTCTTTGTCAGCTCTGATCGAAGACCTTCGTGCTGGTAGTTTGATCACGGCCGAAGAATTTGCCGCCAAAGCCAACAGTTCTCTCCCCTTTCTTGCTGCTTACTATAGCGAAACATTGGTGCAAGTCTGGGTTGAGTTTTGTCGTTGGGTGGAGGCTTGCTTGCATAGTCTTGAATGTACGCGCCTTCCTTCAGAGGTTATGACTGCAAAGGCGAGCTTGCGGGGGCTGATCGAACGGTGCACCGCAAATATGATGTCATGCGAGAAGAGACTCAACCGAAAATTTTCAGAGAGGAAGGGGGGAACTTTAAGCTAATCTTATGGCCAAGACCACTCTGGTGTATGAACTTTGGCGGGTGCTTCAAGAAGCTATCAGGGAGGTGGTAGCCATTGATAAAGCCGTCTGTTCTCCGCCGAAAACAGAGACGAGACCGCGTAGGTTCGTCTTACCTGAATTTCGAGGGCAGATGCTATTTGGTGCTATCCGTCCACCTCTTCGAAGATGCCAAGTTGATTTATGACACCATGTATCGAAGGTTTAAACGGATGCGGCCGATATAGCAGACTTCGTCAGATTCCCCCTCATTAGAGGGGTTTTTGATTATGGGGACGCTCTTCCCCGCAGGCGCAAGCCTCTGCAGTTAATTACGCTACCGCATCGCGGTAACCACTTTTTCCTTCTCCAGATGGTCACTTCGTGTCGTGTGTGTTTGTTTTGTTTTTGGTTGCCCGTGGATTGTATACAGAGACTAATTTATGTTGTCGCCCGTAGGGAGTGGATTAGTCCAAATCCGTATTTCTTAGATTTGGGTTTGGGGTTAGGTTTAAGGATACGTTAGTCTCATTTGAGACTAAGATCAACTTAAATGTTTGTTAAGAATACGTTAGTCTAATTTTAGACTAAGATCAACTTAACGGGATCGTTTAGATCCAACAAAAGGGCATTTGGGCTCTATTGTTTAGTTTAGGGACTTTGCGGTCCATAATTAGTTTAAAGACATTGCGGTCCAAGGTTAAGGACATCATAGTCCATAGGCTTAAGGGACCCCACAGTCCGAGGTTAAGGACATCATAGTCCATGGGTTTAAGGACCCCACAGTCCGAGGTTAAGGACATCATAGTCCATGGGTTTAAGGACCAAGGTTAAGGACATCATAGTCCATGGGTTTAAAGACCCCACAGTCCATGTAATGTCCGGTTGTCGGGACCCGTTACCTCTCTGAAGACGTTGAAGGATTACAACAACAAATATCAGAGGAGTGAAGAGATGTACCCTCGAACCAATATTGGTTGGGAGATCTATAGTCCAATTGGGACTAAGATCTGAAATTCATGAGCATGTGGGCTCAATTAATCTGAATGAGGATTCTGTGGCCATTTTGGGCACGGCCCATTCAATTAAAATGTTAACATTTAACAATGCTGAGCATTGATTTAAGTTCTGACAATATTTTTGTCTTTTATGAAATGCTTAACATTCATCATAGCTCTAGGCTTTACTTATAGAACAATTTATGTTCTTTTAGCGCGCACGTGCGGAGCACGTGGCGCGCTTGACGCTTTGCGCCAATCAAAGAACGCAGAGCGCTTCAGCTGGGTAGCGCACACGTGAGGAGCACGTGGTGCGCTTGGTGCTGGCGCCAAATTATGAGCGCATTGCGCTTGTTTATGAGTGCAAAGCGCTATTTGTTCAGTGGCGCACACGTGAGGAGCATCTAATACCCTAGTTCATTTATACCAGTTCTAGTTCACGTATTTCATTGTTATGGTATTTTTCCTGATTTACCGTGTTTTGGGTGCGAATAGTGTTTTTGACATTGTATTGCATCTGACCCGACTCGCTTGCTTGAAACCTGTCTTGATTCATGTTTATGACTTATCCTGACTTGTTACGTGGACTCGTGCACTTTCATTTTAATTTATACATTGCATACTCGCATTATATCTGGCATCTGCATTTTTAAATATAACATTTAAAGTCATATGAAATATTTTAAAAATACATTGCATGGCCTGCTTGATACCCCTAACCCTGTGGTAGCATCCGCGCATCTTGTTCTCGTCTCGTTCAGTGAAACAGACTTGTTTGGATGGCTACGCACACGTACATGCATCCGTTCTTGGGGGTATGCATTTTCGTTACCCGGATATCCAATTTTAATTTTGGTCGACATGTATATTTTTCATATTTTGAAACTAAATTTTTAGACCCGACCCGGGCGTATTTTGGAATAAGTTTGTATTTACCAGAAAATCAAATTTTATTAATTTAATAATTTTATTAAATAAATTACACAGTTTAAATTCAATTAACTAAAAAAAATATTTTTAAAATTAAAATCCTAACTGTTTTATTTAACAGCTCTCTCTCTCTCTACGCAGCTCTCTCTCTCTCTCCTTTCTCTCTCCTCTCGTGCCTTTCTCTCTCCTCTCGGAGGCACTGTACACTCCTCGAGTATGGTCACCTTCCTGAGCGCTACGGTCACCTCCCTTCTTTCTCACTTCCTCTCTTCTTTAAAAGCCGAGCCCACGAGAACCCATTGCATCGACGAAACCCTAACTCCCCGTGCCTCCTCTGCCCTCGACCTCCTCCTCAACCCTCACCATCATCTTCTTCCTCATCCTCTCTCCTCTTCTCCATCATCGAAACCCCCTGCATACCCGACCTCCTTTCATCCTTGCACCCACCACGACGAGAAAATCCATCACCCTGCACACCTCGTCGCCGGCGATCCCTCGACCTCGCCGTCACCACCCCATTCTCCTCCCCTTCTCCTCTTCATTCTCTTCTCCTCCTTCTTTCCTTTTCTTCTTCTTTCTTAAAACCCCACACCAACAGAACCCTAACCTGCACCCTGCACCCTCGCCGGCACCTCACCGCTGGTGACCCCGACACCACCACCTCGTCTCCCTGACCCCTGTGCACCAACCCCAGTGAGCACAAACTCCTTCTTCTCTTCTTCTTCCTCTTCTTCTTTTTCTTTTCTTTTTCTTTTTCTTGATTCTTGCTCTTTTCCAGCGATAGCCGGAGTTGCGTTGACGCTGCCGATCCGACGATCCAGGGAACGTACCTTGCTCGCGTGAACACCCTCTCGCCTTGCTTAGACCCGTCCAGCGTGCCGCGTGTACGTTGCGACGATTTACCGACGTCGGACATGTCGTACGTATCCGTATTGTGATCCATCGAGGCAAGTTAATCTTGCTACATGCTATACTACAATATATTACACACATGTGAATAATAACATTACTCGTTGTTTAATTGTGCATCCTACATTACCATTTTACAATTTTACTGTTTTCGGACATCCGTGTGCATCCATATCATTATTTACATATCTAGTCGCATGCTAATTCATCTTGCTACATTCTATTTATAATATTATGCATCCATATGAGTAAAATATTACCCGTTTATCACATTATACATCCATACTAAAGTTTTACCGTTTTCGGATACCCGTTTGCATCCATATCATTTAAAATATATATAACTGCATCTATAGATCATATTAATTCATGATATTATTGTAGTAACACCCCATGCTAGATAATGTGCATCCTACATAGTCTTGAAGTTATAGTTGTAACCCCTGATAGTTAGTTATGCATCCATGTTTATTTGTGTATCCATACCATTAACTCTGCATACCTAGTTACACCTCATATTACATTAACTCATATTATTAATACATTAGTATCCCATGCTTGATATTGTGCATCCTACTTAGTCATGATGTAACCCCTGATCGATATTTGTGCATCCATGCTTTTATTGTACATCCGTACTTTCACCCTGATTCAATACTTGCTACAGGTTGATTATGAGCACCCGCTTGATACCTGTGCACTACTCGCGTGACCTGATACACCACTACTTGACATGACTTAATACATGTACACTACCTGACATGACCTGATATATCACTACTTGACATGTTACCTGATCCTGTTTCTAATGCCGACAATCCTGACATGTTGTCCCAATGGACATATCCTGTTGTTTGTATAGACAAACCTGTTCCTGCTTGATCCTGTGTTGGCATTAGCTTCAGATTTATCAATACTTGACTTGAACACATAACTTGGGGGTATGGGGAAATCAATGATGAAACCTGACTTGTAACTCGACAGCTCGATGCTTATACTGATCAGTTTTACGGGCTAGGCCAGCCCCAGGATGCTGCTGCTGACATCATTCGTCTGTATATGTTACCTGTTTACTGCCTAGCGGTACGTCTCGGATTCAGCCCGAGAATCATGACCGTGGTCCCGGGCATGCACGGGATAATATTGAGTTACATCGATGATTCATTAAATTGATTTCACAAAATTGAGAGTAGTTACCCAGTAGTTTAGTTCAGATTACCCACTGCACGTCACATATGCTTTTACCCTTCACTGTTCCACATTCGTGTTACTGTTATACCTTTATTATTGTTCATACTTGTGCCTGCATGTTTTTCTACCCTTGATTATATTATTATTGATATTATGACGCACTGACGTCTGGGTTTTGCATGGCCCAGATCCTCTACCTTTGCAACAGGCCGATCATGAGTATTTCAATGTACAGGCCGAGCAGTGAGGACCTGTTAGTATTTTAGTTTAGTTTTCTTTCAGCATTTTCATTCCTGATGTGAGCCCGTATTTGGGACGTACATTCCAGATTATTATTGTTTATTGGATCTATTGCTTCCGCATATTATTTTTTGACTCGTTTATGTAAGTCCACGTTGCCCATCCCGGTGCTTGCGGGGAGGCGGAAACGGTATAAAAATCGGATTTTTAACACACTAGGCAACATGGACTAGCAAAAGGAGGATCTTTGCTAAACATAAACTAACTACAAAGCTAAAAGGAGTTAACTACTCGGAAAAGAGGCTATACCTAGGGCTTCAAGTCCTTCTCTCCTTGCTCCTTGGAGCGAAAGAATGCGATCTCCTTGTCGCCTTCTCTTGTCGAAGAAAGATCCACCCGAGGGCCTCAACCTTTGGCTTCAACTTCAAACTAGAAGTAACTAAGATGCTTGGAGTGCTAATCCTAGAAACTTAGAAAGAGTAGAGAGTATCTTAGAAGGATTTATCTCAAGCTTAAGGGATTCTCAACTCATGAGAGGGGAGAGCTAGAGAGAGAGGAAGAGGAGGAGAGAGAATCTAAATGATAGAATGAGAAGAAATGAACCATTCTTCTCACATATATGTGTGAATTATGAAAATAGATAATTAGTCAAGTTAATTGTCATGGTTAATCAAGAAATGACCATTATCATTTCATATTAAATGCCTTTGTAAGGATCAAAGAGCATCTTTCATATGGAATGATGATGGTCAACTTGTCAACCTAGGTCAACAAGTCAAGTATAGTCAAATGGTCAACAACCCTAACCATGCACAATTATAATTAACTAATATCAATTAATCATAATTCACACATAAGCATTAGGGTTAAGAAAATGACAATGGTCATCAACCCTAATCAAAGTCCTCTGCCTCTGTCTCAGTCAACTGTGCATACACACCCATATCCGTGTTTCGAGGAATACGAATACAATGAGATAAAACCAATCCCAAATCATATACTAGGATCCGGCTTAAACCAAAGCCCGCAAGTATAAGCTGTCCGGACAGCAAACGTCCACAAGTGCGCGGATGTGAACGAACCGTGTCGCAAAACCATGCGACCTCTACTCATTTTGCCTAAAGGCGAATAACCCTCTGTGTGGGACTCTAAAGTCTCGACACTACGCTGGCAGTGGGTTTAACCACAGACCGCAAGCGGCACTAGCTGTACGTAACGGTCCCCAGGTAGATGCCGATAAGAAGACTAACGAGGTGAACCCATCTGAACTCCTACTGAGCCTGAATGTGACAGTCTCCGTACAGTCCGGTCTGTTCGTCTGATACATCGCATGGCGGGCCTAGGGGGTGGTAAACGTCAGTCCCCTAATAGCGGTACAAGTCGTGCCGGAGTGTAGCCCAGAACACCCTGAGATAACACTGGAAACCTACCAGTATACCTCGCTTGCCCTGGCCAGGGACTACTTGTGTAATGGCTCTCCTGGATAAAGCACGATGTCAACCCCCAATACCGGGAGAGACGAATCCTGTCTAACCGTCACTGCCTCCAAGTGCTTCGGGAATGCACCCAACTATTACCTGTTTGCACGACTCCTTTGAGCCGTGGTAGGGTAGTAATCAAAGTACAGTGGGAACACACTCGAGGCGAAGTGACAGTGTCAAGTCAGCGGACTAAGCTGTACTCATGTCACCTGGGAACTGATAACTGACGATAGGTATAATACCAACCAACAGTTCCCGACGAGTCCTGTCCAGTTTACTCGTAACCTAACGAGCACCCGCATACTATCTCAAGTACGACGTACTGACGGCTGTGGGACAGGCCGTCTCCCGCACTGGGATGAGAAGCGCATACGCTAGTCTACTCCGGAGTATCGATGCCCCGTCTCGATAATCCCACGACCAGGGACGTGTAAATAAGGATGTGCTTGTAGATTACCCAGCCCCCACGAGTGTGACTGCAATCACAACGCTGGTAATCAAGCAAAGATCCTAAGGGCTCCACTAATGCGTATATGTGATATAATAAAAGAAACACATGTACACATTAAAGCAGAGACAAACCAAGTAGCATACTACCATTTCGAGCAAGATTGTCTATACAACTGTGAATATCCCAAGCTTCCATCAAGTAATATACATACTAGTACGATACAGTAATGGCCTCTAGGGCATATACACTAACAATCTCCCACTTGCACTAAGGCCATGTACTGGCGTATCGAAGACCTATCATCTCGATCAGCCGCTCGAACTGAGTCTGGGGTAAGGCCTTCGTGAATGGATCTGCAGTGTTATCTTCTGAAGCAACCCTCCGAACCTCGATCTCCTGGCGATCCACGATCTCCCTGATCAGGTGATACCGCCTCAAGATGTGTCTGGATTTCTGATGGGACCTGGGTTCCTTTGCTAAAGCTATAGCCCCGTTGTTGTCGCAATACAGAGGTATTGGATCAACAATGGACGGAACCACCTGAAGTTCTTTCAATAACTTCCTCATCCAGACGGCTTCTTTTGCGGCATCAGATGCAGCGATATATTCCGCTTCCATAGTCGAGTCAGCAACGGTTTCCTGTTTGGAACTCTTCCAACACACCGCCCCTCCATTGAGGGTAAAGACAAAACCCGACATGGACTTAGAATCATCCTTGTCACTCTGGAAGCTGGAGTCAGCAAAGGCCTCAATCTGGAGGTCTTTTCCGCCATACACCAAGAACATCTCATTAGTCCTTCTCAGGTACTTGAGAATGTTCTTTACCGCTATCCAGTGTTTCTCCCCAGGGTTTGACTGATACCTGCTTACCACACTCAGTGCATAAGCCACATCTGGTCTGGTACACAACATCGCATACATTATAGAGCCTACCGCAGAAGCATAGGGTATAATAGACATGCGATCCCTTTCCAAATCAGTCTTGGGAGACATCTCTTTGGAGAGGGCGATCCCGTGACAAGCCGGTAGATTACCGCGCTTGGAATCTTCCATACTGAATCTTTTCAGTATAGTGTCGATGTACCTAGACTGCGAAAGTCCTAATATCCTCTTGGATCTATCACGATAGATCCGGATCCCCAGAATGTAGGGGGCATCACCCAGGTCTTTCATGGAGAACCTATGTGACAAGAACCCCTTGACAGATTGTATCATAGGAATGTCATTTCCTATCAACAGAATGTCATCCACGTACAAAACGAGGAATACGACAGTTCTTGCTACAAATCTACTATAGATGCATGGTTCATCTGGATTTTTGATAAAGCCAAATTCTTTGACCGTCTCATCAAAACAGATGTTCCAACTCCGCGATGCCTGCTTTAGTCCATAAATGGACTTGAGCAACTTGCACACCTTTCCGCTGCTCCCACTCTGAATGAAACCCTCTGGCTGGTCCATATAGACACACTCCTCTAAATATCCATTTAGAAAAGGGGTCTTTACGTCCATCTGCCAAATCTCATAATCGTGGAAGGCAGCAATGGCAAGAAGGATCCGAATGGATTTCAGCATAACCACTGGAGAAAAGGTTTCGTCATAGTCCAAACCAGGTCTCTGACGAAAACCCTTTGCAACAAGTCTAGCTTTATAGGTCTCAACCTGTCCATCTACACCAATCTTCCTTTTGAAGATCCACTTGCATCCTACGGGTTTTACCCCATCTGGAGCAATGTCCAACGTCCATACTTTGTTGGTGTACATGGACTCTATTTCGGTCCGCATTGCATCCAGCCATTTTACAGAGTCAACGCTCTGAATGGCCTGCTGGAAGCTAGTCGGCTCATCATTATCAATGATGCAATCTTCTCTATCCCCATCTATGAGAAAACCGTAGTATCTCTCGGGCGGATGAGACTGCCTACTACTCCTGCGGAGCGGCGTAGGAATGTCCTGATCTTTCGAACCCTCTGGTTCTACTAAGCTTTCAGTAATAGCTCGTGGTTCTGGAATTTCTTCCAGTTCTATTGCGCTCCCACTAATTTCCTTTTCCAAGAACTGGTGTTCTAGAAAGTGGGCATGACGAGAAACAAAAACCTTTTGTTTCTCTTCGCAATAGAAGAAATATCCCTTGGAGTTCTTTGGATATCCCACAAACTTGCACTGTACTGAGCGTGCCTCGAGCTTGTCCGCATGCTGCTTTTTGACAAAAGCTGGACATCCCCATGTCTTAATGTGATTAAGATAGGGTCTCTTTCCACACCACATCTGATATGGTGTAGTAGGCACAGTCTTAGTTGGAACTCGGTTCAAAAGGTATGCAGCTGATTCTAGCGCATATCCCAGAATGATCGCGGTAACTCAGCGTTACTCATCATGGACCGCACCATATCCAATAGGGTTCGGTTCCGTCTTTCCGATACACTGTTATGTTACGGAGTGTATGGAGGAGTAAGCTGAGAGAGAATTCCATTCTCTTTTAAGTAATCCAGGAACTCGGCACTCAAGTATTCACCACCTCGATCAGATTTCAGTGCCTTGATACTTTTGCCTGTTTGTTTTTCTACTTCATTCTTATATTCCTGGAATTTTTCAAAGGCCTCGGATTTATGTTTCATTAAGAAGACATATCCGTACCTTGAAAAGTCATCCGTAAAAGTAATGAAGTATGAATAACCGCTTCGTGCATGCGTAGACATTGGACCGCATACGTCGTTATGTACGAGTCCCAAGAGCTCGCTCGCTCTTACTCCGTGTTCAGTGAACGGAGTTTTTGTCATCTTCCCTTTGAGACAGGATTGACAAGTTGCATACGATTGATATTCGAACGGATCCAAATATCCTTCTGTATGTAACTTCGTCAACCTTCTCTCATTGATGTGACCGCGTCTACAATGCCATAAGAAAGCCTGATTGATTTCTGGAGACTTTCTTTTGTGTGTATTCTGGACATTGAAAATCTGTGGTTGGTTTAATACGTATATACCATTGTTTAATGTACCTGACCCAATCAAAACTTGATTAAGGTGAATGTTCACAACATTACTTACAAATGCAAATTCATAACCTTCTTTAGATAATAAAGATACAGAAATGATATTACAAGTTGCATTTGGTACAAAATAACAACCACGCAAAACCAAAAAGTGTCCATCTGACAATCCCAGGTGATAGTCCTCCACGGCCTCAGCATCCATGCTAGCTCCGTTTGCAACTCTGAGGGTCATATCACCTGCCTTCAAAACCCTACGCCTTCTCAATGCCTACAAAGAATTACAGATATGAGATCCTGATCCGGTATCCAATACCCAGGAAGTAGAGTTTATTGATAGACAGTTTTCAATAACATACACACCTGAAGCTGAAGCCGCAACTCGCTTCAGATCCTGGGTTCTGGCCTTCCAAGCCTTGCAATCCTGTTTCCAGTGTCCACTCTTGTGACAGTAAAAGCATTCTTCCTTTCCCACAAGCTTTCCCGCTACCTTTGTTGCCTTTCCCTTTCCCTTCGTATCCACTTTACTAACACCGCCCCTTGGTTTGGCGGGGGCTTTCTTCTTCTTTCCTTTGGCTTTCGTCGTGGACCTAGAAGAGGAAGATCCTCCTACAAACAAAGTGGATGTCTCCCTACCTTTCTGTAGGGTGCCCTCAGCACTCCTCAACATGTTCAGAAGTTCGGAAAGTTCAACCTCATTTCCTTGCATGTTGAAGTTTAGGACAAACTGGGCGTAAGTGGAAGGAAGGGACTGGAGAATCAAGTTAGTGTAGAGTTCATTCTCCAACGTGGTCCCAAGGTCTGCGAGCTCCTCTATGTAGCCAATCATCTTAAGCACGTGTTCCGCTACCGATGATCCGACGGCCAATCTTGCCGAAAACAGCTTCTTCGACACTTCGTATCTAGCGATACGAGATTGCTCTCCATACAAATCTTTTGTATGGAGAAATATGGATTCTAGGTCCATATTCTCGTGCCTCCTCTGATGTTCATTGTCCATAGAGGCAAGCACGAGGCACTTGGCCTTCGCGCAATCGATCTCCCATGTCTTACGGATTTCTATATCCGCGACGCTGGAGGTGGGACCTGGGACAGGGGGAGCTTTGGTGGTAAGGAGATACTCTAACTTGTCGTAAGTGATTGCCATTTTGACATTCCTGAGCCAATCTTTGTAGTTTGGCCCTGTCAGTATGTTTTTATCTAGTAATAACTTAAGTCCGGTCATGTTGATTGGTCGCTGCAATTAGGAGAGAGAAAAGAAACACTTTAGCATGATGCTCTTGCAAGTTTAGAGTGGTTTCTAGTTTGTCTAAACAGGATGACTCCCACCGTCTCTCGAATCCCTCCTTAAACCATAAAGGAAGAATTAGTCGGGATCAATCTCACCGTACAATACTTGCTTAACCGTTCAGCCAGGCCAGTGTCGGTACTTCGAGGGAGGTTTTCCAACGCTTTCGCGATGTTCCTTAATTAAGTAACCTCTTTTCCCTGTGGGCGTAGCCCCGCTAAGACCTTTCTAGACACCTACTAGGTTTATAGCATTGATCGTTAAGTGAGAAATTTCCCGAGGAGTAGCATATACTTACAGTAGGATCGGGATCCAAATATCATCGCGTGATAAAACTGAAGGAATCCTACCAGAATCATCACACTCCAAATGGTATGCAGCGCTAGCAAGTTTCAGTTCTTTTGAAACTCCCGATGTGGATTTTTGCCCCATGCACTTATGACCTTGACTTTGGCCAAAATATCATAAGTCACATGTCAAGTTCTACCCGTCATTCTCCAGGTTAATTTGGACCCACCCATACCTACCTTTGACTTTGGCCAAAATGGCAGTACGACTGTCCCAAACCAACGCATCTATCTATGCTGCACATGAATACCCAATAGCTACCAATCACTATGCCTTGACTTTGGCCAACATACATAGCTTGAATACTTATTGACCATTCATGTGAAATGACGGAGGGCTACGAATGGTTTTGGCGAAACCGTGAACGTAGTGAACTTGATATAATCGATGGAACGAGATAGCTTTTTAAAAAAAGGAGTGGTTCAAGCTCCGCATTTAAAAGTTGGTTTTGAAAAGAACCGAGTGGTTTTGAAAGTGTTCCAACGACTTTTACTTGGTTTATTTTCTTGCATTAATTCCAATGCGTCCCATCATTTAATCCTATCATTGCAGAAAACAACCAAAATATGACGTACGCTTATGCCATTCGCATTCGCCACGGGGCCCCGTCACCACCCGTTAGGTTACTTAACTAACGACAGAGCGGGGGCTGGGCTAGCGCGGATGCAAAACATAAGCAACGCCTAAATAGATATCATATATAGATATATAGCAATGATAGTCAATCCAGATCACAGATGAACACTTTGGATATACTAGGAATCCGCGATTCGTTCGAGCCTGCAACGAAAAGCGGATTACACGGTCGCGATGAATAGCCAATACCCCACCCAAGACCCCTACGGGTGCGGCAAATTACCCGCCAAGTACACGAAGCGAAGCAACCTCCCTCAACACCGTGAGTAGGCCACTCTGCACTTCGAGATACCCGGTAGTTTGTGCACCCTCCTTGGGTCTATCCTAGGAGCAAAAACAGTAAAAAGAAATTATACAATGACGGCTACAACCCCGACCCGGTTGTGCGGCCAAACAAATAATATTACATCAATTTACATATTACAAGAATTGAAAGAATAAGAAAACTCTCATTTCACAACCCCCCGGCTATTCATCCGTGACAATCCAATGAATTCATATACATAAACCAACAAGCATTACAGATCACAGATATGTATAACCCCCACTAATCGACGTATAGCGATTAGCAGACGTTCAATACATATAATACATCACAGATATAACCCATTAGTCAAAGTATAGGGAAGATCGATCAAAAATACGGATTTATAACCACCCCAAATACAAATTTCTTTTCTGGAAAATCTGGGCAGGAATAAAATATTTTAAAAATCCCAAAACCTTAACAGAAGAACACTGCACCAAACTCGGTCTACGACCGAGTCAACTCGGCCGCGGATCCGCGGTAAGAAGCATGTTCTTGCCGCGGAACCGCGGCGCTTTGAACGGTTCACTGGATTGTTTTTGGTGTGTTTCTTAACAAAACCCTGAGCCGATTTTTGAAGTGCGATTTATTATTTTTAACAAAACCCTGAGCTCTGATACCACTGTAAGTCCACGTTGCCCACCCCGGTGCTTGCGGGGAGGCGGAAACGGTATAAAAATCGGATTTTTAACGCTCAAGGCAACATGGACTAACAAAATGAGGATCTTTGCCAAACATAAACTAACTACAAAGCTAAAAGGAGTTAACTACTCAGAAAAGAGGCTATACCTAGGGCTTCAAGTCCTTCTCTCCTTGCTCCTTGGAGTGAAAGAAAGTGATCTCCTTGTCGCCTTCTCTTGTCGAAGAAAGATCCACCCGAGGGCCTCAACCTTTGGCTTCAACTTCAAACTAGAAGTAACTAAGATGCTTGGAGTGCTAATCCTAGAACCTTAGAAAGAGTAGAGAGTATCTTAGAAGGATTTATCTCAAGCTCAAGGGATTCTTAACTCATGAGAGGGGAGAGCTAGAGAGAGAGGAAGAGGAGGAGAGAGAATCTAAATGATAAAATGAGAAGAAATGAACCATTCTTCTCACATATATGTGTGAATTATGAAAATAGATAATTAGTCAAGTTAATTGTCATGGTTAATCAAGAAATGACCATTATCATTTCACATTAAATGCCTTTGCAAGGATCAAAGAGCATCTTTCATATGGAATGATGATGGTCAACTTGTCAACCTAGGTCAACAAGTCAAGTATAGTCAAATGGTCAACAACCCTAACCATGCACAATTATAATTAACTAATATCAATTAATCATAATTCACACATAAGCATTAGGGTTAAGAAAATGACAATGGTCATCAACCCTAATCAAAATCCTCTGCCTCTGTCTCAGTCAACTGTGCATACACACCCGTATCCGTGTTTCGAGGAACACGAATACAATGAGATAAAACCAATCCCAAATCATATACTAGGATCCGGCTTAAACCAAAACCCGCTAGTATAAGCTGTCCGGACAGCAAACGTGCACAAGTGCGTGGATGTGAACGAACCCTGTCGCAAAACCATGCGACCTCTACTCATTTTGCCTAAAGGCGAATAACCCTCTGTGTGGGACTCTAAAGACTCGACACTACGCTGGCAGTGGGTTTAACCACAGACCGCAAGCGGCACTAGCTGTACGTAACGGTCCCAGGTAGATGCCGATAAGAAGACTGATGAGGTGAACCCATCTGAACTCCTACTGAGCCTGAATGTGACAGTCTCCGTACAGTCCGGTCTGTTCGTCTGATACATCGCATGGCGGGCCTAGGGGGTGGTAAACGTCAGTCCCCTAATAGCGGTACAAGTCGTGCCGGAGTGTAGCCCAGAACACCCTGAGATAACACTGGAAACCTACCAGTATACCTCGCTTGCCCTGGCCAGGGACTACTTGTGTAATGGCTCTCCTGGACACAGCACGATGTCAACCCCCAATACCGGGAGAGGCGAATCCTGTCTAACCGTCACTGCCTCCAAGTGCTTCGGGACTGCACCCAACTACTACCTGTTTGCACGACTCCTTTGAGCCGTGGTAGGGTAGTAATCAAAGTACAGTGGGAACACACTCGAGGTGAAGTGACAGTGTCAAGTCAGCGGACTAAGCTGTACTCATGTCACCTGGGAACTGATAACTGACGATAGGTATAATACCAACCAACAGTTCCCGACGAGTCCTATCCAGTGTACTCGTAACCTAACGAGCACCCGCATACTATCTCAAGTACGACGTACTGACGGCTGTAGGACAGGCCGTCTCCCGTACTGGGATGAGAAGCGCATATGCTAGTCTACTCCGGAGTATCGATGCCCTGTCTCGATAATCCCATGACCAGGGACGTGTAAATAAGGATGTGCTTGTAGATTACCCAGCCCCCACGAGTGTGACTGCCATCACAACGCTGGTAATCAAGCAAAGATCCTAAGGGCTCCACTAATACGTATAGGTGATATAATAAAAGAAACACATGTACACATTAAAGCAGAGACAAACCAAGTAGCATACTACCATTTCGAGCAAGATTGTCTATACAACTGTGAATATCCCAAGCTTCCATCAAGTAATATACATACTAGTATGATACAGTAATGGCCTCTAGGGCATATACACTAACAGTTTATTCTGGCTCATGGACATGTACTAGATAGTTCATTTTATTTCTACTGTTCTTGATATCTCTAGACAGCCGTAATGTGACTGTGGAGGGATGTTTCCTATCCACAGGTAGCATGGTTGGCTCTGTCACGTGCCTATCTTAGCGCACTCTGGGAAGCGGGGCGTGACAGGGTTTGTTTGGGATCAGAGCCATAGGATTTAGGTTAATCGGGTTTGATTCTTTTGTAGTTGGGTATTGGACCCAATACACGAATCAGAATACTCGTGATTAGGAACATGTCCTGCCACATTGTTATCGTGATTCTTGAATCATATCTTTCTCTTGATCCTTTGTCTTGACGATATGCAAACCACTTTACATCTCGACTTGAAACTTTTGGTTCCCTATTGTTTATCTCTAGGATTTGGGCGACTTGAGTGGAGTTATGTGATTGTAACTATGTACCATGGTATGGTTACAATGCGGTACTCTATTTAAATAACTTGGAGTTCTAGTCTTGATTCATATCCTTGATTTATGGTCATTATTCATCGCAAGTTTGAATCTTGTTTATCATACTAATCCTTTTGGGTGTCTTGGTTACAGGATCATGGCAGACAGGAATCTACGATCGTACCAGAGGCGTGTTGATGGCGCCGCTTTGCTTGGAGTAATACGTGGGATGCTTGAGGACCAGAAGCGGCGGATCGAGCTGAACCAGCGGCAAGCCGAAGCTTTTTAGGATGGTTTGCGGACCATCCAGCAGTCCGTGAACAATGTTGCGGCCAAACCAATAGAGCGTGTGGGTACCGTGGCGGATTTCAATAGACTTGGTCCGTCCGTCTTCACTGGTCTGTAGGAGCCGTTGCCAGCGGAGCAGTGGCTGGTTGATACGGAGAATTTGCTCGTTGTGGCACAGATTCCAGAAGACAAGAGAGTGGATGTTGTACGCACCCAATTGGTAGACTATGCCCGTGAATGGTGGCTTATGGAAGAGACCCGCTTACCCAAGCCGATCAGTTGGGCAGATTTTTCGAAGAGTTTCTTGGAGAAGTTCTTCCCGCAGACTGTACGGGAGGAAATGGAAGAAAGGTTTATCAGTTTGAAGCAGAATGGCGGATCCGTGGATGCGCATGCGGCTGAGTGGACACGGCTCAGTCGATTCGCTGGACCTTTGGTGGCCAAAGAGGCTGATAGGGCATGAAGATTCATGCGCAGTTTGGACGTGGAAATCCAGAGGCACATTATATCTCTGGGATTGACCACTTTCTCGCAAGTGCTTAAAGCAACCAGGGAGCAGCAGAGTTTATCATTGAAGACTGAGGGTACGCAGCAGCAGCAGTTGTGGTACAGAAGCCAGTGTTTACGCAGAACCGAGCGCCTATACGCAGAGATATTCCGGTGAGCCGACGTGGCATGGTGCCGATGAAGAAGTCCGTCGTATCTAATCAGAGAAAGAGCGTGATTTGCGACTACTGCCATTTACCCGGACATGTGCAGAGGGAGTGTCAAAGGATGCGGGGACTTTGTTTGGTTTGTGGATCAGCGGATCATACTATCAATGCTTGTCCGTCGAAGCTTCGTTTGAAAGATGATGTTCAGAGGCCACCGCAGAGGCAGTTTCAGGGGCAGAAGCAGTTAACTCAGCGACCTAATCAAGCTCGAGCCTTTACCCTGACGGTTGAAGAGGCAAAGGCTTCGGAGGAAGTTGTTTCAGGTATCCTACTTGTTCATGATTTTCCTGCATTAGCATTATTCGATTCTGGTGCATCCCATTGTTTTTTTTCGTCCAAGTTTATTGCTGCACACTCGATTTCTTGCACGACCCTATCTAGTTGTTGGGACATACACACTGGGAATGGGAAGATCATATCTAGTAGCGAATGCAAGGATTGTTCTGTTGTTATTTGAGGACGGGAGTTATTTGCAGATTTCTTGGTGATTGATACCGGCAATTATGATGTTGTTTTGGGAATGGATTTTCTCGGCACTTTCCACGCTCACATCGATTGTAGAGCAAAGAAAGTGATTTTCTAGATTCCCGAATGTCCGGAGTTTGTTTTCGCAGGGGGAAGCAGTTCTGTCGGGCCAGTCAAGTTTAGGGCTAGACCGACAAGCAGTGTTCTTTCATCAATGGAAGTTGATAAGGAGGAAGCGCCAGCTGTAGTTCGAGAGTTCATGGACGTGTTCGAGGACATCTCGGGTTTACCGCCAAAACGAGATGTGGAGTTCGCGATCGATCTTGTTCCTGGTGCAGCGCCAATCTCAAAGTCGTACTATCCAATGGCACCAGTGGAGTTGAAAGAAGTTAAGAAGCAGCTTACCGAATTGCTAGAGAAGGGTTGGATTCGCAGCAGCAATTCACCTTGGGGAGCTCCAGTTCTTCTAGTCAAGAAGAAAGATGGCACAAGGAGTATGTGCATCGATTATCGAGAATTAAATCGGGTGACTATTAAGAACAAGTACCCGATCCCTCGCATTGGCGAATTGTTCGAGCAACTTAGTAGCGCGAGGGTATTCTCGAAGCTGGATTTGCGGTCCGGATATCATCAGGTTCGAGTTAAATCAGAAGATATTTGCAAGACCGCGTTCCGAACCCGATATGGGCATTACGAGTATTTAGTGATGCCATTCGGAGTCACGAATGCACCAGCGATATTTATGGACTTAATGAACCAAATCTTTTCACCGTTCTTAGACCAGTTTATAGTAGTGTTCATCGATGATATTCTGGTCTACTCGAGGAGCGTTGAAGAGCATACGGAACACTTGAAGATCGCACTGCAGACATTGAAGCAAGAAAGATTGTACGCAAAGATGAGCAAGTGCGAGTTTTGGCTTGAAGAAGTGAAGTTTTTGGGGCATGTTGTATCCGGATATGGAATCGCCGTTGATCCCGAAAAGATTGCAGCAGTTCAAGATTGGCCGATTCCGAAGAACGTAGCAGAGATCAGAAGTTTTCTTGGACTTGCTAGATATTACAGAAGATTCGTGGAGAATCTTGCTCGTTTGGCTGAGCCTTTGACCAAGCTTACGCACAAGGAAGTACCGTTTGTATGGACGGATAAGTGTGCGTCAGCATTTGAGGCGTTAAAGCAAAGGTTGATAACCGCTCCTATTTTGACCGTACTGGACGGTTCCGGAGGATTGGTAATTCACAGCGACGCATCTAGGAAAGGTTTGGGTTATGTTTTGATGCATCATGGGAAGGCTATAGCTTACGCATCGAGACAGTTGAAGACCCATCAGAAGAATTACCCAACTCGTGATTTGGAGCTTGCAGCTATGATTTTCGCTTTGAAGATTTGGAGACACTACTTATTGGGCGAAAGGGTCGAAGTATTCACCGATCACAAAAGCCTGAAGTACGTGTTCACACAGAAAGAGTTTAATATGAGGCAGCGTAGATGGTTGGAGCTGATGGCTGACTATGATCTTGATCTCAAGTACCATCCGGGGAAAGTTAATGTTGTGCCAGATGCGCTTAGTCGGTTGCCAGCAATTCGGATGTTGTCTGCACAGAAGGAGCTTATCGAAGATTTTCGGAGATTTGAGCTGGAGATCGTGCTACCGCATTCTTTGGGACAGTTGATGCAGCTGCAAGTACAGTCGTCGTTGATCGATAATATTAAAGCAACGCAGCCACAGGACCCAAGATTGCAGAAGTTTCGAGAACAGGTTGAAGCCGGACTTCGTACGGACTTGTTAATTCATGAAGATGGTTCGTTGCGGTATGGTAGCCGTTTGTGTGTGCCAAAAGGAGATATTCGCGAAGAAGTTATGAAGGAGGCGCACAGTTCCACATATTCCGTACATTCAGGAGGCACGAAGATGTACCGCGATCTAAGACAACATTTCTGGTGGGAAGGCATGAAAAGGGAGATTGCTCGCTTTGTAGCGAAGTGCTTAGTGTGTCAGCAAGTTAAGGCTGAATATCAAAGGGTTGCTGGTTTAGTGCAACCACTTCCGATTTCTCAATAGAAGTGGGAACATATAGCCATGGATTTCGTGACAGCTTTACCGCAGAGTCCAAAGGGCAACAATGCAGTTTGGGTGATTGTTGATCGATTGACCAAGGCAGCTCATTTCATACCATTTCGAGTTGGCCAGTCAACGAAAGCGTTGGCAGAACGGTACATGCAGGGGATTGTGAGATTGCATGGAGTACCTGTGAGCATCGTTTCCGATCGTGATACCCAATTCTTATCACACTTCTGGAGGAGTTTACAGGAAAATTTGGGAACGCGATTGAAGTTTAGCACTGCTTATCATCCCCAGACGGATGGCCAGTCAGAGAGAACGATCCAAACTCTTGAAGATATGTTGAGAGCTTGCATGTTAGACTTCAAGGGATCGTGGGAGGATCATCTACACTTGGTGGAGTTTTATTACAATAACAGCTTTCAAGCAACTATTCATATGGCTCCATTTGAAGCATTATATGGTCGCAAGTGTCGCTCACCCATTTGTTGGGATGATGTTGGAGAACGAAGATTGTTGGGACCGGATTTGATCGTGCAAATGATAGAGAAGGTTAATACCATCCGCAATCATATGAAGGCGGCACAAGATCGGCAGAAGAGTTGGGCTGACACATTGAGAAGACCTCTAGAGTTCGCGGTTGGTGATCTGGTATTCTTGAAGATATCACCGACTAGAAGAGTGATTCGTTTTGGGAGTCGAGGCAAGCTTAGTCCTCGATTCGTGGGGCCTTTCGAGATTTTGGAGCGTGTTGGAGAAGTGGCTTATCGATTGGTATTACCACAATCTTTGGCGAATGTTCATGACGTGTTTCATGTATCTCAACACCAAAAGTATGT
Organism: Agapanthus africanus; assembly: GCA_030015575.1. NCBI lineage: Eukaryota > Viridiplantae > Streptophyta > Magnoliopsida > Asparagales > Amaryllidaceae > Agapanthus > Agapanthus africanus. Next base: position 710,843,391 of record JASDDO010000022.1, read on the forward strand.
TCGAGATGAAACACACGCGCTGGATCATTCGGAGCTGACTGTAAGAAAGGATTTAAGCTTTGAGGAACGACCGATGTCGATTGTTGATCGAAGAGAAAATACCCTTAAGAACAAGGTTATCCCTATCGTACTTATTTCTTGGGGAAATTGCTCGCATGGAGAATCGACTTAGGAACGAGAAGATGAGATTCGATAGAAGTTTCCACACCTATTCTTGTAGATTCATGTTTGTTTATCTTTTCTTGTTCCTGGAATTTCGAGGACGAAATTCTTTTTGTAGTTGGGTATAATGTAACATCCTAGTTCATTTATACCAGTTCTAGTTCACGTATTTATTTGTTATGGTATTTTTCCTGATTTACTGTGTTTTGGGTGCGAATAGTATTTTTGACATTGTATTGTGTCTGACCCGACCCGCTTGCTTGAAAACTGTCTTGATTCATATTTATGATTTATCCTGACTTGTTATGTGGACTCGTGCACTTTCATTTTAATTTATACATTGCATACTCCCATTATATCTGGCATCTGCATTTTTAAATATAACATTTAAAGTCACAAGAAATATTTTAAAAATACATTGCATGGCCTGCTTGATACCCTTAACACTGTGGTAGTATCCGCACATTTTGTTCTCATCCCGTTCAGTGAAACAGACTTGTTTGGATGGCTACGCTCACGTGCGTGCATCCGTTCTTGGGGGTATGCATTTTCGTTACCCGGATATCCAATTTTAATTTTGGTTGACATGTATATTTTTCATATTTTGAAACTAAATTTTTAGACCCGACCCGGGCGTATTTTAAACTAAGTTTGTATTTACCAGAAAATCAAATTTTATTAAATAAATTACACAGTTTAAATTCAATTAACTAAAAAAAAATATTTTTAAAATTAAAATCCTAACTGTTTTATTTAACAACGCTCTCTCTCTCTCTCCTTTCTCTCTCCTCCCGCACCTCTCTCTCTCCCCTCTCGGAGGCACTGTACACTCCTCGAGTGTGGTCACCTTCCCGTGCGCTACGGTCACCTCCCTTCTTTCTCACTTCTTCTCTTCTTTAAAAGCCGAGCCCACGAGAACCCATTGCATCGACGAAACCCTAACTCCCCGTGCCTCCTTTGCCTTCGACCTCCTCCTCAACCCTCACCATCATCTTCTTCCTCATCCTCTCTCCTCTTCTCCATCATCGAAACCCCCTGCACACCCGACCTCCTCTCATCCCTGCACCCACCGCGACGAGAAAACCCATCACCCTGCACACCTCGTCGTCGGCGATCCCTCGACCTCGCCGTCACCACCCCATTCTCCTCTCCTTCTCCTCTTCATTCTCTTCTCCTCCTTATTTCCTTTTCTTCTTCTTTCTTAAAACCCCACACCAACAGAACCCTAACCTGCACCCTGCACCCTCGCCGGCACCTCACCGCCGGTGACCCCGACACCACCACCTCGTCTCCCTGACCCCTGTGCACCAACCCCAGTGAGCACAAACTCCTCCTTCTCTTCCTCTTTTCTTTTTCTTTTTCTTTTCTTTTTCTTTTTCTTTTCTTTTTCTTTTTCTTGATTCTTGCTCTTTTCCAGCGATCGCCGGAGTTGCGTTGACGCTGCCGATCCGACGATCCAGAGAACGTACCTTGCTCGCGTGAACACCCTCTCGCCTTGCTTAGACCCGTCCCGCGTGCCGCGTGTACGTTGCGACGATTTACCGACGTCGGACGTGCCGTACGTATCCGTATTGTGATCCATCGAGGCAAGTTAGTCTTGCTACATGCAATACTACAATATATTGCACACTGTTCATATCATAATTTTGCATTATTATATTCCCCATTCTTATTCATTTTACAAATAAACAGGTGCTTTTGATCCATGTCTGCTACATAGTTGCAGGTTACAGGTTCTCGGAACAAAAACAGTGAAAATGATGAAAAGACGATACAAAAGTGAGACTACGACCAACAAATGGAAGAATCTTGATCATGCCTACAGTTCGGAGAATAAACGAAGATCAATGAACAAGTTCACAAAGTACAAAGGCAGCGCAAGGGTCAAGACTTCGACACGAAGCAAACGGTAAAGTCCACAACATTATGCACTGTGGAAATCTGGAAGAAAACTAGAAGACAATCTGAGAAACCAAGTGAAGAAACAAGTAGGAAAATGCAACAGGAAAAAAAACAGTCAAATTCAGCCAATGACCCCTCTACATGGCCGCGGAACCGCAGCAAAAGAGGGCATATGGCCGCGGATCAGCGGCCGTGCTAGACACGTGTCGGTGCTTCGTTTGACGGTGTGGCGGTATGTTGACTAGGCTTCTTTAGGATATATTTGTAAATGCGGATGTGAATCGAATGTAACCTTAGGGTTTCTATGATCTATAAATAGAAACCATAAACCTCTTTTTGAGGTATGCCTCTTCTTGTGCCTCATTTTTATTTATCAAATTCAGATTTCAATTCCTGTAATGTATGAAGAGTGCATCAAATAAAAAGTAGGAAGTAAGTTTTCTTTACCTTGCCCTAGTTAATTTTCCTTTCTGCCCTAGTATAACTTTATTTATCTGCCATAGTTTAGATTTTATTTATCTGCCGTAGATTAGATAATTAGGTTATTAAAAACAATCATAAAAAATGAAATCTTTTAATTCCCTAATGAGTGAGTAGTTTCTCACTTGTTAGGGTTAGGTTTTGGGAAGGTTTGAGAGATGAAAATCTCTCACACCTTTCTTGCCCATCATATATTTTTATAGGACTCCATCCATACATACACACACCCCTCACTACGGCACCCTATCCCACGAGGTAGCGGTGATACCGTAGTTTAAAAAGACCGGTTGTATATGTTTTCCATATAGGTTAGGGTAAGAATTAAGAAAGGAAGGACAAGAACCTAGAGGAAGAAACCTAGTTTCTTCCCGATGGCACTAATCCACTTTATTAATTATTACCATAACACCTAATAGATCTAAATTAGGGCATAGAAAGCAGTGAGGAATATTGACTTTCCAAACTTAACCTAAACCTAACCCTAGCAAGATTTTAATCCTAATCAACTCATTTCAGTTTTTAGCGATAATCAATCCAACACCATTTGGAATTAACTCGTTAGAACAAATTGAGAATACACAAAATCCCTGTGGACCGACCCGTACTCACCGGCTAGCTACCAAGCGACGCCGTTCTTGATTGCGGTTAACAATTTTTTGATCACAAAACATCGTATAAATCACACACATGTGAATAATAACATTACTCTTTGTTTAATTGTGCATCTTACATTACCATTTTACTGTTTTCAGACATCCGTGTGCATCCATATCATTATTTACATATCTAGTCGCATGCTAATTCATCTTGCTACATTCTATTTATAATATTATGCATCCATATGAGTAAAATATTACCCGTTTATCACATTATACATTCATACTAAAGTTTTACCGTTTTCGGATACCCGTTTGCATCCATATCATTTAAAATATATATAACTGCATCTATAGATCATATTAATTCATGATATTATTGTAGTAACACCCCATGCTAGATAATGTGCATCCTACATAGTCTTGAAGTTATAGTTGTAACCCCTGATAGTTAGTTATGCATCCATGTTTATTTGTGTATCCATACCATTAATTCTGCATACCTAGTTACACCTCATATTACATTAACTCATATTATTAATACATTAGTACCCCATGCTTGATATTGTGCATCCTACTTAGTCATGATGTAACCCCTGATCGATATTTGTGCATCCATGCTTTTATTGTACATCCGTACTTTCACCCTGATTCAATACTTGCTACATGTTGATTATGAGCACCCGCTTGATACCTGTGCACTACTCGACGTGACCTGATACACCACTACTTGACATGACTTAATACATGTACACTACCTGACATGACCTGATATATCACTACTTGACATGTTACCTGATCCTGTTTCTAATGCCGACAATCCTGACATGTTGTCCCGATGGACATATCATGTTGTTTGTATAGACAAACCTGTTCCTGCTTGATCCTGTGTTGGCATTAGCTTCAGATTTATCAATACTTGACTTGAACATATAACTTGGGGTATGGGGAAATCAATGATGAAACTTGACTTGTAACTCGACAGCTCGATGCTTATACTGATCAGTTTTACAGGCTAGGCCAACCCCGGGATGATGCTGCTGACAACATTCGTCTGTATATGTTACCTGTTTACTGCCTAGCGGCACGTCTCGGATTCAGCCCGAGAGTCTTGACCGTGGTCCCGGGCATGCACGGGATACTATTGAGTTACATCGATGATTCATTAAATTGATTTCACAGAATTGAGAGTAGTTACCCAGTAGTTTAGTTCAGATTACCCACTGCACGTCACATATACTTTTACCCTTTACTATTTCACATTCGTGTTACTGTTATACCTTTATTACTATTCATACTTATGCCTGCATGTTTTTCTACCCCTGATTATATTATTGTTGATATTATGACGCACTGACGTCTGGGTTTTGCATGGCCCAGATCTTCTACCTTTGCAACAGGCCGATCAGGAGTATTTCAGTGTACAGGCCGAGCAGTGAGGACCTGTTAGTATTTTAGTTTAGTTTTCTTTTAGCATTTTCATTCCTGATGTGAGCCCGTATTTGGGACGTACATTCCAGATTATTATTGTTTATTGGATCTATTGCTTCCGTATATTATTTCTTGACTCGTTTATTCTGGCTCATGGACATGTACTAGATAGTTCATTTTATTTCTACTATTCTTGATATCTCTAGACAGTCGTAATGTGACTGTGGAGGGATATTTCATATCCACAGGTAGTATGGTTGGCTCTGTCACGTGCCTATCTTAGCGCACCCTGGGAAGCGGGGCGTGATAGAGCACGTGGTGCGCTTAGCGCTAGCGCCAGTCGCAGTGCACTATATTTAGAGTGCTGAGGCGCTGCAGCGCTTTGCGCTAGATGTGGAGCGCTGAGGCACTTCTGTTAAGTAGCGCACACGTGAGGAGCACGTGGCGCTTGGCACTGTGCGCCAGTCTTGAGCGCAGAGCGCTTTTTTGAATTTGGAACGCTAGGGCTCCTTTTAGATTAATAGCGCTAAGGCTCTGCAGCGCTTTGCGTTAGATGTGGAGCGCTAAATCTCTTCTTTTATGCCACTTAGATCAGTTTGCGCCCTGAGAATTAAATTCTCTTTTTATAAGAGACGTTGTCTCACGGTTCTAAGAACAAAGTTCTTACTTTTGTAGGAGATGTCTCAATCTCTCATTTTAATGAAAGGCTTTGCCTTTATGGATCTATGATCAAAGAGAATTGAATTATTCTCCCCCTTTTTATTTTATAGATCTATGATCTATGAGAAGAATTATGTTCTTCTTCTTATTTTATGGTGAGATCTTTTAATCTCTTTATGAAAGACCTTGGTCTTATGGATCTATGATCTTAAAGAAAGAAGTTAATTCTTCTTTTTAATATGAGATGATTTCATCTCTCTGTCTATTTTTATCTTGAAGAAAATCTTCTTCTTTTACCGAGAGCTTGGCTCTTCTTTCTGAGATTTCTCAAAGTTTATGGGGGGTTCCTCTATATTAGACTTGAAGTCTTGGGGCCTTTATATATGGCAAGCTGATTTGTTCAATCGATTAAGGAGATATTTTCTCCAATTGATTTGGGGATTTCCCCACCGTTGGATCTTTGATCCAAGGGCTTCTGATTTACAGAAAGCAATTTTCTTGTTTTTGACAAGATTAGGAAATCTTTTCCCTACAGAATTTATTCTGTATTTTGGTGATTTTTAATCACCTTTGGATCATTGATCCAACGGTGCTCTGATTTGCAGAGCCCAATCTTCTTGTTTAGAAAGATTTTAAGGAATCTCTCATTAAAAGAATTTTATTCTAGTTAATTGATAATTTATCATCTTTATTAGATCTTTGATCTGACGGTGGGGAGCTTTTAGTTCCAACGCTAGCGCACCCGTGCTTTGCACGTGGTGCACTGCTTAGAGTGCAGCGCACTTGGCGCTAGCGCACACGTGATTTGCACGTAGCGCTGCTATGAAGCGTTGCCTCATTTCAAAATTTTGAAATTTGAACAGAGCTTTTCTCTGATTGGGGGAAACAAATGCCCCCCACCGTTGCGCTCACGTGGCCCATATGTGAGTGCAGCGGTGGCAGTATCTGCGCCCTTGGATCAACTCAGAAATTGAAACGGCATCTAAGTGCCTATAAATAGGACCCTTGGCCCTTGGGATGATTTCTGTTCATTTTCATTTTTGTCTTCTGAGAATTTTTATTCTCTTTTAGAGCATAGCTCTTCATTTTAAGAACCTTCAAGAGTCAAAACTCTGCCAAATTTTTGGTAAGATTTGAATTTTATCAATAGAGCTTTACTCTTCCTCAGATCATAGATCTCAAAATGTTTTTAGGGTCTTACCCATTAACAGAGCTTTGCTCTCTTGGAATCATAGATCTAAAGAGATCTTTCTTGGGGTTTCTTAACCCATTAACAGAGGTTTGCTCTTTTCAAATCATGTAGATTTATTAATCTCTTATGAAGAACTCTTAAGAGTTTGTTTATGGATCTTGAAAATCTTAGAATTTTAATTTCATTAAAAAATTTATTTCAATTTTTCTGATGGGTTATTCCATTATTTTTTCAGAGCAAGGCTCTTGAGGAATTTTTATTCCTTCATCATTAGAGTTGACAGATGTCACTCTGCCATAGAGCACTGCTCTCAAGGGGAGATTTACTCCTTAGCCCGAGGGGTTCTCATTGAATGAGAATCAATTGAGGATTTCCTCATTTAAAGACAGTCTCATCAAATGATGAGACTATTTTATTAATGATGCAATGTCATATGGATTATGTGGGTCCCCTTTGGTCCCTTTTCACTGCATTGCAGTGTGGTACAGATTTAAAGTACCCAGTAACAGAACTTAAACTGTAGCATTGGCGGCTGAAAATTTGTTCTTTTTCACACAGGTACTATGTCTTTCGACACTTCCTTCCCGTTCGTCCGCTCAGAAGGCGGATTCCCCGAAGCGCCCGTAGACCGAGAGGTTTTTGCGCTAATCAAAGACCATGATCCGGAGCATAAGAATCTTCATTTGTGGGGAACATGGTATAATCAGATCATCATGGATCGGCGCAGCTTCTCTTGCGCAACACCTTCAGAGGCCATCTCGGCGATTCATTATGCTGACGTACCCCCAATGAACTATGCCGTGGAGGTAGTTAATTGGACTTCAGAGGGTTGTCTTCAGCCCTCTATGGCTGCAATACCTGTACAACCGCCGATGGTTTTGGACATTCTAGGGCGGCGTATATGCCAGAGCGAGTCGCGCCCTTGGGGACAGCCATACAACATAGGCCTGACTCCCCATCACTCAGCTGGATATCTACAGTGGGCCCGATACATCTTATCGGCAAAGAAGTCATAGCTGCTGAAGCTTGGGTTGTACCCCGCGATCTATGCTTCCCTGTTTCAATATTCCCTTCCTCCAGCCTGGTGAGTCAAAGCCTTTTTGGAACAGTGGAACGTTCCAACTCATACCTTCCTTATGTTAGATCGGGAAGTTTCCATCTCCTTAGAAGAGTTTGCGGATATCTCCGGCTTGCGTGTCAGAGGGGAGCATTATGAGGAGATCTTGCCCCCTGATGAGTATATTTTCGCTACCCGACTGGTAATGACGGGTCTAAACCCAGATAATGCCATTCAGCACCGATTCCCCAGCTTGATCAAGGTGCTAAACATTTACTAGGGCCTATTTCTTGAATCTGGAAGCTATGGGGTTAGCTTTGCGGACTTCATCGCCCGCTTTCTCCGCCCAGCAACTTTATCGCAACAAGTTGAAATGTTTGCCAAACTTGATGATCCTTTCAGCTTTGGCTTGAGTAGCCGGCCAATATTGGAAGCCGATCAAAAGAGTTTCTTTCTTCCAAACATCGCGATCGTCCCCTTTTTAGAAATTGCCGCTCCGGGCATCGATGTGGAGGCGTTCTTTCTAGGGTTCTTTGGTTTGTGGTTAAGCTGGTTCGCGCTTCCCATGCACCCTCGCTACATGAGGCCGTCTGTCTTCTACCCAGCTCATCGGATGGTTGAAGGGAGACAGGTTGCTGTTGGGATTGCCGGGCTGGCTCATTTGTATCACGGCCTCAGTTTGGAGGCCGACACTACTCAACCGGGGGTGCAGCCCGTGAACTTCCCGATGGATTATTTTACTTCATGGCTTGAGCTGCATGTGCTCGGTGCTTTTGGAATGCACAAGCAACCTCATTTCTATGAAACTTGCAATTTTCCACGGATCATGCGGCTGGTCAATGCTTCCATTGTGGAGCCAAGTCAACGAGAGGCTCGGGGTGTAATTCTTCGCCCACGTACCGTCGGGGACGGCATGACCTTTGTTGATAAGGTTATGACCATCAGTAAGGAATCCGCTAAGGCAGTGCAGCCGTTGCGGGACACCTTTAAAGACGGAGCATCTACTTTGAAAGCTCGGGAGATTCTCTATTTGTACTCGATCAGGCCGGGATACTTGGTGTTCAAGCAGAACGACTCGGCTTTGTTCATGAGGTATAACCCCCACCGTTTTGCCCAGCAATCATGTTATAATCAGGGCATCCCGCTCGAAGCATTCTTGGCAGAACCGGTTTATACTGAAGAGGGTATCCGGAGCGCTTTGCACCACTTCATGCGCCTAAACACAGGGTCCTATTTCTTTATTAGTGAGCCAAGTTTTGTTCCGAAAGCCCTGAACGTATATGTGGTGTGGTATCAACACGCGATGGGTGCCATCATCAGGGAGGAAAAGAAGCTGTTGCTCGATCGTAAGGGTGCAGCCCCTGCCGGTAATCCAGCCATCCCTTTGAAGCAACGGACTATTGTTCGTCCTCCTTTGAGAGAGATTGTTGCGGTTGTGGTCCCGAGTGATGTGCCTGAGCTACCGATACCCCATGCTCCTGTGAAAGAGGTGACTGTAGCGTCTCCCGAGTCTGGCGTGGGTTCGGATATCGGGACTCGTCGTCCCAAGGTGCTCACCAAGCGTAAGCTTGTGCTAGCGGCGACCAATGCTCGCTCGCAGAAGAAGAAGAAGAAGTCGATTCTTTCTGCAGACGTTGTACTCGGCCAGGAGCCTCATGCTCCTTATAGATAGGGCCTGAGCGAATATGGGACCAACGAGGGTCTATTTATGGCGCCGGATGATACCGACCTCGAAGCTGCTATTGCAGCTTCTGAGCGATTAGCAAGCCACAAAGCAGGACTGGTCATCCTCACACGATCAAGTAAACTTTAACCGTATCTTTTTGCTGTTATGTTTTTTTTTATTATGTTTTGACTGACACTCCTTCTTTAACAGGCATTTCCACTGAAGAGGCTCTCGCGGCTTCCCTCAAGACTTTTGAGGAGGAAGAGAGGCTTCGTGCTTCATTGGGCCTTGGTATATTTTGGCTCATTGTGCTTTCATTCCCCTTTCTTATGGGTAATCTGACCACTTTTTCATCTTATCGCAGGGAATACCTCGACTCAGGTCATCCCCAGTACAGTGCCAATCCCGCAGGGTGATGCGGAGATGCTTCTAGGGCCAGCTATCGAAGTCTCGGCCTCCTCAGCATTGCCAAAAGAGGCTTTACTTAAGCAACTGATGACGGACGCCATAACGGTTCCAGAGGTAGCTCCTGGCGCGGACGACGACGTCTCCTTAACGGAGGTCCTGAGAAGGTCAGCTCTCACGGCCCAAGCGGAAAGGAAGTGCAGGAGGTGTACAGCAAGAGAATGTAACGCCGCCTTGGTCGCGGGTGCAGGCTCGAGCGCTGCTAACCCCGTCCCTGCTTCTTCAGAGGGTGCTCCGGTCACCCTGTCTACCGCTCACAGACAGACGGCACGTGCGGCTCGGGAAGCAATTGAAAGGCCGACCCAAGGTAACGTAACACTGGGTACTTTTGTCAAAGTTTTAATCTTCAGATTCTCATATATCCTATCCTGCAGGACCGAGTCTCGATGAGGAAGTGGTAGGTGAAACGGTGGCAATCACTGAGCCTGAAGTGGCCACTCTTTCTCAAGAGTCTGGAACTGCCCCAATTGCCACTCTTTCCCCTTGCGGTTCCATTCCGTTGCCGGGCACTGCGAGTATCATGACGACTCTCGTGGAGTCGGGGGATGAAGCTATGGGCAGTGAAACCATTCCGATGGAGGAGGGTGAAGTAGTCGTTGCACCCAGTGATGCCCTTATCGCGGTTTCGACCGGTGATTCACCAGGTAGATTTCGGGTCATCGCTTTCCTTTTCATTCTGCAATCCCTTTCAATCCCTTTTGACAGTATTTCTCTTGTTTCTAATGCAGGTGTGGTGAGCGTTGAGGTTGTGCCACCCGAGGAAGCACCACCAGTTGCTGCTTTGACGGTTGCCGATCCTTTGCCTTCTCTCGTGTCCTTCCAAATGCTGGAAGGTACGGATTTATGACTTATCGGTTTCGTTATAGGCAATATACTCATTGCATTATTACGCAATATACTCATTGCATTATTACACCCTTGCAGGAGTCCTTTTTGATCATCTGTATCAGGTGCTGCACCCACATTTCTCCTTCCAGTCGGAGATTGCTTCATCTAGTGGCGTTGGTGAGTACAGTCTCTAGCTAATATCTTCTCTTTTCTTTTACGGGCAGCCAAGTCGTTGCTAATTCTTCTTTGTTTTGACTGCAGCACTACAGATTGAAGGAGGAGATGAAAGAATAGTTTCGCCACCGAACTCCCGGCTTTGCCACCTACCGCAGCCGGTATAGTATACTTCATCACTCATGTAATTTATTTATTTTGCGAGTTAGCTTTTAACCGTAATTCTTTTTGCGCAGTCGCACCGGTTCCTGCACCCTTAGAATCTTGTATATTAATGCCAGCAGGACCATTTTCTAGACGTCCATCTTCTAAGGGCGCTGTGACCAGCCTTCGTATGTTGAGTGAATCCATTGAAGAGCTTGACGCGGAGATCCCTGCACTCGCGGCAGATTTTGCTGCCGAGGTTAATCCTATGCTGGCGATACTCGTGAACTTCCATAGTGAGGGCGTTGTTGAGGCTTGGGTTAATCACTGCAGGAAAATTGAGGCCTGCATGCTTGAGCTTGAGCTCGGACGTCCTAGTCCGAGGTCCTGGATGTGAACTCCCAACGGGCTATGTGGGTCAAGCAAAGCACTCCTTACTTCCTCCATCTTGAACAAGAAGCGGCCTTAAAGCGTAAGGAGTGCGAAGAGACTTCAAGCGAATCTGCCCGGCTGCACGCTCAAGTTGATGAAAATGCTGTACAACTGAAAGCTATCTTTGAGGGCCTTCTACAATATATTTCTGACGGGCTAACGTTGAGGCAGAAGCTCGATTCTATCGAGCGAGATGCGCAAAGTCGTGGGGCAGCTCAGCGGGTCATTGATGAGCAACTTTCATCTTATTTGCAGCAACGGGCTCAGGTTGAAGCGGAGTTGGCCGCAACAGCTGACCGTGAAAAAAGGCTGAGGGGAGTGCGTGAGCAACTGATTGGTTTATTGAAAACGTCTCCTTCCCAATAGTTGTTTTTATACCAATTAACATTTGTAATTCTTGAATAACATGTATCCATTTTTTATTCTTTCATATAATGTATCTTGTACCCACTTGAACTTATAAATAAAAGATACATTTCTTTCGTACTATCTTGTGTTATCTCTTGCTTTCTTCTCTTTTCTTTGTCGCCGGCATGTTACTTTAGTCAGCGTAGCCTGTAGATGATAAAGAGCATTCCATCTTGAACTTTTCGAGAGGTAGTGATGGCTTGGGAAGCAGGTTCAGATCTGCTGCCTAAGGCTTTTCAACTTTATGAGCCGTGAGGGTCACATAAAGACTTTTCTCCCTACAGGTCAAGAGGATCCCGTAGGTGTATTTTCTCCTTAGGAATCGTGAGGATTCCTAAGTGTGTTTTCTCCTGAGAGTTGTAAAGATCTCATAAGAGAATTTTCCCGCCTACAAGTTGAGAGGACTCGTAAGTAGTTGTTTCCCTCTTCGTCGATATTTGATTTTGGAGAGTGTGACTCGTAAGTGGTTGTTTTCTCCTGAGACTTGCAGGGGCCCAGTGCTTAGGAAACATGTTTTTTAATCCCCATTGCCTAAGGCTTTGCCTTACGAGTCAAGACGAATCGAGAAGTTCTCGCAAGGATGTCCTAACGTCACAGTTAACCTCTGCTCTATACGACAGAGGTCCGTTAGGGTCTGTGGTACTAGGGTTCTGTCCGTCGTACCGTCGCGTTGGCTGATGTATTCCTCAATAGGCAATCTTGCTGTTCGAGTAGCTTTACCACTGTCATGTTTCTGATCCCTTCGGGGGCTGGACAAGACGTCTTCAAGCAATCTTCCTAGGCAGTTTGACCGTCGGAAGAGCAAGCGTTAGGAATTTTTCCATGCCGCATTTTACTTGAGGTTAGGCACAGTTTAGGGAGTCCCGATGAGTCTTAACCACTCCGCGCTGGTGTGAGATGATCTCCGATAGTCTTTCAGGTTTTATTTGGGTTGCCGTCAAGACCCTGAAGCTAGGAATTTGGCCTTTGCTTTATTTGCTGGCATTGCGTCTGCTGTAACGAGACGAATGTCGTGGTTATCTCTAGGTTGCGTGTGAACCGTCGAGGCTTGGAACTAGGGACTTTGCCGTGGCTCCGTTGTTTGATTGCCGCGTCTGAATCCTGCTGGAGGAAGAATGCTGGGGTGACATCGCGCCTGCTGTAACGAGACGAATGTCGAGGTGGTGACCACTCCGCGCTGGTGTGGGATGATCTCCGATAGTCTTTCAGGTTTTATATGAGTTGCCATCAAGACCCTGAAACTAGGAATATTGCCTTCGCTTCATTGCTTTGGCCCGTCCGAATCCTGTTGGAGGAAGAATGCTGGGGTGACATCGCGTCTGCTGTAATGAGACGAATGTCGAGGTGGTGTCCACTCCACGCTGGTGTGGGATGATCTCCGATAGTCTTTCAGGTTTTATATGAGTTGCCGTCAAGACCCTGAAGCTAGGAATATTGCCTTCGCTTCATTGTTTTGGCGCGTTCGAATCCTGTTGGAGGAAGAACGCTGGGTGACATCGCGTCTGCTGTAACGAGACGAATGCTGAGACGGAGTTGGGATTTTGCCATCACTCCGCTTTGTTTCGACCGTGAGGTTTTTCGTTGACGTTGCATCTGCATCCTGCTGAACTGAGGAGGAACGTTGTTGTTGACATTGCGTCTGGTGTAACAAGACGAATGCTGAGGTGGAGCTGGGATTTTGCCGTCACTCCACTTTGCTGACGTTGCATCTGCTGTAACGAGACGAATGTCGAGGTGGTCTCTAGGTTGTCTGTGAACCGTCGAGATTTGGAACTAGGGACCATGTCGTGGCTCCGTTTGGTGATGTTGCGTCCGAGTCCTGCTGGAATGAGGAGGAACACTGTTGTGCGTCTCCAGGCTGTAGATGTGGCCTTCGAGACTTGGCTCTTTTTCTGATAGAGCCTGGTAGGATGATATGGTTCCCTCCTTGTTTGCGCCCCTCGATTGTTTACAGGGATCGATGTGATCTCACCTGTAGGGCAAAAAGTTTCATTTTATATATTTTTCTTCCCGCGATGCTCTATCATTTCAGCTTTTATATCGCGAAAGTCGCGATTGCCCAATCATTTCGGCTATTTTTCGCGGTGCCCAATCATTTCGGCTATTTATTTTATTTACTCGTTGCTTTTTATTGCGAGTTGCCCAATCATTTCGGCTGTTTTTGTATGCATGCCTTTTTACTTGCTGATTTCGTTGCAAGTTGCCCCATTATTTCGGCTATTTCATTTGCATTTTTGGCTCGCTGATTTTTATCGCGAGTATGGGATTTAGGATCTGATACCGATTTAGGCATCAGCGTCGCTACAACTGGGATATTGCCAAGAGCGAATCATCATTTGCCTCTGTCGATGTCGAACAAAGGTGGCTTAGCGAACATGGTTAGGATCCTGTCGACTAAGATTTTTAACTTCATGAGCCTAAGGGTCTCATGAAGGTATTTCTCCCCACGAGTCGTGAGGATCTCGTAGGTGCGTTTTCTCCTTAGGGATCGTGAGGATTCCTAAGTGTATTGCTCCCTTGTGAGTCGTAAGGATCTCACGCAGGTATTTTCTCCTTACAAGGTCGAGAGGACCTTACAAGTGTCTTTTAACGAGATTGCGCCCTTTCGGGTTTTCACAAAACTCGTTGGTAGCCCTGCTGTTTTTACTCACGGAGCCCTTTCGGGTTTTCATCCGTGCCCATCTCGCTTATGGACATACCGTTTTTTTTGTGCGTCGTCAGCCTTAGGATGCTGCGGTCAGTAGTAGTTTATAGACGTCTCGGTCAACAGCCAGTTTTAGGACCTAGTGGTCCATCGTTAGTTTAAGGACGTTTCGGTCCGTCGTTGCCGTATTTGAGGCAAATTTCTAGTTTACGGACTTTTTGGTCCATGGGGTTTTCTCTATGAATGAGCACGATGCCCCGGCATGTCCATCTTTTTCGGATCATGTGGTTGTGGCGGGTTCATCTTCCAGTTTTCAGATAGCGCGAATTTGCCCAGTTGGTATTAGTTCTCAATCCAGCCTTTGAAGACGAAGCAATCTTTGATTGGATGGCTTACTGCTTGGTGGTAAGGACAATAATTAGGATTGTTGATATCGCCTGGCTACAACGGACGTTTTGGATCCGGCAGATTGATGAGCCTGTTGCGTACTGCCAGCTCGAACAGTCTCCTCATTTTATCCCGGGGAAATGAGTAAAGGCGTCCCAGTCTCTCCTCGAGGGATGGGCCTGGACGCACGTTGTTTTGGCGAACAACCGGCTTTAAGTTGCTCGGCTGTTATTGAGTATTGGCGACGAAGGTCGTTTTCCCCTTCCTTTTTTCGTTTTGAGGCTCCGACTTCGAAGAGGAAGGCATGTGGCCCATTTGGTCCATTTGGGCCAGCTTGTCAATCAAGGCCTGGAAAGTGGTCGGCTTGAAAAACATCATGAATTGGGAAATAGTCGCCTGAGGGTCGAGAGTACCCACGAACATGCCTACCGCATGCGCTTCTTCGATGCGCAGTTCACACTTCGACCACAAATTCCGCCATCATATTGCGTATTGCACCCACATTTCGCCTGGCTTTACCCTGGCGTTAATCAGCGCCGTAATTGGGATGCGTTCGCTAGCACTCGCGAAACGCTGGGTGAATAGCAACTCCATCTCTGCAAATGTCTTGACAGAGTCATTTGGGGGTTTGGAATACCATTCGAATGCTGTCTCCGACAAGCTGCCAACGAATTGGCGAAGCAGTAGCTTATCATCACTTCCGGTGTTGCTGCACAAGGCTCTGAATTGAGCAACATGCTGGTGTGAATTCCCCGTCCCCTTATATTCGTGGAATTTTGGGATCGTGTATCCCGGCTGGTACTTTATTTGGTCATACCAACCCGGATAGGGTCATCCAGTTTTAACAATATGCCCAGCCGCTTCATTCGTCTGATGAGCTCGTATCTGCTGAGCGATGTAATCATCCAGGGCGGCTTTTGAGATGGTTTCCTCCTTGGCTGCTGACAGAGCTGGCAGAGGATTTGATGTCTCTCCTGTATCATCTTCAATTATTACTGGAGGGTCTGGCTGGATCATCATGCCCACCATATCCTGGAATAGAAGGGCCATTTGTTTTATATTGGCCGCTTGTTCCGCAGCCTCTTTGTCCTTTTTCTCGAGGATTCTGCGGAGGAAGTCAGCATCGGTTTCCTGTTCTTGACGTTGCTTTTATGATGCCTCCGGGCTTTCTTTTGGCGCAGTGAGTGCAGCCATTCGCGTTAACATTTCCTGGAGCTTCTATTGTTGCTCCTGGGCTTTTGTCACGGATCGCGTAAGCGGTCGATGACCTGTGGAGATATGGCTATCCTCTTTTCCGGATGCCATATAGACGGTATGCACCACCATGCCCCCAGACTTAGGGCATTTGGGTTCAGTGGTCTTGCGATTCGTTGCAGACTCAAGGATTTTCTCCGGCCTTCTCCTCTTATGGGCGGTCGAAGTTGAGGGGGACGTTGCAGTGGGCACCCGAGTAGCTGTCACCTTCTGTGGCTTGACAAGATGGTTCTCTTTTTGCCGAACCTTTATCTTTTTCTGTCGGCGGGAGTAATTTGGAATAATCACCGAGTCTTGGACTTGACGCCAGACCTTGTAAATTTTAGAGGACAGCCGCTGAGAGGGCTACTCCAGCTTCGCCTTTGGGGCACTCTCCATAGGTGGAGAGGATCTTTTCAGCACAGCAGTTGGCGAATTCCTGCGCACCCTGTTAAGTAATTCAAAGCTGTTCCCGGTTGGAACAGCAGCATCAACTTCCACCATTGGAGCTGCTGGAGTCAGTCCAGAAGGGGAATTTCCCTCAGCTTTCCTTACTCGGCGCCAGTGGCGACGTCGAGCATGTCGTGCGGCCGGTACTGTTTCAGCTATAGGGGTGGCTTGATCGTGCCACCTGTTCTGGTCAGGCGCTGTTATTGGCGCCAGCCTATTGAAAATGGACGTTTGCTGAGCAGGGATAGCTAACCTGTCGAAGGTCGACTTTCGAACAGGAGCAGTCTTGGTGACTTTGTTTGGAGTGATAGCTGAAACAGTCAGTCTTGCAAAGATCGACACCTTAACAGGGGAAGCCGCCTTGGGGATTTCAAGAGTAGGAATGGCTATCCGTTTTGGGATAACCTCTTCAGGAATTGTGGGCTTCGTCATGGGTCCATCTGAGCTTTGACCCAGTCTGCTGAAAACTGATGCGCTTGGTTTGGGCATCCCGTTGAGTGGGGACGCAGTAGTGATAAGCTGATCAAAGACCAGCTTCTTCTGAGCTTCTCGCAATGGTACAGGGGCGTTGAAGCTCATTGGTGGGAGCATGGTCCCGAAGAACAATTCAGTGGTGGCCTGAGTCACCTTTTCCAACAGCATTGTGAAAAGGGAGGCCGCTTGGGGCCCGTAAGTCACTCCTCCGGACGGGACGGTGCGAGAGTTGCAGTTGCAGTTAGTGCAGTTTAAACCCATTGATCTTCTATTTTCTGCATGGAGCAAGACACCAAATCTTAGTACCTCGAATCCAAGGGCAACCATGTCAAACCGCGATTCGTTCGCGAAACACGACACACGAAGTATGGAGTGGAAAGAGGAAAAGGTCCTATCGGGCGTGCCAGAATCTGTTCTCCGCCGAAAACAGAGACGAGACCGCATAGGTTCGTCTTGCCTGAATTTCGAGGGCAGATGCTATTTGGTGCTATCCGTCCACCTCTTCGAAGATGCCAAGTTGATTTATGACACCATGTATCGAAGGTTTAAACGGATGCGGCCGATGTAGCAGACTTTGTCAGATTCCCCCTCATTGGAGGGGTTTTTGATTGGGAGGGGGGCGCTCTTCCCTGCAGGCGCAAGCCCCTGCAGTTAATCGAGGTAACAACTTTCTCCTTCTCCAGATGGTCACTTCGTGTCGTGTGTGTTTGTTTTGTTTTTGGTTACCCATGGATTGTATACAGAGACTAATTTATGTTGTCGCCCGTAGGGCGTGGATTAGTCCAAATCCGTATTTTCTTAGATTTGGGTTTGGGGTTGGGTTTAAGGATACGTTGGTCTCATTTGAGACTAAGATCAACTTAAACATTTGTTAAGGATACGTTAGTCTAATTTTAGACTAAGATCGACTTAACGGGATCGTTTAGATCCAACAAAAGAGCATTTGGGCTCTATTGTTTAGTTTAGGGACTTTGCGGTCCATAATTAGTTTAAGGACATTGCGGTCCAAGGTTAAGGACATCATAGTCTATGGGCTTAAGGGACCCCACCGTCCGAGATTAAGGACATCATAGTCCATGTGTTTAATGTTAGTTATATGTATGCCCTAGAGGCCATTACTGTACATAGGATGTATATTGTAGTGGATGCTTGGACATATATAGGGAGGACTTTCTTGCTCGACATGATAGTATGCTATCTGGTTGATCTTTACCTTAACGTGTACACTGATTGTCTCTCTGTTACATGTTGGTAAAGCCCTTAGGATGTATACTTCACTACCTGGACTATGATGCGGATCATACTAGTGGGGACATGGTAGTCTATAAGTACATCCTTCAAAGTCCCTAGTCGTGGGTATATCAAGACGGGGCATCGATATACCAGAGTAGACTAGCGTATACCTTCTCGACCCATACAGATGGGCGATGGATGATCCCATATCCATTGGTGTTTGACATCGGAGATGATATACGGGTGCTCAGTAGAGACGGGTACACTGGACGGACTCGCCGAGAACTCCCAGATGGTATTATACCTTACGTCAGATGGCAGTTCTCTGGTGACACTGATACAGAGTAGTCTGTTGACCCGAGATCGTCATAGAGTCTTGTGTGGTTCCCACTGTGCTTTGATTTCCATCTTACCACGTCCAAGAGGGCGTGCAAAACGGTGGTTTTTGGGTACAGTCCCGAGTCACATGGAGGCAATGAGCGATAGGAGGGGATTCGTCTCTCCCGGTATAGGGAGTTGATGTTGCGCTGTGTTCGATTGGCTATAACAGGAAATCCCTGGCCAGGGTTGCTGAGATTTACTGGTAAGTGTTACCAGTAGTTTCTCGAATTGTTATAGACCTCATATCGACACGACTTATCGAGCTATTGGGGTCTGACGTTTACCACCCCTAGGCAAGATATGCGACATATCAGACGATCAGACCGGACTGTACGGTAAGTGTTACTGGTTGGATTCACTGGAGTGTGAGCGGGCTTGCTCGTCGATCTTCTGATCACTCAATACCCGGGTGGCCGTTACGTTTAGCAGACCGCTTGCGGCTTGTGGGTGTTTGATATGATCATCACCTGCTGCCGGCGTATTGACGAGTCTTTAGAGTCCTACACAGAGGTTTCCTGGCTTAAGCGAAACGAAATAGGAGCGCATATGAGATATGTGCGGGACCGAGAATATTGCGTGTATGTGATACCATATTTCATTCTCACGATGAATGTATCGAATGGTTGTATGCGATATAACCTAGTCATCGAATCAAGGATTGATTCGGTAAGCCGATACATAGGATACTAGTCGGTTATATGCGATATGACCGGATCGTTAAATCAAGTGTTGATTTAATGATTTAATGTATAATTATATATTTGATATATTACTTTGCATTAACTAGTATCGGTTCACTTAAGATGGATTTTCTCACTCGGATGTGCGCATTGTATATGCGATATACTTTTGTGCACTTGATTGTATCATAATTGATGATAAATGCTTATTTGGTTAAGTGTAAAGAATTAAACCTTGGTTAAGTAAATGGTTTGGGTTTTTATTTATTTATTCATTCATTTATCTATTTATTTTTGGATGAAAAGAATGAGAAAAGAAAACAAATGGTTGCTTTTTTGGAAGCTTCTTCAAGCTTCATGAAACTTTGACCAAAGCAACCATTCTTGTCTTCTTCTCTAACCCTAACCATTCAACCTAACTCAAGTTAATTCTCTACACTTTACCATGGTTAAAGTTATGATAAGAATTGATTTTCTTTTCTATTTTGATTATTCTTATCATAACATTTATCATCTTCTTCTTCTTCATCTTCTTCTTCATCATCTTCAAAGAAGAAAGCTTCACTTCATCAATGGTGATTGATGAAATAGAGTGAGAAATCCAATTCTAAAGTCTACACACTTCCTATTTCTTCATCCTCTACCTCTTGCCAAGTAGTAGAGTGTGTTTCCTTCACAAGTTTTCAAGACTTGGTGAAGGTGGAGCTTGATCTAGTGATGCTTCGACGTAGATCATCTTCGGCATGTCGTCGATGACCTAGCCCGCTCTATTCTCCGATGAAGCCGACGCTAGAGCCCGGGAATTCACTAGGACAGCGAGGGGACTTCGTTGCGGAGCTATGGAGGTGGAGCACCGGATCTACAAAGGTTGTATTTCCGTTTCCTTTTTGTTAAGTTGTTAACTAGATTTCATTTTCGCCTAGATTTCTAGCCAACGATCCGTAGTCGGGTTTCTCGGCACCTAGATTTTTTTTTGAATTGGCATGGTTGATGCCTTGTGAGACCTCATTAGGGTGCCTAGGAACCCTACAGTGGTATCAGAGCTACTTGGCATTGGATGTCGACCTATGGGGGGTTCTCACTGTGTGACAGTGTGGCGAAGCATAGGCTCTTACCCCCAGGGTGTCCCGAGACCGGAAGGTGTTCCGGTGGGTTGTAGTCCTCGCGAGGGGGCATGCGTAAAAATTAGCGGCTGAGGGACCCGTTGGTGCCATGGCGACCCCATTGGATGGGGTGGCTGCCTGACCTACAGTGGTATCAGAGCCTAGCTAGAGCCTTAGACGAAGTGTAGACGGAGTTTGAAGTCCGATCGAACCGAAAACTAGAACCCAAAATAGCTCTCTGGACTTTTTCCAAATTCTGGGATTTTTCCACATTAAAAATATGCAGAAAACACATCACGAATATCTAAGAGTTACTGTGAAATTCGGAGGCCCAATTCAACTATCCCACCGCGGTTCCGCGGCATGAGCAAGGCTCATGCGGCGGTTCCACGGCCGTACGACCACATTATTTAAATTATTTTGCACAGTAATTCTTAGTTTCCACTGGTGATTTTTCTGGGAATTTTTAATATTTTTTCAAGAGTTGAATTTTCTGGGTTGTTTTGGGGACTCGGTGTTTCGATCGGATTGTCAAACTTTGTCTATGTGGCTTTCCGGGTATTTTTAGAATATGTTAAAAAGTTCGACCAGATATAAATACCCACTTTTTCCCCTGTCGGGAAATTTCCAAGTGTTGGATTTTTCCGTAGTTTAAAGACGTTCTAAGTAGTGCAAGTAACTCGATGGACCCTCTAGAAGACAACAAACCTTAACTCGATTATGCGACCGTCTTGAACTGCCCTTTGAACCTTCGGGTTTGGGGCAGTACGGCGTGCCACATGTGAGGCGTTGGCTTGACCCTTCTACGGCTGGACCGTTGGTACTGAGGCACGAACTGAATGTTGTTAGACTTATTTCATGTGTTGAGCTGTATCGGGAAAACTTGGGTGTTCGATTGTTCGATCGAAAAGTTTAGCATTTTCTATTTATCCGGAATGTGATACAATACTTGGAATTCGCAAATAGTTATGAGATGACTGGATGAATGTTATAAACATAGCAATTTAGTCTCACTTGATCGGTTGCCACGGAATTTTGATGTGATCAAAAGTCCGTCGCAATCACGTAGCGTACGCGGATACTCGCCGGGTAAACTTAATAGACAGCTACACCCCATAGCCCCGACCAAGTGACTGTAGGAGAACCCCATCGCCGAAAGCATCCATTCGGGTGCTCGCGGTGGCGGCGTTCCGCCTTGGTGCACTTCGTCGACGGTATCGGGGGTGCGGCCGTCTACTAAAGTTTGCGACGAGCATTCGATCAGTTTTTCGGGAATCCTGTTGAATTGCCCGACTTGATATTGAAAAGTGTTTTCGATTTTGAGACTAAAATGAGGGGTTTATAACTGTTAGGCATGTGATGTCTAAGTAATTCATTTGATTAGGAATGCGATGTCTATGCAGATTGCGGATTCCAACTGTTGTAGTTTTACACTTTCTTTTCTGTGACCGTAAGTGTAATATGTGATATCGCTGGTTTCGTTGCTATATGTCAACGACAATTGGGATGCGCATATTTACTTACGTTGATGACATGTGATGTTATGTGTTGCTGGATATGTTATATTGGATCGTCGTGTTTGAATAGTCGGGGTTTTTTTTATGTGAGATGAGTGTTTTTCTTTTTCATTCATGTAAAAAACTTGTATGTAATATTCTTTTATTGGGGCACTTCCAGGTTGCGGAAGTTGTCACCCTTTATATATTATTTACTTTTCCGCACTAGGATAGACCCAAGGAGGAGGGCACAAGTAACCGGGTTCTGGAGTCCAGTGGAAGACCAACTCAAGGAGTCGAGTCCGGGTCTCCTAACTCTAGAATTGGTAGGGTTGCTTGCCGCTCTCGTAGGGGTCTAGGGGTGTGGGTTTGGCTATTCATCACGACTGTGGAATCCGTGTTTTATACTGGCTCGTATTGAAAACACGGACGTCCTAGTATATCCAATATTTCATATGATTCTTCTGCTGCGATATCTGTGATGTGATCATGTGATGTTCTGTGATAGATACAGTATATAGTATATATGATATATTATATAGACGTTACTTATGTTTTACACCCGCGCTAGCCCTGCCCCGCTCTGCCGTTAGTTACCTAACCTAACGGTGCACGAGGGGACATCGAGGCGAATGCGGATGGCATAAGTGTACGTCGTATTTATCTGTGATGTTTAGGTACTTAAATGATGGGACTTCATTAATGAGATTAATGAAATAAAAGAAACCTAAGATGTTGTAGAATCGAATTTCAAAATAAAACAGGTAGCTACAGTTCTTGCTTTGCACAGCGGTATATATGATATATACTGCACCTTATTCGATGAGGAAAGGACCGAGATCCCTTCACCGGGAGTGACTCCTTTAGCAATAACTGGCAGATGCTACACATCCGGTTTGTCTTTTGATTTCTTTTAAGAGTTTTTGCTTTGCACAGCGATATATATGATATATCCCGCACCTCATTCGACGAGAAAAGGACCGACGATCCCTTCACCGGGAGTGACTCCTTTAGCAAAACTAGAAAAGCCTCAAAAACACTCCATTTCAAAATTCATTCGATCCTACAACGATATCAAGTTCATTACGCAATAGGTTTTCAGAAAAACCTGTCGTAGCCCTCCGTCATTTCAGATAAGTCCTATTTAGTATTCGTGCTACGTTTGTTGACCTCCGTCAAGGCGTAGTGTGCGGTAGCTAACTAGTATTTATCTGCTTATGCATATGATGCAGATTGGATTAGGGTAGTCGTGCGGCCTTGTTGACCTCCGTCAAGGGTCGTGCGGGTGGGTTTAATTCGATCAAGAAATGACAGGTTGAACTTGACTAGTAGCCTATGGTTTGTTGACCTCCGTCAAGGTCATAGGGTGCTAGGGGCAAAATTATCGGGAATTTCAAGTGTTGAAATTTGCAATGAGATTGCATACCTTCTATGAGATAGTTGGATCCCGATACCCGCTGCGAGTAATTGTTACTCCTGGGAGAGTTTTATACATTACAATTAGCCGATCAAGTAGGTGTCTAGAAAGGTGTCAACAGGGTTACGCCTCTGGGAAAACGAGGTTTACATTAATTAGGTTCGTGCGAAAGCACGGGGGACCTCCCTCAAAGTACCGACACTGGCCTGGCTGAAAGATTGGCGAACTTGTAGTGTGTAATTAATCCCGGCTGGTCTTTCCTTTTAGGGTTTGAAGGAAGATTTGATAAAAAGCAGTGGGAGCCATCCTGATTAGATAAAATAATAACCAATCTATTCTTGCAAGAGCGCACGCTGAGTGTTTTCTTCTCTCTCTCTCCTGGTAGCGACCATGTCACGCCTTAATCAAGATAATAATACGGATTTTTGACCGAACCCGCTTGTTATACTGAGCTGGGGAACGTTGGTCCCGCTCCAACTTATAATTGTTATAAGACAGAGCAGGAAATTGGGGAATACCAGATTTCCCGTGCCGCCCAAACGAAGAGAGTGCATGTTGATGCATCATCTTCGGGTGTGTTCATTACAAAGAACTGTTTCTCAGTATCCTCCGTATCCTGGGTATTTGATACCGGATCAGGATCCCAGATATATAAGATCTTACATAGGGCTACAAAAGGGTAGAAAAACTGAGAACGAGTGATAGGTTTCATGAGGCAGAAAACGGGGCAAGTGTTGCATCCAAGTCTGTTGGTCACTGTCACCCTGTATTGTAATACATTGATTCTGAACGAATGTTATTAGATACCGAACCTGATATACAAAATCATATCTGTCTCTTTATTAGTAAAGAAACGATAAAATTTTGTATTGTTGGATAATGTTTTGAACATTTCCTATATCAAAAGTTGATCGGTTCAGGCACGTTATCTAAAAGCGTTGATGTTCTAAATCAAACTACAGTTCTTAGTATTCGGAACACACACAAGAGGAAGAGTTCAGAAATGAACGAATTCTTCTTGAGGTATTGTAGACTAGGTCAGATCAATGCGACCTGACTGGCTGAAGTTGCATTTAGATGTATATTTAAATCAGTTTGAATTTACATCTTGTGAAACTCGCCAGTCATGTCACAAAGATAAGATGACCATAGCTCTGTTTATTGGAAACAGAGAAAGAGTTAGTGAACTCTTGGGATGATACATGTTGATGTATGTAGGTCCCCTGTCTACACATACCAAGACCGGTTCTTTGTACTTCATTACATTCTCTGATAATCTCTCAAGATTCAGACATATGTTCCTGTAGAAACACAAGTCCGAACCTTTTGAGATATTCACAGAATATAAGTTAGAAGTAGAGAATCAAAATAAGGGTATAAGTATTATGTCCTATGATGAGATCAGGGAGGAGAATACTTGTGCATGGAATTCCTGGACTATTCTAAAGGAGAATGAGATTCTCTCTCAGCATTACTCCTCCGTATACACCATAGCACGATGGTATATCGGGGCAGAGCAATCACACCCTATATGATAAGATGTGCTCTATGATGAGTACTACTGAGTTACCTATTTCCTTTTGGGAGTTATGCGCTTGAGAAGCTGCATACCTATTGAATAGGGTCCCGATCAAATCAGCAGCCTACCACTTCATATGTGATATAGAAAGGGAAGAGCCCATCTCTTAAGTCAGTTAAGATTTGGGGTTGTCCGGCCTATGTCTAAAAGCAAAATCCGGACAAGCTCGAGGCAAGGTCTGTAATGTACAACTGGAAAGGTTCCAGCTATACAATTTGCAGCCGATGATTTGATAAAACCAAAGGATTCAGTAGATTCCAACGAACCTCAGCCTCTCCGCCGATCTAGTAGGGTTCCTCACCCACCTGAGAGATACTTCGGTTGCTCTATGATAGTGGGAGCGAGGATTGCATCATGAGATGATGACCCAACTAGTTTCGAACTGGCCATCAGGAGTGGGACTCTGTAAGAATGGCTGGATGCTTAGCGATCTGAGATGGAATCCTTATACACCAACAAAGTATGGACTTTAGCTGCGATATCTGAAGGGTTAAATCCCCATCAGGAGCAAGTATATCTTGAGAAGATTACTTGGTGTACATGGAAAGGTTGAGACTTTCAAAGCTAGACTTGTTAAAGGTTTTCATCATCAACCAGGCGTGGATAGTGGTGAAACCTCTTCAAGCAGCTATGCTTAAGTCCATCCAGATCCTACTTGCCACGGCTACATACCATGACTACGATATCTGGTGGTTGGGTGTCATGACTGCTTTTCTAAATGATGTTTTAGAAGAGTGCGTCTATAAGTACACAGCCAGAGGGCCTCGTAGACAGTGGGAGCAGCGGAAACGTGTGCAAGATGCTTTATAGGATAAAGCAGGTATCGCGGAGTTGGAACATCTGTTTTGATGAGTTAGTCAAACAGTTTGACATCATCAAAATGGTAGATGAACCTTGTATAAACAAAAAGGTAGTAGGGAGTATGGTGGTGATCCTCGTAGAGTACGTGGATGACATGCTCTTGATAGGGAAGGAGTTTCCTATGCTACGCTCAGTCAATCTTCGCTTATCACAATGATTCTCCATATAGGATCAAAATGATACCTACTAAATCCTAGATTTCGGATCTATGAGATAGATCTAATTGGATGTTAGGATACTCACCAGTAGTAGTGTGATGGTATCAATCGATCCTGGGGAGAATCACTGGAAGTGTTCCAGGGTGATAAAGACGACTGAATGTCAGTCGCAGGCATTTTCTTTACCCTCAGTAAAGGGACGGTATGTTGGAAGAGTTCCTAACTAGATACCGTGACATACTAGACGATAAAGGCTGGATACATCGCTACTTAAGATGCTACCAAAGAGGATGTTTGGGTGTATATTAGTTCATGAGATGAACTACGTTCCTACCATTGTGAGACAATGGAGTTGTAGCTTATGCCAAGGAACGCCGGTCCCATCAGTGATCCAGACTTATTCTAAGGCAGTATCACCTGATCATGGAGATGGTTGATCTCCAGGGTGATCGAGGCAAGGAGAGCAGACATAGAGGATAACGCAGCGGATCCACTCACGAAGGCCTATTCCCAGAGAGAGACTTTTATGGGATGGTTGAGTATGAGATACTGCAACCACTGCTACAGATGGCCCTAGTGCAAGTGGGAGATTGTTAGTTATATGTATGCCCTAGAGACCATTACTGTACATAGGATGTATATTGTAGTGGATGCTTGGACATATATAGGGAGGACTTTCTTGCTCGACATGATAGTATGCTATCTGGTTGATCTTTACCTTAACGTGTACACTGATTGTCTCTCTGTTACATGTTGGTAAAGCCCTTAGGATGTATACTTGAATACCTGGACTATGATGCGGATTATACTAGTGGGGACATGGTAGTCCATAAGTACATCCTTCAAAGTCCCTAGTCGTGGGTATATCAAGACGGGGCATCGATATACCAGAGTAGACTAGCGTATACCTTCTCGATCCATACAGATGGGCGATGGATGATCCCATATCTATTGGTGTTTGACATCGGAGATGATAAACGGGTGCTCAGTAGAGACTGGGTACACTGGACGGACTCGCCGAGAACTCCCAGATGGTATTATACCTTACGTCAGATGGCAGTTCTCTGGTGACACTGGTACAGAGTAGTCTGTTGACCCGAGATCGTCATAGAGTCTTGTGTGGTTTCCACTGTGCTTTGATTTCCATCTTACCACGTCCAAGAGGGCGTGCAAAACGGTGGTTTTTGGGTACAGTCCCGAGTCACATGGAGGCAATGAGCGATAGGAGGGGATTCGTCTCTCCCGGTATAGGGAGTTGATGTTGCGCTGTGTTTGATTGGCTATAACAGGAAATCCCTGGCCAGGGTTGCTGAGATTTACTGGTAAGTGTTACCAGTAGTTTCTCGAATTGTTATAGACCTCATATCGACACGACTTATCGAGCTATTGGGGTCTGACGTTTACCACCCCTAGGCAAGATATGCGACATATCAGACGATCAGACCGGACTGTACGGTAAGTGTTACTGGTTGGATTCACTGGAGTGTGAGCGGGCTTGCTCGTCGATCTTCTGATCGCTCAATACCCGGGTGGCCGTTACGTTTAGCAGACTGCTTGCGGCTTGTGGGTGTTTGATATGATCATCACCTGCTGCCGGCGTATTGACGAGTCTTTAGAGTCCTACACAGAGGTTTCCTGGCTCAAGCGAAACGAAATAGGAGCGCATATGAGATATGTGCGGGACCGAGAATATTGCGTGTATGTGATACCGTATTTCATTCTCGCGATGAATGTATCGAATGGTTGTATGCGATATAACCTAGTCATCGAATCAAGGATTGATTCGGTAAGCCGATACATAGGATACTAGTCGGTTATATGCGATATGACCGGATCGCTAAATCAAGTGTTGATTTAATGATTTAATGTATAATTATATATTTGATATATTACTTTGCATTAACTAGTATCGGTTCACTTAAGATGGATTTTCTCACTCGGATGTGCGCATTGTATATGCGATATACTTTTGTGCACTTGATTGTATCATAATTGATGATAAATGCTTATTTGGTTAAGTGTAAAGAATTAAACCATGGTTAAGTAAATGGTTTGGGTTTTTATTTATTCATTCATTCATTTATCTATTTATTTTTGGATGAAAAGAATGAGAAAAGAAAACAAATGGTTGCTTTTTTGGAAGCTTCTTCAAGCTTCATGAAACTTTGACCAAAGCAACCATTCTTGTCTTCTTCTCTAACCCTAACCATTCAACCTAACTCAAGTTAATTCTCTACACTTTACCATGGTTAAAGTTATGATAAGAATTGATTTTCTTTTCTATTTTGATTATTCTTATCATAACATTTATCATCTTTTTCTTCTTCTTCTTCTTCATCATCTTCAAAGAAGAAAGCTTCACTTCATCAATGGTGATTGATGAAATAGAGTGAGAAATCCAATTCTAAAGTCTACCCACTTCCTATTTCTTCATCCTCTACCTCTTGCCAAGTAGTAGAGTGTGTTTCCTTCACAAGTTTTCAAGACTTGGTGAAGGTGGAGCTTGATCTAGTGATGCTTCGACGTAGATTATCTTCGGCACGTCGTCGATGACCTAGCCCGCTCTATTCTCCGATGAAGCCGACGCTAGAGCCCGGGAATTCACTAGGACAGCGAGGGGACTTCGTTGCGGAGCTATGGAGGTGGAGCACCGGATCTACAAAGGTTGTATTTCCGTTTCCTTTTTGTTAAGTTGTTAACTAGATTTCATTTTCGCCTAGATTTCTAGCCAACGATCCGTAGTCGGGTTTCTCGGCACCTAGATTTTTTTTGAATTGGCATGGTTGATGCCTTGTGAGACCTCATTAGGGTGCCTAGGAACCCTATATTTAAGGACCCCACAGTCCGAGATTAAGGACATCATAGTCCATGGGCTTAAGGACCACACCGTCCGAGGTTAAAGACATCATAGTCCATAGGTTTAAGGACCCCACAGTCCGAGGTTAAGGACATATAGTCCATGGGTTTAAGGACCCCACAGTCCGTGGAATGTCTGGTTGTCGGGACCCGTCACCTCTCTGAAGACGTTGAAAGATTACAACGACAAATATCAGAGGAGTGAAGAGATGTACCCTCGAACCAATATTGGTTGGGAGATCTATAGTCCAATTGGGACTAAGATCTGAAATTCATGAGCATATGAGCTCAATTAATCTGAATGAGGGTTCTCTGGCCATTTTGGGCTCGGCCCATTTAATTAAAATGTTAACATTTAACAATGCTGAGCATTGATTTGAGTTCTGACAATATTTTTGTCTTTTATGGAATGCTTAGCATTCATCATAGCTCTAGGCTTTACTTATAGAACAATTTATGTTCTTTTAGCGCACACGTGTGGAGCACGTGGCGCGCTTGACGCTTTGCTCCAGTCAAAGAACGCAGAGTGCTTCTGCTGGGTAGCGCACACGTGAGGAGCACGTGGTGCGCTAGATGCTGAGCGCCAGATTATGAGCGCATTGCGCTTGTTTATGAGCGCAAAGCGCTATTTGTTCAGTGGCGCACACGTGAGGAGCACATGGTGCGCTTAGCGCTAGCGCCAGTCGCAGTGCGCTATATTTGGAGTGCTGAGGCGCTGCAGCGCTTTGTGCTAGATGTGGAGCGCCGAGGCACTTCTGTTAAGTAGCACATACGTGAGGAGCACGTGGCGCGCTTGGCGCTGTGTGCCAGTCTTGAGCGCAGAGTGCTTCTTTGAATTTGGAGCGCTAGGGATCCTTTTAGATTAAGAGCGCTAAGGCTCTGCAGCGCTTTGCGCTAGATGTGGAGCGCTGAAGCTCTTCTTTTATGCAACTTAGATTAGTTTGCGCCCTGAGAATTAAATTCTCTTTTTATAAGAGACGTTGTCTCAAGGTTCTAAGAACAAAGTTCTTACTTTTGTAGGAGATGTCTCAATCTCTCATTTTAATGAATGGCTTTGCCTTTATCGATCTATGATCAAAGAGAATTGAATTATTCTCCCCCCTTTTATTTTATAGATCTATGATTTGTGAGAAGAATTATGTTCTTCTTCTTATTTTATGGTGAGGTCTTTTAATCTCTTTGTGAAAGACCTTGGTCTTATGGATCTATGATCTTAAAGAAAGAAGTGGATTCTTCTTTTTAATATGAGATGATTTCATCTCTCTGTCTATTTTTATCTTGAAGAAAATCTTCTTCTTTTACCGAGAGCTTGGCTCTTCTTTCTGAGATTTCTCAATGTTTATGGGGGGTTCCTCTATATTAGACTTGAAGTCTTGGAGCTTTTATATAGGGCAAGCTGATTTGTTCAATCGGTTAAGGAGATCTTTTCTCCAATTGATTTGGGGATTTCCCCACCATTGGATCTTTGATCCAAGGGCTTCTGATTTACAGAAAACAATTTTCTTGTTTTTGACAAGATTGGGAGATCTTTTACATACAGCATTTATTCTGTATTTTGGTGATTTTTAATCACATTTGGATCATTGATCCAACAGTGCTCTGATTTGCAGAGCCCAATCTTCTTATTTGTAAAGATTTTAAGGAATCTCTCCTTAACAGAATTTTATTCTGGTTAATTGATGATTTATCATCTTTATTAGATCTTTGATCTGATGGTGGGGAGCTTTTAGTTCCAGCGCTAGCGCACCCGTGCTTTGCACATGGTGCGTTGCTCAGAGTGCAGCGCACTTGGCGCTAGCGCACACGTGCTTTGCACATGGTGCGCTACTTAGAGCGCAGCACACTTGACCCTGCTATGAAGCGTTGCCTCATTTCAAAATTTTGAAATTTGAACAGAGCTTTGCTCTGATTGGGGGAAACACCGTCATTTTTACTCGCGAAATGGTCGAAGCTCATAAAGTTACCGAAAATGAGCTTAAAAGTCGACTTGCCTCGTACCAGGCCCAACAGTCTCAAGCGGAGGCCCGTCTCTTAGCGATAATGAATCATGAAGACAAGGCCCAGCGGAAAAAGGATGAACTGGCAAATCTATTAAATCGTCCGCCGACTTGAAGAATTGTATATTTTTCTTTTTATTCTTCTTTTGTACACACTCCTGAATGAGAGTATTTTTTTGATTCTTTCATAAATTGTACTTTGTATTCATTTTGATTCATGAATAAAAGACATATTTTGCTTCATGGTGGTGTGTCCCTTTTAGTAAATGCATTTTGTGGATAATCTATTTTGATCTCCTTGTAGGACAGCGATGGCTTAGGAGTCAGGTTCAGATCTGCCTGCTAAGGCTTTCCAACTTTATAAGCCGTGAGGGTCTCATAAAGGTATTTCTCCTTACAAGTCATGAGGATCTCGTAAGTGTAATTTCTCCTTAAGAATCGTGAGGATTCCTAAGTGTATTTTCTCTTGAGAGTTGTAAGAATCTCACAAGAGAGTTTTTCTTACTAACGAATCGAGAGGACTCGTAAGTGATTGTTTCCTTTCTTGTCGGAGAGTGTGGCCTGTAGAAAATCTGCCTTGACCTCTCTGCGAGGCAATGATGGATTGGGAGACAGGGTTAGGATCTGCCACCTAAGACTTTTCAACTTTATGAGCCGTGAGGGTATCATAAAGAATTTTCTCCCTACCGGTCGAGAGGATCCCGTAGGTGTATTTTCTCCTTAGAAATCGTGAGGATTCCTAAATGCGTTTTCTCTTGAGAGTCGTAAGGATCTCACAAGAGAATTTTCTCCTTACAAGTCGAGAGGACCCGTAAGTGATTGATGAGTTGACTTGCGCCCGAATCAAAGAATTGCTTTGACGGGGAAGTCGAGGGTTGACTTTATCCGCATTTCACGGAATCAGGGGTTGACTTTATCCTCATTTCACGGAGTCAGGAGTTGACGTTATCCGCATTTCACGGAGTCAGGGGTTGACCTTATCCGCATTTCACGGGGTCAGAGGGTTGACTTTATCCGCATTTCACGGATTCAGGGGTTGACTTTATCCGCATTTCACGGGTGTTTCCCCCAATCAGAGCAAAACTCTGTTTGAAATTCAAATTTCAAAATTGAAGCAACACTTCAGATGCAGCGCCAAGTGCGCTGCGCTCTAAGCAGCGCACCATGTGTGCGCTAGTGCTAGGTGCGCTGCGCACTAAGCAGTGCGCAACGTGTCAAACAAGGGTGCGCTGCGCTCCGAGTAGCGCACCACGTGTAAGACACAGGTGCGCTAGCGCTAAGAGCGCTGCGCTCTAAGCAGCGCACCACGTGCAAAGCACGGGTGCGCTAGCGTTGGAATTAAAAAACTCCCCACCGTTAGATCAAAACATCTAATAATGATGATAAATCATTAATTAATCAGAATTAAATTCTAATATGGAAAGATTTTTCAATCTTGTTAAAAATAAGAAAATTGCCTTCTGTTTAACAAAAGCCCTAGGATCAAAGATCCAATGGTGGGGAAAGATCCCCAAATCAATCAGAGAAATATCTCTTTAACTGATTCAACAAATCAGCTTG
Source organism: Agapanthus africanus (assembly GCA_030015575.1). NCBI lineage: Eukaryota > Viridiplantae > Streptophyta > Magnoliopsida > Asparagales > Amaryllidaceae > Agapanthus > Agapanthus africanus. The sequence continues at coordinate 710,875,497 of JASDDO010000022.1, forward strand.
CCCTATATAAAGGCCCCAAGACTTCAAGTCTGATATAGAGAATCCCCCCATAAACTTTGAGAAATTCAAAGATAAAGAGCAAGCTCTTGCAAGAAGATATTTTTTCAAGGTAAAGACGAAGGATAATGAACACAGAGATGAAATCATCTCATAAAAAGAAAAATTCATTTCTTTAAAAAGATCATAGATCTACAAGACAAAAAGTCTTTCACAAAGAGATCAAAAGATCTCATCATAAAATAAAAGAAGAACATAATTCTTCTCACAGATCATGGATTTATAAAGGCAAAGCCTTTCATCAAAATAAGGGATTGGAAATATCTCCTGCAAAATAAGAACTGTTGTTCTTAGATCTTGAGACAAAGTCTCTTTTAAAAGAACATAAATTTTTCCCATATCATAAAATTGATCAGATGCGCTTTGCGCTCTTGAAATGCGTCTTGCGCTCTTGAACTGAGCTTCTGCGCTCTCTGGACTGGCGCTCAGCGCCAAATGCGCCACGTGTCAACCACGTATGCGCCAATTAACAACTTGCGCTTTGCGCTTCTGAAATAGCGCACTGCGCTCATGGGCTGGCGCTCAGCGCCAAGCGCACCATGTGTCACTCACGTGTGTGCCACTAAATTGAAAGCGCAATGCGCTCATGGATTAGCGCTAAGCGCTCATAAACTGGCATCGTGCGCTCGTCATCTGGCGTCTAGCGCTGAGCGCGACACGTGTCCCTTACATGTGCGCTACTTGGCAGTAGCGCACTGCGCCTTTTGACTGGCGCAAAGCGCCCGGTGCGCCACTTGTTGCACTGACCGAACATAAATTGTTCTTTAATAAGCCAGAGCTCTGATGAATGCTTAACATTCAATACAAGACAAAAAAATTGTCAAGATATAATCCTCAGCATTGTTAAATGGGCCAAGCCCAAATAAAGGATCAACAGCCCATAATAAAAATTGTTAAACATTTATGTTCCCCGCCGAAAACGCGGAGACGCGATGAACGTCTCGCCTGAATTTCGGGACAGATGCTAATTGGTGCCATCCGTCCACTTCTCCGAAGATTCCAAGTTGATTTATGGCACCGTGTATCGAAGGTTTAAACGGATGCGGCCGATGTAGCAGACTTCGTCAGATTCCCCCTCATTTGAGGGGTTTTTGATTGTGGGGACGCTCTTTCCTGCAGGCGCAAGCCCCTGCGGTTAATTACGCTACCGCGTCGCGGTAACAACTTTCTCCTTCTCCAGATGGTCACTTCGTGTCGTGGGTGTTTGTTTTGTTTTTGGTTGACCGTGGATTGTATACGGAGACTAATTTATGTTGTCGCCCGTAGGGCGTGGATTAGTCCAAATCCGTATCTTCTTAGATTTGGGTTTGGGGGTTGGGTTTAAGGATACGTTAGTCTCATTTGAGACTAAGATCAACTTAAACATTTGTTAAGGATACGTTAGTCCAATTTTTAGAATAAGATCAACTTAACAGGATCGTTTAGATCCAACAAGAGAGCAATTGGGCTCTATTGTTTAGTTTAGGGACATTGCGGTCGATTAGTTTCAGGACATTACGGTCTAATGTTAGTTTAAGGACATTTCGGTCCAATGTTAGTTTAAAGACATCACGGTCGAGGTTAAGGACATCATAGTCCATGAGTTTAAAGACCTCACAGTCCAGGTTAAGGACATCATAGTCCGTGAGTTTAAAGACCTCACGGTCAAGGTTAAGGGCATCATAGTCCGTGAGTTTAAAGACCTCGCGGTCAAGGTTAAGGACATCATAGTCCGTGAGTTTAAAGACCTCACAGTCAAGGTTAAGAACGTCATAGTCCGTGAGTTTAAAGACCTCACAGTCAAGGTTAAGGACGTCATAGTCCGTGAGCTTAAGGACCCCACAGTCCGTAGAGTGTTTGGTTGTCGGGACCCGTCACCTCTCTGAAGACGTTGAAGGATTACAACGACAAATATCAGAGGAGTAAAAAGATGTACCCTCGAACCAGCGTGAGTTGGTTGAAAGATCTGTAGTCCAATTTGATACTAAGATCTGTTAAAATATTCATGAGCAGATGGGCTCAATTAATATGAGTTGAGGACTTATGGCCAATCTTAGGCTAAGTCCAATAAATTTTTAACATTTTTATTCTGGGCTGTTGAGCCTTCATTTGGGCTAGGCCCTTTTAACAATGCTGAGCATTATATCTTGACAATTTTTTTGTCTTGTATTGAATGCTGAGCATTCATCAGAGCTTTGGCTTATTAAAGAACAATTTATGTTCTGTCAGTGCAACACGTAGCGCACCAGGCGCTTTGCGCCAGTCAGAGAGCGCAGTGCGCTACTGCCAAGTAGCGCATATGTAAGGGACACGTGTCGCGCTTAGCGCTAGGCGCCAGATGATGAGCGCATGATGCCAGTTTATGAGCGCTTAGCGCTAATCCATGATCGCATTGCGCTTTCAATTTAGTGGCACACACGTGAGTGACACGTGGTGCGCTTGGCGCTGAGCGCCAGCCCATGAGCGCAGTGCACTATTTTAGAAGCGCAAAGCTCAAGTTGTTAATTGGCGCATACGTGGTTGACACGTGGCGCATTTGGCGCTGAGCGCCAGTCCAGAGAGCGCAGAAGCGCAGTTCAGGAGCGCAAGGCGCATTTCAAGAGCGCAAAGCGCATCTGATCAATTTTATGATCTGGGAACAAATTTAGGTTCTTTTAAAAGAGACTTTATCTCAAGATCTAAGAACAACAGTTCTTATTTTGCAGGAGATATTTCCAATCCCTTATTTTGATGAAGGCTTTGCCTTTATAGATCCATGATCTGTGAGAAGAATTATGTTCTTCTTTTATTTTATGATAAGATTTTTTGATCTCTTTATGAAAGACTTCTTGTCTTGTAGATCTATGATCTTTTTAAAGAAATGAATTTTTCTTTTTATGAGATGATTTCATCTCTGTGTTCATCATCCTTTATCTTTACCTTGAAGAAATATCTTCTTGCAAGAGCTTGCTCTTTATCTTTGAATTTCTCAAAATTTATGGGGGGTTTCTCTATATCAGACTTGAAGTCTTAGGGCCTTTATATAGGGCAAGCTGATTTGTTGAATCAGTTAAAGAGATCTTTCTCTGATTGATTTGGGGATATTTCCCCACCATTGGATCTTTGATCCTATGGCTTCTGTTTTACAGAAGGCAATCTTCTTGTTTTTAACAAGATTGAAAAATCTTTCCATAACAGAATTTAATTCTAATTAATTAATGATTTATCATTATTATTAGATCTTTTGATCTAACGGTGGGGGTTTTTTAATTCCAGCGCTAGCGCACCCGTGCTTTGCATGTGGTGCGCTGCTTAGAGTGCAGCGCTTTTAGCGCTAGCGCACCTGTGTCTTACACGTGGTGCGCTGCTCGGAGCGCAGCGCACTTAGCGCTAACGCACCCGTGTTTGATACGTGGTGCGCTGCTTAGAGCGCGGCGTACCTAGCGCTAGCGCACACATGGTGCGCTGCTCAGGGCGCAGCGCACTTGGCGCTGCATCTGTAGCGTCGCTTCAATTTTGAAATTTGAATTTCAAACAGATCTTTGCTTTGATTGGGGGAAACAAATGCCCCCCACCGTTGCGCTCACGTGACCCACATGTGAGTGCAGCGGTGGCAGCATCTGCGCCCTTGGATCAACTCAGAAGTTGAAAAGGCATTTCAATGCCTATAAATAGGACCTTTGGTCCTTTAGATGATTCCGTTCATCTTCTTTTCTGAGAATTTTTATTCTTCCATTGAGCATAGCTCTTCATTTTAAGAAATTTTCAAGAGTCAAAACTTTGTCAAAATTTAGGTAAAGATTAAATCTTTTAATAATCTAGGGTTTTACCTGTTAACAGAGCCTTGCTCTTCATAGATCTTTGGTCTAAAGAAAACCCTTTTAAGGTTTCATCAACAGAGCTTTGCTCTCTTGAACCCATAGATCTAAAAAGATATTTTCTTGGGGTTTCTTAGCCCATGAACAGAGCCTTGCTCTTTTGATCACACGTAGATTTTTTTTTAATCTCTTATGTAGAACTCTTAAGAGTTTGTTCATGGATCTTGAAGATCCCAGAATTTTTAATTCATAAAAAATGATTTCATTTTTTCTGATGGATTCTCTTATCATCATTTTTTCAGAGCAAGGCTCTTAACATTCCCGGGGAATTTCTTTAAAATTATATTCATAATTGACTTTGACAGGTATCACTCCTGTCTGCAGAGCATTGCTCTCGAGGAGTTTAACTCCTTGACCCCAGGGGTCGCTCATTAAATGAGATTCTTTTTTAGGATTTCTCGCAAATTCAAATTTGTTAGGTGTTATAATTAGAATTTGTTTTCTCCATGGGGATATCAAGAGTCGTTTAAATTCCTGTGCCTGTTTTTAATAAGAATCTGCTTAATCAGTCTGTCCGCTAACACTTGCTGATTTTCTTTTTCAGGAGTTATGGACGCTCATATGTATGACCTTGATGAGATTATCTCTTATGGCGACATTCGCGTACTCGGTCGTTCTCAAAACCGAGAATTCACAAACGCCCAATGTGCCGAAATCATGGGTCGCTTTGACGCATACAATGGTCGACTGCTTCCTCGACGTTCCTCTCTCTTGAAGTTTATTGTGGGAGCGATCTGGGGAGCACTTCCTTTATTCTGTGCCGGCATGCCATTTAAGGCATTGGATGATGCCGAAGACAAGGTGCACTCGGTGTATCTGATGGGCATAATCTCAAAGAAAAGGCGAGACAATCTTGTTGATCTTCTGCATCAGGCTTTTCAACAGGCGGCAATACTCGCAGCCTATCGGAGGGTGGAGGACATCAGTGAGGACCCCGACGCTTGTGATCATGAGAGAAAGCATACTAGGATGGTTCGAAAGGCCTGGAACATTTTAGATGTCCTTACTTTTGAGTTTCTCAATCTATGCCCTGGATTTGATGTCGTGCCTTTGTAAACATTCCAGTTATGTTTTTATTTGCTGTTTTTCTCAATGTAGGCATTTTCTGAAGTATGAATAGCAAGCCTTTTCATTTCTATGTGTTTATTTTATACATCAAACTTTCTCGCACATGCAAGAATGGGTATGCCTTGAACGCTTAACTGAATGTGAATAAAATGTTCTCCTCACTGTCGCTTTCTTCTCTTTTCTTTGTTGCCGTCATGTCACTTTAGTAAGCGTAGCCTGCATATGATAGAGAGAGCATTCTGTTTTGAATTCTTCGAGAGGTAGTGATGGCTTAGAAAGCAGGTTCAGATCTGCTACCTAAGACTTTTCAACTTTATGAGCCGTGAGGGTCTCATAAAGATTTTTCTCCCTACGAGTCGAAAGGATCTCGTAGGTGTATTTTCTCCTTAGGAATCGTGAGGATTCCTAAGTGTGTTTTCTCTTATAAGTCGTAAGGATCTTACAAGAGAGTTTTCTTCCTTACGGGTCGAGAGGACCCGTAAGTGATTGATGGTGTTGCCATTATCCGCATTTCACAGAGTCAGGAGTTGCTCTGGGCATTTCCCATGGGGTCAAGATTGACATAAGCCGCGTTCCACTGGACCAGGAATTTGCTCTGGATGCTTCCCACGAGGTCATATCCGTGTTCTGCGAGGACCAGGCTCCGCTCTGGACGTTTCTCAGGGGGTCAGGATTGACATAAGCCGCGTTCCACGTGACCAAGAATTTGCTCTGGATGCTTCACACGGGTTCATAGCCATGTTCTGCGAGGACCAGGCTCCGCTCTGGACGTTTCCTACGGGGTCAGGATTGACAAAAGCCGCGTTCCACGTGACCAGGAATTTGCTCTGGATGCTTCCCACAAGGTCATAGCCGTGTTCTGGGAAGACCAGGCTCCGCTCTGGATGCTTCCTACGGGGTCATAGCCGTGTTCTGCGAGGACCAGGATCTGCTCTGGACGTTTCCCACCAGGTCAGGATTGACATAAGCCGTGTTCAACCTGACCAGGAATTTTGCTCTGGATGCTTCCCATGGGGTCATAACCGTGTTCTGCGAGGACCAGGCTCCGCTCTGGATGCTTCCCACGGGGTCATAGCCGTATTCTGCGAGGACCAGGATCCGCTCTGGACGTTTCCCACGGGGTCAGGATTGACATAAGCCGCGTTCAACATGACCAGGAATTTTCCTCTGGATGCTTCCCACGGGGTCATAGCCGTGTTCTGCGAGGACCAGGCTCCGCTCTGGATACTTCCCACGGGGTCATAGCCGTGTTCTGCGAGGACCAGGATCCGCTCTGGACGTTTCCCACGGGGTCAGGATTAACATAAGCCGCGTTCCACGTGACCAGCAATTTTGCTCTGGATGCTTCCCACGGGGTCATAGCCGTGCTCTGAGAGGACCAGGCTCTCTCTGGACGTTTCCCACGGGGTCAGGATTGACATAAGCTGCGTTCCACGTGACCAGGAATTTTGCTCTGGATGCTTCCCACGGGGTCATAGCCGTGTTCTGCGAGGACCAGGCTCCGCTATGGACGTTTCCCACGGGGTCAGGATTGACATAAGCCGTGTTCCACGTGATCAGGAATTTTACTCTGGATGCTTCCCACGGGGTCATAGCCGTGTTCTGCGAGGACCAGGCTCCGCTCTGGACGTTTCCCACGGGTCAGGATTGACATAAGCCGCGTTCCACATGACCAGGAATTTGCTCTAGATGCTTCCCACGGGGTCATAGCCGTGTTCTGGGAGGACCAGGCTCCGCTCTGGACGTTTCCCACGGGGTCAGGATTGACATAAGCCGCGTTCCACGTGACCAGGAATTTGCTCTGGATGCTTCCCACGGGGTCATAGCCGTGTTTTGTGAGGAGCAGGTTCCGCTTTGGATGCTTCCCACGTGGTCATAGCCGTGTTCTGCGAGGACCAGGATCCGCTCTGGACGTTTCCCACGGTGTCAGGATTGACATAAGCCGCGTTCAACGTGACCAGGAATTTTGCTCTGGATGCTTCCCACGGGGTCATAGCCGTGTTCTGCGAGGACCAGGCTCAGCTCTGTATGCTTCCCACAGGGTCATAGCCGTGTTCTGCGAGGACCAGGATCTGCTCTGGACGTTTCCCACGGGGTCAGGATTGACATAAGCCGCGTTCAACGTGACCAGGAATTTTGCTATGGATGCTTCCCACGGGGTCATAGCCATATTCTGCGAGGACCAGGCTTCACTCTGGATGCTTCCCACGGGGTCATAGCCGTGTTCTGCGAGGACCAGGATCCGCTCTGGACGTTTCCCACGGGGTCAGGATTGACATAAGCCACGTTCCACGTGACCAGGAATTTTGCTCTGGATGCTTATCATGGGGTTATAGCCATGTTCTGTGAGGACCAGTCTCCGCTCTGGACGTTTTCTATGGGGTCAGGATTGACATAAGCCGCATTCCACGTGACCAGGAATTTTGCTCTGGATGCTTCCTATGGGGTCATAGCCGTGTTCTGCGAGGACCAGGCTCCGCTCTGGACGTTTCCCACGGGGTTAGGATTGACATAAGACGCGTTCCACGTGACCAGGAATTTTGCTCTGGATACTTCCCACGGGGTCATAGCCGTGTTCTGGGAGGACCAGGCTCCGCTCTGGACGTTTCCCACGGGGTCTGGATTGACATAAGCCGCGTTCCACGTGACCAGGAATTTTGCTCTGGATGCTTCCCACGGGGTCATAGCCGTGTTCTGCGAGGACCAGGCTCCGCTCTGGATGCTTCCCACGGGGTCATAGCCGTGTTCTGCGGGGACCAAGATCTGCTCTGGACGTTTCCCACGGGGTCAGGATTGACATAAGCCGCGTTCAACGTGACCAGGAATTTCGCTCTGGATGCTTCCCATGGGGTCATAGCCGTGTTCTGCGAGGACCAGGCTCCACTCTGGATGCTTCCCACGGGGTCATAGCCGTGTTCTACGAGAACCAGGATCCGATCTAAATGTTTCCCACAGGGTCAGGATTGACATAAGCCGCGTTCCACGTGACCAGGAAGGGTTGACTTTATCCGCATTTCACGGAGTCGGGGTTTGACTCTCGGTCATCTGCGCACCGCCGAGTCATGGAACTGCGAATTTCCGCTGTTCCTCTTTGCTTGATGTTGCGTCTGTTGTAATGAGACGCATGTTGAGATGATCTCCAGGCTGTCTGTGAACCGTTGAGATTTGGCTTCTTCTTCTGATGGAGCCTAGGGAGGGATGGTGTGATTCTCTCTTTGTTTGTGCCCCTGGATTGTATGCAGGGATTTGTATGATATCACCTGTAGGGCAAAAATTTCATTCTTTCAAGATTTTTTATTTCTTTCCGCGATGCTCTATCATTTCAGCTTTTATATCGCGAAAATCGCGATTGCCCAATCATTTCGTCTATTTCTCACGGTGCCCAATCATTTCGGCTATTTGTTTTATTTTTACTCGCTGCTTTTTATTGCGAGTTGCCCAATCATTTCGGTTATTTTGCATGCATATATTTTTACTTGCTACTTTTTATTTGCAAGTTGCCCCATCATTTCGGCTATTTCGTATGCATGTGTGGCTTTCTGGCTTTTCGCTGCAAGCTTAGAATTAGACACCGATTTCGGCATCAGCATCGCTGTAACTGGGATATTGCCAGGTCATTTTTCTCTGTCGATGTCGAACAAAGGTGGCTTAGCGAACAGGGTTAAGATCCTGTCGACTAAGGCTTTTGACTTCATGAGCCGTAAGGGTCTCATGAAGGTATTTCTCCGTGCGAGTCGTGAGGATCTCGTAGGTGTGTTTTCTTCTTAGGAATCGTAAGGATTCCTAAGTATACGGTCTCTTGTAAGTCGTAAGGATCTTACAAGAGTGTTTTCTCCTTATAAGTCGAGAGGACTTACAAGGGCTGTTCACCGTGTAGACATATCCCTAGTCACGGATGGGATTTTGTTAGGGAAATGTTTATTCGCGCCCGTGGATTGTATACAAGGATCAGAATTGAGCCGCTTGTACGGCAAAATTGGAGGTTGTGGTGGCCGCTTAAGAACAGGTTCAGATCCCTGTAGCTTAATACTTTTGAATCTTATGAGCCGTGAGGGTCCCATAAGAGGGTTCTCCTTACGAGTCGTCAGGATCTCACAAGTGTAATTTCTCCTTAGGAATTGTAAGGATCCCTAAGTGTTGCTCCCTTGCGAGTCGTAAGGATCTCACGCAGGTGGTTTCTCCTCACAAGGTCGAGAGGACCTTGCAAGTGTCTTTTAACGAGATTGCGCCCTTTCGGGTTTTCACAAAACTCGCCGGTAGCCCTGTTGTTTTTACTCACGGAGCCCTTTCGGGTTTTCATCCGTGCCCATTTTGCTTATGGACATACCGTTTTTCTTTTTCTTTCTTCTTCTTTTTTTTGTGTCAGCCTTGGGATGCTGCAATCCACAGTAGTTTATCGACGTCTCGGTCAACAGCTATTTTTAGGACATAGCGGTCCATCGTTAGTTTAAGGACGTTTCGGTCCGTCGTTAGTTTGAGGACGTTTCGGTCCGTTGTTAGTTTAAGAACGTTTCGGTCCAATAGCCGGCTACTACTTATAGAGTTTGGGCTCAGGAAGATAGCGAGTGGACATAGTCGTCGTCTTCTATCGTTGACCTTAGCCGTGACTCGTTAGGCGTAGTATTTCTTTAGGAAGCGACCGTTTATTGGCCTGAAAGGTCTTTCACCATGCATGTCCATGAGTAGGCAGGCTCCACCCTGGTAAACTTTGTCTATGATATACGGGCCTTCATAGTTCGGCTCGAATTTCCCCCGTTTGGCGTGATTAGGGATCATAGGTCTTCTGACCACTAGCACGAGTTCGCCTTGGCAGAATGTTCTCGGCCTAGTCAATCTCTCATATGAACGTGTCATCTTTGCTTTATAAGCCTCCAGATTTTGTTGCGCTATGAGCCGGGTTTCATCAAGGGAATCGAGCTCCTTAAGCCGAAGGTGAGCATTCTCTTCGTCAGTTAGCTCGTAATGAACCGCCACTCGTAGAGAGGGCAACTCTATCTCAAGAGAAAGTACCGCTTCTGCGCCGAATACCAATGTGTACGACGTTGTGTTCGTGGCCGTTTTGAACGTAGTTCGATATGCCCAGAGAGCTTCATGCAGTCTCCCATGCCAGTCCCTCTTATTTCGAGACACCGTCTTTTTCATGATCTTCGTCAAGGTCTTGTTGAAAGCCTCAGCTAGACCGTTAGCTCAGGGATTATAGACTGAAGAGTATCTCCAGTCTATGTTATGTCATTGTGCGAAACGGCTGATCTTGTGGCTTCTGTAGGCTGGCCCGTTATCGGAGATGATCCGTCGCGGAGTTCCAAACCGATAAATGACGTGCATCTTGAAGAAATGGAGAATATTCTTCGTCTTCACTTCCCTCAGTGGTACTGCTTCTGCCCATTTAGAGAAGTAATCAGTTGTCGCCAAAATGAATCGGTGTCTTCTGGACGATGCTGGTTCGACGGGCCGATTATGTGAGTTCCCCACATTTCGAACGGTCAGCTAGCCACCGTTGGGTGTAGTGGATTTGGATGCTGATGGATGAAGTCCCCATGAATCTGGCACGAGTGGCATGCTTATCGTATACGAGGCAGTCTCGGATCATCGTGGGCCAGTAGTAGCCCATCCTTTTGATCTTCAGCTTCATCTTCGGCCCGGCTTGGTGGGAATCGCAGAGTCCATCGTGAGTTTCTTGGATGACTCTCTTTGCCTCTTCAGGTCCCAGGCATCTTAACCACAGAGAATCAAATGATCTCTTATACAGAGTATCATTGACGAAAGCAAAAGACAGAGCTCGTTTCATAAGCCGATGTCTTGAGGACGCATCTTCAGGTGTTCGACGGGATTTGAAGTAGTCTATAAAGACTTCTCTCCAATCCGTAATCTTTTCCTGGTCTTTTATTTGTAGAGTCGTTTGCTCGGTCGCTCCCTTCTCTTCAGATGACTCCGGAGATATTTCTGCCGGTGCAAGAACCCGACGGCTTTGCACAACGATCCTCACGTCATCGAGGTTCTCGTCGGACAGTTCTTTAGCAAGCTTGGCTGGTGCATCCGCCTTGCTATTTTCCGCGTGCGGTATGCTTTCCAAGGCGTAGGAAGGAATTTGAGTCAGCAATTGCTGCACTCTCTTGTCGTATTTTACTAGCTCTGGTTTGCACGTCTGATAGTCGCCGTTTACTTGGCTAACGACTAGCTAGGGGTCTCCATATATGAGGAGGTTTTCAATTCCCATGTCGACGGCGATCTCAAGACCTGCTATCAAAGCTTCATATTCGGCTTCGTTGTTCGTCTTCTGCTCTGTTAAGGAGAAGGCAAAGCACATTATCCCTCCTTATGGAGTTACGAAGATGAGGCCTACCCCTGATTTGATTATCGGGATGCTTTGTTTGCGCTTCTTCATGGAAGATGCTCCATCAATATAGAGTTCCCACCGGGTATAATTCTCTCTTCTTTCCCCGTCGATCGTGTCAAACGCGTGTTCGTCCGGCAATTCGCAGTTCAAAGGAGAGTCGGCAGGTATCAGATGCTCAGAGAGGAAGTCGACGATGGCCTGGCCTTTCACTGCCTTGAGGGGTCGATAAGTTATCGAGAACTCTATCAAGAGCAGGGCCCATCTAGCGATCCACCCCGTCAATATGGCCTTTGACATCAAATACTTGAGAGGATCCACTTTTGATATGAGATGGACCTCGTGTGCTAACGCATAGTGTCTGAGCTTCGTTATCGCGAAGATCAACGCCAGGCAGTGTTTTCGATGGGGGAGTAGTTGCTTTCTGCTCCTAGTAGAACTCGACTCAGATAGTAGAGAGCTCTTTCTTTTCTTTGGTCGTTCTCTTGTGCCTACAGCGCGCCTAAAGAACCTTTGAGGGCTGTTGTGTACAGGACGAGAGGTTTTCCTTTAACGGGAGCGGCCAGCACTGGAGGATTCTGTAAGTATTGCTTGATTTCGTCCAGTGCACTTTGGCATTTATGATCCCAGACGAAAGGAGTCCCTTTCTTCATTAGGTGACTGTAAGGATGGCACTTGCCGGAGAGATTGGCTATGAATCGCCGGATATATGCGAGCTTTCCTTGGAGAGATCGCAGCTGCTTGAGAGTTTTTGGCGGGGGCATTTCCATGATCGCCTTGATCTTTGACGGATCTATCTCTATGCCTCGGTGTCGGACGATGAATCCCAGGAACTTGCCTGAGGACACTCCGAACGCACATTTGAGAGGGTTCATCTTCAAGTTGTATTGCCGAAGGCTTTGAAATACGATCTTCAGATGCTCTAGATGTTTCTCGTATGATTTGCTTTTGACTACGAGGTCGTCAATATAGCACTCGACGATTTCATGTATGAGGTCATCGAAAATCTTCGTCATGGCCCTCTTATAGGTGGCACCGGCGTTCTTTAGACCGAAAGGCATCACCTTGTAGCAAAATATGCCTAAAGGGGTCCGAAAAGCGGTGTGCTTCTGGTCCTCGAGATGCATCTTTATCTGATTGTACCCTGATAATCCGTCCATGAAGGAGAACACTTCGTAAGTGGACGTATTATCTATCATTAGTTCCATGACCGGTACTGGAAAGTCGTCCTTCGGGCAAGCTTTGTTGAGATCCCGAAAGTCCACTGTCCCGTTTTTCTTCATTACCGGGACAATGTTGGCGATCCAATTAGGATACTGAACCTATTGGATGAAGCCGGAGTCGATTAGTTTCTTGACCTCGGCGTTGATGCTCATCTCAAGCTCAAGCCACATTCTTCTTGGTGCTTGTTTGATCGGCTTGACGTCTGGGGATATTGCCAATTTGTGTACAACAATATCTGGATCTAGTCCTGGCATCTCGGAATAATTCCATGCGAAGCAATCTTTGTGCTACATGAGCACGTCCTTTAGCGTAGCCACCCTTTCTTCAGACAACAGCTCTCTGACGAATGTCGACCGCGGGTCACTTGCCGTCCCCAAATCAATTTTCTTAAGGTTATCTGCAGTAGTATGTATTCCATCTTCCAGCTCTTTTGGCGTCGGTGGAAACTCTGAGATCGTTCAACATTCTTTTAGTTTTGGCTGAAAGAACAACCTCCCATGGAGCTTCTTCTATGAAAGAGCATGATGCCCATGGTGTGTCTGTCTTCTTGGGAGCGTGTGGCTGTGGTGGGTTCACCTTCCAATTCTCGGACAGCGCAAACTTGCCCTGTTGATATTGGTCTTCGATCCAGCCTTTAAAGACGAAGCAATCTTCAATTGGATGCCTACCGTTTGATGGTAGGGGCAATAATTGGGACTATTAGCCTCACCAGGTTGCAACGGTTGTTTTGGATTCGGCAGATTGATGAGCCTATTGCGCACCGCCAGTTCGAACAGTCTCTTCGTTTTGTCCCGGGGGAACGAATAAGGACGCTTCATTTTCTCATTATAGTATCGCCGTCTTTCCTCTAGGCGATCCATTAGTTTTGGGCCACTGGGCTGCTGTTGAGTATTCGCAATGAATGTTGCCTTCCCTTTACCCTTTTCGTTCCGCGGCTCCGGCTTTGGAGGAGATGGTCTATGACCCATCTGGTCCATTTGGGCCAGTTTGTCAATCAAGGCCTGGAACGTGGTCGGCTTGAAAAACATCATGAATTGGGAAATAGTTGCCTGAGGGTCCAGAGTGCCCACGAACATGCCCACTGCCGGCTCTTCTTCGATGCGCTGCTCACATTTCGACCATAAATTTCGCCGCCGTATTGCGTATTGTACCCAAGTTTCGCCTGGCTTCACCCTGGCGTTAATTAATGTGGTAATCGGGGTAAGCTCGCTAGAGCTCACGAATCTCTGCGTAAACAGCAGTTCCATCTCCGCAAATGTCTTGACAGAGTCGTTTGGAAGTTCAGAATACCACTCGAATGCCATCTCCGACAAGCTACCAACAAACTGGTGGAGCAGAAGTTTATCATCACCCCCGGTGTTGCCACATAGAGCCCTGAATTGATCGACGTGCTGATGCGGATTTCCCATCCCTTTATATACATGAAATTTAGGGATCGTATATCCCGATGGGTATTTTATTTGGTCATACCAGCCTGGATATGGTCGCCCAGTTTTAACAATTTGGTCGGCCGCTTCATTCGCCTGGTGAGCTCATATTTGCTGAGCAATGTAGTCATCCAGAGTGGCCTTGGAGATGGTTTCCTCTTTGGCTGCTGAAAGAGCCGGAGGAGGGTTCGATGTTTCCCCTCTGTCATCTTCAATGATGATCGGGGGGTCTTCAGCGGGAGGTTCCGGCTGTAACATCATCCCAGCCATGTCTTGGAACAAGAGAGCCATTCGTTTTATGTTGGCTGTCTGTTCCACAGCCTCTTTTTCTTTCCTCTCGAGCATTCTTCGGAGGAACTCGGTATTAGTTTCTTGTTCCCGACGCTGCTCCGAGGTCTCTGGATTTTCTTTTGGCCCAGTGAGTGCGGCCATTGCAGTCAGCATCTACTGAAGTTTCTGCTGCTGTTGTTCCTGAGCCTTCGTTATCGATCGGGTAAGCGGTCGATGACCCGTAGAAGCACGGCTTTCCTATTTTCTGGAAGTCATATAAATAGTATGCACCATCATGCCCCCAGACTTGGGACGTTTAGATTCGACATCCTTGCGGCTTGCCGCATTCACGGGGGCTTTCTCTGGCCTCCTTCATTTATGAGCAGTTGAAGTCGAGGGGGCCGTTGCAGCGGGTGCCCAGGTAGCTGTCGCCTTTTGTGGCTTGACAGGATGGTCCTTTTCTTGCCGAACTTTTATCTTTTTTTGTCGGCGAGAGTAATCTTGATCAATTACTGAGTCCTGAACCTGTCGCCAGACTTTTTAAATTTTAGAAGAACGCCGCTGAGGGGGTTGTTCTGGCTTCGCCTTCGGTGCATTCTCCACGGGTGGAGGAGATCTCTTCAGCACTGCAGTAGGAGAGTTCCTGCGCACCTTGTTAAGCAGTTCAAAGCTGTTCCCGGTTGGAACAGCACCATCGATCTCCACCGTTGGAGCTGGTGGAGTAAATCCAGACGGAGAGCTTCCCCCAGCCTTCCTTACTCGGTGCCAGTGACGATGGCGAGCATGTCGCGCAGATGGTGTTGGTTCAGCTATGGGGATGGCTTTTTCATGCCCCTTGTTCTGGTGAGGCGCTGCTGGTACCATCCTCTTGAAGACCGACGTCCGTTGAGCAGCAGTATCCAATCTGTCAAAGACAGACCTTTGAGCAGGAACGGGAGCCGGAGGGGCCAGCCTCGTAAAGACTGATCTTTTGACGGGAGAAGCTTCTTTAGTGACCTCGAGAGCAGGAATGGCTATCAGCTTTGGGATGGCCGCTTCAGGTATCGTGGGCTTCCTGACGGGCCCATTGGAGTTCAGGTTCAGCCTATCGAAGACTGATACTGTTGGCTTGGCATTGGATGACCCGTTGAGAGGGGCCATGGTGGTAGTGAGCCGATCAAAGACCGACTTCTTCTGCGCTTCTTGCGGCTGCGGGATGTTAACGCTCACTGGTGGGAGCATGGTCCCGAAGAATAACCCGGTGGTAGCCTGCGTTACCTGCTTTACCGGCATTGTGAAAAGGGAGGCCGCCTGGGGCCCGTAAGTTACACCTCCAGATGAGACGGAACGGGAGTTGCAGTTACAGCTGGAGCATTTTATGCAGGTAGAAGACATTGATCTTTCATTTTCTGCACGGAGCAAGAAACCAAATCTTAGTACCTCGAACCCAAGGGCAATCATGTCAAACCGCGATTCGTTCACGAACACGACACACGAAGTGTGGAGTGGAAAGAGGAAAAGGTCCCCCCGGGCGTGCCAGAATCTGTTCTCCGCCGAAAACGCGGAGACGCGATGAACGTCTCGCCTGAATTTCGGGGCAGATGCTAATTAGTACTATCCGCCCACCTCTCCGAAGATGCTAAGTTGATATATGGCACCGTGTATCGAAGGTTTAAATGGATACGGCCGATGTAGCAGACTTCGTCAGATTCCCCCTCATTTGAGGGGGTTTTCATTATGGGGACGCTCTTCCCTGCAGGCGCAAGCCCCTGCAGTTAATTACTCTACCGCGTCGCGGTAACAAGTTTCTCCTTCTCCAGATGGCCACTTCGTGTCGTGGGTGTTTGTTTTGTTTTTGGTTGCCCGTGGATTGTATACAGAGACTAATTTATGTTGTCGCCCGTAGGGTGTAGATTAGTCCAAATCCGTATCTTCTTAGATTTGGGTTTGGGGGTTGGGTTTAAGGATACATTAGTCTCATTTGAGACTAATATCAACTTAAACGTTTGTTATGGATACGTTAGTCCAATTTTTAGACTAAAATCAACTTAACAGGATCGTTCAGATCCAACAAGAGAGCAATTGGGCTCTATTGTTTAGTTTAGGGACATTGCGGTCGATTAGTTTAAGGACATTACGGTCCAATGTTAGTTTAAGGACATTTCGGTCCAATGTTAGTTTAAAGACATCACGGTCGAGGTTAAGGACATCATAGTCCGTGAGTTTAAAGACCTCACAGTCAAGGTTAATGACATCATAGTCCGTGAGTTTAAAGACCTCACAGTCAAGGTTAAGGACGTCATAGTCCTTGAGTTTAAAGACCTCACAGTCAAGATTAAGGACGTCATAGTCCGTGAGTTTAAAGACCTCACAATCAAGGTTAAGGACGTCATAGTCCGTGAGCTTAAGGACCCCACAGTCCGTAAAGTGTTTGGTTGTCGGGACCCGTCACCTTTCTGAAGACGTTGAAGGATTACAACTATAAATATCAGAGGAGTAAAGAGATGTACCCTCGAACCGGCGTGAGTTGGTTGAAAGATCTGTAGTCCAATTTGGGACTAAGATCTGTTAAAATATTCATGAGCAGATGGGCTCAATTAATATGAGTTGAGGACTTATGGCCAATCTTGGGTTAAGTCCAATAACTGTTTAACATTTTTATTCTGGGCTGTTGAGCCTTCATTTGGGCTTGGCCCTTTTAACAATGCTGAGCATTATATCTTGACAATTTTTTTGTCTTGTATTGAATGCTGAGCATTCATCAGAGCTCTGGGTATTAAAGAACAATTTATGTTCTGTCAGTGCAACACGTGGCGCACCAGGCGCTTTGCGCCAGCCAGAGAGCGCAGTGCTCTATCAAGTAGCGCACATGTAAGGGACACGTGTCGCGCTCAGTGCTAGGCCCCAGATGACGAGCACATGACGCCAGTTTATGAGCGCTTAGCGCTAATCCATGAGCGCATTGCGCTTTCAATTTAGTGGCGCACACGTGAGTGACACATGGTGCGCTTGGCGCTGAGCGCTAGCCCATGAGCGCAGTGCGCTATTTCAGAAGCGCAAAACGCAAGTTGTTAATTGACGCATACGTGGTTGACACGTGGCGCATTTGGCGCTGAGCGCCAGTCCAGAGAGCGCAGAAGCGCAGTTCAGAAGCGCAAGGCGCATTTCAAGAACGCAAAGCGCATCTGATCAATTTTATGATCTGGGAACAAATTTATGTTCTTTTAAAATAGACTTTGTCTCAAGATCTAAGAACAACAGTTCTTATTTTGCAGGAGATATTTCCAATCCCTTATTTTGATGAAAGGCTTTGCCTTTATAGATCCATGATCTGTGAGAAGAATTATGTTCTTATTTTATTTTATGATGAGATCTTTTGATCTCTTTGTGAAAGACTTTTTGTCTTGTAGATCTATGATCTTTTTAAAGAAATGAATTTTTCTTTTTATGAGATGATTTCATCTCTGTGTTCATCATCCTTCATCTTTACCTTGAAGAAATATCTTCTTGCAAGAGCTTGCTATCTTTGAATTTCTCAAAGTTTATGGGGGGGGTTCTCTATATCAGACTTGAAGTCTTGGGGCCTTTATATAGGGCAAGGTGATTTTTTGAATCAGTTAAAGAGATCTTTCTCTGATTGATTTGGGGATGTTTCCCCACCATTGGATCTTTGATCGTAGGGTTTCTGTTTTACAGAAGGCAATCTTCTTGTTTTTAACAAGATTGAAAAATATTTCCATAACAGAATTTAATTCTGATTAATTAATGATTTATCATTATTATTAGATCTTTTGATCTAACGGTGGGGAGTTTTTTAATTCCAACGCTAGCGCACCCGTGCTTTGCACGTGGTGCGTTGCTTAGAGCACAGCGCTCTTAGCGCTAGCGCACCTGTGTCTTACACGTGGTGCGCTGCTCGGAGCGCAGCGCACCTAGCACTAGCGCACCCGTGTTTGACACATAGTGCGCTACTTAGAGCGCGGTGCACCTAGCGCTAGCGCACACATGGTGCGCTGCTTAGGGTGCAACGCACTTGGCGCTGCATCTGAAGCGTCGCTTCAATTTTGAAATTTGAATTTCAAACAGAGCTTTGCTCTGATTGGGAGAAACAATTTATTGGACTTAGCCCAAGATTGGCCATAAGTCCTCAACCCATATTAATTGAGCTCATTTGCTCATAAATATTTTAACAGATCTTAGTCCCAAATTGGACTACAGATCTTTCAACCAACTCACGCCGGTTCGAGGGTACATCTCTTTACTCCTCTGATATTTGTCGTAATCCTTCAACGTCTTCAGAGAGGTGACGGGTCCCAACAACCAAACACTCTACGGACTGTGGGGTCCTTAAGCTCACGGACTATGACGTCCTTAACCTTGACTGTGAGGTCTTTAAACTCGCGGACTATGACATCCTTAACCTTGACTGTGAGGTCTTTAAACTCACGGACTATGACGTCCTTAACCTTGACTGTGAGGTCTTTAAACTCACGGACTATGACGTCCTTAACCTTGACTGTGAGGTCTTTAAACTCACGGACTATGACGTCCTTAACCTTGACTGTGAGGTCTTTAAACTCACGGACTACGTCCTTAACCTTGACTGTGAGGTCTTTAAACTCACGGACTATGACGTCCTTAACCTTGACTATGTGATCTTTAAACTCACGGACTATGACGTCCTTAACCTTGACTGTGAGGTATTTAAATTCACGGACTATGAAGTCCTTAAACTTGACTGTGAGGTCTTTAAACTCACGGACTATGATGTCCTTAACCTGGACCGAGATGTCCTTAAACTAACATTGGACCGTAATGTCCTTAAACTAATCGACCGCAATGTCCCTAAACTAAACAATAGAGTCCAAATGCTCTTTTGTTGGATTTAATCGATCCCGTTAAGTTGATCTTAGTCTAAAAGTAAACTAACGTATCCTTAATACACGTTTAAGTTGATCTTAGTCCCAAATAAAACTAACGTATCCTTAAACCCAACCCCCAAACCCAAATCTAAGAAGATACGGATTTGGACTAATCCACGCCCTACGGGCGACAACATAAATTAGTCTCCATATACAATCCACGGACAACCAAAAACAAAATAAACACACACGACACGAAGTGACCATCTGGAGAAGGAGAAAGTTGTTACCGCGATGCGGTAGCTTAATTAACTGCAGGGGCTTGCGCCTGTAGGGAAGAGCGTCCCCATAATAAAAAAAACCCCTCAAATGAGGGGGAATCTGACGAAGTCTGCTACATCGGCCGCATCCGTTTAAACCTTCAATACACGGTGCCATAAATCAACTTGGCATCTTCGGAGAGGTGGACGGATAGCACCAATTAGCATCTGCCTCGAAATTCAGGCGAGACGTTTATCGCGTCTCCGTGTTTTCGGCGGGGAACAGATTCTGGCACGCCCGGTGAGACCTTTTCCTCTTTCCACTCCACACTTCGTGTGTCGTGTTCGCGAACGAATCGCGGTTTGATATGGTTGCCCTTGGGTTCGAGGTACTAAGATTTGGTGTCTTGCTCCGTACAGAAAACGAAAGATCAATGGCTTCTACCTGCACAAAATGCTACAGCTGTAACTTCAACTCCCATTCCGCCTCATCTGGAGGTGTAACTTACGGGCCCCAGGCGGCCTCCCTTTTCACAATGTCGGTAGAGCAGGTAACGCAGGCTACCACCGGGTTGTTCTTCGGGACCATGCTCCCACCGGTGAGCGTTAACATCCCGCTGCCGCAATAAGCGCAGAAGGAGTCGGTCTTTAATCGGCTCACTACCACCACGACCCCTCTCAACGGGTCATCCAATGCCAAGCTGACAGCATCAGTCTTCGATAGGCTGAACCTGAACTCCAATGGGCCTGTCAAGAAGCCCATGATACCTGAAGCGGCCATCCCAAAACGGATAGCCATTCCTGCTCTTGAGGTCACTAAAGAAGCTTCTCCCGTCAAAGGATCAGTCTTTACGAGGCTGGCCACTCCGGCTCCCGTTCCTGCTCAAAGGTCTGTCTTTGACAGATTGGATACTGCTGCTCAACGGACGTCGGTCTTCAAGAGGCTGGTACCAGAAGCGCCTCACCAGAACAGGGGGCATGACAAAGCCATCCCCATAGCTGAACGAATGCCATCTACGCGACATGCTCGCCGTTGTCACTGGCGCCGAGTAAGGAAGGCTGGGGGCAGCTCTCCATCTGGATTTACTCCACCAGCTCCAATGGTCAAGATCGATACTGCTATTCCAACCGGGAACAGCTTTGAACTGTTTAACAAGGTGCGCAGGAACTCTCCTACTGCAGTGCTGAAGAGATCTCCTCCACCCGTGGAGAATGCACCGAAGGCGAAGCCAGAACAACCCCCTCAGCGGCTTTCTTCCAAAATTTACAAAGTCTGGCGACAGGTTCAGGACTCAGTAATTGATCAAGATTACTCTCGCCGACAGAAAAAGATAAAAGTTCGGCAAGAAAAGGACCATCCTGTCAAGCCACAAAAGGCGACAGCTACCTCGGTACCCGCTGCAACGGCCCCCTCGACTTCAACTGCTCACAAGAGAAGGAGGCCAGAGAAAGCCCCTGTGACCGCGGCGAACCGCAGAGACACCGAACCTAAACGCCCCAAGTCTGGGGGCATGATGGTCCATACTGTTTATATGGCTTCCGGAAAAGAGGAAAGCCATGCTTTTACGGGACATCGACCGCTTACCCGGTCAATAACGAAGGCTCAGGAACAACAGTAGCAGAAGCTTCAGGAGATGCTGACTGCAATGGCCGCACTCACTGGGCCAAAAGAAAATCCAGAGACCTCGGAGCAGCGTCAGGAACAAGAAACTGACACCGAATTTCTCCGAAGAATGCTCGAGAGGAAAGAAAAAGAGGCTGCGGAACAAGCAGCCAATATAAAACGAATGGCTCTCTTATTCCAAGATATGGCTGGGATGATGTTACAGCCGGAACCTCCAGCTGAAGACCCTCCGATCATCATTGAAGACGACAGAGGGGAGACATCGAACCCCCCTCCGGCTCTTTCAGCAGCCAAAGAAGAGACAATCTCTAAAGCCTCCTTGGACGACTACATCGCTCAGCAAATACGAGCTCACCAGGCGAACGAAGCGGCTGGACAGGTCGTTAAGACTGGGCGACCCTATCCAGGCTGGTATGACCAAATAAGGTACCCTCCGGGATATACGATCCCTAAATTCCATGTATATAAAGGGACGGGAAATCCGCATCAGCACGTCGCTTAATTCAGAGCCTTGTGCGGAAACACCGGGGGTGATGATAAACTTCTGCTCCGCCAGTTTGTTGGTAGCCTGTCGGAGACGGCATTCGAGTGGTATTCTGAACTTCCAAACGACTCTGTCAAGACTTTTGCGGAGATGGAACTACTATTCACCCAGTGTTTCGCGAGTGCTAGTGAACACATCCCAATAACGGCATTGATCAATGCCAGGGTGAAGCCAGGTGAAACGTGGGTGCAGTACGCAATACGATGGCGAAATTTATGGTCGAAATGTGAGCAGCGCATCGAAGAAGTGCCGGCCGTGGGCATGTTCGTGGGCACTCTGGAGCCTCGGGCAACTATTTTCCAATTCATGATGTTCTTCAAGCCGACCACGTTCCAGGCCTTGATCGACAAACTGGACCAAATGGACCAGATGGGTCATAGACCGTCTCCTCCAAAGCCGGAGCCGCGAAACGAAAAGGGTAAAGGGAAGGCGACATTCGTTGCGAATACTAAACAGCAGCCCAGTTGTCCAAAATTAACGGATCGCCTAGAAGAGAGACGGCGATACTATAATGAGAAAATGAAGCGTCCTTATTCGTTCCCCCGGGACAAAACGAAGAGACTGTTCGAACTGGCGGTGCGCAACAGGATCATCAATCTGCCGAATCCAAAACGACCGTTACAACCCGGCGAGACTAATAGTCCTAATTATTGCCCCTACCACCAAACGGTAAGCCACCCAAATGAAAATTGCTTCATCTTTAAAGGCTGGATCGAAGATCAATACCAACAGGGTAAGTTTGCACTGTCCGAAAATTGGAAGGTGAACCCGCCACAGCCACACGCTCCCAAGAAGACGGACACACCGGGGCATCATGCTCTTTCATAGAAGAAGCTCCATGGGAGGTCGCTCTTTCAGCCAAAACAAAAAGAATGCTAAAGGATCTCCAAACATACCCGGCGATCAGGTGGAAAAATCCACCGGAACCCGAGATCATCGAGGGAATGCTGAAACCGCCCCCAACTCTAAAGATTGGTGGTGATAGCCAAAGCACTCACGCCCAGCCGTCAAAGTCTTCGAAGAAGAAGAAAAAGACCAAAAAGCCCGTGAAGCCTGGTGACAAGCGCACGGACCTGCAAAAATATATCGACGCGCTGGAAGAATATAATCAGAAGGCGCGGACTCCGGTCACACTTCAAGAGTTTCTCAGCCACGTCCTTGAGGACGGAGATGATGACAATGGAGAAGACTCGTCGGATGAATCTGAAGATTATGTGGCAAGTTGCTATGTGATCTCTCACTCATCGATAGACGATGAAGAAACTCCTTACACAGAGAAACTGGGAGCAGATCCTAAGCTGGAACTTCTAGGGCCATCAGACGAAATGAATGATGCATTCCTGGACGAAGCTCTCCTTAAAGTAAAGCTGCTCAAGAGCGTGAGATGGCCATATTTGAAAAGGCCAAACGCTGACGACTGGACGAAAGGGTTAAAACACTCCTGCCAGATCGAAGTACGTCCGCCGCAAATAAAAACAGGTTCAAGATGAGGAAGAGGTTCGCCAAAGCCATATCAATGGGAATGAAGCTGCCACCCTCCGAAGGAAACATTCTTGGTGAAGCGGAAACACATCCTAGCTATTGCTTATATCATCGAAAGATTGCACACCCCACTGAAGAGTGCAACGCTTTTAAAAGATGGTGGCAGGGATATGTTGCTCACCAACAACATTTCAAGCGAATGAAACGCAAAACTCGTTGGGAGCAGAGAAATACGACCGAGGAGTGTATAAGAACTACCGACAACTGTCACATGATCGGCGCTGGGGGATCGCAAGTCCTCACCTTTGGGAGCGACTCTGACGAAGAAATAACTCTTGGCCCTCTCTTTAAAGAGTCCACCTCGGGAAAAGAGGAAGAACCGAAGGCCTGTGAAAATATTCAGCTGCGCAATCGTACGCTGCCCGAAAAGAATCTTGGGCCCTCGAACAGTGGGTCTAATAAGAAAAGATAAGTGGAAAGAAAAGGTCCCTGAGGATATCATCCTTGATGACCAAGACGTCGAAAAGCTGACAGCCAAGGACCCGCTAAAGAAAAGTAAGGTGGACTACAATGTTCTGGCACACTTGAGAAAGCTATCTTCGCAGTTAAGCATTTTCGACGACCTTCTGTTATCCAAAGAGGCGAGAGATTCATTGATCAAGGCACTACAAGAGCCAGAGCAATTCCAACCTTTCCTCGCCGAAGAAAAGATGAAGGACGAGCTGGAAGAAGTGCACACAGCCGATATCACCTTCGGCGATGAAGATCTCCTCATTGGGACGTGCAAGCACAACCGTCCCCTTTATGTCTCTGGATACTGTCACGATATTAAGATAGGTAAAATCCTGGTCGACAATGGGTCCTCCGTCAATCTCCTTAACGTAAGGGTGTTAAAGGAAATCTGTATGAGCGTTCAACACCTCGCTCGGGATAAGATCACTATCTCCGGGTTTGACTCCCAGTCATCACGGACGCTCGGGTCTGTAATATTGACACTACGCTTTGTGTTGCTCATGACTGACATTAAATTTCACGTCATTGACGCCAAGACATGCTACAATGCTTTGCTCGGCCGGCCCTGGTTACACGAGTACAACATCATCCCTTCTACACAACATCAGTGTATGAAGTATTTCAAAGATGGTCTCGAGTACACTGTGACAGGGGAACTAAACCCGTTCTCCATGAACGAAGTCCGAAAGTACGAAGATGCAAAATACTTCCTGCCAAATTTCAAGGACACAGAAAGATGTCGCAAACCGGAGGATAAGAACAAAGCTATCACCACTATTCCAGTCTTCGAGAGTGATACCGAGGAGGAAGAAGAAATAGTTTATTCAGGTCCGCCCCAGCGCAACAAGCCGGGACCGTCCACTCCTATGTTGATCTTCGGCAGCGACTCAGAAGATGAGGTCAATGCTGTATTCTCTGCTCGGCCATCAATACAAGCCTTTGCTGATGATGATCGGAGTTTGCAAATCACCATGGTTCCGCGGTAGCATTATAAAGAGGTCGATGCACTTAATACCTACAGTGTGGAAGAACTGCAGACATTCTACGTCCCTCCCAGGCGAAAAGGTGAAAAGGAAATCCTATTCTACCGATCCGGGGAAACCAAAGTGGAGAAAGAAATTTGGCATGGTGCGGATTCTACACTTGACAGGCTCCAGCCCATCTTTTGCCCAGATATTACACGGACGGACTAAAGAGACTCTTGAGATGCCAAGGTGTACCCCTTAAGCAAACTGCTCGACAAGCACGGTTCTACAACAGGATCTGGAACGTCCCCGGAACTCAGCGGAAGTTGCCCAATGGGAGAATGGAAACGGCCGGGCTTGGGTATGTTCAATCTAAGAAACGGGAGATATTCCGCGACTGCTGCGTCATACATGACTTCGATGAAGAAGGAGATGCTCTGTGGGAAGATGCTAACCCTGAACCAGAAAGAGCTCCCACCGTGAAAATGCCCAGTCCGTCGTTCGAAGAACAAATGGACAAGCTTATAAGGGAAGCAGGTTAAAAGATTCAAGACGACCACAATCGCGAAATGGCCATCTACGAGAAAGCCAGGACGCAACGCCTCCTTCAACAGGCTATGAAAAATGAAAATGCTCCTCCTTGTCAACCCGTTGTACAAAAGGCCCGATGCAGAGGCAGAAATAAACCAAAGAACGGGAAAGGTGCTCGACGGCGACAAAGCAGGTCCGAGAAGCCACGCGATCAGGAATCGAGCAGTCCGGATTCGTCTCTTATAAAAAAGATGGGTCGAGCATATTCTTTTCCCCAAGACAAGACAAGGAAGATATTCGATCTTATCATAAAACATCAGATGATGACACTCCCGGAGTCCAAGCACCCCGAGCAAGCAGGCGAAGTCTCTCACCCGAACTATTGCTCCTATCACAGGGTAATAGGACATCCTATTGAAGACTGCTTCATATTCAAGAATTGGGTCGAAGACCAATATCAACAAGGCAGGTTCGCTCTTTCCAGTAGTTGGAGAATAACCCCGCCGCAAAAGCATGAACCGAAGACCACGAGAGTAGAACCAGATCAACATCGGTCTTGGAAGCGATCTCGTACTTGTCATATGATAACGCTGTTAGAATAAGAGCCCGAGAATATGGATGACCTCCCCTGGTGCTTCGAAAACGATGATGGCGAAGTGATCTCAGAGTTTCCACCGACGCCAAAAGAGCTGGAAGATGGAATACATACTACTGCAGATAACCTTAAGAAAATTGATTTGGGGACGGCAAGTGACCCGCGGTCGACATTCGTCAGAGAGCTGTTGTCTGAAGAAAGGGTGGCTACGCTAAAGGACGTGCTCATGTAGCACAAAGATTGCTTCGCATGGAATTATTCCGAGATGCCAGGACTAGATCCAGATATTGTTGTACACAAATTGGCAATATCCCCAGACGTCAAGCCGATCAAACAAGCACCAAGAAGAATGTGGCTTGAGCTTGAGATGAGCATCAACGCCGAGGTCAAGAAACTAATCGACTCCGGCTTCATCCAATAGGTTCAGTATCCTAATTGGATCGCCAACATTGTCCCGGTAATGAAGAAAAACGGGACGGTGGACTTTCGGGATCTCAACAAAACTTGCCCGAAGGACGACTTTCCAGTACCGGTCATGGAACTAATGATAGATAATACGTCCACTTACGAAGTGTTCTCCTTCATGGACGGATTATCAGGGTACAATCAGATAAAGATGCATCTCGAGGACCAGAAGCACACCGCTTTTCGGATCCCTTTAGGCATATTTTGCTACAAGGTGATGCCTTTCGGTCTAAAGAACGCCGGTGCCACCTATAAGAGGGCCATGACGAAGATTTTCGATGACCTCATACATGAAATCGTCGAGTGCTATATTGACGACCTCGTAGTCAAAAGCAAATCATACGAGAAACATCTAGAGCATCTGAAGATCGTATTTCAACGCCTTCGGCAATACAACTTGAAGATGAACCCTCTCAAATGTGCGTTCGGAGTGTCCTCAGGCAAGTTCCTGGGATTCATCGTCCGACACCGAGGCATAGAGATAGATCCGTCAAAGATCAAGGCGATCATGGAAATGCCCCCGCCAAAAACTCTCAAGCAGCTGCGATCTCTCTAAGGAAAGCTCGCATATATCCGGCGATTCATAGCCAATCTCTCCGGCAAGTGCCATCCTTACAGTCACCTAATGAAGAAAGGGACTCCTTTCATCTGGGATCATAAATTCCAAAGTGCACTGGACGAAATCAAGCAATACTTACAGAATCCTCCAGTGCTGGCCGCTCCCGTTAAAGGAAAACCTCTCGTCCTGTACACAACAGCCCTCAAAGGTTCGTTAGGCGCGCTGTGGGCACAAGAGAACGACCAAAGAAAAGAAAGAGCTCTCTACTATCTGAGTCGAGTTCTACTAGGGGCAGAAAGCAACTACTCCCCCATCGAAAACACTGCCTGGCGTTGATCTTCGCGATAACGAAGCTCAGACACTATGCGTTAGCACATGAGGTCCATCTGATATCAAAAGTGGATCCTCTCAAGTATTTGATGTCAAAGGCCATATTGACGGGGTGGATCGCTAGATGGGCCCTGCTCTTGATAGAGTTCTCGATAACTTATCGACCCCTCAAGGCAGTGAAAGGCCAGGCCATCGCCGACTTCCTCTCTGAGCATCTGATACCTGCCGACTCTTCTTTGAACTGCGAATTGCCGGACGAACACGCGTTTGACACGATCGACGGGGAAAGAAGAGAGAATTATACCCGGTGGGAACTCTATATTGATGGAGCATCTTCCATGAAGAAGCGCAAACAAAGCACCCCGATAATCAAATCAGGGGTAGGCCTCATCTTCGTAACTCCATAAGGAGGGATAATGTGCTTTGCCTTCTCCTTAACAGAGCAGAAGACGAACAACGAAGCCGAATATGAAGCTTTGATAGCAGGTCTTGAGATCGCCGTCGACATGGGAATTGAAAACCTCCTCATATATGGAGACCCCTAGCTAGTCGTTAGCCAAGTAAACGGCGACTATCAGACGTGCAAACCAGAGCTAGTAAAATACGACAAGAGAGTGCAGCAATTGCTGACTCAAATTCCTTCCTACGCCTTGGAAAGCATACCGCACGCGGAAAATAGCAAGGCGGATGCACCAGCCAAGCTTGCTAAAGAACTGTCCGACGAGAACCTCGATGACGTGAGGATCGTTGTGCAAAGCCGTCGGGTTCTTGCACCGGCAGAAATATCTCCGGAGTCGTCTGAAGAGAAGGGAGCGACCGAGCAAACGACTCTACAAATAAAAGACCAGGAAAAGATTACGGATTGGAGAGAAGTCTTTATAGACTACTTCAAATCCCGTCGAACACCTGAAGATGCGTCCTCAAGACATCGGCTTATGAAACGAGCTCTGTCTTTTGCTTTCGTCAATGATACTCTGTATAAGAGATCATTTGATTCTCTGTGGTTAAGATGCCTGGGACCTGAAGAGGCAAAGAGAGTCATCCAAGAAACTCACGATGGACTCTGCGATTCCCACCAAGCCGGGCCGAAGATGAAGCTGAAGATCAAAAGGATGGGCTACTACTGGCCCACGATGATCCGAGACTGCCTCGTATACGATAAGCAATGCCACTCGTGCCAGATTCATGGGGACTTCATCCATCAGCATCCAAATCCACTACACCCAACGGTGGCTAGCTGACCGTTCGAAATGTGGGGAACTCACATAATCGGCCCGTCGAACCAGCATCGTCCAGAAGACACCGATTCATTTTGGCGACAACTGATTACTTCTCTAAATGGGCAGAAGCAGTACCACTGAGGGAAGTGAAGACGAAGAATATTCTCCATTTCTTCAAGATGCACGTCATTTATCGGTTTGGAACTCCGCGACGGATCATCTCCGATAACGGGCCAGCCTACAGAAGCCACAAGATCAGCCGTTTCGCACAATGACATAACATAGACTGGAGATACTCTTCAGTCTATAATCCCTGAGCTAACGGTCTAGCTGAGGCTTTCAACAAGACCTTGACGAAGATCATGAAAAAGATGGTGTCTCGAAATAAGAGGGACTGGCATGGGAGACTGCATGAAGCTCTATGGGCATATCGAACTACGTTCAAAACGGCCACGAACACAACGTCGTACACATTGGTATTCGGCGCAGAAGCGGTACTTTCTCTTGAGATAGAGTTGCCCTCTCTACGAGTGGCGGTTCATTACGAGCTAACTGACGAAGAGAATGCTCACCTTCGGCTTAAGGAGCTCGATTCCCTTGATGAAACCCGGCTCATAGCGCAACAAAATCTGGAGGCTTATAAAGCAAAGATGACACGTTCATATGAGAGATTGACTAGGCCGAGAACATTCTGCCAAGGCGAACTCGTGCTAGTGGTCAGAAGACCTATGATCCCTAATCACACCAAACGGGGGAAATTCGAGCCGAACTATGAAGGCCCGTATATCATAGACAAAGTTTACCAGGGTGGAGCCTACCTACTCATGGACATGCATGGTGAAAGACCTTTCAGGCCAATAAACGGTGGCTTCCTAAAGAAATACTACGCCTAACGAGTCACGGCTAAGGTCAACGATAGATGACGACGACTATGTCCACTCGCTATCTTCCTGAGCCCAAACTCTATAAGTAGTAGCCGGCTATTGGACCGAAACGTTCTTAAACTAACAACGGACCGAAACGTCCTCAAACTAACGACGGACCGAAACGTCCTTAAACTAACGATGGACCGCTATGTCCTAAAAATAGCTGTTGACCGAGACGTCGATAAACTACTGTGGATTGCAGCATCCCAAGGCTGACACAAAAAAAAGAAGAAGAAAGAAAAAGAAAAACGGTATGTCCATAAGCAAAATGGGCACGGATGAAAACCCGAAAGGGCTCCGTGAGTAAAAACAACAGGGCTACCGGCGAGTTTTGTGAAAACCCGAAAGGGCGCAATCTCGTTAAAAGACACTTGCAAGGTCCTCTCGACCTTGTGAGGAGAAACCACCTGCGTGAGATCCTTACGACTCGCAAGGGAGCAACACTTAGGGATCCTTACAATTCCTAAGGAGAAATTACACTTGTGAGATCCTGACGACTCGTAAGGAGAACCCTCTTATGGGACCCTCACGGCTCATAAGATTCAAAAGTATTAAGCTACAGGGATCTGAACCTGTTCTTAAGCGGCCACCACAACCTCCAATTTTGCCGTACAAGCGGCTCAATTCTGACCCTTGTATACAATCCACGGGCGCGAATAAACATTTCCCTAACAAAATCCCATCCGTGACTAGGGATATGTCTACACGGTGAACAGCCCTTGTAAGTCCTCTCGACTTATAAGGAGAAAACACTCTTGTAAGATCCTTACGACTTACAAGAGACCGTATACTTAGGAATCCTTACGATTCCTAAGGAGAAAACACACCTACGAGATCCTCACGACTCGCACGGAGAAATACCTTCATGAGACCCTTACGGCTCATGAAGTCAAAAGCCTTAGTCGACAGGATCTTAACCCTGTTCGCTAAGCCACCTTTGTTCGACATCGACAGAGAAAAATGACCTGGCAATATCCCAGTTACAGCGATGCTGATGCCGAAATCGGTGTCTAATTCTAAGCTTGCAGCGAAAAGCCAGAAAGCCACACATGCATACGAAATAGCCGAAATGATGGGGCAACTTGCAAATAAAAAGTAGCAAGTAAAAATATATGCATGCAAAATAACCGAAATGATTGGGCAACTCGCAATAAAAAGCAGCGAGTAAAAATAAAACAAATAGCCGAAATGATTGGGCACCGCGAGAAATAGACGAAATGATTGGGCAATCGCGATTTTCGCGATATAAAAGCTGAAATGATAGAGCATCGCGGAAAGAAATAAAAAATCTTGAAAGAATGAAATTTTTGCCCTACAGGTGATATCATACAGATCCCTGCATATAATCCAGGGGCACAAACAAAGAGAGAATCACACCATCCCTCCCTAGGCTCCATCAGAAGAAGAAGCCAAATCTCAACGGTTCACAGACAGCCTGGAGATCATCTCAACATGCGTCTCATTACAACAGACGCAACATCAAGCAAAGCGGAACCGCGGAAATTCGCAGTTCCATGACTCGGCGGTGCGCAGATGACCGAGAGTCAAACCCCGACTCCGTGAAATGCGGATAAAGTCAACCCTTCCTGGTCACGTGGAACGCGGCTTATGTCAATCCTGACCCTGTGGGAAACATCCAGATCGGATCCTGGTTCTCGTAGAACACGGCTATGACCCCGTGGGAAGCATCCAGAGTGGAGCCTGGTCCTCGCAGAACACGGCTATGACCCCATGGGAAGCATCCAGAGCGAAATTCCTGGTCACGTTGAACGCGGCTTATGTCAATCCTGACCCCGTGGGAAACGTCCAGAGCAGATCCTGGTCCCCGCAGAACACGGCTATGACCCCGTGGGAAGCATCCAGAGCGGAGCCTGGTCCTCGCAGAACACGGCTATGACCCCGTGGGAAGCATCCAGAGCAAAATTCCTGGTCACGTGGAACGCGGCTTATGTCAATCCAGACCCCGTGGGAAACGTCCAGAGCGGAGCCTGGTCCTCCCAGAACACGGCTATGACCCCGTGGGAAGTATCCAGAGCAAAATTCCTGGTCACGTGGAACGCGTCTTATGTCAATCCTGACCCCATGGGAAACGTCCAGAGCGGAGCCTGGTCCTCGCAGAACACGGCTATGACCCCATAGGAAGCATCCAGAGCAAAATTCCTGGTCACGTGGAATGCGGCTTATGTCAATCCTGACCCCATAGAAAACGTCCAGAGCGGAGACTGGTCCTCACAGAACATGGCTATAACCCCATGATAAGCATCCAGAGCAAAATTCCTGATCACGTGGAACGTGGCTTATGTCAATCCTGACCCCGTGGGAAACGTCCAGAGCGGATCCTGGTCCTCGCAGAACACGGCTATGACCCCGTGGGAAGCATCCAGAGTGAAGCCTGGTCCTCGCAGAATACGGCTATGACCCCGTGGGAAGCATCCATAGCAAAATTCCTGATCACGTTGAACGCGGCTTATGTCAATCCTGACCCCGTGGGAAACGTCCAGAGCAGATCCTGGTCCTCGCAGAACACGGCTATGACCCTGTGGGAAGCATACAGAGCGGAGCCTGGTCCTCGCAGAACACGGCTATGACCCCGTGGGAAGCATCTAGAGCAAATTCCTGGTCACGTGGAACGCGGCTTATGTCAATCCAGACCCCGTGGGAAACGTCCAGAGCGGATCCTGGTCCTCGCAGAATACGGCTATGACTCCGTGGGAAGCATACAGAGCGGAGCCTGGTCCTCGCAGAACACGGCTATGACCCCGTGGGAAGCATCCAGAGCAAATTCCTAGTCACGTGGAACACGGCTTATGTCAATCTTGACCCCATGGGAAACGTCCAGAGCGAAGCTTGGTCCTCGCAGAACACGGCTATGACCCCGTGGAAAGCATCCAGAGAAAATCCTGGTCCCGTAGAACACGGCTAAAGTCAATCTTGACCCCGTGGGAAACGCCCAGAGCAACTCCTGATTCCGTGAAATGCGGATAATGGCAACACCATCAATCACTTACGGGTCCTTTCGACCCGTAAGAAAGAAAACTCTCTTGTAAGATCCTTACGACTTATAAGAGAAAACGCACTTAGGAATTCTCACGATTCCTAAGGAGAAAATACACCTACGAGATCCTCTCGACTCGTAGGGAGAAAAATCTTTATGAGACCCTCACGGCTCATAAAGTTGAAAAGCCTTAGGCAGCAGATCTGAACCTGCTTTCTAAGCCATCACTACCTCTCGAAGAATTCAAAACAGAATGCTCTCTCTATCATATGCAAGCTATGCTTACTAAAGTGACATGACAGCAACAAAGAAAAGAGAAGAAAGCGACAGTGAGGTGAACATTTTATTCACATTCAGTTAAGCGTTTAAGGCATACCCATTAATGCATGTGCGAGAAAGTTTGATGTATAAAATAAACACATAGAAATGAAAAGGCTTGCTATTCATACTTCAGAAAATGCCTACATTGAGAAAAACAACAAATAAAAACATAACTGGAATGTTTACAAAGGCACGACATCAAATCCAAGGCATGGATTGAGAAACTCAAAAGTAAGGCCATTTAAAATGTTCCAGGCCTTTCGAACCATCCTAGTATGCTTTCTCTCGCGATCACAGGCGTCGGGATTCTCACTGATGTCCTCCACCCTCCGATAGGCAGCGAGTATTGCCTCCTGTTGAAAAGCCTGATGCAGAAGATCAACAAGATTGTTTCGCCTTTTCTTTGAGATTAGGCCCATCAGATACACCGAGTGCACCTTTTCTTCGGCATCATCCAATGCCTTAAGCGGCATGCCGGCACAGAATAGAGGAAGTGCTCCTTAGATCGCTCCCACAATAAGCTTCAAGAGAGAGGAACGTCGAGGAAGCAGTCGACCATTGTATGCGTCAAAGCGACCCATGATTTCGGCACACTGGGCGTTTATGAATTCTCGGTTTTGAGAACGACCGAGTACGCGAATGTCGCCATAAGAGATAATCTCATCAAGGTCATACATATGAGCGTTCATAACTCCTGAAAAAGAAAATCAGCAAGAGTTAGCGGACAGACTGATTAAGCAGATTCTTATTAAAAACAGGCCCAGGAATTTAAACGATTCTTGATATCCCCATGGAGAAAACAAATTCTAATTATGACACCTAACAAATTTGAATTTGCGAGAAATCCTAAAAAAGGAATCTCATTTAATGAGCGACCCCTCGGGTCAAGGAGTTAAACTCCTCGAGAGCAATGCTCTGCAGACAGGAGTGACACCTGTCAAAGTCAATTATGAATATAATTTTAAAGAAATTCCCCGAGAATGCTAAGAGCATTGCTCTGAAAAAATGATGATAAGAGAATCCATCAGAAAAATTGAAATCAATTTTTATGAATTAAAAATTCTGGGATCTTCAAGATCCATGAACAAAAGATCTCTTTAACTGATTCAACAAATCAGCTAGCGCTGGAATTAAAAAACTCCCCACCGTTAGATCAAAAGATCTAATAATAATGATAATCATTAATTAATCAGAATTAAATTCTGTTATGGAAAGATTTTTCAATCTTGTTAAAAACAAGAAGATTGCCTTCTGTAAAACAGAAGCCCTACGATCAAAGATCCAATGGTGGGGAAACATCCCCAAATCAATCAGAGAAAGATCTCTTTAACTGATTCAACAAATCAGCTTGCCCTATATAAAGGCCCTAAGACTTCAAGT
Source organism: Agapanthus africanus (assembly GCA_030015575.1). Classification (NCBI taxonomy): domain Eukaryota; kingdom Viridiplantae; phylum Streptophyta; class Magnoliopsida; order Asparagales; family Amaryllidaceae; genus Agapanthus; species Agapanthus africanus. The sequence goes on from JASDDO010000022.1 coordinate 710,909,264, forward strand.
CTGATATAGAGAAACCCCCCATAAATTTTGAGAAATTCAAAGATAAAGAGCAAGCTCTTGCAAGAAGATATTTCTTCAAGGTAAAGATGAAGGATGATGAACACAGAGATGAAATCATCTCATAAAAAGAAAAATTCATTTCTTTAAAAAGATCATAGATCTACAAGACAAGAAGTCTTTCACAAAGAGATCAAAAGATCTCATCATAAAATAAAAGAAGAACATAATTCTTCTCACAGATCATGGATCTATAAAGGCAAAGCCTTTCATCAAAATAAGGGATTGGAAATATCTCCTGCAAAATAAGAACTGTTGTTCTTAGATCTTGAGACAAAGTCTCTTTTAAAAGAACATAAATTTGTTCCCAGATCATAAAATTGATCAGATGCGCTTTGCGCTCTTGAAATACGCCTTGCGCTCCTGAACTGCGCTTCTGCGCTCTCTGGACTGGCGCTCAGCGCCAAATGCGCCACGTGTCAACCACGTATGCGCCAATTAACAACTTGCGCTTTGTGCTTCTAAAATAGCGCACTGCGTTCATGGGCTGGCGCCAAGCGCACCACGTGTCACTCAGTGTACTCCACTAAATTGAAAGCGCAATGCGCTCATGGATTAGCGCTAAGCGCTTATAAACTGGCATCATGCGCTCGTCATCTGGCGCCTAGCACTGAGCGCGATACGTGTTCCTTACATGTGCGCTACTTGGCAGTAGCACACTGCACTCTCTGACTGGCGCAAAGCGCCTGGTGCGCCACGTGTTGCACTGACAGAACATAAATTGTTCTTTAATAAGCTAGAGCTCTGATGAATGCTCAGCATTCAATACAAGACAAAAAAATTGTCAAGATATAATGCTCAGCATTGTTAAAAGGGCCAAGCCCAAATGAAGGCTCAACAGCCCAGAATAAAAATGTTAAACATTTATTAGACTTAGCCCAAGATTGGCCATAAGTCCTCAACCCATATTAATTGAGCTAATCTGCTCATAAATATTTTAACAGATCTTAGTCCCAAATTGGACTACAGATCTTTCAACCAACTCACGCCGGTTTGAGGGTACATCTCTTTACTCCTCTGATATTTGTCGTTGTAATCCTTCAACGTCTTCAAAGAGGTGACGGGTCCCGACAACCAAGCACTCTACGGACTGTGGGGTCCTTAAGCTTACGGACTATGACGTCCTTAACCTTGACTGTGGGGTCTTTAAACTCACGGACTATGACGTCCTTAACCTTGACTGTGGGGTCTTTAAACTCACGGACTATGTCGTCCTTAACCTTGACTGTGAGGTCTTTAAACTCACGGACTATGATGTCCTTAACCTTGACTGTGAGGTCTTTAAACTCACGGACTATGACATCTACTGTGAGGTCTTTAAACTCACGGACTATGACGTCCTTAACCTTGACTGTGAGGTCTTTAAACTCATGGACTATGACGTCCTTAACCTTGACTGTGAGGTCTTTAAACTCGCGGACTATGACGTCCTTAACCTTGACGGTGATGTCTTTAAACTCACGGACTATGACGTTCTTAACCTTGACTGTGAGGTTTTTAAACTCACGGACTATGACGTCCTTAACCTTGACTGTGAGGTCTTTAAACTCACGGACTATGATGTCCTTAACCTTGACTGTGAGGTCTTTAAACTCACGGACTATGATGTCCTTAACCTGGACCGAGATGTCCTTAAACTAACATTGGACCGCAATGTCCCTAAGCTAATCGACCGCAATGTCCCTAAACTAAACAATAGAGTCCAAATGCTCTTTTGTTGGAACTAAACGATCCCATTGATCTTAGTCTAAAAGTAGACTAATGTATCCTTAACACATGTTTAAGTTGATCTTAGTCCCAAATGAAACTAATGTATCCTTAAACCCAACCCCCAAACCCAAATCTAAGAAGATACGGATTTGGACTAATCCACGCCATACGGGCGACAACATAAATTAGTCTCCGTATACAATCCACGGGAAACCAAAAACAAAATAAACACACACACGACATGAAGTGACCATCTGGAGAAGGAAAAAGGTGTTACCGCGACGCGGTAGCGTAATTAACTGCAAGGGCTTGCGTCTGCAGGGAAGAGCCTCCCCACAATCAAAAACCCCTCAAATGAGGGGGAATCTGACGAAGTCTGCTACATCGGCCGCATCCATTTAAACCTTCGATACACGGTGCCATAAATCAGCTTGGCATCTTCGGAGAGGTGGACGGATAGCACCAATTAGCATCTGCCCCGAAATTCAGGCGAGACGTTTATCGCGTCTTCGCGTTTTCGGCAGGGAACAACGGGGTCAGGGTTGACTTTATCCGCATTTCACGGAGTCAGGGGTTGACGTTATCCGCATTTCACGGAGTCAGGGGTTGATCTTATCCGCATTTCACGGAGTCAGGGATTGACTTTATCCGCATTTCACGGGGTCATAGGGTTGACCTTATCCGCATTTCACGGAGTCAGGGGTTGACTTTATCCGCATTTCACGGAGTCAGGATTACTCTGGGCATTTCCCACGGGGTCAGGATTGACATTAGCCGTGTTCTACGGGACCATGATTCGCTCTGGGCGTTTCCCACGAGATCAGGATTGACATTAGCCGTGTTCTACGGGACCAGGAGGTGCTCTGGGCATTTCCTACGGAGTCAGGATTGACATTAGTCGTCTTCTATAGGACCAGGATTTGCTCTGGACGCTTCCCACGGGGTTAGGATTGACATTAGCCGTGTTCCACAAGACTAGGATTTGCTCTGGACGCTTCCCACGGGGTCAGCATTGACATTAGTCATGTTCCACGAGACCAGGATGTGCTCTGGGCGTTTCCCACGGGGTCATGATTGACATTAGCCGTGTTCTACGGGACCAGGATATGCTCTCTCAGTTGTCTGTGAACCGTCGAGGTTTGGAACAGGGACTTTGCCATGGCTCCAAGGTTGATTATCGTGTCTGAATCCTGCTGGAATGAGGAGGAAAGTTGTTGGTGATCTCTAGGCTGTCTGTGAACCGTCGAGATTTGGCTTCTTTTTCTGATGGAGCCTGGTGGGAAGGCATGGTTCCCTCTTTGCTTGTGCCCCTGGATTGTATACAGGGATCGATGTGATCTCACCTGTAGGTCAAAAGGTTTCATTTTATATATTTTTCTTTATCATTTCAAGTTTTATATCGCTAAAGTCGCGATTGCCCAATCATTTCGGCTATTTTTCGCGGTGCCCAATCATTTCGGCTATTTATTTTATTTACTCGCTGTTTTTTTATTGCGAGTTGCCCAACCATTTCGGCTATTTTGTATGCACACATTTTTACTTGCTGATTTTGTTGCAAGTTGCCCCATCATTTCGGATATTTCGTATGCATTTGTGGCTCGCTGACTTTTCGCTACGAGTTTTAGGATTTGATACCGATTTAGGCATCAGTATCGCTACAACTGGGATATTGCCAGGAGCGAATCATCATTTTCCTCTGTCGATATCGAACAAAGGTGGCTTAGCAAACAGGGTTAAGATCCTGTTGACTAAGGCTTTTAACTTCATGAGCCATAAGGGTCTCATGAAGGCATTTCTCCCTACGAGTCGTGAGGATCTCGTAAGTGCGCTTTCTCCTTAAGAATCGTGAGGAGTCTTAAGTGTATGGTCTCTTATAAGCCGTAAGGATCTTACAAGAGTATTTTCTCCTTATAAGTCGAGAGGACTTACAAGGGTTGTCCACTGTGTAAACATATCCTTTTAGGGAAATGTTTATTCACGCCCGGGGATTATATACAAGGGTAAGCATTGAACCGCTTGTAGGGCATCATCGGAGATTGTGATGGCTTAAGAACAGGTTCAGATTCCTGTAGCTTAAGGCTTTTGAATCCTATGAACCGTGAGGGTATCAAAGGGGAATTCTCCTTACGAGTCGTGAGGATCTCGTAAGTGTAATTTCTCCTTTGGAATCGTGAGGATCCCTAAGTGTATTGCTCCCTTGTGAGTCGTAAGGATCTCACGTAGGTATTTTCTCCTCACAAGGTCGAGAGGACCTTGCAAGTGTCTTTTAACGAGGTTGTGCCCTTTCGGGTTTTCATAAAACTCGCCGGTAGCCCTGCTGTTTTTACTCACGGAGCCCTTTCGGGTTTTCATCCGTGCCCATCTCGCTTATGGACATACCGTTTTCTTTCTTTTTTTTTAATTTATTTTTTTATATATATTTTTTGTGTCAGCCTTGGGATGCTGCGGTCCGTAGTAGTTTATCGACGTCTCGGTCAATAGCCAGTTTTAGGACATAGTGGTCCATCATTAGTTTAAGGACGTTTCTCCGTTGTTAGTTTTAGGACATTTCGGTCCGTTGTTAGTTTTAGGACATTTCGGTCTGTCATTAGTTTTAGGACATTTCGGTTCATTTGCCGGCTACTACTTATAAAGTTTGGGCTTAGGAAGATAGCGAGCGGACATAGGCGTCGTCATCTATCGTTGACCTAGGCCGTGACTCGTCAGGCGTAGTACTTTTTTAGGAAGCGACCGTTTATTGGCCTGAAAGGTCTTTTACCATGCATGTCTATGAGTAGATAGGCTCCACCCTGGTAGACCTTGTCTATGATATACGGGCCTTCATAGTTCGGCTCGAATTTCCCCTGCTTGGCACGATTGGGGATCATGGGTCTCTTGATCACTAGCACGAGTTCGCCTTAGCGGAATGCTCTCGGCCTAGTCAATCTCTCGTATGAGCGCGTCATCTTTGCTTTGTAAGCCTCCAGGTTTTGTTGCGCCATGAGCCGGGTTTCATCAAGGGCGTCGAGCTTCTCAAGCCGAAGGTGAGCATTTTCTTCGTCTGTTAGCTCATAGTGAACCGCCACTCGTAGAGAGGGTAACTCTATCTCGAGGGGGAGTACCGCTTCTGTGCCGAATACCAATGCATACGGCATTGTGTTCGTGGCCTTCTGATAGGTGGCACCGGCGTTCTTTAGACCGAAAGGCATCACCTTGTAGCAGAATATGCCCAAAGGGGTCCGGAAAGCGGTATGCTTCTGGTCCTCGGGATGCATCTTTATCTGATTGTATCCTGATGAGCCGTCCACGAAGGAGAAAACTTCGTGAGTGGACGTGTTATCTATCATCAGCTCAGTGACCGGTACTGGAAAGTCATCTTTTGGACATGCTTTGTTGAGGTCCCGAAAGTCTACGCAAATACGCACCGTCCCATTTTTCTTCATCACTGGGACAATGTTGGCGATCCAGTCAGGATACTGAACCTCTTGGATGAAGCCGGAGTCGATTAGCTTCTTGACCTTGGCATTGATGCTCATCTCAAGCTCGAGCCGCATTCTTCTCAGTGCTTGTTTGATTGCCTTGACGTCCGGAGATATCACCAATTTGTGGACGGCTATTTCTGGATCCAATCTGGGCATCTCGGAATAGTTCCACGCGAAACAATATTTATACTGCATGAGCACGTCTTTTAGCATAGCCATCCTTTCTTCAGACAAAAGCCCACTGACGAATGTCGGACGCAGGTCACTTGTCGTCCCCAAGTCAATTTTCTTGAAGTTATCTACAGTAGTATGTATCCCATCTTCTAGCTCTTTTGGGGCCGGTGGAAACTCTGAGATTACCTCGTCATCATCGTTTTCGAAGCACCAGGGGAGGTCATCCACATTCTCAGGTTCTTCTTCTGACAGCGTTATCACGTGGCAGGTACGAGATCGCTTCCAAGACCGATGTTGGTTTGGTTCTACTCCTGCCGCATACGTGGCTTTCGGTTCATGCTTTTGTGGCGGGGTTATCCTCCAACTGCTGGATAGAGCGAACCTACCTTGTTGATATTGGTCTTCAACCCAGTTCTTGAAAGTGAAGCAGTCTTCGAGAGGGTGTCCTATTGCTCGGTGATAGGAGCAATAGTCTGGGTGAGAGACCTCGTCTGCTTGCTCGGGGTGCTTGGACTCCGGGAGTGTCATCATCTGATGTTTTATAACAGATTGAATATCTTCTTTGTCTTGTCTTGGAGAAAAGAATATGCTCGACCCATCTTCTTTATAAGAGATGGATCACGGCTGCTTGATTCTCGATCGCGTGGCTTCTCAGACCCGCTAAGCTGCTGTCGAACGTTTTTTCCGTTCTTTGGTTTATTTTTGCCTCTGCGCCGTGTCTTTTGTTTGACGAACCGGCGACGAAGAGCATTGTCATTCTCTGCGGCCTGCTGAAGGAGGCGATGCGTCCTGGCTTTCTCGTAAATGGCTATTTCGTGGCTATGGTCATCCAGGACCTTTTGACCCGCTTCCCTTATTAGCTTGTCCATCTGTTCTTCAAATGACGGACTTGGCATTTTGATGGCGAGACCTCGTTTTGGTTCAGGGTTAGCGTCTTCTAACAGATCATTTACTTCTTCATCGAAGTCATGTATAACGTAGTAGTCATGGAATCGTTCCTGTTTCTTGGATTGAATATATCCAAGCCCGATCGTTTCCATTCTCCCGTTGGGCAATTTTCGTTGAGTTCCGGGGACGTCCCGGATACTGTTGTAGAACTGAGCTTGTCGAGCAGTCTGTTTGAAGAGTACACCTTGGCGTCTCAACAGCCTTTTTAATCCTTCTGTGTAGTATCTGGGCAGACGGATGGGCTGGAGCTTGTCAAGCGTAGAATTGGCACCATGCCAAATTTCTTTCTCCACTTTGGTTTCCATGGATCGATAAAAGAGGATTGCCTTTTCATCTTTTCGCCTGGGAGGGACGTAGAATGTCTGTAGTTCTTGCACACTATAGGTACTAAGCGCGTCGAGCTCTTTGTAATGTTCTCGCGGAACCATGGCGATTTGCAAACTCCGATCATCACCAGCAAAGGCTTGTATCGATGGTCGTACAGAAAATACGGCATTGACCTCATCTTCTGAGTCACTGCCAAAGACCAGAATAGGGGTGGACGGTCCCGGCTTGTTGCATTGGGGCAGCCCCGAATAAACTATTTCTTCTTCCTCCTCAGTGTCACTCCCGAAGACTGGAATAGTGGTGATAGCTTTGTTCTTCGGTTTGTGACATCTTTCCGTGTCTTCGAAATCTGGTAAGAAGTATTTTGCATCTTCGTACTTTCGGACTTCATTCATGGAGAATGGGTTCAACTCCCCTGTCACAGTATACTCGAGACCATCCTTCAAATACTTCATACACTGATGTTGTGTAGAAGGGATGATATTGTACTCGTGTAACCAAGGCCTGCCGAGCAAAGCATTGTAACATGTCTTAGCATCAATGACGTGAAATTTGATGTCTGTGACGAGCAGCCCAAAGCGTAATGTCAGTATCACAGACCCGAGCATCTGTGATGACTGGGAGTCAAACCCAGAGATGGTGATTTTATCACGAGTGAGGTGCTGAACGCTCATGCAGATTTCCTTCAACACTCTTACATTGAGGAGATTGACGGAGGACCCATTGTCAACCAGGATCTTGCCTATCTTAATATCATGACAGTATCCAGAGACATAAATGGGACGGTTATGCTCGCACGTCCTGAGGAGGAGATCTTCATCGCCGAAGGTGATATCGGACGTGTGCACTTCTTCTAGCTTATCCTTCATCTTTTCTTCGGCAAGGAAAGCTTGGAACTGCTCGGGCTCTTGTAGTTCCTAGATCAAAGAATCTCTTGCCTCTTTGGATTGCAGAAGGGCGTCGAGAATTCTTAGCTGTGAGGGTATCTTCCTCAGGTGTGCCAGAACGTTATAATCCACCTTGTTCTTCTTGGGCTGATTCTTAGCTGTCAGCTCTTAGATGGCTTGGTCATCAAGGGTGATATCTTCAGGGACCTTTTCTTTTCCCTTATCCTTGTTGTTCGACCCCTTGTTTACGGGTCCGAGATTCTTTTCAGGTAATGTGCGATTGCGCAGCTGAATGTTCTCGCAGCTCTTCGGTTCTTCCTCTTTTCCTGAGGTAGATTCTTTGAAGAGAGGGCCAAGAGTCATTTCTTCTTTAGAATCACTCCCGAAGGTGAGAACTTGCGATCCCCTGCTATCAACCATGTGACAGTTGCCGGCAGCTCTTCCACGTTCGTCTGTCGTATTTTTCCGCTGTCGACGAGCTTCACGCTTCATCCTCTTGAAGTGTTGCCTGTGAGCGACATACCCTTGCCACCAATTTTTAAAGTCGTTGCATTCTTCAGTAGGGTGCGCAATCCTTCGATGATATAAGCCAAAAGTTAGGATGTACATCCGCTTCATCAGGATGTATACCGCCAGTAGAATTTCCTCTGAACGAGGGCAGCTTCATTCCCATCGATGTGGCTTTGGCGAACCATTTCTTTGTTTTGAACCTACTTTTATTTGCGGCGGATGTATTTTGATCTGGTGGGAGTGTTTCAATTCTTTCGTCCAGTCGCTGGCATTTGGCCTTTTCAAATATGGCCATCTCGTGCTCTCGATCAGCTTTGCTTTTCAGAAGAGCTTCGTTCAGGAATGCGTCGATCATTTCGTCTGATGGTCCTAGAAGTTCCGGCTCAGAACCTGCCCCCAGTTTTTCTGCGTCCAGAGCTTCTTCACCGTTTATTAACGAGTGAGAAATCACATGGCAGCTTGCCACATAATTCTCAGGTTCATCCAACGAGTCTTCTCCATTGTCATCATCTCCGTCCTCAAGGACGTGGCTGAGAAATTCTTGGAGTGTGACTGGGGTCCGCGCCTTCTGGTTATATTCTTCCAGCGCGTCAATATATTTTTACAGGTCCGTGCGCTTGTCATCAGGCTTCACGGGATTTTTTGTCTTCTTCTTTTTCTTCGAAGACTTTGACTGCTGGGCCTGAGCGTTTTGATTATCGCTACCATTTTTTGGCGTCGGGCGCGGCTTCAGCATTCCCTCGATGACCTCGGGTTCCAGCGGACTTTTCCATTTGATCGCCGGGCACATTTGGAGATCTTTTAGCATTCTTTTTGTTTTGGCTGAAAGAACTACCTCCCGTGGAGCTTCTTCGATAAAAGAGCATGATGCCCCCGGTGTGTCCGCCTTTTTGAGAGCGTGCGGTTGGGGCGGGTTTACTTTCCAATTCTCGGACAGTGCGAATTTGCCCTGTTGGTATTAGTTCTCAATCCACCCTTTGAAGACGAAGCAAGTTTCGATTGGATGGCCTATCACTTGGTGATAGGGGCAATAATTGGGATTATTAGCCTCACCGGGTTGCAATGGGCGTTTTGGGTCCGGCAAGTTGATGAGCCTGTTGCGCACCGCCAGCTCAAACAATCTCCCCGTTTTGTCCCGGGCAAACGAATAAGGACGCTTCATTTTCTCATTAAAGAATCGCCGTCTCTCGTCTAGGCGATCAGTTAGTTTTGGGCCACTGGGCTGCTGTTGAGCATTGGCGACGAAGGTCGCTTTCCCTTTCCCTTTTTCATTCCGCGATTCCAGCTTTGAAGAAGACGGTCTATGACCCATCTGATCCATCTGGGCCAGCTTGTCAATCAAGGCCTGAAAAGTAGTTGGCTTGAAGAACATCATGAATTGAGATATGGTCGCCTGAGGGTCTAGAGTACCCACGAACATGCCTACCGCAGGAGCCTCTTCGATGAGCTGCTCGCACTTCGACCATAAATTCCGCCACCGTATCACGTACCGAACCCATGTTTCTCCAGGCTTCACCCTGGCATTGATCAATGCCGTGATTGGGGTGCGTTCGCTAGCGCTTGCGAAACGCTGGGTGAATAGCAACTCCATCTCTGCAAATGTCTTGACAGAGTCATTTGGGAGTTCGGAATACCACTCGAATGCTATCTCCGACAAGCTGCCAACGAATTGGCAAAGCAGTACCTTATTGTCACCTCCGGTGTTGCCGCACAAGGCTCTGAATTGAGCGACGTGCTGATGCGGATTTCCCGTCCCCTTATATACGTGGAATTTGGGGATCGTGTATCCCGTCGGGTACTTTATTTGGTCGTACCAACCCGGATAGGGTCATCCAGTTTTAACAATTTGCCCAGCCGCTTCATTTGCCTGATGAACTCGTATCTGCTGAGCGATGTAATCATTCAGGGCGGCTTTGAGATGGTCTCCTACTTGGCTGCTGACAGAGCCGGCAGAGGGTTTGATGTCTCTCCTCTATCATCTTTAATTATTACTGGAGGGTCTTCGGCTGGAGGGTCCGGCTGGATCATCATGCCCACCATATCTCGGAATAGAAGGGCCATTTGTTTTATATTGGCCGCTTGTTCCGCGGCCTCTTTGTCCTTCTTCTCAAGCATTCTCCGAAGGAATTCGGCATCAGTTTCCTGCTCACGGTGCTGCTCCGAGGATGTCTCTGGGCTTGCTTTCGGTCCCGTAAGTGCGGCCATAGCTGTTAACATTTCTTGGATCTTTTGTTGTTGTTGCTCCTGAGCCTTAGTCACTGATCGCGTAAGCGGTCGATGACCTGTGGAGATACGGCTATCCTCTTTTCTGGATGCCATATAGATGGTGTGCACCACCATGCCCCCAGACTTGGAACGTTTAGATTCAGTGTCTTTGCGACTTTCCAAAGACGCAGGGATCTTCTCCGACCTCCTTCTTTTGTGGGCAGTCGAAACTGAGGGGGCCGTTGCAACGGGCACCTAAGTAGACGACACCTTTTGTGGCTTGACAGGATTGTCCTCTTCTTGCTGAACCTTCATCTTTTTCTGTCGACGGAGATAGTCTTGATCTACCACAGAGTCCTGGACCTGTCGCCAAACTTTATAAATTTTAGAGAACAGCCGCTGAGAGGGCTGCTCCAGCTTCGTCTTTGGGGCATTCTCCATAGGTGGAGGAGATCTTTTCAGCACAGCAGTTGGCGAATTCCTGCATACCCTGTTAAGTAATTCAAAGTTGTTCCCAGTTGGAACAGCAGCATCAACTTCCACCATTGGAGCTGGCGGAGTCAGTCCAGAAGGGGAATTGCCCCCAACTTTCCTCACTCGGCGCCAGTGGCGACGTCGAGCATGTCGTGCGGCTGGGATCACCTCCGCTGTTGGATTAGCTTTTCCATAACCCCTGTTATGATGAGAGTCTGCTGTTGGCGCTAGCCTGTCAAAGACAGATGCTCGCTAAGAGGGAACGACCAATCTTTTAAAGGCTAATTTTCGTGCAAGGGAAACAACCTTGGTTACTTCACCCGGAGTGGGAGCTAAAACGGCCAGTCTTGTGAAGACCGACCACTTAGCCGGAGAAGCCGCCTTGGTGACTTCAGGAGTAGGAATGGCTATCCGCTTCGGGATAACGCCTTCTGGTATTGCAGGCTTCTTCATAGGCCGGTTGGAGCTTCGGCCCAGTCTGCTGAAAACTGAGGCGCTTGGTTTGGGCGACCCGTTAAGAGGGGCCGCAGTAGTGGTAAGCCGATCAAAGACCGACTTTTTCTGAGCTTCTTGCAATGGTACAGGGGCGTTGAAGCTCATCAATAGGAGCATGGTCCCAAAGAATAGCCCAGTGGTGACCTGAGTTACCTGCTCCACTAGCATCTTGAACAGGGAGGCCGCTTGGGGCCCTTAGGTTACTCCTCCAGATGAGGCGGAACGGGAGTTGCGGTTGCGGTTGGAGCAGTTAGAGGCCATTGCTGCTCTTTTTTTCTGCACAGGAGCAAAACCAAATCTTAGTACCTCGAATCCAGGGGCAACCATATAAAACCATGATTCATTCGCGAACACGACACACGAAGTGTGGAGTGGAAAGAGGAAAAGGTCCCACCGGACGTGCCAGAATCTGTTCTCCTCCGAACACAGAGACGCGACCGCGTAGGTTCGTCTTGCCTGAATTTGGGGGCAGATGCTATTTGGTGCTATCCGTCCACCTCTCCGAAGATGCCAAGTTGATTTATGGCACCATGTATAGAAGGTTTAAACGGATGCGGCCGATGTAGCAGACTTCGTCAGATCCCCCCTCATTTGAAGGGTTTTTGATTGTAGGGACGCTCTTCCCTGCAGGCGCAAGCCCCTGCAGTTAATTACGCTACCGCATCGCGGTAACCACTTTCTCCTTCTCCAGGTAGTCACTTCGTGTCGTGTGTGTTTATTTTATTTTTGGTTGCCCGTGGATTATATACGGAGACTAATTTATGTTGTCGCCCGTAGGGCGTGGATTAGTCCAAATCCGTATTTTCTTAGATTTGGGTTTGGGGTTGGGTTTAAGGATACGTTAGTCTCGTTTGAGACTAAGATCAACTTAAATGTTTGTTAAGGATACGTTAGTCTAATTTTAGACTAAGATCAACTTAACGGGATTATTTAGATCCAACAAAAGAGCATTTGGGCTCTATTGTTTAGTTTAGGGACATTGCGGTCCAAGATTAGTTTAAGAACATTACGGTCCAATATTAGTTAAGAACATTACGGTCCAGTTTAAAGACATCATAGTCTGTAAAGGTTAAGGACATCATAGTCCATGGGTTTAAGGACCCCACAGTCCGAGGTTAAGGACATCATAGTCCATGGGCTTAAGGACCCCACAATCCGAGGTTTAAAGACGTAATAGTTTATAATGTTTAAGGACATCATAGTCCATAAGTTTAAGGACCCCACAGTCCATAGTTTAAAGACGTCATAGTCTATAAAGTTTAAGGACATCATAGTCCATGAGTTTAAGGACCCCACAGTCCATGGAATGATTGGTTATCGGAACCCTTCGCCTCTCTGAAGACGTTGAAGGATTACAACGACAAATATCAAAGGAGTGAATAGATGTACCCTTGAACCAATGTTGATTGGGAAATCTGTAGTCCAATTTGGGACTAAGATCAATTAATTAGATTATGAGCACATGGGCTTGGTTAAATCTGAATTGAGGACTTATGGCCAGCTTGGGCTAAGTCCAATTAGGTTTAAAATATTGGACTTTTGTTTGGGCTGCTGAGCATTTGTCTAGGTTCAGCCCCCTATTATTTAGCAATGCTAAACATGGGTCTGGATTCTGACAATGTTTTGTCTTTTATTGAGTGCTGAGCACTCGTATGAGATATGAGATGATCAATCTTGGAAGACAAGAATGTATTTGAGGCTCGGTCAAAAGGGGAGTCTTGCCTCTAGAAAACTTAGCCAATTTGGGCTAAGACTGGTTCAAATATAGTGTTAAACAGTAGAGTACATTCGGCGATCACATATTCCCAAGTGACATATTTAAAATAGTGTTAAACACTAGGGACGAGGCGCTCAAAAAATAGTGTTAAACACTAAAATTGAAGCGCTCACGTAGGATCACGTGAGGCGCCTGAGAATTGGGCTAAACTTTCTTTATTTGATTCTCAGAATATGCAGGTAAGTGTTAAACACTTAATTTCCATGATTATCACGTGCGGACACGTGATGGTGCCCACAGCCTGTTCTGCTCTCCTTATTTTGAAGAGTCTGTTCAAGGGTCACGTGTGAGCACGTGACCTGATCTTGTTCGTTCTTTTTTGATCTATGAGGGGGATGGTCACGTGTTGACATGTGACCATGCTGGGTACTTGATGCTTTTATGTGCATGGAGAGTTTTTAAGTCCCTTATTTAAGAATTAAATTCTTTTGTAGGGTTAAACCCTAGTTTTATTTAGAGGAATTAAATTCCTATGTACCTTGTGGGAGAATATAATTTTCTGAACTTAGGTCTTCTCTTAGGTTTTAGATCTGCATGGCAGAATCTTCCTGTTCAGTTGATAAAACTGCACATTTGTATTACATTTTTCCTACCATTTTCATATTAAAAAGGACTTTATTATAATATATCATACATATGGGGGTTTATGTGTAAAAACATTATTTTCCATGTGTTAATATATTTTAATTATTATTTGGTAGGAAAATGTATGCAAATAAATTTATTTGACCTAATCCTAGTAGAACTAGGTCTACTAAATCTTATTTAAGTTGTTGTGCAGAATTTTCCAAGTTGTTATGAAGAATTTATCAAACAAATCAATTTGTTGAAGAAAACTTGCCAAATTAAGAAGCAAAACTTGGAGACCAAGTCTGGAAGCAACCGAGAGAAGATTTCTGAATTCTAAAGATGCCTAGGATTACCAAATGTTAAAATCAGAGAGCCCAAGAAAATTGGTGAAGAGATCCTCACCATTGGCCGCGGAACCGCGGCCAAACCCCCCTGTTGGCCGCGGATCCGCGGCAATCTAGAGAGATTGTGTGCTAAAATTTTGTGGAGTAAATCTCTGCTGAATTTTACCAAGTTTCCAACTAAAAGATTCTGACTTTGCACTATAAAAGGGCACCGAGGGCCTCTTGGAAAAGCTGTCAAGCCGAAGAGATCACGAAGTCCAAGACGGCTCACGCATCCAGGCTGATCATCAACGGTTCATCTACCTCCTTGGAAGAGATCGAAAAGCAAACTAGTCTTTGTAATCATTTTCTAAGGAATCAAAGTGTAGATTGTTCAAGTTGATTAATAAAGGTAGTTGTTTTATTTAATTCTTTTGCATTTTACATTATGTTTTCCTTCTCTGTCTTTTCATCTTCTTCTCCCAACATGCACGAGTAATTCTCCGCTTGTTAGGGTTCGTAGGATTAGGGTAGGCTAATGGACGATGAAAATAATTAAACCCTTTTTAAGTCCTATAAAGTTTAGGAACTTTATCAAAAGAATCATTAACATCCTAATCGGGCGCGCTAGCAATTCTTTGCTAGTTCCGACCGCGATTAGAGATTAGATTAATGATTGTTTTGGTAAGGGCTAGATATGAACGGAATTCCGTGTCGAGATGAGGGTTAAGAGTGGGATTCCTTTTCCCTCCAGAAACCCTAATCTACACGCATCACCGTCGTTCTAGTTCTAAATCTATTAATGGATAAAAAGAGTAACTTTTAATTAATCGTCCATAACTACTAAATCCTAACGAACCCTACAAGCTCTCTTATTATATTAATTACATCTTTAAAATAATCTAGATCTATATTTTACATTCTTGTTCAACGTAGATCTAGAAATCTTTCTATAAAATTCTTTATCCCTCCTCTCTTTCTCAATACATCTAAAGTAAAAGTAAAAAGTTCCACGTTTCCCTGAGGACGACCCGTACTCATCTCGGTCTAGCTACACGCGACACCGTTATTGATTGCGGTTAACTACAAACACTCTCTTTCGAATCAATCAAATGGCGCCGTTGCCGGGGAAACGTGCGTAATTTTTTATTTTTACTATTTGTGTTGAATTCTTAGACAAGTCATATCATTATTAAAACAAAACTGCAAATTGTATATTTAACGATTATTGTGTGAATTTTTGCGAGGAAATATGGAGTCACGGACTTGAGGAAACAGGAGATCTAGGGTTCACACTTCTCTGGTAAGATTCTAACTCCCTTCTTTCTCCTCTAAAATCCAATAAAATCTATTTTCTACAGGATTCTTTGCAAAATATCGCCGCTCAAAAATCTTTTTGCAAAATTTTGTTTTTCGGTTTGTTTTTGCATATTTTAATACGGATCTTTAAGGGGCAAGGACCAAATCAAGATTAGGTGGGGATTTCATCACCCTTCCTAAGCCCCACAAATCACAAACCAAGCATATAGATCAACCCTTCATTAATTTAAAAAATATCTAGACCAGACTCTAAGGACTGTCGCGCTTAATAAGGACAGAGGAAGGTCGTGGGTAATCTATCGTTTATCCGCATTACTTTTGTAGTGCCTAGGCAAGTGTGACAAAGGCTAGTGGTTTTTAATTAGGCCCACGACGTGGTTCCTTCCCACTTACCTGGCACTTACCTGGCTACAAGGGTAGTACGGAGGCGGTAGAGGATTTATCCTGTGGCTTGTCCTTTGGAAGTTTAGGAGCGGTCTAGAGACTGGACCTAGGTAACCATAGTTCTAGGGTTGTGCATTTTTGTGATTTGTCTAAATCCGTCCTTTTTTTTAAAACAAACCAATTACTTTCTCTCCTTTTTACCCCTTCCCCCTTCTTCTCTTCTTATAATGGGTGACCTAAACAGAAGAACACTTGCCGAGCTTTGCTGTCCACAACCAGATATCTCTTGTTTTCGAAATCCCTTCGGTATACCGTCCGGCTCTTCCATGTCCTTAAGAGATCATATAGAACAAGCAGGAAGAAACAGTTGGCCATCTCAGTCTATGTCTTATCAACCGTATCCTAATCCTACACCTGTTTCAGTTCATACCCAGAGTGAGGAAGCCCCTAGACGAATGTCCATTGCTGAGCACATAGCTAGGTCTAGAGGCCAAAGTTTCAACCCGGACCAATATCAACCATCACCACCACTGTCCGGAGAAGAGTTTGATATGCGGTTTGTATATAGACAACCAACCAACCCATATCAATATTCTTCTTATCATAATATTGATCCTACTCCTACCCAAGTTCAGCAACCATTCTGTTCCTATCAATCCAATCCGACTTTTCCACCTACTCTAGACAGTTCTTCTAATCAGTCATTTGGGCGTTTTAATTATCCACAGGAATTTCAATCTTATACTGAAACCCCTTATCAACCCAAGACTAGTCTGGAGCAGACATTAGAAAAATATATGGAACTGACGAATCAAATTATAAAGGATTTGCGTAGTAAGACAGAACTGTACACCCTTCCTAATCAAACCTCCCCATTCCAAACTGAACTCCACAACCCCAGTTTCATAGATTCATCAAGTACAATGTCTGATAAGTTGTGTGACTTTGTAGTGTTTGATTTACCCAACTGTGAAGGGTTCCTTTCTAGTGAAACCATACCCAACCCTTGTGATCTCTACACCTCCACTCTTGAACCAAAACTGATTGAAAACCATACTTTTGATGAGGAGTTTGAGAATTTTAACCTTCACTTGAATGACGTGATTGACATTGGGGATATATTGATTGATGAACCCGAAATTTTGGATGATTTTGTTCCACCAATTCATCAAATCCTTTCACTTCCTTGTGGTCATCATCTTGAGCCTTTAATTCTTCCCGAATCCCAAATATGTATTGAAATTGATGATAAAGGTTTACCCGAAGATCAGATCGAAATACAGCCTCCATCTTCCACATCTGGTTCAGCAACACTCGACACACCAATTTGTTTACCCATTTCACCTTCTACTTTCTCCAGTTCTTCTTCTGTTCCTATAGTTTCAGTGAGTTTTGATAAATCACAATCCGTTAATTCAAGTTCAATAATACCAGAAATTCAACTTGATTTGGATATTTTTGAAAAAGAGGTAGATGAGTTTTTCGAGTCCTCTACCTCAGTGATTTTTTATGAATCAAGTAGAATAAATTCTGGCATAAAACTCTTTGACAGCAAAATGTTCAATCACACCATTGATAAAAGTTTTGAAGAACTTTTTGCTGAGAAACTTGAATTTTTAAACAATACGGATTTTGTGATTGATCAATCTCCACCTATAGAGATTGAACCGTCACCATTCCTTCTTCCTAAGCATTCACATTCCTCCTCATTCTTTCTTTTCTCTAAATTCAAACCCTTTCCTGACCACCTCTTATCCCTTCCCCACTTTTTCTTGACTCGATACAACACATTCTTCCACCAACCTATACGATATACTGATAAAATCTTTGAATGGTTGGTGTTGACTTTTGGTCTTTGTAAAGTCTTACTTTGACCAAATGACTCACCCCCTCTTAAAATGCTTCGTATTGTCTAACTCATATTTGAGGGGGGGTATATTTTTGGCTCTTGATCATAACTTTTGTCCTCAAATTTGTGAGCCAAAAATAAGTTTGGGGGAGCATTTTTCACTTTCATATATTCTTGCCCCCATTAATAATTTCCTCCCAAGTCTACAGGTTTTTTGAGCTCAACGGATGACATCAGTGAGGACACTGCTGTAAACAGGTTTGGGGGAGGTTTGTGCTTATTTACACATCAATTTGCATCATATTTTGCATAAGCACAACATTTTCAAAAATTAAAAATAAAAAATAAAAAAAATTCTTTTATAACAAAAGAGTAGAAAGTGAAAAATTACATCCAAAAGATAGGAATAGTTTAAGAAAACCAAGAAAATTAGAAGTTTCTTAAACGAACTAGTAATAAGTAGTTATGAGCTGTTGTCCCAAGGGTTAGTAAGATGAACGAAGTCACTAATCTGAGGATAAAAATAAGTCTGAAAAATAGTTTCTATTCTGGATGCCAAACATTTGAATGTTGATACCCTACTATATGCACTTACACACGTCTTGAAACTCGGGATAGTAGAGAATACCTTGAAATGCTCTTGTCTAAAAGCCAAAGTATGAAGGAAATAAAAAAAATGATGAAGAAAATATAAAAATGGTGAGAAAAAAAAATGGACACTGGTTTTGTATCGCCAAGGCAGCAATAAAAAAATATAGCGAGGGTGCCTCTTCACCTAGTGCCCTAAGGCCAACTGGTCTGGGAGTCACTGCTAAGCCTTAAGTGGTGCACGACGAGGAAAATATTATCACCTAATCAGCAAAGCACATAAGTAATCGGTCGGTTAGTACCTCAAGAAGTATTAACGGTCGCATGAAAATGTGTGAGCGAATCTTAATATTCATCAAATTAAAAAGTACTAAGGTAGATGGACAAGAGTATGATAGCTTGAATTGAATTCTCCGAGTGTAGGGATGTCCATTTCACACACGTGGGGTTATATGATCAATGTTTGGATGAAATGTAGGAATGAAGAATAAAGACGATGTTTTATTGAGGGATGATGTGATTTCTAACATTTTTTCATGACTATTAAGATAGGGCTCATGACAACTGAAAAGCTAGTATAGTTGGAAACTCTTCTTTTCAAGGCCTTTCTTTTATGGTTCTTATCTTTATATGTAAATTTTACCATCTCTCTTTTATTATTGGATTTTGTGGGTGTAATCCGCTGAAAACCCTCAGGAGACAACACTCCTCCTACCAGGGACACCTAGAGGTTTAACGGCTTGTTGCACGTGCTCAGTGCAATCGTGTCTGCCTACGAAAGTGTGCTTAGTTTTCTCCTTTCTTTTTCTCCTCTTAAATAAACTAGTTTGCTCGGGACGATCAAAGATAAGTTTGGGGGTATTTGTTCAGTTGATAAAACTGCACATTTGTATTACATTTTTCCTACCATTTTCATATTAAAAAAGGACTTTATTATAATATATCATACATATGGGGGTTTATGTGTAAAAACATTATTTTCCATGTGTTAATATATTTTAATTATTATTTGATAGGAAAATGTATGCAAATAAATTCATTTGACCTAATCCTAGTAGAACTAGGTCTACTAAATCTTATTTAAGTTGTTATGCAGAATTTTCCAAGTTGTTATGAAGAATTTATCAAACAAATCAATTTGTTAAAGAAAACTTGTCAAATTAAGAAGCAAAACTTGGAGACCAAGTCTGGAAGCAACCGAGAGAAGATTTCTGAATTCTAAAGATGCCTAGGATTACCAAATGTTAAAATCAGAGAGCCCAAGAAAATTGGTGAAGAGATCCTCACCATTGGCCGCGGAACCGCGGCCAAACCCCCCTGTTGGCCGCGGATCCGCGGCAATCTAGAGAGATTGTGTGCTAAAATTTTGTGGAGTAAATCTCTGCTGAATTTTACCAAGTTTCCAACTAAAAGATTCTGACTTTGCACTATAAAAGGGCACCGAGGGCCTTTTGGAAAAGCTGTCAAGCCGAAGAGATCACGAAGTCCAAGACGGCTCATGCATCCAGGCTGATCATCAACGGTTCATCTACCTCCTTAGAAGAGATCGAGAAGCAAACTAGTCTTTGTAATCATTTTCTAAGGAATCAAAGTGTAGATTGTTCAAGTTGATTAATAAAGGTAGTTGTTTTATTTAATTCTTTTGCATTTTACATTATGTTTTCCTTCTCTGTCTTTTCATCTTCTTCTCCCAACATGCGCGAGTAATTCTCCGCTTGTTAGGGTTCGTAGGATTAGGGTAGGCTAATGGACGATGAAAATAATTAAACCCTTTTTAAGTCCTATAAACTTTAGGAACTTTATCAAAAGGATCATTAACATTCTAATCGGGCGCGCTAGCAATTCTTTGCTAGTTCCGACCGCGATTAGAGATTAGATTAATGATTGTTTTGGTAAGGGCTAAATATGAACGGAATTCCGTGTCGAGATGAGGGTTAAGAGTGGGATTCCTTTTCCCTCCAGAAACCCTAATCTACACGCATCACCGTCGTTCTAGTTCTAAATCTATTAATGGATAAAAAGAGTAACTTTTAATTAATCGTCCATAACTACTAAATCCTAACGAACCCTACAAGCCCTCTTATTATATTAATTACATCTTTAAAATAATCTAGATCTATATTTTACATTCTTGTTCAATGTAGATCTAGAAATCTTTCTATAAAATTCTTTATCCCTCCTCTCTTTCTCAATACATCTAAAGTAAAAGTAAAAAGTTCCACGTTTCCCTGAGGACGACCCGTACTCATCTCGGTCTAGTTACACGCGACACCGTTATTGATTGCGGTTAACTACAAACACTCTCTTTCGAATCAATCACTTCCCGATGAGAATTAAATTCTCAACTTATGGGGAGATCTGCTTCTGCAGACCTTCAACCAAAGGAAGAACTAAGTTCTTATTCAGAAGAGTTAAACTCTTAATTTGAAAATTAAATTCTCTTTTTCTTTTGTGGGAGCTTATAGGATGATCTCTCACCTAGGATTTCTTTCTTTTCTCTGAAGAAATTTTCTTTCTCTCTGGAGAATTAAATTCTCTTCTTTTTTCTCTCTGTTGTTGTCTCTTTTTCCTCTTCTCTTCTTGGCTCCTATTTATAGGAGAAAGAAAAGAATCAGTTTGTTTAGTCAATCTTTCATTGAAAAATTTTGATTGATTCTGTAACCAACATGATCTTTTAGATCACTCAGCGAATTTTATTCACCATTGGATTTTTAATCCAAAAGATATTTTGTCTGTTATTCTTGGCAAATTTTATGGAAATATCTCCTTGTATAGAATCTTTCTATACGTTGGTGATTTTTAATCACTATTGGATTTTTAATCCAACGGTGCTCCACTTTACAGAGCGCAATATTTTTGTTTGGAAAGATTTAGGAAAATATTAGGGTTTTTGATTTCCCTTAATTAGAATTTAATTCTATTAGTTCAGAAGGTTTAAGAGCCTATCACGTGTTAGCACGTGACCCCACTGATTAACCATTTAATTAGAATTTAATTCTATTAATTCAGAGATCTTTAGGAACCCGTCACGTGTTGGCACATGACCCCCTGATTAAGCATTTAACCAGAATTTAATTCTGTTGTTTTAAAGAACTCAGGAATTATCACATGTCAGCATGTGACTCTTGGTCACGTATGGGAACGTGATGCCCATTGGGGGTTTTCCCTGTTGTTTTATTATACCTTTAATTCTTTTCAGTGGGTTTAAAGGCCCATCACGTGTGGGCACGTGACCCCATTTGATTAGGATTCAATTCTTATCATTTCAGAGCCCTCAGGAAGCCATCACGTGTCAGCACGTGACCCCCGATCACGTGTGTGCACATGATGCCCCATTGGGGTTTTTCTTTGTATTTTATGAGGGAATAGGTATTCTTAAAGGAGCCCGTGCATTACTGATACAAGCATTGATTACTAGAACTTTGTACTGTCTCAACACATACTTCGTCACTCGTCGTGAAGCGGCGGCTAAATGGGACACACTGTTCATTCAAAAAAATGAGAGTATATTGGCTAAAAGAAACACGGATGCGAGGCATTGCCAACTTCGTTGATTCTCTACGCATCGTTGAGAAGTGATAGATAAAAATAGAATTATGTATGACGTCGGTATAGATGATAATGGATATCATTGTAGTTGTAATATACCTTTACTACAAATGCTTCCATGCAAACATGTGATGGCAGCTTGTTCACGAGCTTCAGAGGATTAAACATATCATACGAGATCTTATGCCGTGGAGAGTAGTATGCGATACTATCAAGAGTTGTATGCCCCTTTGTTTAGCCCAGTTCCAGATCTACACCAGGAGGAATATCATAGGCCATGTATATTCCCACCCAGCAATATGAGAAAGAAAGGCATGCCTCCAAGCTATCGTATCAAAAGTGTTATGGATGAAGGATGAGAAGGGGTGAAAGAACAGAATAGGTGCAGCAATTGCAAATTCTATGGTTATAAAAAATCGCGACGTCCTAACCTTCCACATGAACTTCAAAATCAACCGCAATGATGTAGGAGTACCGTTATGTATTGTGTCGCTTGATGTATCGTGTTCGGTGATGTATTATATCCTATTGACGGTATTGTATTGCGCCGCCTGATGTATTGTATCATTTATCACCAGTTACGTATTGTATTCGTTCGATATATTGTATTTTATCTACAGTTACGTATTGCATTCATTAATGTATAATTGGCACTTATTTTTGAATTATTGATTTTGGCAGATATTATATCGATAGACCCAGGACATGCAGATCCGTCTATTTTATACCTGTCGGACCGATATCGTGCGACGACATGCGTGGGGTAAGAAAATAATTCAGTTCAATATTGTAACAACTCCATTTTTAATGTACAAAGAATTGATTTAAATTCAATGTATACTTGGAGTATTTATTGCGGCTGATATATTTTTAAGTATTTATTTCACTCCATAATTACAAGAAGGAGCTTGTAGCTCATTGGTAATACCTTGCAATGCTGAACCAAGCCACCAGAGTTCAAATCCCATGCCCCACATTATTTTTATATTTATTTTGTTTTAAATTTTTGGAAAGTCAACAGTCAAAAGGCCATAACTCACAAAATTTGTACTGGACAAATAAAAGTAAATATACCATTAAATACCCCAGGAAAACCCCCGGCCCCTGAGACCCTGACTCGGCCTGACTCTGCGCCGCCGGCCGGCGAACCGGCCGACTCGGTCCAGCGCCGCCGGCCGGACTTGGCCGGACGGCTGAGTCACCAACAGAGAAAAGATGCCCCTTGACCTGGTCCACCCTCCTGCATACTCTAAATGCTTGGATCGGTTATCAATTGTCCAATAAATCCCTTTTACTCCTAGATTTAATGATTTTTAATGATTTTTTATATATTTTTTATTGAAAACCCTAACCCTAATCCTAGCCTAACCCTATATAAACACCCCTACCCTCTACCCTCTCATCACTTTTTCTAAGTCCACTCTCCCAAAATTCCAAGAGAACTTGGTACGTGAGAAAACGAGCGAAAGGCGAAGCGCTGACGAAATCGACGGCGGAATCCCGGTGATCGTGCTAGGACCTCTCAACGACGATTCGACGCACCGACAAACCCTCTACCTTCCTCTCACTCTCTAACGTTGTCCAAACCCGTAAGTCCCTCTTTTCTACTTTTCTATTCTTCCATTAAAATACGATTTTTCAAACCAGACGGAAATCGGAATAAACCGATTTCCGATTCGGTTTTCTATCAAAACCCACTTATCACTAATTCCATAATACTTAAACATATTCATGTTGACTACTAATCATATAACAACTAATTTGGATAATGTTTCTCACATGAAATGATAACTTTTGCAATATATCGTATTCTTTCACTTAAATACCACCATGTTTAGTTTATCACATTTAACCTCTTAACCTTGCTAAACCTTAAAGTAGTTCACGAAGTAATGACCTACCTCCTCACACACTCATATATAATCATAATACGCTACCTTGAAAATTTAGAATACGACAAAACAAGATTTTACATTAAAATACCATTTTCTTTATAAAACCTTTTTCTAAAAGTTTTAGGTTAATACATTCTTAAACCAATATTTTTTAATAGGAAATACGATAAGTTGTGGATATCGATCGTTTATCTAAACCTGACTTTGTGGTGTCTAGGCTAGGCAAGTGAGAAAAGGTAATTTTAAAAGGCCCGTCTCACGATTCGTGAGCGGATCCCTCCTTTTCTCATTTTGTACTTACCAGGCCATAATTGGCGGTGAAGAGGCGATTTGAGGCTTCTAATGACTTATCGTTTAGACCATTTAGAAATAGGTTAGTTGGCTTAGGAAACCCTAGAATCTAAAATACGGAAATTTACACCCTTTTACAAATAAATACCTTATCTTTATAAAACCGTTTTCTAAATGACTAGTATTTATTAAATCTTTGCAAAGCGCCGCTACAACCCATCTTTGGGGAACTCGTTAGGGATAGTACGGTTTATCGTGCACCCTCGGGCTTAGTAGTGCGAGATTCAGACCTCCGCAAGGAGCATTCGGTCTCGAAAGGTTTAAAATACGACATTTAAGAAAAATATGATTTTGGAAAATAAAATATTTATTAAAAATTATTCTTGTATAAACATATGTATATTTATCATTTAAACACCTATTTTATTATAAGATAAAGTTTCCACCTTTCCTAAAAATTACAAGATTAAAAGTTACATTAAAATACCATGAATTTCAAATAAATCAATATTACAAATTAATACCTTTATTTATGTAATTAGGATATTATCACTAGAAATAACACAAATAAAATTACACTCGTTATAACAATAAAGATGAATAATAAATACTTGAGGTGTATCTTGAAAACTATACAAAAGTATTTTTACATAAAAAACCCTCAAGTCTTATAAATTACAATAAGGACCCTAACAAATATAGAACTTCGACGTACATTTCTTTTAGTATGACTCGGATTTGAGTCTGATTATTTCTGACTTGAATATGATTCAAGTCAATCTATATTATTAAATATTCCAACTCAATATGAACACATGAATCCTAGAATCCAGTTAACAATCCATACAATTTGACTGAATCAAACCATGGATATACATCCATTATTCTGTTTACCTGATTATGCAGTTACAATCTGTTTACTGATATCATGGTTTTGGTCAGTCATCCAACTTACACAATACAATACAAAAATACAATCAAAACACTACGGGGTTTAAGGGGTAGATTGGTACGGAAGGTGTTAAAGGTGGCACGAGGTGGTCAGATTAAAACGCCTAACCTATATTCCGTTGATGTTGTACCGTGGCTTAACGGTTTCTTGTACATTCCGTTTGCCCTGGTCTCTAGCATATAGAGACCCCTCTCGTATACACTGGCATCCTTCTGTACCAAGTTACAAACAACAACGTTAACACAATATTCTACAATATTTTACAATCTCTTTAGAAAATACCTCTTATTCTGTCTTTTCTAATTCTTCTTTATCTTTGGGACTTATCGAGCGACCTGTTCGCTGACGACATTCTATTTCTTTCTTCTTTGAATGTCGTCAGGTGCTTTGGACCCAGCAGAGATCGAGCCCACCGGTGAAGATTTGGAGCAGTTTCACGAAGACCCCGAGCTCTAGATATTGTACCTTGTTCTATTTAGTATTTTCATTTCCTGTTATACCATTGTTTAGGCATCGCTTTTCATTTCAGTTGTATTTACTTTTCATGCATTGTACAAAAGAATTTTATTAATAAAGTTGCTGTTATTTCTATATCTCTTGTCTCTTGTGATTTACTTTTATATTGCTTAGATACGCTTAGCGTATGTACTTCTAAGTATATACGTAGCGGACCTCGTCGCGTCCACTTCGCCGTACACCGGGAAGCGGGGCGTGACAAATATAATACTTGTATTACTTTCTTCTAATTGTATATTTCTAACGATTGTGTTTGTTTAATATGCATGAGAATGTCGTTTTGACGTGTACTGCTCACTTACAGCAGGTTAGGTCATGGGCGATTGGAGATGCATGTGCGCAGACTGTGTTAACACGTGCACGGTTTTATCACTGCTTGAGGATTGACTACATTCGTTTCGACCATCCTCTCATTACAGCGTTAGTCGAGCGATGGAGGCCAGAGACCTTTACATTTTATTTGCATGTGGGGGAGATGACGATCACTCTTCAGGATATTGTCGTACTGCGTGGCTTGCGCATCCACGGTCTATGACAGGGGATACGGGTCACGACTGGCGAAAGCTATGTATTGAGCATCTTAGTCGGGCACCAGCACAAATGAAAGGACGTGTTATCAAACTTATATGGCTATGCGAGGCATTCGATCCTCCAGGAGATGATGCAGATCAGGCGGTGGTTGAGCAGTATGTACGTGCTTATATTCTTCATCAGATCAAGACCTCCTTATTTCTCAACACATCGAAATATATGGTACATCTCACGTGGCTACCATTGTTAGCCGATCACGACATGTGTGGCACATTGTCGTGGGAGAGCGACGTGCTTTCTTACCGTTTACCGCCGATGGCTGGATTAAGACATTGAGACGTCTAACCTGAATTTTGGGGCAGATACTATTTGGACATATCCATCCACCTCTCCGAAGATATCAAGTTAATTTATGGCACCGTATATAAGAGGTTTGGATAGATGCGACCGATATAACAGACTTCATCAGATTTCCCCTCATTTGTGAGGGTTTTTTTATTGTGGGGACGCTTTTCCCTGCAGGCGCAAACCCCTGCAGTTAATTACGTTATCGCGTTGCAATAACAACTTTTTCCTGCTCCGGTAGGTCACTTTGTGCCTTGTTGTGTTTGGTTTAATTTGATTGCCCGTGGATTGTATACGGAGACTAGTTTATGTCATCGTCCGTAGGGCGCGGATTGGTCCAAATCCGTACATATATTTTCATGATCTGGGTCAAGCATTTTTTGACGGGGTCCACGTTGGTAGCTTGGTTTGCCAACGGGAATGAATTTAGGACGCATTTCTCACATTTGTGAAGTCCATCATTTCATATGAAACCTAGGCTTTATATAAGGGTCGTTGGTCTTATTTGAGACTGTTCTCCTCCGAATACAGAGACGCGACCGCGTACGTTCGTCTTGCCTGAATTTGGGGGCAGATGCTATTTTTTTTTATCCGTCTACCTCTCCGAAGATGCTAAGTTGATTTATGGCACCGTGTATCGGAGGTTTGGACGGATGCGGCCGTTGTAGCAGATTTCGTCAGATTCCCCCTCATTTGAGGGGGTTTTGATTGTAGGGACGCTCTTCCCTGCATGCGCAAGCCCCTGCAGTTAATTATGCTACCGCATCACGGTAACAACTTTCTCCTTCTCCAGATGGTCACTTCGTGTCGTGTGTGTTTGTTTTGTTTTTGGTTGCCCGTGGATTGTATACGGAGACTAATTTATGTTGTCGCCCGTAGGGCATGGATTAGTCCAAATCCGTATTTTCTTAGATTTGGGTTTTGGGTTGGTTTTAAGGATCATTAATCTCATTTTGAGACTAAGATCAACTTAAACGTTTGTTAAGGATACGTTAGTCTAATTTTAGACTAAGATCAACTTAACGATTTGTTAAGGATATATTAGTCTAATTTTAGACTAAGATCAACGTAACAGGATCATTTAGATCCAACAAAAGAGCATTTGAGATCTATTGTTTTAGTTTAGGGACTTTGTGGTCCATAATTAGTTTAAGGACATCACGGTCCATGGAGTTTAGGGACATCATAGTCCATAGTTTAAAGACGTCATAGTCTGTAAAGTTTAAAGACATCATAGTCTATGAGTTTAAGGACCCCACAGTCCGTGATTTGTCTGGTTGTCGGGACCCGTCACCTCTCTGAAGACGTTGAAGGATTACAACGACAAATATCAGAGGAGTGAAGAGATGTGCCCATGAACCAATATTGGTTGGGAGATCTGTAGTCCAATTTGGGACTAAGATCAAACATTTATGAGCATATGGGCTCAATTAATCTGATGAGGGTTCTGTGGCCACTTTGGGCTCAGCCCACTCAGTTAAAATGTTGAACACTTAGCAATGCTGAGCATTGGTTTGGATTCTGACAGCTTTTTCGTCTTTTATTGGGTGCTGAGCACTTATTATAGCTCTGGAGCTTTGTTATTTAAAGAACAATTTATGTTCATTTAGCACACACACGAGAAGCATATGGCGCGCTTGGCGCTGAGCGCCAGTCAATGAGCGCATTGCGCTTCTGGTGAAGTAGCGCATTGCGCTTCTGGTGAAGTAGCGCACACGTGAGTAGCACGTGGCGCGCTTGGCGCTGAGCGCCAGTCAATGAGCGTATTGCGCTTCTGGTGAAATAGAGCACACGTGAGGAGCATGTGGCGCGGTTGGCGCTGAGCGCCAGTCAATGAGCGCATTGCGCTTCTGGTGAAGTAGCGCACACGTGAGGAGCACGTGGCGCGCTTGGCGCTAAGCGCCAGTCAATGAGCGCATTGCACTTCTGGTGAAATTTGGAGCGCTAAAGCTCTACAACGTTATGCGTTAGTTTTGGAGCGCTGAAGCGTTTCTTTTGATTGGAGCGCTATGGCTCTTTTTAGGCAGCTTTGCGTCCTGAGAATTAAATTCTCTTTCTTATAAGAGATTTTGTCTTATGGATCTAAGAACAAAGTTCTTCTTCTTCTTCTTATTATTATTATAGGAGATGTTTCAATCTCTTATGTTTTTTTTATGAAAGGCTCTGCCCTTTTGGATCTGTGATCCTAAGAGAATTGAATTATTCTCCCCCATTTTTATAATGAGATATTATAATCTCTAAAAGACAATTTGTCTTATAGATCTATGATCTGAAGAAAATTAAGTTCTTCCCCTTATTTTTATAATGAGATACTTTGATCTCTGTTGTGAAAGACATTGGTCTTATAGATCTATGATCTTAGAGAAAGAAGTAAATTCTTTTTTTCATATGAGATGATTTCATCTCTTTGTTCTCTTTTTACCTTGAAGAAAATCTTCTTCTTCTGAGATCTTGCTCTTTGTTTTTGAAATTTCTCAAAGTTTATGGGGGGTTCCTCTATATGAGACTTGAAGTCTTGGGGCCTTTATATAGTGAAGTCTGATTTGTTCAATCGGTTAAAGAGATCTTTTCTTTAATTGATTTGGGGATATTTCCCCCGTTGGATCTTTTGATCCAAGGGCTTCTGATTTACAGAAGGCAATCTTCTTGTTTTTAACAAGACTGGGAAATCTTTTCCCATACAGAATTTATTCTGTATTTTAGTGATTTTTAATCACCATTGGATCATTGATCCAACGGTGCTCTGATTTGCAGAGCAAAATCTTTTTTGTTTGGAAAGATTATGAGGAATATTTTCTTAACAGAATTTTATTCTGGTCAACTGATGATTTTTAATCATGTTCGTTGGATCTTTGATCCAACGGTTGGGAACATTTAGTTCCAGCGCTAGCGCTCTCGTGATGCGCAGTTTAGACTGCAGCGCACTTAGCGCTAGCGCTTACGTGCTTTGCACGTGGTGCGCTGCAGCGCTCTTAGCGCTAGCGCTCATGTGCTTTGCACGTGAGCGCTGCTTCAGAGTCTTTGACTCTCAGCGCTGGCGCTGTTATGAAGCGCTGCTTCATTTCAAAATTTGAAATTTGAACAAAGCTTTGCTCTGATTGGGGGAAACAGAGACTAAGATCAACTTAGATGTTTTGGGTCAAGTATTTACTTGACAGGGTCCACTTTCATAGCTTGATTTGCCAACGGGAATGAACTTAGGACGCATTTCTCATATTTGTAAGGTACATCCGTTCACGTGAAACTTGGGTTTGATCTAAGGATCGTTAGTCATATATGAGACTAAGATCGACTTAGGAACAATGAGCATATGGGCTCAACTGATCATTAGATCATATATGAATAGCCCATGAATAGTATATGGTAGTCAGTATGGAGACAGTCCGCAGGGCAAAATATATTAGTTTAAGGACGTCTCGGTCCAACATCACCGTGTTTGGGACAACGCGCTAGTTTGGGGACATTTTGGTCCGACATTCCCGTGTTTGGGACGAGAAAAGAGGAGTTGTTGGTTTTTTGGCCCGCCACCTTTCTGAAGACGTTGAGAAATTACAATGACATAAATCAGAGGTATGGAAAGATGTGCCCTTGAACCAAATCCCGTATATGAGGGAAAAGATCATGGTGGATCTAAGAATCTTTAGGCTTATATGAGACTAAGATCGACTTAGAAATATGTTTAAAGATCGTTAAATTTTGTTAAGATCCATCAACAGAGCATGTGGGCTCGGCAGCAGTGAAGTTTCAGAGATTTAGCCGATTTGGGCTCAGTCTTGGGCTTTTCCCTCATTCAGCAGTACTGAGCACTTAGTCATTTTGGATATATATATAATGCTAAGCACTTTGTTCAGTGCTCACGTGTTGCCTCATAAGGCGCTATGTTTCTTGACGCTCACGTGCTATCACATGAGGCGCTGAGCTTTTGAGCGCTCACGTGTGTTTCACGTGAAGCGCTACAATAGTACTAAGCACTGATCTGTTTTGCTTTCTGGCGCTAACGTGCTATCACGTGAGGCGTTGTCTTCATAGGCCTTGGGCGGTTACGTGTCTTTCACGTGAGGTGCTTTCTTCATGGTTTCTTTTGAATGCTCAAGTGTTTTTCGTGTGAGCTGCTATTTTGGACGCTCACGTGTCTTTCACGTAAGACACTTTTTCCCTGGAGATTTAATTTCTTCTTATCTTTTAAATTTCAGAAAGCTTAGCTTCTGTTAATGGTATTTTGACCATTAACGATCACCAAGATCACTATTTTGATAATCTGTGATCGGGTTCTTTAAGAGCTAAGTTTTTTTTATGAAGGAACTAAGTGTCTGAAATATAAACTCCATATTCTTCATATCCTTTCTTCCATTGTTCCCCCTTAAATTTTTTATTCTCAAGAATAAGATCTTCTCAATGAGAATTAAATTCTCAACTTGTGAGAGACTTGTCTTATGGATCTCAGACCCAGAGAAAGAACTAAGTTCTTTTAAAGGGTTTAACCCCTAGATATGATATGATGGGTAAAGGAGATGTTTTGATCTCTGTTTTTTCTTTATCTAGGGTTTTGAGGAGGAAAACCATCTTTCTTATTTATTGAGAATTAAATTCTCTGCTGTTTTGTGGAAAATTGTGGAGAACCTTCTGTATATTTTTTTACAGTAACTTATGGGGGGTCTCCTCTCTTCTAAATTTAATCTCTTTACTCTTATTTATAGAATAAGAGAAAAATCAGTCTGTTGAAAGAAATCTCTCATTGAGAGATCATGATTGATTTCATAATCAATTAAATTGATCTTAAAAATCAACCGGTGAATTTTATTCACCATTGGATTTTTAATCCAAAAGCTCTATGTTTAACAAAGAAAATTTCTTGTTTGTTTTAACAAAATTAGGAAAATATTTTCCTAACATAGAGTTTTATTCTACCAGATGATTTAATTGGTGATATTTTATCACCATTGAAGTTTAAATCCAAAAATTCTCTGCTAGAGAAAGGTTTTTCCATATTTGTAAGATCAGAGAAAAATATTTCCCAAATAGAATTTAATTCTATCAGATGGTTTAATTAGTGATATTTTATCACCATTGGATTTTAAATCCAAAAATTCAATGTTAGAAAAAGATTTTTCCATATTAGAAAGATCAGGGAAAATATTTCCCAAATAGAATTTAATTCTATCAGATGGTTTAATTTGTGATATTTTATCACCATTGGATTTTAAATCCAAAAATTCTCTATTAGAGAAAGACCAGGGAAGATATTTCCTAAATAGAATTTAATTCTATCATATAGAATTTAATTTTATCAGATGGGAGCGTTTTAAATTGGGGCGCTCACGTGCTATTAAGTGAGCGCTGCCATATACATATATGGCAGCGGCGCTCATGTGCTTTGCATGTGAGCGCCGCCAAAAGAATGCGGTAAAGGAACTCATGCGTTTAACACATGGGTGCTCACGTGTTTAACACGTGGAGGCTATCATAGGATTTAATTCTATCTGAAACCGGTACTCACATGCTTTGCACGTGAGGCGCTGCTATACGATTTAATCCTATCTGCAGCAGGTTGTAACAACCCTAAAACTTCTGTACAGTTTTTTTTTGAAAAGTACTGATTGATTCGAAGAATTGTGTTTTTGTAGTTAACCGCAATCAGAACGGTGTCGCGTGTAGCTAGACCGAGATGAGTACGGGTCGTCCTCAGAGAAACGTGGAACCTTTTAATCTTATTTTAGATGTGTTGACAAAGAGAGGAGGAATAAAGAATTTTTGTGAAAAGTTTCTAGATCTACTTTAAGCAAGAGTGCAAAATTATAGATCTAGATTATTTTAGGGATGTAGATAATATAATAAAAGGGCTTGTAGGGTTCGTTAGGATTTAGTAGTCATGGACGATTAATTAAAAGTTACCCTTTTTATCCATTAATAGATTTAAAACTAGAACGACGGTGATGCGTGTAGATTAGGGTTTCTGGATGGAAAAGGAATCTCACTCTTAACCCTTATCTCGACACGGAACTCCGTTCATATCTAGCCTTTACCAAAACAATCATTAATCAAATCTCTAATCGCGGTCGGAACTAGTAAAAAATTGCTAGCGCGCCCGATTAGGATGTTAATGATTCTTTTGATAAAGTTCATAAACTTTATAGGACTTAAAAAGGGTTTAGAGATGTTCATCATCCATTAGCCTACCCTAATCCTACGAACCCTAACAAGCGGAGAATTACTCGCGCATGTTGGGAGAAGAAGATGAAAAGACAGAGAGGGAAAACATAATGTAAAATGCAAAAGAATTAAAGAAAATAACTACCTTTATTAATCAACTTGAACAATCTACACTTTATTCCTTAGAAAATGATTACAAAAACTTGGTTTGCTTCTCGAACTCTTCCGAAGGAGGTAGATGAACAGTTGATGATCAGCCTGGATGCGTGAGCCGTCTTGGACTTCGTGATCTCTTCGGCGATAAATTTTCCAAGAGGCTCTCGGTGCCTTTTTATAGTGCAAAACCAGAATCTTCTTATTGAAAACTTGGTAAAATTCATCATAGATTGATTCCCCAAAATTTTAGCAATTGATCCTTCTAGAAGGCCGCGGATCCGCGGCCAACAGGAGGGTTTGGCCGTGGTTCCGCGGCCAATGGTGGAGATCTCCTGATGAAAATTCTTGGGCTCTATCTTTGGTACATGTGGCAATCCTAGGCACCTTCAGAATTCAAAAATCTTTTCTCGGTTGCTTCCAGACTTGGTCTCCAAGTTTTGCTTCTTAATTTGGCAAGTTTTCTTCAACAAATTGATTTGTTTGATAAATTATTCATAACAATACGAAGCATTTTAAGAGGGGGTGAGTCATTTGGTCAAAGTAAGACTTTACAAAGACCAAAAGTTAACACCAACCATTCAAAGATTTTATTAGTATAGCGTATAGGTTGGTGGAAGAATGTGTTGTATCGAGTCAAGAAATAATGGGGAAGGGATAAGAGGTGGTCTGGAAAGGGTTTGAAATTAGAGAAAAGAAAGAATGAGGATGAATGTGAATGATTAGGAAGAAAGAATGGCGACGGTTCAACCTCTATAAGTGGAGATTGATTAGTCACAAAATCCGTATTGTTTAAAAATTCAAGTTCGTCAGCAAAAAGTTCTTCAAAACTTTTATCGATGGTGTGATTGAACATTTTGCTGTCAAAGAGTTTTGTGCCAGAGTTTATTCTACTTGATTTATCAAAAATCATTGAGGTAGAGGACTCGTAAAACTCATCTACCTCATTTTCAAAAATATCTAAATCAAGTTGAATCTCTGGTATGATTGAACTTGAATTAACGGATTGTGATTTATCAAAACTCACTGAAACTATAGGAACAGAAGAAGAACCGGAGAAAGTAGAAGGTGAAATGGGTAAACAAATTGGTGTGTCGAGTGTTGCTGAACCAGATGTGGAAGATGGAGGCTGTATTTCGGTCTGATCTTCGGGTATACCATTATCATCAACTTCAAGACATATTTGGGGTTCGGGAAGAATTAAAGGCTCAAGATGATGACCACAAGGAAGTGAAAGGATTTGATGAATTGGTGGGACAAAATCATCCAATATTTCGGGTTCATCAATCAAAATATCCCCAACGTCAATCACCTCATTCAAGTGAAGGTTAAAATTCTCAAACTCCTCATCAAAAGTATGATTTTCAATCAGTTTTGGTTCAAGAGTGGAGCTGTAGAGATCACAAGGGTTGGGTATGGTTTCACTTGAAATGGACCCTTCACAGTTGGGTAAATCAAACACTACAAAGTCACACAACTTATCAGACATTGTACTTGATGAATCTGTGAAACTGGAGTTGTGGATTTCAGTTTGGAATGGGGAGGTTTGATTAGGAAGGGTGTACAGTTCTGTCTTACTACCCAAATCCTTCATAATTTGATTCGTCGGTTCCATAAATTTTTCTAATGTCTGCTCCAGACTAGTCTTGGGTTGATAAGGGGTTTCAGTATAAAATTGAAATTCCTGTGGATAATTAAAACTCCCAAATGACTGATTAGAAGAACTGTCTAGAGTAGGTGGAAAAGTCGGATTGGATTGATAGGAACAGAATGGTTGCTGAACTTGGGTAGGAGTAGGATCAATATTATAATAAGAAGAATATTGATATGGGTTGGTTGGTTGGCTATATACAAACCGCATATCAAACTCTTCTCCGGACAGTGGTGGTGATGGTTGATATTGGTCCGTGTTGAACTTTGGCCTCTAGACCTAGCTATGTGCTCAGCAATGGACATTCGTCTAGGGGCTTCCTCACTCTGGGTATGAACTGAAACAGGTGTCGGATTAGGATACGGTTGATAAAACCTAGACTGAGGTGGCCAACTGTTTCTTCCTGCTTGTTCTATATGATCTCTTAAGGACATGGAAGAGCCGGACGGTATACCGAAGGGATTTCGAAAACAAGAGATATCTGGTTGTGGACAGCAAAGCTCGGCGAGTGTTCTTCTGTTTAGGTCACCCATTATAAGAAGAGAAGAAGGGGGAAGGGGTAAAAAGGAGAGAAAGTAATTGGTTTGTTTTGAAAAATGACGGATTAAGACAAATCACACAAAAATGCACAACCCTAGAACTATGGTTACCTAGGTCCGGTCTCTAGACCGCTCCTAGACTTCCAAAGGACAAGCCGCAGGATCAATCCTCTACCGCCTCCGTACTACCCTTGTAGCCAGATAAGTGCCAGGTAAGTGGGAAGGAACCACAGTAGTGGGCCTAATTAAAAACCACTAGCCTTTGACACACTTGCCTAGGCACCACAAAAGTAATGCGGATAAGCGATAGATTACCCACGACCTTCCTCTGTCCTTATTGAGCGCGACAGTCCTTAGAGTCTGGTCTAGATATTTTTTAAATTAATGAAGGGTTGATCTATATGCTCGGTTTGTGATTTGTGGGGCTTAGGAAGGGTGATGAAATCCCCACCTAATCTTGATTTGGTTTTTGCCCCTTAAAAATCTGTATTAAAATATGCAAAAACAAACCGAAAAACAAAACTTTGCAAAAAGATTTTTGAGCGGCGATATTTTGCAAAGAATCCTGCAAAAAATAGATTTTATTGGATTTGAGAGGAGAGAGAAGGAGTTAAGAAAGATACCAGAGAAGTGTGAAACCCTAGATCTCCTGTTTCCTCAAATCCGCGACTCCAGATTCCCTCGCAAAAAAATTCACACACGAATCGTTAAATATACAATTTGCAGTTTTGTTTTAATAATGATATGAATCGTCTAAGAATTCAACACAAATAGGAAAAATAAAAAAATTACGCACGTATCCCCGGCAACGGCGCCATTTGATTGATACGAAAGAGTGTGTTTTTGTAGTTAACCGCAATCAGAACGGTGTCGCGTGTAGCTAGACCGAGGTGAGTACGGGTCGTCCTCAAGGAAACGTGGAACCTTTTAATCTTACTTTAGATGTGTTGACAAAGAGAGGAGGAATAAAGAATTTTTGTGAAAAGTTTCTAGATCTACTTTAAGCAAAAGTGCAAAATTATAGATCTAGATTATTTTAGGGATGTAGATAATATAATAAAAGGGCTTGTAGGGTTCGTTAGGATTTAGTAGTCATGGACGATTAATTAAAAGTTACCCTTTTTATCCATTAATAGATTTAAAACTAGAACGACGGTGATGCGTGTAGATTAAGGTTTCTGGATGGAAAAGGAATCCCACTCTTAACCCTTATCTCGACACGGAACTCCGTTCATATCTAGCCTTTACCAAAACAATCATTAATCTAATCTCTAATCGCGGTCGGAACTAGCAAAGAATTGCTAGCGCGCCCGATTAGGATGTTAATGATTCTTTTGATAAAGTTCATAAACTTTATAGGACTTAAAAAGGGTTTAGAGATGTTCATCGTCCATTAGCCTACCCTAATCCTACGAACCCTAACAAGCGGAGAATTACTCGCGCATGTTGGGAGAAGAAGATGAAAAGACAGAGAGGGAAAACATAATGTAAAATGCAAAAGAATTAAAGAAAATAACTACATTTATTAATCAACTTGAACAATCTACACTTTATTCCTTAGAAAATGATTACAAAAACTTGGTTTGCTTCTCGAACTCTTCCGAAGGAGGTAGATGAACAGTTGATGATCAGCCTGGATGCGTGAGCCGTCTTGGACTTCGTGATCTCTTCGGCTTGATAAATTTTCCAAGAGGCTCTCGGTGCCTTTTTATAGTGCAAAGCCTGAATCTTCTTGTTGAAAACTTGGTAAAATTCATCATAGATTGATTCCCCAAAATTTTAACAATTGATCCTTCTAGAAGGCCGCGGATCCGCGGCCAACAGGGGGGTTTGGCCGCGGTTCCACGGCCAATGGTGAAGATCTCCTGATGAAAATTCTTGGGCTCTATCTTTGGGACATGTGGCAATCCTAGGCACCTTCAGAATTCAAAAATCTTTTCTCGGTTGCTTCCAGACTTGGTATCCAAGTTTTGCTTCTTAATTTGGCAAGTTTTCTTCAACAACTTGATTTGTTTGATAAATTCTGCATAACAACTTGGAAAATTCTGCACAATAATCTCAAATAATATTTAATATGCTTATTTCTACTAGGATTTGGTCAATGGATTTATTTGCATACATTTTCTTACCAAATGCTAATTAAAATATATTAACACATGGAAAATGGTGTCTTTACACATAAACCCTCATATGTATAATATATCATAATAAAGTCCTTTTTTTAATATGAAAATGGTAGGAAAAATGTAATACAAATGTGCAGTTTTATCAACTGAACAAGTACAGACAGGAATACCTTATCCTGAGCATAAGTTTAAATTTAAATTACTTTTGAATAGCAAGAAAGCACTTGCAGCTTATTGGTAAAGTCTTGCACTGCTGTGACATAGCCCCTGTGTTCAAATCCCCCAAGCCACATAATATTTTTATTGATTTTTCTTTTAAACTTTTAGAAGCTCAAAAGTTTGCACGTGCACTACACGTAAAATGAAAAGTCACACTAAAAACAAACATGTGGAAATTGGTATTTATACAGCCATGGACACGTGGCTTCAATCCAAACCCCAACCTCCTCACCTTGCCGGCGAGATCGAGCATGGGGCCGGCGCCACCGAGCCCCCCCATTGCAAATACTTCTAATTTTTTTTTCCCTAGCACCTTTTGTCCTACCCCACTACTCCCATATTGTTTGATTTCCCTCCATTTATCCAGAGGGTGATAATTCACCTCTTTAATCCATTTTAATGCATATTTTTAATTCTCTATTCATTACCCTAAACCATAATTTCTCCTATAAATACAACCCTACATTTTGTCCCTCCTCATTCTGAAATCCATTGCCAAAACTGTAACACCCTAGTTCATTTATACCAGTTCTATTTTGGGTATTTCTTTATTTATGGCTATTTCTTGATTTATTGTTGTTTGGGTGTGAATAGTGTAATTGGTATCTGTATTTGCATCTGACCCGACCCGCTTGCTGGAAACCGTATTGATTCCTGTTTATGATTTATCCCGGTTAGTTACGAGGATCCGTGCACTTTTAATATTGTTTTTACTGCATACTGGCATTATTTCTGGCATCTGCAATTTTTTTAGTATAACAAATAAAATCAAATAAAATATTTTAAAAATATCTAGCATGGCCTGCATGATACCCCTAACCCTGTGGTGGCATCCGTACATCGTGTTCTCGTCCCGTTCAGTGAAACAGACCAGTTTAGATAGCTACGTGCACGCTCCGTGTATCCGTTTTTGGGGTATGCATTTTTCGTTACCCGGATATCCTATCTTGGTTTTAGTTTATACGTATATTATCCGTATTTTTAAAGCATAATTTTAGACCCAATCCGAGCACTTTTTGGACTACTTTTGTATTAACCAGAAATCTCAAAATATATAATATAAAATTCTTTTATATATTAAACGGATTTTATATACGTTTTATAACAAAAAATATATTTTCAATATTTTAAAAATCTTTTAGATCACTATCCTAACAACCTCACAGCTCTCTTTCTCTCTCCTCTATTTTTCTATATATATTTTAAACCCCATTTTCCACACATCCTCATTCCCTGCACAGTGTATATATATATTAATTTTTTTTATCAAACCCTTCCTCACGTCTTCTCTCTCCCTGCTCATTTTTGTTCCCGCTTCCGAACTCAAAACCCGACCTTAGCCCTTTGCCTTCGTCGCCGTTCCGTCACCACCACCGCAGCCAACACCCTCTCCTCCACCTCCTCACCCTCATCCACACAACCACCACCACCGGCGCCTTCAACCAAACCCGACGCAACCCTGCAACCTCACCCAACCTCGCTGCAACCATGTACCTCGCCGACCTTGTCTCACCGTCGTCGACCATTCCTCGACCTCGCCTCCTATCCCTCCTCCACTTCCCTTCACCCTCCGACGAACCCCGACCTCGCTGCAACAACCCTGCCCTCGTCGCTGCACCTCGCCGGAACTCCGACCCCGTCGGCCTCATCCCGTCGCCACCACCTTCTCTCCCCTCTCTGCAAACCATCACCACATCCTCAAACCCGAGGCTTTCCCCTGCACAGAACCTTGATCCCGACTTGAAGAACCTGCAACCCCACTGCCTCGCCTGCAACCTCGTCGTCGTCTTCCCTGCCTCGTCTCACTTCCCTCCTGAATACAGAGCACCAAACCCAGAGAACCGCAACCCTCTTCTTCTTTCTTCTTCTTCTTCTCTATTCTTGGATTCGCATTTTCCGGTGATCGCCGGAGCCGTGCCGTCGCCGACGATCCGGGCGACCCAGTGGGCATCCCCAGCCAGCGTGATCACCTTCTTGCTTTTCCTGGTCCTGTTCTGTACGCGTGCGTGTGCATTGCGACGTTTACCCGACGTCGTACGCAGCGTACGCACCCCGTCGTAAGATCCGTTCAGGCAAATTTATCTTGCTACATGCTATGTTATTATATTTGCATTCATATTAATAATAATATCACATGTTTACTGCATTTTGCATCATATGTTACCGTTTTACAGTTTTACAATAGCCGTTCATATCCGTATCATTTATTACATATCTAGTCGCATGCAATTTTATCTCGCTACAGGCTATGCAACATATTTTACATCTATCGGTATAGAATTATTACATGTTTATGGCATTTCACATCCATGTTACAGTTTTACCATTTTCCAATATCCGTTCGTATCCATGTTATTTATTATACATCTAGCTGCATGCCAGATCATATCATTTCATATTACTGTTACATTGGCACCCTATGCTTGATAATGTGCATCATACTTAGTCATGGAGTTGTAGATGTGATCCCTGATAAACACTTGTGCTTCCGTGTTTTACCGTGTTTCGATACTAGTTACATTTTACTGTTGGGCATCCATTGGATACACTGTACACCACCTGACATGACATGATACACCACTGCTTGACTTGATACCTGATCTTATTGCTAATGCCGACAACTCTGACTTGTTGTCCCGATGGAAGTTACTGTTGTCTGTATAGACAAAATATGTACCTGCTTGATCCTGTGTTGGCATTAGATATCGATTGGCAATACCTGACTTGAACACATAATGTCACAATCCGAAATTGGCACGTGACGACCCTTAAACCACGCAACGTCCACAAGCGTAACACAATCTAAGTAAGCCGAAAACCCAGCAATCTAAACCATCAAAAGTAGAAAGTGATAAGAACATTGTTAAAACTTTTGAAATCTCAAATACAAATTCTTTAAAGTCCAACTTTTACTTCCTTTAAAATTTTGGCAGCACCTCCTTTGTAAAAACTAGCCCCAAAAAGGGAATAACATAAAATATAAGTAAAGCATCCCCAATAGGAGAAAATCCACACCCAAAGGCGGAAAACAACCACCACAAGTAGATATACGACGCCGTAGCAAAGAAAAAGACGATATAAAGTGAAACATCATAAAAGACCTCCAAAGTTACAAAATAATATACAATATCGTATTCACAACTCGTCTCTAAGTCAATACATGAAATATTAGATGGAGAGTACTGGATACAACGAATATACAATGAGAAACATCGGATAACCGCAAGACCCACCTATAGAAAAACTGCACACAGTCAGCTGTAGCGGTATCCGCTGCAAAAGATGATACAATAGGAAGAAGAAGCCCTATCGCTACCACTCTGAGGGACACCTGCAAAATACTGTGGCACAACGGGGGTGAGTTTCCAACTCGTGAATAGTAAATAACATATGCAGGTAATCGTAAGTACGCATGTACTGCGATGGTCTAACACATGCAAGCTGATAGCAATAAATGGCAATATGTAAATGCAACAGTCATGAAAGGTACTCTATCAGGTACTACTAATACATGAAGCAATGCATATCAAATAAATGCGGGGTATGGAATAAAACATATCCTGTAAGTCTCATGGAACCTGAATGTCTAACATCGACACCGGAAAATATCATGAAAACTAGTGTCTAGTGTCGACACATAAATACTCCTCTATCAGGTGTCGTCACCACGACTGGCCCTGATAGGTACGTATTATACGTCTTTCGGAAATCCGAGTGCCCAGCTCTGACACTCGAAATTTCCCCGTATCCATACGTACATAACTCTGGTCGGTATCACCACGATAACTGCCGAGTCCAAGTAATGTCACCGGTAAGGTAGTACTCCCCTGCCTCAAGCTCATCGCCATCATCTGCGATCTTCTTGCTCTGGGGTACCTCCGGGGCCCACCATGTACCCGTACAAGGCCCACTCCACTCCTCGTATCGGGTATATATCACAAATCTCAGAACCGAGGAATCTCATGGTGGACGCATCCAAATATCATATCAAGAGAAATCGGGTTTTTCAAACAATGCATAATTTTATGAACCTACCATGGTCCTCAAATCCAGAAAACATCAAGTAATGAATAAGAATATTTGCAGAGATCATTATGATAATATATATTATATAGGTGTACATATATAACAGCGTCCCATACCACTGATATATATATACATGTATATATATCAGCGTCCCATACCACTGATATATATACCCAGGAGAAAAACATCCAGAAAATATCATATGAAATCCATATATCAATGTGAAATCCATGAAATATAATATATGCAACATGAAACAGTAATATGAGCATATAAAGGAAAAACCGCTATTTAACTGCAACAAGTTATTAAGTATATCATGCGGTTCATAATTTCTCCGAAATCAAATGCAACATCATATACAGGTGAACATGTAGCTATAGTCAGATATATGTGTAAACATGTAGGTATAGTAAGCTATATGTGTAAGCATGTAAGTGTGCAAGGTATACTACCTATCATATGCGGAATCACATAAGAATCAATGACTACATGTCAATGACAAAACAATACCACATAGGTATATGTAACCCTAGTAAGGTAAGTGAGTGTACAGGTAAGTATGTGTGCATAAGGTACCTGTAGCTATATCTCATATGTGTATATACCTATCACTAAAGATGTAATACCATACTGGTGTATGTAAGTATGTATGCAAGATGTACATGTAGCTATATCTCATATGTGTATATACCTATCACTAATGGTACAATACCATATAGGTATATGGGTAGCTAGCTGTTTAGTCGAAAATATTGCACTTTTGATATAATATTTTCCTTACTTTTCTTAAATATTTAAAGGTGTTTATTATAAATATAGAACATATTTGGATTTATCTGCAAAATACTATTTACCATATGTTTATATATTATAATTAACATTATGAAGGAAAATATATGCATTTTATATTTATATAATATTTTGGTAATTGAAAATATGCATATCATATCAAATATTCTAATCACAATTCTTAAAAGATATAATATCATACAGATGGTTAGAATAATATTTCAAAATATATGCATAATATTTTAGTAATTAAAAGATGCATAGCATATCAAATAGTCTTAATCATGTTTCTTAAAAATTTATTACCATATAAAGTGCATAGCATATTAAATATTCTTAATCAAGTTTCTTAAAGATTTATTACCATATATAGTGATTAAGATACTCTCTCTAATTTAATAAATAGTACTAACATTATTCATAGAGAGATTGTGCAAGATTTAGCTCAGGTCAAGAGATCAAGATTGTAACAACCGAGCCCAATGCTACTAGTTTCTGTTACCGTATGAATGGTGTATGGTATTTATTTCATTGATCCTAATTGACTGTTGTTAGTATAAATTTTACCCGACAATTCACTTCTGCATATAACAATCTAAGGCATCTAAAATAAAATTAAAAATATTTGTCATGGCATGCTTGACACCCCTAACCCTGTTGTAGCGTTCTTGCATCGTGTTCTCGTCCCGTTCAGTGAAACGGACGAGTTTGGACGGCTACGCGCACGTACGTGTGTCCGTTTTGGGGGTATGCTTTTGATCATAAAATACTTTATTTTAAATTTTGGATCCCGCCTAAAATTTTCTTATTTCAATTTCAAATTTTTGGACCCGACCCGGGCGCAATTTGGAAATATTTTACATTGGCGCCAAATCCTATTTTCTAAAAATTTTAAACCAACGAAATACTTTAACACCAGAAAATATTTTCCAGTCTCTTTAAAAATCTTTTTACATTTTCTTTCCTTAACTGTGCACCCTCAAATCTTTTTCTCTCTATTTTCTTTTAACCACGAGCCAATCATCATTCGTTTAAATCCCTGGGCCCCGTTAACTTTCTCTCTCTCCCTTTCCCCTTCTCTTTCTCTCTCTTCTCTCTCTCTCTCTCACGGCGCTACGAGCCAACTTTCTTTCTCCTCTCGCTTTCTCTCTCCTCTCAATCTCTCACCTCCTCTCTATCTCTCTCCTCTTCTCACTCCTCTCGTATCTCTCTCTCTCTCCTCCCTGCGAATCTTTCTCTCTCTCTTTCCCTTATATTCTCTTCTTCCTTCATATTTTTCTTGTCACAGAAGCAAACCCAACTCCCCGAGACCCTAACCGCCTCGTCTTCCACCGCCGCAGTCCCAACGCCGACGCCATCATCGCCGACCTCACCGCCTCCTCACCCTCGTCGTCTACCTCGTCTCCTCCTCCTCGCCTCCATTTTCTTTCTCTCTTTGCCGAGGCTGCATCCTGCGATTAATCCCCGCCGTGAACACAAAGCCTCCGGTCGTCGCCAACGCCTCTGGTCGACGCC
This sequence comes from Agapanthus africanus, assembly GCA_030015575.1. NCBI lineage: Eukaryota > Viridiplantae > Streptophyta > Magnoliopsida > Asparagales > Amaryllidaceae > Agapanthus > Agapanthus africanus. The sequence goes on from JASDDO010000022.1 coordinate 710,952,573, forward strand.
GACGATCACCCGACCACCCCAGAACACCCGAGTAGGTGCTTTCTCCATTTCATCCTTCCTTTCTTCTTCTGTTCTTTTCCCGCAACTGAGAATCTTGGTTGGATGGTTTCTGCAGATCGTCAGAGAACGTCGTTCTCGCCGCCATCGATCTCGCCGTCATTGCTAGTGCCCTCTGAGACCCAGTAAGTATCCCTCATCCTCTTTCCTCTTCTCCTTTCTCTGTTCTTTTCTTTCTTTCTCTAGATCTACACTTTTAGAAACCCTATTCACTGTTTTTGTGTTGGCCGGAATCCGACCGTGCCGGCAACGTGTCCCGGCAATCCAGCGAGGTACTCTGACCCGTGTGGCTCCATTGTTCGTTGTTTGGGTTCATTCCGTGAACCGTGCACACGTCGCGAGATTTCCCCGCCGACGTGTAACGTTCCGTTTTCCCGATTCGCAACCCGTCGAGGCAAGTACCCCTTGCTACATGCTAAATAATATTTACATATACATTGATAACACCCTAAACCTGCAATTTAACTTTAGTACTATAATTTCCCATTTTCATGTTCAATGTCGTGTTATATCATTTTATCTTCCAAGCTTGAAACCTACCGTTTGCAATTATTGTATTGAACCTAATAACCACATTTACATGTTTTAATCACACTTTCACTATTGACGTAGCCTATGACACTTGCTCTATAGTTTTACTCCATTCGGACACTCGTGTGCGTTTAACCTATATTAGCTGTGATTTCGTCCTTTGAACCGATATATAAATCATTGCATCCATAAGATTCTTAAAACTTGTTAACATGATTTAACGGCCATAACGGTCATACTGTATTCTTATAATGTTGAAATTATCTCTGAAACACAACGGATAACTGTATTGCTAATTAATTGAATCTGCCTTATTGTTTAATGCATTGCTTAGATTTATGTGTTGATATCCATGCTTGATTATGTAACTGATTATGAGCACACCCATGATATCGTTTACATCTTGACATGACTTGCTACATACATAGTGATTGACCCGACATGGTACCGTATAATGCTTGACTTGACCTGATGTACCATAACCTGACCAGTTACCTGACCTTGTGTCTAATGCCAACAAACCTGACATGTAGTCCTCACGGACCGTTCCTGTTGTCTATCCAGACAAGCCTGCTCACCTGATCCTGTGTTGGCATTAGTTCTTGATTACTGAATACCCGACTTGACATACACTTATAACTTGGGGGTATGGGGAAATCAAAGGTGAAACCTGACTTGTAACTCAACAGTTCGCTACTTGTTCTGATCAGTTTTAGAGGCTAGGCCAGCCTTGGAATGATGCTGCTGACATCATTCATCTGTACACATTCCTGTTTAGTGCCTAGCGGCATGTCTCGGTTTCAGCCCGAGAATCTGGGCCGTGGTCCCGGGTATGCACGGGATACTATTGAGTTACATCGATGATTCACCAATTTGATTTCAAAGTCTTTAGAATAGAAAACCTGATAGAACAGTTTAGTTTACTCAATGCACACTACCCTACACTGCCTTGACCTACCTTACTGTTACACCTGCTTTTCATTCATGTTTATATTGCATTGCCTGTTATCCTGTTTATATGTTATTACTTGATGACATGACGCGCTCATGTCTGAGTTTTGCATGGCCCAGATTCTGTACCGCTGTTGCAATCCGAGCAGGAGTACTTCAGCCAACAGGCTGAGCTGTGAGTGTCAGCAGTAGTTAGCTTTTCTTTCCTGCATTTTATTCCTGATGTGAGCCCGCATTATGGGACATACATTCCAGTTATTTTGTATTGGATCTTTCGCTTCCGCATTTTATTATTCTTGACTCATGTTATCTTGAGTTATGGACATGTTTTAGATAGTTTTATTTTGTTCTTGATATCTCTACAGCTGTAATGTGACTGTGGATGGATACTTCCTACCCACAGGTAGCATGGTTGGCTATGTCACGTGCCCATTTTAGTGTACTCTGGGAAGCGGGGCGTGACAAAGATGTTCAAGATGTCAGGATCAAAAATCTGCCAAAATCATAAAATCAATACCTACAGGGACTCAGAATCCATATATGGAAAGTCACCATATTAGGAAGTCACCATTTATGGTAACTAGTTTTTCTTCTTTGAGGGCTATATAAAGGACCAAGGGCTAAAGTTAGAAGGCATCAAGCCGAAGAGATCACGAAGTCCAAGACGGCTCACGCATCCAGGCTGATCATCAACTGTTCATCTACCTCCTTCGGAAGAGTTCGAGAAGCAAACCAAGTTTTTGTAATCATTTTCTAAGGAATAAAGTGTAGATTGTTCAAGTTGATTAATAAAGGTAGTTGTTTTATTTAATTCTTTTGCATTTTACATTATGTTTTTCCTCTCTATCTTTTCATCTCATTTTCCCAACATACGCGAGTAATTCTCCGCTTGTTAAGGTTCATAGGATTAAGGTAGATTAATGGATGATGAATATCCTTAAACTCTTTTACGTCCTATAAAGTTTATAAACTTTACTAAAAAAATCATTAACATCCTAATCGGGCGCGCTACCAACTTATTGTTAGTCTCGACCGCGATTAGAGATTAGATTAATGATTGTTTTGGTAAAGGCTAGATATGAACGGAGTTCCATGAAGAGATAGGGGTTAAGAGTGGGAACCCTTTTCCCTCCAGAAACCCTAATCTACATGCATCTCTGTCGTTCTAGTTTTAAATCTATTAAAGGATAAAAAGAGTAATCTTTAATTAACCATCCATAACTACTAAATCCTAATGAACCCTACAAGCCCCCTTTTAATATTGAACTTACATCCATAATTAATCTAGATCTATATTTTGCATCCGTGTTTAACGTCGATCTAGAACCTATAACCATTCTTATTTCTTCCTCCTTTCTTTCTCAACACGTCTAAAGTAAGAATAAAATATTCCACGTTTCCCTGCGGACGACCCGGACGACCCGTACTCATCTCGGCTAGCTACAAGCGACACCGTTATTGATTGCGGTTATTCTACAAACACTTTTTCATATAAATCACTAGCATGTAGGCATGGCAAGGCATATGTGTAAGCATGTATGTATACATGTATGCTATATGTCATATGCACAATGGAATATGAATCAATGTCTCAATGTCCCTAACCAATACAATATCACATGTGTGTAGGTGTCAACTATATCTCGTAAGTATATGGGTTGTGCGTGTCATGGCAATTATCGACGGAGTGTGTGTAGCATACAATTAGTGCTCGTGTAACATGAACCGTCAATAATGGTGTTGTGTCTCATCAATACTATGTCCATATGCAAATAGGAAAATGAGGTATGCAACAAGGTACACATGCACAATCAATGTCCATGTATTTAATATCAAGAATCATATCATTTAATCTAACCCAGACGCATAACGCCATGCGGGTGATTCCCCTGTAGATGTTAAATCTACTCACAAATGATCTTGGGCTAAGTAAAACCAACCACTCGCTTTCTCTTCTTCGCAGCGTCCGAAGTTCTCGCCTGCGTCCCTAAGATCGAAACAACAATATAACAAGTTCATATTAGCAATCGACCAAAAACACGTAACCACTACATTTGACCGACGCACCAACTCCAAACATACTCTCAAGTGTTCGTTTAGTGGCTAACGTACATAGCGACACTACGAAACCAACCCAAGAGCCAAAGCTACACAAAGTACACGCACTGTGTCGGATAACGTAACACACATATTCGTAACACTAGAAACTAGCAAAGTGATCCCAGATTTTGTATACTGTCAAAAACCAAAAATCAAACAGGACCAAACACACTAAAATAGATGCAGACAACTACCCTAGAAAAACCAAGCCCAAACTCCTCCAGGAGGCAGAAGTCGCCGGATTTTCCCACTGTGTCGCCGGCCAAAACCGAGCCCCTGGGGTTCGTGTTTCAGGTGAAGGTTTAGGGTCTCTGGTACAACACAACTACACTGCTAGATTTTCTAGTACACACTTTGGGTCACAGCAGATCACAGGTATCATAATATGACACTAAAAATACGATATGTGCACGAAACATAACTTTACGTGTTCTAAACTAAAACTAAAAAGATACACAACACTATAACATCCTATTTAATAGTTTGAGATCATTACCTAACCACAAAAACTCAAAGATCCTAGATTTCTAAGCTCCAAGGGATCTTAGAGGCAAAACAAGACTTGAAAAGGAATTTGGGTGAGATTTGATGAAGTTTTGTGAAGGATTGGTGACGAAAAGGTGAGTGTTCAGTTGAGGTAATGAGGAGATGGAAACAAATGAGAGTGAGATGAAACGAGAGAGAGGGTGAAGTGATAAGCATGAGGGGTGAGTGTAACCTTTACTCTTACCTTCCTCATTAATGCAAGCATGCTCCCACCATGAGTCACCATGCCACCTCTTCTCATTCCAAACACCAAGAAATATCTCACAATAAATATCCAGGGAAGGGTTAATCAAGGAAGGATTAACTTAAGGTATGGATTAGATCAAAGTGTCATGGTTGCTAACCTAGATTAACACAAACAAACCCTCACATTAACATGCACAAGTGCGTGCAAGCCATAACAAATAACAATAAATTATTAATTAAATGTTATAAAATGTGAGGAAACCGATTTGGTAAATTTTTTACAGAAAATCCGCATTATTGTCTAATTAACACTAATCGAAAATCTAAGGTGTTACAATCTCCCCCTTATAGAAAATTCGTCCCCGAATTTAAAAATTCTTACTATGCATACCTTCAAAGAGATGGGTGCAAAACTTTCACCTCTCGCTCGCAGCCTCCTAAGTGATCTCCTCACTAGACGGCTACGTCAAAGAAAACCTCCACAGATGGCAAGACCCTTGACCGAAGTTTCTCCATCTGCCGATCTACTAACACTATCGACTGCCGGTGAATGAAAAGATCGCGCCCAAGCTAAACGGTCTGATGCTGAATCATGTGAGAAAGGTCATGAAGGTATTTGCAAAGTATTGACACAAGGAATACGGGATGAATACTCAAAAATCTGGGCGGAAGTGCCAAATTATAGGCAACGGTACTAGCTCGCTTCAAGGATCTCAAAAGGACCTACAATCTGGGACTAAGCTTCCCAAAACTCAACACGCCATTCATCGGAAAAATCCGTAGGAATACATGATCTCCCACTGCGAACTCAAGTCTGCGACAACAACGGTCGGCATAAAACCTCTGTCTGCACCGGGCTGCTCTCATCCTGACCTGATCATCTCCGAAATATCTAGATTAGCTGGGGTCCAAAAATCCTACTCTAGCGGAGTCAATAAAACAGACTGGCGATCGACACAACCTACATACAAGGCCTAAAAGTTGCCATCTGAAATGTCTCCTGATAACCATCATCGTAGGAGAGCTCCATCAATGGCAAGTGACGATCCCAACAGCCAATAAACAATTAGTACGCATGCACAATCATATCCTCCAGAGTCTGTATAGTCTGCTCTGTCTGACCATCGGCCTACAGATGGAAAAGCGGAGCTAAAGCTCAACCAGTACCCAAGGCATCCTGAAGCTTCTGCCAAAGACGGCTAGCGAACTGGGTGCCTCTATCGGATACAACACATGAAGGAACTCCGTGCAAACGTACAAACTTAACAAAGAACAACGAGAAAACTGAGCATAACCGGACAACAATCACCCATATGGAGTCACACCCTGTCTAGACCTGGGTAGACATCACAACGAAATTCATGGAGATCTGCTCCCATTCCCACTCTGGAACGGTAAAAAGGTTGCAACTCTCCAGCCGGCCTCAAATGCTCAACCTTAGCTCGCTAACAACCCAAGCAGCTCAAAACAAAATCCGAAACTTCACTCTTCGTCCCTGCCCACCCGTAACTAACTCTCAGGTCACGTTACATCTCGGTGGCATTTGGGGTGAACATAGACAGCTGACTGATGTTCCTGCTCTAGGATCTCGCGTCTCTACCCATCAGTATCTGGTACACACAAGCGAGTCCCGCAACGTAGCACACCCTGGTCATAAATCAAGAACTCTGAATCTCTACCCAGCCGAACATGCTCTAGGTTCTCAAACAAACGAGCATCGGCGGGCTGTGCCTCACGACAATGATTAAGGAAAAGTGGACGGGCGCGGACATAAGCAAGCTGTCCCCTCAGTAGAGGCGAACTTAAACTATACCCATCTGTCGCACAAGAACTGTAAATCTGCAGAAAACTATCTCTGAGCTGCGCACAACTGGAACAACTACCCCCAGGCCTACGACTCAAGCATCTGCTACTACAATCGCCTTACCATGGGTAATAAAGGATCTCACAATCACAATCCTTCATGAGCTCCATCCAACGGCGTTGTCTCAACTTCAGATCCCTCTGCAGGAAGATTAAGCTCATGGTCCGTGAAAATCTGACACGGCTCTCCGTACAAGTAGTGTCCCCAAATCTCCAGCGCAAAACCACCGTGGCCATCTCCAGATCATGAGTGGGATAATCTTGCTCGTACTTCCTCCAATTGTCGGGAAGCATAAGCGATAACTCTATCATGCTACATCAGTACACAATCGAACCCCATTCATGAAACATCACAATAAACGACAAAGTCGCCCGATCCAAAAAGCAAAGATAGAACTGGTGCAGTCGTCAACCGAGTCTTCAACTGCTGAAAACTCAACACGCATGCCTCAGTCTAAAGAAAAGGAACTCCCTTCCTTGTCAGTACGGTCAACGGTGCAGCGATACTCAAGAAATCCTGCACGAAACGGCGGTAAAAACTGGCTAAGCCCAAAAAATCTACGGACCTCTGTCCCTGATACAAGTCTGGGCCAAAGCTGTACGGCCTCGATCTTCCTTGGGTCCATACGAATACCGTCTCCCGCAACCACATGACCGAGGAAGTCATCACTATCAAGCCTGAAGGAACACTTCAAGAATTTAGCAAACAGCTAGTGCTCTCTCAACGTCTGCAAGGAAATCCTCAAGTGCTACTCATGTTCCTCACGACTCTTGGAATAGACCAGAATGTCATCAATAAAACAGCAATAAACTGGTCGAGGAACAGCCTGAAGAATCTGGTTCATCACATCTATGAATGCTGCTAGGGCATTGGTGAGTCCAATGACACCACCACAACTCATAATGCCCGTAGCGCGCACAAAAGAAGTCTTCGGAATGTCATTACTCCAAACCCACAACTAATGATGACCTGATCCCAAAACAAACTTAGAAAATTGTCTCGCACCCTGGAGCTAAACAGAGAAATCGTCAAGGCGAGGTAAAGGATACCTATCCGCACCGTAACTCGGTTCAATTGACGATCAATCAATACACAACCTTAAACTGCCGTCCTTCTTCTTGACGAACAGAAAAGGAGCTCCCAAAGCGAAACACATTGGGCGTACAAGTCCCCCTATCTAGCAACTCTGCAGCAGATCCTTAAGCTTCCTAAGCTCCGCCAGCTCATCTGGAACAACGTCGGAAAACTCTCGCACGATAGGAACCCGGTCCAAAAAACCCACTGTGGCTCCGGTATCATGAATGAAAACCAAGAATTCTCGACATCTTCTCCTCAAAAGCCGACTAGCGAAAAAGGCTGAAATCAAGCTGTGAGGGGCGGCACCACTGTCCCCCTGCACAATAAGAACTGACTCGCCGGGAAGACAAAACATGACTGTCTTCTCACGGCAGCCTACAGACGCATAGCACGTAGCTAACCAGTCCATGCCCAGGAGAACGTCAAAGTCCAACATCTCTGGAAGGATCAAATCGACGGACGAATCTCTATCTCCTACCCAATTGGCACATGACCGAAACATGTGTCACGCAACAAGAGAATCGCTAACACTATAACATCATATTTAACATTTTGAGATCATTACCTAACCACAAAAGCTCAAACATCCTAGCTTTCCAAGCTCCAAGGGATCCTAGAGGCAAAACAAGACTTGAAAAGGGATTTGGGTGAGATTTGATGAAGTTTTGTGAAGGATTGGTGATGAAGAGGTGAGTGTTCGGTTGAGGTAATGAGGAGATGGAAACAAATGAGAGTGAGATAGAGTGAGATGAAAAGAGAGAGAGGGTGAAGTGATAAGCATGAGGGGTGAGTGTAACCTTTACTCTTACCCTCCTCATTAATGCAAGCATGCTCCCACCATGAGTCACCATGCCACCTCTTCTCATTCCAAACACCAAGAAATATCTCACAACAAATATCGAGGGAAGGGTTAAGCAAGGAAGGATTAACTTAAGGTATGGATTAGATCAAAGTGTTATGGTTGCTAAACTAGATTAACACAAACAAATCCTCACATTAACACGCATAAGTGTGTGCAAGCCATAACAAATAATAATAAATTATTAATTAAATGTTATAAAATATGAGAAAACCGATTTGGTAAACTTTTTACAGAAACCCCGCATTATCGTCTAATTAACACTAATCGCAAATCTAAGGTGTTACACATAACCTTGGGGGTAAGGGGAAATCAAGAATGTAACCAAACGTAACTCAAAGGGCTATTATATTGTTTGCCGTTTTTCCGGGCGTTACGGAATATATTTTTTGTCGTTTTTTCGGGCGTTACGGAATATATTGTTTGCCGTTTTTCCGGGCGTTACGGAATAATCTTGTTACCGTGGTCCCATGGGGAATGAATGAACAGGGCATAGACCGATGGGTTACGATGAGCATTACATTAATTGATTTCGAAGACTTTAGAATAGATAATCCAGTAGTATAGTTTAGATTACTCACTGCACTTCACCTGCATGTATACACTTCACTGTTGCATATCCATGTTTACTGGTTATATTCATGTCATCGTTTATATTCATGCCTGCATATCTCGTGTATCCTGTTAATTTATTATTGTTGATATTATGACGCACTGACGTCTGGGTTTTGCATGGCCCAGATCCTCTGTTTCTTTCACAGGCTGATTAGGAGTATTTCCACCGTCAGGCCGAGCAGTGAGGATCCTGTTAGTGTCCATTTTAGTTTAGTTTTATTTCCATACTTTCATTTCCTGATGTGAGCCCGTATTGGGACGTACTTTCCAGATGTTATTGTTTATTGGATTTATTGCTTCCGCATTTATATTTCTTGACTCGTTTATTCTGGCATATGGACATGTACTAGATAGTTTATTTTTATTTTATTGTTCTTGATATCTTATAGACAGCCGTAATGTGACTGTGGAGGGATGTTCCTAGCAACAGGTAACATGGTTGGCTCTGTCACGTGCCGATCTTAGCGCACTCTGGGAAGCGGGGCGTGACAAAAACTCTTTAAAATTCCTAAGTCCAAAAGTTGTACAAGTGGAGTTACCCAAGATCAAAGTTCCAGCGACGTTTCGGGAAGAATCGGTGACACCGCGACTCCCCGACACCTTCAAAAGTTCCATCTACCGTCCCCTTCTATAATCAATCAACAAGTCCTCTCTCCCATTCTCCATTTCTAATCTAAAACAATCTCTTTTCAAAACTCGTCGGAAGCGGAGTTATTCCGACTTCCGATTCACTTTTCTTTAAAAATTCAACTTTTTTTTAAACAAAAAATTTACCATCTTTTCATATATTGTTTAGAAACCATAAAACAACAATTTGACCAAGTTTCAATTCAAAATTTAATGTTAAACAAATTCTATTTCACTTTTTCAGTAAAATACCATCAAATTTACATACGACATTACTGTATCGTTTTGCTCATTTTACCTTTAGAAATTACACGAGGTAATGACCTATCTCATCACAACACTCATCTTGACATAGCACGATGGTTTTTGTAACAATTTTTGTGGGACAAAACACAATTTACATTAAAATACCTTAAACTATCAGAACCTGTATTCTTTAAATTGTTTTAATTAATTCCTTGCAAATAAGCCTCTGCAACCCATTTTGGGGAATCTGATCGGGATGGTGCGAGTTATCACACGTCCTCAGGACTAGCAGAGCGAGATGCAGACCTCCTCACAGAGCATTCGATCTCAATGGAATTTTTATTACAATTTTTAAGAAAACGTGATTTCTAGTTAATAAATAAATTCTATTTTTATAATTATATATATATATATTATCAAAATATCTATTTTAAATATAATATATATTCCATGTTTTCTAATCAAAAGATCATGAAAATACCATCACATTCAATACAAGTCAAATTACAAGAAAATACCATATACTATTCAAGTTCGGTTTATATCCGCTAGAATATTTCATTTTCTAAAAATTACAACTATGAAAACCTTAAAGACGATAAATAAATACTTGAGGTTTATTTTGAAAATATATCAAAACAATTTTTCATAAAACCCCTCAAGTTATATTAATTTACAATAAGGACCCTAGTAAATATAGGTTTAAGCGGGACAAGTTCTCTTGAGCCTCATGGAACCGAAGAATATGGATGTTTGCCTATCTAAGGTAGACAACCTAAAAACGGTGTTATCAATATGGTAATTATTTTGGAAAAAGACACAAATCCTGTTGTCCATGTGCAGCAGTTACCGATAACATCAAAACTAATTCAGGATTTCAATTATGTTTAAGTGTCTGATCCGGGCAGAGTCTCAGTCTAATCTGAAATCAATCAATCTATTCTTGAATATGATTCAAGTATAACTCCTATTCAACATGAATCCATTTATACCAGAATTCAATCTATATCAACATGAATATGATTTGACCGAACCATGGATATACATTTGACTGGTCTACATGACTATCTGTCTATATCATTTCCATTTACATGAACTACTGATATCATGGTTTCGGCATGTCTTATATCTATTAAACAAAACAATACACGTCAATACAAAATATATTACGGGGTTTTAAAAGGGTATACTGACACAGAATGTGTTAAAAGTGGCACGAAATGGTCATTAAAAGACGTAACTATATTGCCGTTGTTCTATGGTTTTATCGACGGAGCCTTATACTACAGGTTACCATAGTCCATGGTGTAAGTTAGAATCCTTTCGTATACACTGGTATATTATGTACCAAGCTACAAACAACTGCGTTAGCATAATAATCAAACATTATACCAGTTACATCCTCTTATCTGTCTATTCTATTTCTATCTCTTTGGGACTTACTGAGCGATTGTTCGCTAACGACTTCCTATTTCTCTTCTTTCTTTGGAAGTCAGGAGGACCCGACTCTGAGGAGTTCGAGACCAGCCAAGAGCACTTGGAGCAGACCGCTGAGCAGCACGACTATTAGGCTTTACTTGTACTTACTTTTCTTTCAGTTCATGCCATTGTTTAGGCATTGCTTTCCATTCCTGTATTTACATTTTCAGTTGTATTGTAAAGAAATGTTTAATAAATAAAAATTGTTGTTCAATTATATCCCTTGTCATTTTTCTTGTGTACTTTATTATATTGCTTATTTACGCTTAGCGTGTTTATTTTTGAGTAAATACGTAGCGGGCCTCGTCGCGTCTCCTTACCCATACACAGGGAAGCGGGGCGTGACAGGTACTAGCGTGCCTTGTACGTGAGGCTCTGCCCTCTATTTTTATAAAAAGAACAGGTTTTGAGCCAAATTTTTTTGTGGGAACACTTACCTTTACGAGGAGTTGAGCTCTGTCGCTCTGCAAGAGCGCAATATTATAGATAGTTGTCTTTATCGTTTTCAGGTAAAAAATTTAAAATACAAAATAGACTTTGTTATCATGTTAAATATATCGGTATTTAATAAAGTATGATATCTGCAGATTTGGTGCTGAACCTGACTATCCACCGGTTGTCTTACATTTATTGAGGAGGTCCAACTAGATGAAGATCGACCATTGGGGTGCAAGTAAAATTATAAGTGATATAATTAAAATCAACCTTTAGGAAATTTGAGCTTGTGAATCGCAGGTGTGACTCTTGAATTACAATGTTTTATTGTTACGTTACAGGTCAGACATGGGATAGGACACCCGCCAAGTCGCTCGAGTTTTACCGAAATGAATTAGATATGCTCTCGGACTGAACTGTCCTCTGGATGCCATATACTCTAGATATTTACCGGGCTCTACCCGATTTGTGATTACAGTTTCCAGATATCTAGCGTGCTCGGACACCTATTATCTGTTTTGGCATCGTCACATATCATGTCCCCAACCGTGTATTACAACAGTTCGAGCTTGTACAACATATCTCGAAACATGTCACGCTCCGCTTCCCGGTGTACGGATAAGGAGACGCGACTACGCCCGCGACATATTTACTCAGAAGTAAATACGCTAAGTGTAAATAAGCAATATAATAAATGTACACAAGAAAGTCATGAGATGTAAATGAACGTCAACTTTTTATTGATTAAACATTCTTTACAATACAACTGGAAAGTAAATACAATACTGGAAAGTAATGCCTAAACAATGGCATGAACCGAAAATAAAAGTATATACAAGTGAACTAGAGCTCGGGGTCCTCAATGAACTTCTCCAAGTCTTCTGAGCTGGGCTCGATCTCCAGAGAGTTGGGAACTCCTGACAACATTCTAAAGAAAGAATAGAAAAGGAATGTCGTCGGCGAACAATCGCTCGGTAAGTCCCAAAAGGTAAAGAAGAATAGACAGAGAATAGAACTGTAACAACCGAGTCCGGATATACAAATTCCAGTTACCGTATGTGTGGTGTGTGGTATTTATTTCATTTATCATGCTTTGGCTGTTACTAGTTATAGTTTAACCCGACATTTCACATTCTTGCATATAACAACTTAAGTCATCTAAAATAAATTAAAAATACTTGTTATGGCTTGCTTGATACCCCTAACCCTGTGGTAGCGTCCTTGCTTCGTGTTTTCGTCCCGTTCAGCGAAACGGACGTGTTTGGACGTCTACGCGCACGTGCGTGCGTCCGTTCTTGGGGGTATGCTTTTTCATTACAAAATCCTTCATTTAAAATTTTGGAACCTGCTAATAATTTTTATATTTCAAATTCAAATTTTTGGACCCGACCCGGGCGCAATTCAGAATTATTTTGCAGCCCGCCAAATCCTATTTACTCTAAATCTTTTATCAGCCAAATAAAATTCTTTCAGCCTACCAAATCTTTGTAAACCCATCAGATTATATTTAGTTAACACCATAAAATCTTTCTGATTTTATCCTTAAACAAAATCATTTCATATCGTTTTACAACCAATCGCATTTCCCCATTATTTTTCCTGGGCCCCACGCTTTCTCTCCCTCTCTCACCTTCCCCTTCTCTTTCTCTCTCTTCTCTCTTTCTCTCTCTGCATATAACGACAATTTCATCTCTCCTCTCCGCTTTCTCTCTCCTCTCGATCTCTCTCTTTCTCTCTATCTCTCTCCTCTCGATCTCTCTCTTCCTCTCTATCTCTCTCCTCTTCTCTCTCCTCTCGCAAATCTCTCTCTCTTCTTCTCTTTATATTTTTCTTTCTTCGCCTTCGTTAAACAAAGAAACCCACTCCCATAAAACCTAGTCGCCGCCTCTCTCCTCGTCGCGCAGCCAACGACGAAGCCCTCGACCTCGCCATCTCCACACCATTACCTCCTCCTCTTCCACCTACTTCCTCTCCACAGAGCCATCCCTGCATCCCCAGCAAACACAGCGCCTGCACACACGCACTCGTCGTTACCACCTCCACTTCCAGTCGCCACCGGTGATCTTGTTCCGTGTCCCTGGCCTTCGTGCACCCCTCTGTGAGCATGGCTTCCCTTCCTCTTCTTCTTCTCCTTCCTTCTCCTTCTTTTCTTTTATTTTCTTTCAGCTCTGTTCTTGATCGCCGATGGTCGCTGTAGGTACCTCGTCGGAGCTCCGTCGACGCCATCGACCCTCACGATCCCTCTACAGACCATTGTAAGCCTCTTCCCCTTCATCCTCCTTCTCCTCTTCTCTTTTCTCTTTCATACAGTTCTTGAAATCTTAATGTTTACTGTTCTGGTTCGCTGGAATCCGACCGTGCCGGTGACGTTTCCCGATGACCCAGCAAGAACCTCTGATCCGTGTGACTCCACTGTTCGTCGTTTGGGTTCATTCCGTGTACCGTGCGCGCGTCGCGACTTTTCCCCGCCGACGCGTAACGTTCCGTTTTCCGTATCGCGACCCGTCGAGGCAAGTGAAACTTGCTACATGCTATTCAAACCATTCTTATACTAATTTATTTATTATCCTATTAAATCTCTAAGTACAATCGAAAGTCTTGGATTTCAAGTTAGCCGTATAACGTTCCGTTTACAGAATTTCTAATCTAGAACTTGAAACTTAATTGTTGCATCAAGTTGTTTATACCTAGTAATCACATGTATATGATAGACCACATGATCACAATTGTTTTATAACCATGATACCCCTTTTCTCTAGAATTAACTTATCGGACATCCGTGTGCATCTTAAACCGGTTTAATTACAATTGCATCCATTGAACAGATTATACAAGTCGCATCCCTAGATTACTCAATACGTATTAACCTGTTTTTTTAGCATTCACATCTATCATACTGTATTCATATAATGCCGACACCATCTCTTAAACATAACTGATAACTGTACAGCTAACTAGTTTAATCTTCTTTATTGCTTAACCTATTACATGTGCCAATTTATTGTGTTGTTCCATGCTTGATTATTTATAACCATGATTATGCTAGCTGATTTTGAGCACCCACGTGATATCTTTTACACCCTGACATGACTTGCTACACACATGTTACTTGACCCGACATGGTACCGTACACTACTTGACTTGACCTGATATACCATGGCTTGACCTGTTACCTAATCTTGTGTCTAATGCCAACAAACCTGACATGTAGTCCTCACGGGCAGTTCCTGTTGTCTATCCAGACAAACCTGCTCCTACCTGATCTTGTGTTGGCATTAGTTCTTGATTACTGAATACCTGACTTGACATATATAACTCGGGGGTATGGGGAAATCAATGATGAAATCCTGACTTATAACTCGACAGTTGCTTGCTTATACTGATCAGTTTTTTGAGGGTAGGCCCGCCTCGTGACGATGCTGTTGACATCGTTGGTCTGTTCCCTTTCTCCTTTTGTGCTTAGCGGTACGTCTCGGTTTCAGCCTGAGAGTCTTAGACCGTGGTCCCGGGCATGCACAGGATACTATTGAGTTACATCGATGATTCATCAAATTGATTTCAAAGACTTGAGAGTAGATAACCCAAGAGACCAGTTTAGTTTTACTCACTGCACACTACCCTTCACTGCCCTGGTTTATATTACTGTTACACCTACTTTATCATG
The DNA here is from genome assembly GCA_030015575.1 of Agapanthus africanus. Taxonomy (NCBI): domain Eukaryota; kingdom Viridiplantae; phylum Streptophyta; class Magnoliopsida; order Asparagales; family Amaryllidaceae; genus Agapanthus; species Agapanthus africanus. The sequence continues at coordinate 710,967,810 of JASDDO010000022.1, forward strand.
CATGATTATATTTGCATTGCCAGTTACCCTGGTTATACTTTATTACTTGATGACTTGACGCGTTGACGTCTGGGTTTTGCATGGCCCAGATTCCGTACCTTTGCTGCAGTCCGAGCAGGAGTACTTCAGCCAGCAGGCTGAGCAGTGAGGTTTCAATAGTAGTTAGCTCTTTTATTTTCTGCATTTTATTCCTGATGTGAGCCCGCATTATGGGACATACATTCCAGTTATTTTGTATTGGATCTTTTGCTTCCGCATTTTATTTATTCTTGACTCATGTTATCTTGGTTTATGAACATGTATTAGATAGTTATATTTTGTTCTTGATAACTCTACAGCCGTAATGTGACTGTGGATAGATACTTCCTACCCACAGGTAGCATGGTTGGCTATGTCACGTGCTCAATTTAGCGTACTCTGGGAAGCGGGGCATGACATGGTTTTTTTTGGTATCAGAGTCATAGGTTAGTCGGGTTGATTCTTTTGTAGTTGGGTATTGTACCCAATACACGAATCAGAATACCCGTGTTTAGGAAACATGTCCTACCACCTTGCCGTTTTACCGTTCTTGAATCTAAGTTCTTCCTGATTATATCTTTTACGGTGTGCAAACTTCCTTTGCATATCGACTCGAAACCTGATTCCTTGGTATCTCTAGAACTTAGGCGACTTGGGTGGAGTTATATAATCGTAGCTATGATACCGCGGCATAGTTACAATGCGGTACTCTATTTAAGTAACTCGGAGTTCTAGTTTTGATCTACATTTTGAATCTATTATCATGCTAATCTTTGGGTGTTTTGATTTCAGGAATATGGCAAACAAAAATCTGAAGACTTACCAAAGGCGTGTTGACGAAGCCGCCATGCTTGGAGTGATAAGGGGAATGCTGGAGAATCAAAAGAGGCAGACCGAGCTGATCCAGCAGCAAGCTGAATCGTTTCAGGAAGGTTTGCGGACCGTTCAGCAGTCCGTGAACAATGTTGGGGCTAAGCCAGTAGATCGTGTGGGGACCGTAGCAGATTTCAGGCGTTTGGGTCTGTCTGTCTTTACTGGTTTGGAGGAGCCGTTGCCAGCGGAGCAGTGGCTAGTTGACACGGAGAACTTACTTATTGCGGCGCAGATTCCAGATGATAAAAGGGTGGATGTGGTGCGCATTCAGTTAGTGGACTACGCCCGTGGATAGTGGCTTGTGGAGGAGACCCGCTTGCCCAAGCCGATCAAGTGGGCGGATTTTTCGAAGAATTTCCTGGAGAAGTTCTTCCCGCGGACTGCACGGGAGGAAATGGAAGAGAAGTTCATCAGTCTAAAGCAGAATGGTGCGCCCGTAGATGTACATGCAGCCGAGTGGACACGGCTCAGTAGATTCGCTGGACCTTTAGTTGCCAACGATGCAGACAGGGCAAGGAGGTTCATGCGCAGCTTGGATGTGGACATCCAGAGGCAGATTGTCTCCCTGGGTTTGACCACTTTCTCACAGGTACTTACGGCAGCCCGAGAACAGCAGAGCTTATCGGGGAAGACTGGGAGTTCACAGCAGACAGCAATTACGGTAAGGAAGCCGGCATTTGTACCAAACCGAGCTCATGGACGCAGAGGTATCCAGTGGACCGCCGTGGTGTAACACCGATGAAGAAGCCTACTGTCGTTAATCAGAGGAAGAACATGGTTTGCAGCTATTGCCACTTACCCGGACATTTGCAAAGGGAATGTCGCAGGATGCGGGGACTTTGTCTGGTTTGTGGATCGGCAGATCATACTGTTAATTCTTGTCCGTCGAAGCTTCGCACAAGGGATGATATTCTGAAGCCTCCGCAGAAACCGTTTCAGGGACAGAAGCAGCTGACTCAAGGACCTAATCAGGCTCGAGCTTTTACCTTGACGGCTGAGGAAGCTAAGGCTTCGGGAGAAGTTGTTTCAGGTATTCTACCCGTTCATGGTTTTCCCGCATTCGCGTTATTTGATTCTGGTGCATCCCATTGTTTTATGCCGTCCAAGTTTATAGCTACACACTCGATTACCTGCACGACCCTGTCTAGTTTCTGGGACATACACACTGGGAATGGGAAAATCATATCTAGTAGAGAATGTAAAGATTGTGCAGTTGTTGTTTGCGGACGGGAGCTTTTTGCAGATTTCTTGGTGATTGATACAAGCAGCTACGAAGTCGTCTTGGGAATGGATTTTCTTGTCACTTTCCACGCTCACATTGATTGTAGGGCAAAGAAAGTAATTTTCCAAATTCCCGGACATCCCGAGTTTACCTTCACTGAAGGAAGCAGTTCTGTTGGGCCAGTCGAGTTTAGGGCTAGGCCGACAACTAATATTCTTGCATCAATGGAGGTTGATAAAAGTGAAGAGCCAGCTGTTGTTCGCGATTTTATGGACGTGTTTGAAGATATATCAGGATTACCGCCGAAGCGAGATGTGGAGTTCGCAATTGATCTAATTCCTGGTGCAGCGCTAGTATCTAAAGCGTATTATCCAATGGCACCAGTGGAGTTGGAAGAAGTCAAGAAACAAGTTGCTGAATTGCTTGAGAAGGGTTGGATTCGAAGCAGTAACTCGCCTTGGGGAGCTCCAGTTCTTCTAGTTAAGAAGAAAGATGGCACAAGAAGGATGTGAATCGACTATCGAGAATTAAACTGGGTGACTATTAAGAACAAGTACCCGATCCCTCGCATTGGCGAACTATTTGAGCAGCTTAGTGGCGCGAGGGTATTCTCGAAGCTGGATTTGTGGTCCGGATATCATCAGGTCCGTGTTAAATCAGAAGATATTTGCAAGACGGCGTTCCGAACTCGGTATGGACATTACGAGTACTTAATGATGCCCTTCGGAGTAACGAATGCACCGGCGATATTCATGAACTTGATGAACCGAATCTTTTCACCATTCTTGGACCAGTTTATTGTGGTGTTCATTGACGATATTCTAGTCTATTCGAAGAGTATTGAAGAGCATGCTGAACATTTGAAGATCGCACTGCAGACGCTGAGACGAGAGAAGTTATATGCGAAGATGAGAAAGTGCGAGTTTTGGCTGGAAGAAGTAAAGTTTTTGGGGCATGTTGTGTCTGGCGATGGAATCGCCGTCGATCCAGAAAAGATTGCAGCAGTTCGAGATTGGCCGATTCCAAAGAATGTTGCGGAGATAAGAAGTTTTCTTGGACTCGCCGGGTATTACAGAAGATTTGTGGAGAACTTTGCTCGTCTGGCGGAGCCGTTGACCAAGCTTACGCGCAAGGAGGTACCTTTTGTGTGGACTGATAGGTGTGCGTCAGCTTTCGAGACGTTGAAGCAGAAATTGATAACCGCTCCTATTCTGACCGTGCCAGACAATTCCGGAGGATTAATGATTCACAGCGACGCATCTGGGAAAGGATTGGGATGTGTTTTGATGCAGTATGGGAAGGTTGTAGCGTACGCATAGAGACAGTTGAATAACCACGAGAAGAATTACCCAACTCACGACTTGGAGCTTGCGGCTGTGATCTTCGCTTTGAAGATTTGGAGACACTGCCTATTGGGCGAAAAGATCGAAGTTTTCACGGATCATAAGAGCTTGAAGTATGTGTTCACGCAGAAAGAGCTTAATATGAGGCAACGTAGATGGTTGGAGCTGATGGCTGACTACAATCTTGATCTTAAGTACCATCCGGGGAAGGTTAATGTCGTGCCGGATGCGCTCAGTCGGTTACCAGCTATTCAGATGTTGACTACGCAGAAGGAACTCGTTGAAGACTTTCGGAGATTTGATTTGGAGGTGGTGCTACCGCATTCTTCGGGACAGTTGATGCAGCTGCAGGTACATTCGTCGTTGATCGAGAATATTAAAGCAGCGCAACCGCAGGACCCTAGATTGCAAAAGTTTTGAGAACAGGTTGAAGCTGGACTTCGAACGGATTCACTGATCCATGAAGATGGTTCGTTGAGGTATGGTAGCCGTTTGTGTGTGCCAAAGGGGGATATTCATGAAGAACTTATGAAGGAGGCACACAGTTCAGCTTATTCCGTACATCCAGGAGGCACGAAGATGTACCGAGATATACGACATCATTTCTGGTAGGAAGGCATGAAACGGGAGATTGCTCGCTTTGTGGCAAAGTGCTTGGTGTGTCAGCAAGTTAAGGCTGAACATCAAAGGGTTGCTGGTTTATTGCAACCACTTCCGATTCCTCAGTGGAAGTGGGAACATATAACTATGGATTTCGTGACAGCTCTACCGCGGAGTCCAAAGGGCAACAATGCAGTATGGGTGATTGTTGATCGATTGACCAAGGCAGCTCATTTCATTCCTTTTCGGGTTGGTCAATCAACGGAAACTTTGGCGGAGCGGTACATGCAGGAGATTGTAAGATTGCATGGAGTACCGGTGAGCATCGTGTCCGATCGTGACACTCGGTTCTTATCACACTTTTGGCGGAGCTTACAGGAAAGTTTGGGGACTCGATTGAAGTTTAGCACAGCTTATCATCCTCAAACAGATGGCCAGTCAGAGAGAATGATCCAAACTCTTGAAGATATGTTGAAAGCGTGCATGTTGGACTTCAAGGGTTCATGGGAGGATCATCTGCATTTGGTGGAGTTTTCTTACAACAACAGTTTCCAGGCAACTATTCAGATGGCTCCATTTGAAGCTTTGTATGGTCGCAAGTATCGTTCACCTGTTTGTTGGGACGATGTCGGTGAACGAAGATTGTTGGGACCAGATTTGGTTGTGCAGACAATTGAGAAAGTTAACGCTATCCGGAACCATATGAAAGCAGCACAAGACCGACAGAAGAGTTGGGCAGATACGTCGAGAAGACCTCTAGAGTTCGCCGTAGGTGATTTGGTATTCTTGAAGATATCACCGACTAGAGGGGTGATTCATTTTGGAAGTCGAGGAAAGCTCAGTCCTCGATTCGTTGGACCCTTTGAGATCTTGGAGCGTGTCGGTGAGGTAGCGTATCGATTGGCGTTACCGCAATTCTTGGCGAATGTTCATGATGTGTTTCACGTATCACAACTCCGTAAGTATGTTCGGGATGAAACGCATGTATTGGATCATTCGAAGCTGACTGTACGAGAAGATTTGACTTTTGAGGAGCGACCGGTTGAAATTGTGGATCGAAGGGAAAAGGTTCTTAAGAACAAGGTTATCCCTCTTGTACTTGTTTCTTGGGGTAATCGCTCACATGGAGAGTCCACTTGGGAACGAGAAGATGAAATCCGGCAGAAGTTTCCTCATCTTTTCTTGTAGTTGTTTGTCGTCTATCTTTTGTATTCTTGGAATTTCGAGGACGAAATTCTTTTTGTAGTTGGGAATAATGTAACAACCGAGTCCGGATATACAAATTCCAGTTACCGTATGTGTGGTGTGTGGTATTTATTTCATTTATCATGCTTTGGCTGTTACTAGTTATAGTTTAACTCGACATTTCATATTCTTGCATATAACAATTTAAGTCATTTAAAATAAATTAAAAATACTTGTCATGGCTTGCTTGATACCCTTAACCCTGTGGTAGCATCCTTGCATCGTGTTTTCGTCCGGTTCAGCGAAACGGACGTGTTTGGACGTCTACGCGCACGTGCGTGCGTCCGTTCTTGGGGGTATGCTTTTTCATTACAAAATCCTTCATTTCAAATTTTGGAACCTGCTAATAATTTTTATATTTCAAATTCAAATTTTTGGACCCGACCCGGGCGCAATTCAGAATTATTTTGCAGCCCGCCAAATCCTATTTACTCTAAATCTTTTATCAGCCAAATAAAATTCTTTAGCCTACCAAATCTTTGTAAACCTACGAGATTATATTTAGTTAACACCATAAAATCTTTCTGATTTTATCCTTAAACAAAATCATTTCATATCGTTTTACAACCAATCGCATTTCCCCATTATTTTTCCTGGACCCCACGCTTTCTCTCCCTCTCTCACCTTCCCCTTCTCTTTCTCTCTCTTTCCTCTTTCTCTCTCTTCTCTCTTTCTCTCTCTGCATACAACGACAATTTCATCTCTCCTCTCCACTTTCTCTCTCCTCTCGATCTCTCTCTTCCTCTCTATCTCTCTCCTCTCGATCTCTCTCTTCCTCTCTATCTCTCTCCTCTTCTCTCTCCACTCACAAATCTCTCTCTCTCCCCGCGTCTCTCTCTCTCTTCTTCTCTTTATATTTTTCTTTCTTCGCCTTCGTTAAACAAAGAAACCCACTCCCAGAAAACCTAGCCACCGCCTCTCTCCTCGTCGCGCAGTCGACGACGAAGCCCTCGACTTCGCCATCTCCACACCATTACCTCCTCCTCTTCCACCTACTTCCTCTCCACAGAGCCGTCCCTGCATCCCCAGCAAACCCAGCGCCTACACACACGCACTCGTCGTTACCACCTACACTTCCAGTCGCCGCCGGTGATCTTGTTCCGTGTCCCTGGCCTTCGTGCACCCCTCTGTGAGCATGGCTTCCCTTCCTCTTCTTCTTCTCCTTCCTTCTCCTTCTTTTCTTTTATTTTCTTTCAGCTCTGTTCTTGATCGCCGATGGTCGCTGCAGGTACCTCGTCGGAGCTCCGTCGACGCCGTCGACCCTCACGATCCCTCTACAGACCATTGTAAGCCTCTTCCCCTTCATCCTCCTTCTCCTCTTTTCTCTTTCATACAGTTCTTGAAATCTTAATGTTTACTGTTCTGGTTCGCCGAAATCCGACCGTGCCGACGACGTTTCCCGACGACCCAGCAAGAACCTCTGATCCGTGTAACTCCACTGTTCGTCGTTTGGGTTCATTCCGTGTACCGTGCGCACGTCGCGACTTTTCCCCGCCGACACGTAACGTTCCGTTTTCCGTATCGCGAAAGCAAGTGAAACTTGCTACATGCTATTCAAACCATTCTTACACTAATTTATTTATTATCCTATTAAATCTCTAAGTAGAATCGAAAGTCTTGGATTTCAAGTTAGCCGTATAACGTTCCGTTTACAGAATTTCTGATCTAGAACTTGAAACTTAATTGTTGCATCAAGTTGTTTATACCTAGTAATCACATGTATATGATAGACCACATGATCATAATTGTTTTATAACCATGATACCCATTTTCTCTAGAATTAACCTATCGGACATCCGTGTGCATCTTAAACCGGTTTAATTACAATTGCATCCATTGAACAGATTATACATGTTGTCGCATCCCTAGATTACTCAATACGTATTAACCTGTTTATTTTAGCATTCACATCTATCATACTGTATTCATATAATGCCGACACCATCTCTTAAACACAACTGATAATTGTACAGCTAACTAGTTTAATCTGCTTTATTGCTTAACCTATTACATGTGCCAATTTATTGTGTTGTTGATACCCATGCTTGATTATTTATAACCATGATTATGCTAGCTGATTATGAGCACCCACGTGATATCTTTTACACCCTGACATGACTTGCTACACACATGTTACTTGACCCGACATGGTACCGTACACTACTTGACTTGACCTGATGTACCATGGCTTGACCTGTTACCTAATCTTGTGTCTAATGCCAACAAACTTGACATGTAGTCCTCACGGAACGTTCCTGTTGTCTATCCAGACAAACCTGCTCCTACCTAATCTTGTGTTGGCATTAGTTCTTGATTACTGAATACCTGACTTGACATATATAACTCGGGGGATGGGGAAATCAATGATGAAATCCTGACTTGTAACTCGACAGTTGCTTGCTTATACTGATCAGTTTTTTGAGGCTAGGCCCGCCTCGTGACGATACTGCTGACATCATTGGTCTGTTCCCTTTCTCCTTTTGTGCATAGCGGTACATCTCGGTTTCAGCCCGAGAGTCTTAGACCGTGGTCCCGGGCATGCACGGGATACTATTGAGTTACATCGATGATTCATCAAATTAATTTCAAAGACTTGAGAGTAGATAACCCAAGAGACCAGTTTAGTTTTACTCACTGCACACTACCCTTCACTGCCCTGGTTTATATTACTGTTACACCTACTTTATCATTCATGATTATATTTGCATTGCATGTTACCCTGGTTATACTTTATTACTTGATGACTTGACGCGCTGACGTCTGGGTTTTGCATGGCCTAGATTCCGTACCTTTGCTGCAGTCCGAGCAGGAGTACTTCAGCCAGCCGGCTGAGCAGTGAGGTTTCAGTAGTAGTTAGTTCTTTTGTTTTCTGCATTTTATTCCTGATGTGAGCCCGCATTATGGGACATATATTCCAGTTATTTTGTATTGGATCTTTTGCTTCCGCATTTTATTTATTCTTGACTCGTGTTATCTTGGTTTATGAACATGTATTAGATAGTTATATTTTGTTCTTGATATCTCTACAGCCGTAATGTGACTGTGGATGGATACTTCCTACCCACATGTAGCATGGTTGGCTATGTCACGTGCCCAATTTAGCGTACTCTGGGAAGCGGGGCGTGACAAGAACATGTAAAGTATAAAAGATTATGTTCGCTATACTAACGTAATTGTTTGTAGTTTGGTACAGAAAATATTAGTGTTTACGAGAGGAGTTGTCACGACCCGAAATATTAGCTCATGACCGGCACTTAAATCACGCAATGTCTACAGGCATAACGTAACTTAAGTAAGCCGAAGCACAGCAAATCTAAACCTCCAAAAAGAAAAGTGAAGAAACAATGTTAAAAACCTTCGGGAATCTCAAGTAAAAATCTTTAAACTTAAATTTACTTTCATAAAAATTTCGGCAGCACCTCCTTTGTAAAAACTAGCCCCGAAACGGGTACAACATAGAAGTAAATAAAGTATTCCCAAACGGGAGCAAATCACGCCCAACGGCGGAAACAACCACCACAAGTATAAATATATACGACGCCCAACGGCGAAGATCATCACAAGGAAAAGTAAAACAAGACACCAACCCTACCAAGCGAATATATAACCCATCGCTCAAGTCTCGCAACTACAAGTCTTGCTAAGTCTTACCACGTATACAAACTCTAGTTTCTAATTTGATGGAGTTGACTAGATACAATAAGAATAATAATACAAGAGGGAACGATCTACATATACCACCTACCAAAGCAAATCACCCGAATGCAAGCTGTGTGCCAGCGATGCCGCTACTGATCCATGCGGTCAACCTGCTGTAAGTCCATGCTACCTCTCCCGGTACTTTCGGGAATGCGGAATTTGGTAAAAAACGATTTTTACGGAGGTGGTAACATGGACCTAAAACCCGGATCTTGGTTAAACATCTATCTAGCAAACTAACTACGAGTTTCTAGCTACTCGGTTAGGGGGTTATACCTTGCTTGTCTTGAACTCCTTCGTCTTCAAACTCCGATGGTGGTCCGGATTGGCTTCTTCCCGTCGTCTCCGTACGCCGAAGATAGATCCACCTGAAAGCTCCAACCTTTGGCTCCTTCTTCGTTCTTTGAAGAAACTAGTTCACTCGGTTTGCTAAACCTTATGAACTAGAATGAGTAGAGAATAGTTTGTGTGGGATTTTATCTATGGTTCTTGATTCTCAACTCATGAGACAAGAGAACCATAGATTAAAGAGAGGGAAAAAGAGCAAGAGGGTGAGAGCAAAAGGAGAGCTCAAGAACAAGAGAGAGAATGAGCAAGAAAGAATGAGCAAGTCTTTTGTCTCTCACCCTCTCATAATCCAAAGTCATGATAACTCATCATACCAAATAAGTCTTATGTGATGGTTGAAGCAACCATAACCATATCATTTCATGCACTCATTTTACACAAATGAGCAAGCAAGTAAAAGTCTTTACCATGAAATGATGGCTATGGTTATCATGATGGTCAACTAGTCAAGCCTAGTCAACCGGTCAACAAAGTCAACAAGTCAACAAAGTCAACAAAAGTCAACAACCATGTCACCATAATACTTAATTAATATAATAGTTAATCATATATCATATTCTCATTAGGGTTCAGCAAAAAGTCAAATAGTCAACGGTCAACTGTCAACAACCCTAATGAGAATCCGCTGCCTCTGCCTCCCTGTCAACTGTGCATACACACCCGCATCCGCGTTCCGAGGAACACGAATGCATACTGGATAAATCCAATCCCAAAAGGTACACTAGGATCTGGCTTAAACCAAAGCCCGCTAGTGTAAACTGTCCGGACACTGTACGTGCACAAGTGCACGGATGTGACCGAACCCTGTCGCAAAACCATGCGACCTGTCGCAATACCATGCGACCTGTCGCAATACCATGCGACCTCTACTCTTTTACCTAAAGGCGAAAAGCTTTCTGTGTGGGACTCTAAAGACTCGACACTACGCTGGCAGTGGGTTTAACCACAGACCGCAAGCGGCACTAGCTGTGCGTAACGGTCCCCAGGTAGTGCCGATAAGAAGACCGACGAGGCGAAACCCATCTGAACTCCTACTGAGCCTGAGTGTGACATTCTCCGTACAGTCCGGTCTGTTCGTCTGATACATCGCATGGCGGGCCTAGGGGCGGTAAACGTCATTCCCCCAATAGCGGTACAAGTCATGCCGGAGCGAAGCCCAAAACACCCTGAGATAACACTGGAAGCCTACCAGTATATCTCGTTTGCCCTGGCCAGGGACTACTCGTGTAATGGCTCTCCTAGACACAGCGCGATGTCAACCCCTAATACCGGGAGAGACGAATCCTGTCTAACCGTCACTGCCTCCAAGTGCTTCGGGACTGCACCCAACCACTACCTGTTTGCACGACTCCTTTGAGCCGTGGTAGGGTAGTGATCAAAGTACAGTGGGAACACACTCGAGGCGAAGTGACAGTGTCAAGTCAGCGGACTAAGCTGTACTCATGTCACCTGGGAACTGATAACTGACGATAGGCATAATACCAACTAGTCAGTTCCCGACGAGTCCTGTCCAGTGTACCCGTAACCTAACGAGCACCCGCATACTATCTCAAGTACGACGTACTGACGGCTGTGGGACAGACCGTCTCCCACACTGGGATGAGAAGCGCATGCGCTGGTCTACTCCGGAGTATCTATGCCCTGTCTCGATAGTCCTGCGACCAGGGACCTGCATAAGGATGTGCTTATAGATTACCCAGCCCCACTAGTGTGACGGCCATCACATCGCTGGTAATCAAGCAAAGATCATAAGGGCTCCACTAATGTGTATAGGCGATATACTAAAATAAACACATGTACACATTGAAGTAGAAACAAACTAAGTAGCATACTACTATTTTGAGCAAGATTGTATATACAAGGTGAATATCCCAAGCTTCCATTAAGTAATATACAAACTAGTATGATACAGTAATGGCCTCTAGGGCATATACACTAACAATCTCCCACTTGCACTAAGGCCATGTACTGGCGTATCGAAGACCTATCATCTCGATCAGCCGCTCGAACTGAGTCTGGGGCAGGGCCTTGGTGAATGGATCTGCAGTATTATCTTCTGAATTTACTCTCTTTACCTCGATCTCCCGGCGATCAATGATCTCCCTGATCAGGTGGAACCGCCTCAAAATGTGCCTGGACTTCTGATGGGACCTTGGTTCCTTCGCTAAAGCTATAGCGCCGTTGTTGTCACAATACAGCGGTATTGGATCAACACTGGTAGGAACCACCTGAAGTTCCGTGAGGAACTTCTTCATCCAGACAACTTCCTTTGCGGCATCGCAAGCAGCTATGTACTCCGCTTCCATGGTTGAGTCAGCAACGATTTCCTGCTTGGAACTCTTCCAGCAAACCGCCCCTCCATTGAGGGTAAAGACATAACCCGACATGGACTTGGAGTCATCCTTGTCACTCTAGAAGCTGGAGTCAGCAAAGGCCTCAATCTGGAGGTCTTTTCCGCCATACACCAAGAACATCTCCTTAGTCCTCCTCAGGTACTTGAGAATGTTCTTTACTGCTATCCAGTGTTTCTCCCCTGGGTTCGACTGATACCGGCTTACAACGCTCAATGCGTATGCTACATCTGGTCTGGTACATAACATCGCATACATAATAGAGCCTACCGCAGATGCGTAGGGTATTGATGACATGCGAGCCCTTTCCAAATCAGTCTTGGGAGACATCTCTTTGGAGAGGGTGATTCCGTGACAAGCCGGTAGATTACCGCGCTTGGAATCTTCCACACTGAATCGTTTCAGTATGGTGTCGATGTACCTTGACTGTGAAAGTCCCAACATCCTCTTAGATCTATCACGATAGATCTGGATCCCCGGAATGTAGTTGGCATCACCCAGGTCCTTCATGGAGAACCTCTGTGACAAGAATCCTTTGACTGACTGTAGCATAGGAATGTCATTTCCTATTAGGAGAATGTCATCGACATATAAGACGAGGAATACCACATTTCTCCCTACAATCTTACTGTAAATGCATGGTTCATCTGGGTTTTTGACAAAGTCGAATTCTTTGACAGTATCATCAAAGCAGATGTTCTAACTCCGCGATGCCTGCTTAAGTCCATAGATGGACTTGAGCAACTTGCATACTTTACCGCTGCTCCCACTCTGAATGAATCCCTCTGGCTGATCCATATAGACGCACTCTTCCAAATTTCCATTTAGGAAAGCCGTCTTTACGTCCATCTGCCAGATCTCATAATCGTGGAAGGCAGCAATGGCAAGAAGGATCCGAATGGATTTAAGCATGGCTACCGGAGAAAAAGTCTCGTCATAGTCCAAACCAGGTCTTTGACGAAAACCCTTTGCAACGAACCTAGCTTTATAGGTTTCAACCTGCCCATCTACACCAATCTTCTTTCTGAAGATCCATTTGCAGCCTACGGGTTTTACCCCTTCTGGAGCAAAGTCCAAAGTCCAAACTTTGTTGGTGTACATGGACTCCATCTCGGTCCGCATTGCATCCAGCCATTTTACCGAGTCACCGCTCTGAATGACTTGCTGGAAGCTAGTAGGCTCATCATAATCTATGATGCAATCCTCTCTATCCCCGTCTATGAGAAAACCGTAGTATCTCTCGGGCGGATGAGACTGCCTACTACTCCTGCGGAGCGGCGTAGGAATGTCCGGTTCCCCTGAACCTTCTGGTTCTACTAAGGTTTCAGTAATAGCTTGTGGTTCTGGAATTTCTTCCAGTTCTATTGCGCTCCCACTTATCTGATTTTCTAAAAACTCAGTTTCCAAGAAGCGGGCATGACGAGAAACAAAGACTTTTTGCTCCTCTGCGTAATAGAAAAGATACCCTTTGGAGTTCTTTGGGTATCCCACAAACTTGCACTGTACTGAGCGTGCCTCGAGCTTGTCCGCATGCTGCTTTTTTACAAAAGCCGGACATCCCCATGTCTTAAAGGATTTAAGACAGGGTTTCTTCCCACTCCACATCTGATATGGTGTGGTAGGCACTGTCTTAGTAGGAACTTGGTTCAAGAGATGTGCAGCTGTTTCCAGTGCATAACCCCAGAAAGATCGCGGTAACTCAGCCTTACTCATCATGGAACGAACCATATCTAATAGGGTTCGATTCCTTCTTTCCGATACACCGTTGTGTTGTGGTGTGTATGGAGGAGTACGCTGAGAGAGAATTCCATTCTCTTTTAAGTAGTCCAGAAACTCGGCACTCAAGTATTCACCACCTCGATCCGATCTTAGGATCTTGATACTTTTGCCTGTTTGTTTTTCTACTTCATTCTTATATTCTCGAAATTTCTCAAAGGCCTCGGATTTGTGCTTCATTAAGAAGACATGTCCAAACCTAGAGAAATCATCTGTGAAAGTAATGAAGTATGAATAACCGCTTCGCGCATGTGTAGACATTGGACCACACACGTCACTGTGTATAAGTCCCAAGAGCTCGCTCGCTCTTACTCCTTGTCCAGTGAACGGAGTCTTTGTCATCTTTCCCATGAGACAAGATTCACAAGTGGCATAAGACTGGTACTCGAACGGATCCAAGTATCCTTCTTTATGTAACTTAGTCAACCGTGTCTCATTGATGTGACCCAGTCTACAATGCCATAAGAAAGCCTGATTTAATTCTGGAGACTTTCTTTTAAGTGTGTTCTGGACACTGAATATCTGAGCTTGATTCAATACGTATATACCGTTATTTAATGTACCTGACCCAATCAGTGCTTGATTTAGGTGGATGTTTACTACATCGCTTACAAAAGCAAAATCATATCCTTCCTTAGAAAGTAAGGATACAGATATGATATTACAAGTCGCACCTGGTACATACAAACAGTCACGCAGAATCAATATCTGCCCAGTTGTCAGTCCTAGGTGATATTCCCCTACGGATACAGCATCCATGCTCATTCCGTTAGCAACCCTGAGAGTCATATCACCTTTCCTGATAACCCTACGGTTTCTCAGACCCTGTAACGAATTACAGATATGAGATCCTGATCCGGTATCCAATACCCAGGAAGTAGGGTTAACTGACAAACAGTTCTCAGTTACAAACACACTCGAAGCCGAAGCCACAACATACTTCGAATTCTGGCTACTGGCTTTACAAGCCCTGTAATCTTTCTGCCATAGTTCATTCCCGTTACAATAGGAACGTCCCTCTTTTACTATATCCAGTCCTGAAACTTTTGCCCTTGTTTTTCCTTTTTCTTCCCTGGTTTCTTTCAGGGTATAAGCAGAGGGCAGGGACTGTTGAATTAAGTCAGTACTTGACCCATTCTCCAACGTGGTCTCCAGGTCCGTGAGCTCAATATAGCTGGTCTCTGTAAGGACGTTGCCCCCTACAGATGACCCGACAGCCAACCTCGCTTGAAGCAATTCGTTCGAGGTCTCATATCTTGCGATACGAGATTGCTCTCCATATAAAACTTTGTTATGGAGGAAGATAGAAACTGAGTCCATCTTCTCGTGCTGCCTCTAGTTTGCACCATCAACTGAGGCTAACACGAGGCACTTGGCTTTCGCACAATCCTTTTCCGATGTCCTGCGGATGTGAACATCCGTGACAGGGGAAACTGGACCTGAGACAGCAGGGTTTTGATTAGTTAAGAGGTGTTCCAGCTTGTCATGGGCAATGGACATCTGGACAGACCTTTGCCAGTCATAACAGTCAGGTTCAGTCATATTTTTATCTAGATGTAACCTAGGCGTGGTCACAGGGTCGCTGCAATTAAGAGAGAGAGAAGAAAACACTCAGCATGATGCTCTTGCAAGTTTAGAGTGGTTTTTAGTTTGTCTAAACAGGATGGCTCCCACTGTTTCTCGAATCCCTCCTCAAACCATAAAGGAAGAATTAGTCGGGATCAATCCCACCGCACAATACTTGCTTAACCGTTCAGCCAGGCCGGTGTTGGTACTTCGAGGGAGGTTTTCCAACGCTTTCGCGAAGTTCCTTAATTAAAAACCTCTTTTCCCTGGGGGCGTAGCCCCGCTAACACCTTTCTAGGCACCTACTAGGTTTATAGCATCGATCGTTTAGTGAGAAATTTCCCGAGGAGTAGCATATACTCACAGTAGGATCGGGATCCAAATATCATCGCGTGACGAAACTGAAGGAATCCTACCAGAATCATCACACTCCAAATGGTATGCAAATCTAGCAAGTTTCAGTACTTATGAAACTCCCGATGTGGATTTTTGCCCCATGCTCTTATGACCTTGGCTAAGGCCAACAAATCATAAGTCACATGTCAAGTTCTACCCGTCGTTGTCCAGGTTGATTTGAATCCACCCGTATTTACCCTTGACTATGGCCAACAAAGTAATACGACTGTCCCAAACCAACGCATTCTATCTATGCAACATATGAATACCCACCAGCTACCAAACACTGTGCCTTGACTAAGGCCAACAAACACAGCTTGAATACTGTTGAATATTCATTTAAAACGACGGAGGGCTACGAATGGTTTTGGCGAAACCATGAACGTAGTGAACTTGATTTAGTCGATGGAACGAGATAGCTTTTAAATGGAGTGGCTCAAACTCCGCATTTTTAAAAGTTTGTTTTGAAAAGAACCGAGTGGTTTTTCGAAAGTGTTCCAACGACTTATACTTGGTTTATTTTCTTGCATTAGTTCTTTTAATGCGTGTTTTGCTTGCATTAGTTCTTTTAATGCGTGATATTCTTGCATTAGTTCTTTTAATGCGTCCCATCATTTAATCCTACCATTGCAGAAAACAACCAAAATATGACGTACTCTTATGCCATTCGCATTCGCCACTGGGCCCCGTCATTACCCGTTAGGTTACTTAACTAACGACAGAGCGGGGGCTGGGCTAGCGCGTCTGTAAAACATAAGCAACGCCTAAATAATATCATATATAGATATACTGCAATGATAAACATTTCAGATCACAGATGAATACATTGGATATACTAGGAATCTGTAATTCGCACGAGCCTGTAACGAAAAACAGATTACACGGTCGCGGTGAATAGCCAAAACCCCACTCAAGACCCTTACGGGTGCGGCAAACTACCCGCCAAGTACCCGAAGCGTAGCAACCTCCCTCATCTCCATGAGTAGGCCACTCGACACTTCGGCATACCCGGTAGTTTGTGCACCCCCTCCATGGGTCTATCCTAGGAGCAAAAACAGTAAAAAGAAATTATACAATGACGGCTACAACCCCGACCCGGTTGTGCGGCCATACAAATAATTATTACATCAATTTACAAATTTACATGAATGGAAAGAAAAGAAAACTCTCGTCTCACAACCCCCGGCTATTCACCCGCGACAATCCAACATATTCATATACACATTCCAGCAACATTACAGATCACAGATTTGTATAACCCCCACTAATCGACATGTAGTGATTAGTAGACGTTCAATACAAATATCACATTACAGAAAACCCGTTAGCTTAAGTCTTTTAGAAGTTCGATCAAAAATACGGATTTTCGGGACCCCAAAAATAACATTTTCGTTCTGGAAAATCTGGGCAGAAAATATATATTCCAAAAATCCCAAAATACCCCCAGAATAACACTGCACCAAAGATTGACCTCGGCCGAGTCAACTCGGCCGCGGATCCGCGGCGGGAGCGTGCTCCCGCCGCGTTTCCGCGGCGCTTTGACTCGATCGTGGGACCATCTTTGGTGGTTATTCACACAAAAGCCTGAGCCGATTTTAGGTGTTAAAATAATCAACTTTTGAACAGTAAAAAAATCGACAGAAAGTTCGAATTTTTGGGGTTCGTTTTCGGGACTTTTTGTTTGATCGATCTTCTAGTTACTTGCTAACATGTTAGATAGAGTTTAACTAGGCTCTGATACCACTGTAAGTCCATGCTACCTCTCCCGGTACTTTCGGGAATGCGGAATTTGGTAAAAAACGATTTTTACGGAGGTGGTAACATGGACCTAAAACCCGGATCTTAGTTAAACATCTATCTAGCAACCTAACTACGAGTTTCTAGCTACTCGGTTAGGGGGTTATACCTTGCTTGTCTTGAACTCCTTCGTCTTCAAACTCCGATGGTGGTCCGGATTGGCTTCTTCCCGTCGTCTCCGTACGCCGAAGATAGATCCACCTGAAAGCTCCAACCTTTGGCTCCTTCTTCGTTCTTTGAAGAAACTAGTTCACTCGGTTTGCTAAACCTTGTGAACTAGAATGAGTAGAGAATAGTTTGTGTGGGATTTTATCTATGGTTCTTGATTCTCAACTCATGAGACAAGAGAACCATAGATTAAAGAGAGGGGAAAAGAGCAAGAGGGTGAGAGCAAAAGGAGAACTCAAGCACAAGAAAGAGAATGAGCAAGAAAGAATGAGCAAGTCTTTTGACTCTCACCCTCTCATAATCCAAAGTCATGATAACTCATCATACCAAATAAGTCTTATGTGATGGTTGAAGCAACCATAACCATATCATTTCATGCACTCATTTTACACAAATGAGCAAGCAAGTAAAAGTCTTTGCCATGAAATGATGGCTATGGTTATCATGATGGTCAACTAGTCAAGCCTAGTCAACCGGTCAACAAAGTCAACAAGTCAACAAAAGTCAACAAGTCAACAAAGTCAACAAAAGTCAACAACCATGTCACCATAATACTTAATTAATATAATAGTTAATCATATATCATATTCTCATTAGGGTTGAGCAAAAAGTCAAATAGTCAACGGTCAACTGTCAACAACCCTAATGAGAATCCGCTGCCTCTGCCTCCCTGTCAACTGTGCATACACACCCGCATCCGCGTTCCGAGGAACACGAATGCATACTGGATAAATCCAATCCCAAAAGGTACACTAGGATCTGGCTTAAACCAAAGCCCGCTAGTGTAAACTGTCCGGACACTGTACGTGCACAAGTGCACGGATGTGACCGAACCCTGTCGCAAAACCATGCGACCTGTCGCAATACCATGCGACCTCTACTCTTTTGCCTAAAGGCGAAAAGCTTTCTGTGTGGGACTCTAAAGACTCGACACTACGCTGGCAGTGGGTTTAACCACAGACCGCAAGCGGCACTAGCTGTGCGTAACGGTCCCCAGGTAGTGCCGATAAGAAGACCGACGAGGCGAAACCCATCTGAACTCCTACTGAGCCTGAGTGTGACATTCTCCGTACAGTCCGGTCTGTTCGTCTGATACATCGCATGGCGGGCCTAGGGGGCGGTAAACGTCAGTCCCCCAATAGCGGTACAAGTCGTGCCGGAGCGAAGCCCAAAACACCCTGAGATAACACTGGAAGCCTACCAGTATATCTCGTTTGCCCTGGCCAGGGACTACTCGTGTAATGGCTCTCCTAGACACAGCGCGATGTCAACCCCCAATACCGGGAGAGACGAATCATGTCTAACCGTCACTGCCTCCAAGTGCTTCGGGACTGCACCCAACCACTACCTGTTTGCACGACTCCTTTGAGCCGTGGTAGGATAGTGATCAAAGTACAGTGGGAACACACTCGAGGCGAAGTGACAGTGTCAAGTCAGCGGACTAAGCTGTACTCATGTCACCTGGGAACTGATAACTGACGATAGGCATAATACCAACTAGTCAGTTCCCGACGAGTCCTGTCCAGTGTACCCGTAACCTAACGAGCACCCGCATACTATCTCAAGTACGACGTACTGACGGCTGTGGGACAGACCGTCTCCCACACTGGGATGAGAAGCGCATGCGCTGGTCTACTCCGGAGTATCGATGCCCTGTCTCGATAGTCCTGCGACTAGGGACCTGCATAAGGATGTGCTTATAGATTACCCAGCCCCACTAGTGTGACGGCCATCACATCGCTGGTAATCAAGCAAAGATCCTAAGGGCTCCACTAATGTGTATAGGCGATATACTAAAATAAACACATGTACACATTGAAGTAGAAACAAACCAAGTAGCATACTACTATTTTGAGCAAGATTGTATATACAAGGTGAATATCCCAAGCTTCCATTAAGTAATATACAAACTAGTATGATACAGTAATGGCCTCTAGGGCATATACACTAACACCTGCAAGAACTGTGGCACAACGAGGGTGAGTTGCCAACTCGTGAGTAGAAAACATCATCAGGTAGAAATCGAAATAAACAACGATTCCTAAGTCAACTATATCATAAAGGTAATACTATGATATCTAGGGTGACCGTATGTGCATATATGCCAACAATAATCAATGCATGTAGGCATGTGGATCTCGTCCAACAATATAATCAATGCATGTAAATATGAGGATATCAATCAACGTGTGTCCGTCAACGACACATCGAAATCATGGAACCTGAGTGTCCGACAACGACACTCGAAACATCATGAAACCCGTGTCCAATATCGACACGTAAATCCTCATATCTCTCGGGCTCCATCAGTCCGGATCGGCCCACGAGCTCCGTCAGTCCGGATCGGCCCGTATCATCTGACGACTCCGATCGGTATCCTCTGGATAACCGCCGAGTCCAAATGTTATCACCGGTAGGTGGTGCTCCCCTGTCAGGCTCACCGCCTAACAATACGAGTCTTCTTGCCCCGGGGTACCTCACCGGGTTCACCATGTACCCGCAGACGGTGTCTACCGCTCCTCGAATCGGGTATCTAACACAAGTCTCAGAACCGAGAAAACTCATGGTGGACGCACTGAAATATCATATCAAGAGAAACCGGGTTTTCAAACAATACATAAATTCTTGAAATACCCCCACGGTTCTCAAATCCATTAATCACATGAAATCCATATCTCAATGCGTAAATCCATGAAAACTGATATATGCAACATAGGACAGCAATATGAGCATATTAAGGGAAAACCGTTCTTTTAAATGAATCCAGTTTTAAAATATATCATGCGGTTCCCAATTCCTCCGAAATCAAGTGCAGCGTCATATGAGGTGTACATGTAACTATAGCAAGATATGTGTATCTACATGTAAGCAGGTATGTATGATGCATTTCATAAGCGTAATAGCACAATAATCAACTTCTCAATGCCAAATGACAATACAATACCACTTAGGTGTATATGTAGCTATAGCAGGGTATGTCATGCAACATATCATAATGATGTAAGCATAGCAAGTATATCATAGCATGATGTAGCAATTCTATTGTGTGAGTGGCATTGCAATTATCTATGATGAAAGTGTGTGAGCCGGCAATTTGTGTAAGTGTAATATACGCATCATCGATAATGGTGTAGGTGTACTAGCACAGGTACATATATAATGCAGTGAGAATATTATAAACGTAGCATAAGGTACATCGTACGCGAAATACTATCAGGTATATGTTTCTACAATATATCCGAGTCGGTGAAACTATTGTTTACCCCAATCAGAGCAAGGCTCTGTTCAAATTCCAAGGCGAGAAAGGAAGCAACGCTTCTGATTCCCCCAATCAGAGCAAAGCTCTACTTTGAAAATTTAAACTTTAATAAATGAAGCAACGCTTCAGATCCTCTGCACTGCGCGCAAGACGCCACGTGTCAAAAGCTGATACATCAGCGCAGCGTCCAAGGCAGCGCGCCCAATCAGAACAAAGCTCTATTTAAAACAAAATTAAAGTAAGCAACGCTTCAGCTGCGCAAGCACTGCGCTGCGCGACACGTGTCAGCGCAGATGCGCTAGCGCAGTTGCGCTGCGCTTCGCGCTGCGCGACACGTGTCAGCGCAGATGCGCTAGCGCAGTTGCGCTGCGCGACACGTGTCAGCGCAGATGCGCTAGCGCAGTTGCGCTGCGCTTCGCGCTGCTTGACACGTGTCACGCGCTGGGGCGTTTGCGCCAAACAGAATTAAATTCTAGCAAGATTTTTCTGTTCTTGTTAAAACAAGAAGATTGCCTTCTGTAAAGCAGAAGCCCTTGGATCAAAGATCCAACGGTGGGGAAAATTCCCCAAATCACTCAGAGGAAGATCTCTTTAACAAATTTATGGGCACCATATAAAGGCCCCTAGACCTCAAATCAGATCAACATCTGTGAAAAATCAAGAACTTCAAACAGAGAGAACTCTGAAGGAATTTCAAGAAGAAAAAGGTAAAAACCTTTAAGATAGAAGAATTTCTTCTAATAGATCATTGATCTAAGAACAAGATCAATCATCTTCAATAAAAAAGAAATAAAAATAGTGCTTTGCACTTTTTATGAACTTCTGGTTCCTTGAAATAAGAAAAAACAAGAGGAACTTGTTTTCTTTGATCTAAATTAGATCAAGAAAACAAATAAGTGCTTTGCACTTCTTTTATGAACCATTGGTTCTGGAATCTAAAAGATTCTCAAGTTAATAGTGCCTTGCACTTGTAAATCTGCACTGTTGCGCTCTTGGATTGGCGCAAACCACCAGAGAGCGCTACGTGTCAGCATCTGAACCATTTGCGCTATGCGCTTTTGAAATAGAGCCTTGCTCTTTAAAACTGGCGCAACTCACCACAGCGCGCCACGTGCCAGCAGCGCAAGCGCAGCGCATTGGCGCAGCGCACTGCGCTTGCATGACACGTGTCATCACCACAAGCGCTTGCGCTCTTTGATTGGCGCAAAGCGCCTGATAAATGCAATGCATTTCTTGTTAATGGGCCAGGCCCAAATCAAAAAGACCTGGTAGGCTAAAATAAATTGCAAAGCAATAAATGGGCAGAGCCCAGGTAAAATTGATGCTCTGCATCTTTTATAAAAGGGCAGAGCCCAAGTAAAATTGGTGCTCTGCATCATTTATAAAATGAGCAGAGCCCAAAACAAATTGATGCTCTGCATCCTTTATGGGCAAAGCCTAAACAAAAATAAAAACAAATAAAAGTGTTGAACTTTTTTCAACTGGACTTAGCCCAATCATGGCCGTAAGTCCTCAAATTAAATTGACTGAGCACAGCTGCTCTCCTAAATCAATTTACATCCGGTTCGAGGGTGTTGGGGTAAAAATTTACACCCCCGTTGACCGAGTCAAAGTCAAGGTCAACCCCAAGCCAGGTGGGCCCAAGCCCAGGTCAAGCGGGCCCAAGCCCAAGTCGAGCCCGCGGCCAGCCTCCTCCATGCTAAAATATAGATCATGTAATAAATAATTTTTATGTAATTTTTTATACATGAATGTATGCAAAATGGGCATAAAGCCAATATTTTGTAAGCCCATGGCTTATGTGCAAAAATGAAATGGCACATGAGCCATGGGATGGCTAAAATGCCATTTTTTGTAAAGCCCAAGGGGCTATATGTAAATATGTAAGCCTATAAAAGGAAACATAATAATGAATAAAGCATATACTTTTCATTCTCTCCACAAAAATTTTTAGATCCGAGATCTTTTGTGCCTCCTGCTCCTTCTCTAAGGTTCTAAACCTTCTCATTTCTTTTGAAATTAAATCAAGAGTTTTACTCTTTCTTTTCAAAAACTAAGAAGTCTTCCACCACAAAACCCACAAAGGGGAACTTGGATCTACCATTAGATCTCAGAAGGTAGAGATTTTTAGATCTCACATCTCTTAATCATCAAGATCCAGCCAATAGAGGAGGAAGAGGAAGAACCCCTTTCATCAACCAAAATATTTTAGGAGTTTAACTCCATATATTTACATATATATATATAATAATAATAATAAATATTTCCTTTCTGAAGCATAGCTTCTGGTTCTGGGACTAAAAGTCCCTTTGTCTCGCCAGCGCCCAGCGCTCGAGCGCAAAACGCCCACATGCCGACACGTGGCGTGCTTGCGCTCAGGCGCACTGCGCTCGAGCGCACTGCGCCCACGTGTTAACACGTGGCGCGCTTGCACGCTCGAGCGCAAAGCGCCCATGTACCGACACGTGGCGCGCTTGCGCTCAGGCGCACTGCGCTCGAGCGCAAAGCGCCCACGTGCCGACACGTGGCGCGCTTGCGCTCAAGCGCAAAACGCCCACGTGCCGACACGTGGCGCGCTTGCGCCTGAGCGCACAGCACCTAAGCGCACAGCGCTCAAGGCGCTGGCCCCACGCATCCTTTGGATGCCTTTTCCCCCACTTTCTTTTATATATATATATATATATATATATATATATGTATATATGTATATATACATATATATATATATATATACATATATATACATATTTACACACACACATACTCCGCGACACTGTCCCTGTTAGAAAAAAATTTCTAACGGGGCGCTGCCCTGCACCCCGCAAGGGGGCTGCTAGCCCCCTTGACCCCCAGCCCGCTATCCGGGTAGCGGGACCCCCGTAAAAACTCTGCATGGCTCCCGATATATCCAAACCCCCTTTCAAAACATAATACACGTACACTGCACATTGAGTTCGCATGACCATTTTAACCCGTTAATCGGAGGTTCCCTCGCCCCAAAGGCGAGGGGTAATTAACGGCAGCTTAGTCCGCAGCTGCCGGAGATTTGGATCCCCACAATCAATAAACCCCGGCCTACCCTAGGCAGGGGGAATCTGTAGTATACGCCTGACAAGCGCGCGCGTATTCCCATCTCAATGGGGTGACGAAAAACACCCTACAGATTCGGGCACGCCCGGTGGGACCAATCTCTCCTCCCATATTTCGGGTTAAGCGTTCATGCGAACTCAATCAATATACATACCTGTATTTATACTAAAAATAATGCTTTTTCATGCAGATTTTCAAGCAATCACCTTCCGACGATGTCTTCGATGATGAACTCTGCTCCTGTCTCCTATACGATGAGGATAGACTCTAGGACGGTCCTTCCGGCCAGTCTCGGGCGACAATGGGAGGAGCCGCTGCTACCATTCGGCTCTATTATGTTCATTCCAGTTGGCGCCATCCCAGCTCCTCAACCCCCGGTGGCAGACAAACCGGTCTCGAAAGGCAGGAGACCAAATGTGGTGATCTCAAGGGCGCCCCAACCCAAACGCAAGTCGGTGTCTGAACGACTTTCCTTGGCCCCAGCTGGGGGCAAGGCCATCAACACCAACAAAGCTACAACACGTCCCGAGCAAGCTCCAGCGGTGCTCTTGACCACTGCTCGATCGGGTGTCTTCTTTAAGCTCCCCGCCAATGAGAAAGAGATGACTGGATATGAGGTCCACACTGTCTACATGGTGGGCACACGTAGCAAGAGCAAGGACGGGGCCACCACGTCCTAAATCCAATCTGGCGTGAATATGGCTGCCACATCCCAAGGCCAGCTTCCTCTGGAAGGTAATGAAGACCTTCCTAGTGAGGCTGATAAGCAGAAAGACCCTTCGGTCTATGAGGAGTCGGGCTCGAAAAGCGAAGAAGAGCCGACTTTCCGCCCCAGGACCGCAGAGCAAGAGCTGCTCCAAGAGCTCCGAAAACAGCTCAGAAGCAAAGACAAGGAGATGGCCAAACTTTACTCCAAAATTGACGACTTGACGAACGTCGTCTTGCAGCTCACGGCCCGACTTGCCTCTCAGCCGCCCAATCAAGCGCAGGGCTCTGCTCGTGAACCGGGAAACGGTATCCCAATGCAGCCGACGCCTATTCCCTCAAGTCCAAAAATGGGCGAACGACATGAAAATCA